>BLBF01000032.1:5689588-5772827 GCA_015471245.1 Laticauda colubrina | reverse complement strand
GATAGATAGATAGATAGATAGATAGATAGATAGATAGATAGATAGATCGATCGATAGACCACTTGCAACACCCCTATATGGCTCAAACAGAATCTTAATTCAATTTCTTTATTTGGTGAAAATTCCAGCGTTGTTTCATGAAGGTCTGGACTCGCTCAATTGTCTTAATGTCTGATATGCAGTGTGGATTCCAAACTGATGAGCTGTATTCAAGTATTGGTCTGGCAAAAGTTTTGTATCCTCTAGTTAGCAATTCAATATTTCCAGAGGAGAAGCTTCGTAAGATTAGATTTACAACTTTTATTAAGAAAACATGATTTGTTCTACCTCCACATTGGGATAACTATGAACAATAACATTTGTTTTGCTTTTTGATAAAAGTGGGTAAAATTTGCAAAGTTAATAAAGAAGGCTGAAGTATAAAAGTCAGGGTCATGCAATTTTTCAATAAGTGAATGCATCGCTTCGCTTAATGACTGAAGAGAAGTAAAATCATAAGCCTGTCATGGTCATGTGATTTTGTCCTTTGAGACCATGGCAGTCAAATTAACAGTCCCAAATGTGGTCGTTAAGTGAGGACTACCTCTACAAACACAAAGGTTCATTCAGAAAAGACTTTTTAAGATTTATGAAGGTGCAAATACTTTAATGTTTGGGGAATTTAAAAATAATGTCTTGCCATCCTGCTCCAGTTATGGGGACAGAATTCTTCATAAACTGTAAATGCAGAAGCTTCCTACTGAATAAGCAGAAGATAGTGTTTGGTTTCTCACCTCATTTGTTAAGCCATGAGCACTCTTGTTCTAAGTATATATTCACAAAAGTAATAAAATCACTCAAACAGCCTCTTTTGGGGAAAAAAAAGTATATTTAAGTATCTTCCATACTTTGTACAAAAGCAAAAAATTGGAATGAAGGGGTTTTGGCAGAGTTATTGCTTGACTGAAAGCTGTAATTTCAGCACAGATATAATTGGGAGCTATAAAGAACATTGCCTTTACTGTCTGTTGAGAATATCTACTGACCAGCCAACCCAGAACACGTAGATGATATTTTCCAAAAGCAAACAGTAGATCTTGCAAAGAGTCATAATAATGATTCAAATAATGTTGGATAACATTTGTTGAAAAACAATATCTGCCTATCCAGGTTCTTGGGAAGGACTCAACAGATGGACAAACATTTCAAATCTACTCTAAACATCTGGCTGACTAACCATATTAATATGGCTAATAATATAACAATATAATACAATAATAATTGCTCAAAACAGTTTCCCTTTTTTACCTACTTGGCATAATTGCATAGAGAGTTTTTTTTGCAGAGAAAATACTATTGGAAGGGAAAGGCTCAAAATCTGTAATAGAGATTTAAAATCCATACACTTTGGAACTATTCAGTGGGGTTATGTTTCTCTGTATCAAAATCCCAGATCCACTTGATCCTATGCTGAATTAAGGATTCATCTGAGACAGACCATCATAGAAAGCTATGATGAAGAAATCCCATAGATTGTTTTTTCACCTTAGAATGAAGAGAGGAATAAAAATGTAATAGTTGAGTATGGACCTCCAAACTTGGCAATTTAAAGACTTTTGCAATTCAACTCCCACAATTCCATGCTGGCTAGGGAATTCTGGGAGTTGAAGCCCACAAGTCTTAAAGTTCTCAAGTTTAGAGCTGCCTATAGTAGAGTGTTGGAAGTAGATGGCTATGTCCTTTTTCATTCCTGCTTTAAAAATATATTATATGGACTTTGTATAAGTGTTTTTTTAAAGCAACCAAATCAGCACATTGAAAACATTTTCTATTTATCTTTTAAGAAGTGTCAAAGCTTCTCATTTTTCTGGCCAATTCACATGCCAGTGCTTCAAAACTTCCCTGGACAGCACCCAAATTCGGGGTTTTTTGGGGGTTGCTGATTGAAACAAACACAGCTAGCATTTGTTTCCAAAAGGCATCAGCTGACCATTCTTCTGCTGAGTTTTACCATTTAATGTCCTCCCTTCCTGAGTATTTCTTTAATACCCATGGGTTTCATTTTACCTTTACTAAAATCGGTTCATTAAAACAGTAATTTCAGATTGTAATTATAAGTTGGTTAGCTCTGTTGGCTGAAAAACCTATAGTGCTGATAAACTGCCAAACTGCAAGTTCACAGATGTTTTACTTCCCAAGAGACACCACTATGCTTAGATTTAGGCACATTTTTAAGTCTTCAAAAAGATTTAGAAAATGGGATTTTAAAAATAAAGCCATTTTTAAGTGATTGTAATCAGAAGAATTGTGGGCAATAAGAGAGAAACTAGCAAGACACTAATATATTAAATAATTTATAATCTAAATGCCACCTAGCTTTGTTTAATAGTTTAAATTAAAATTGTTCTAAATCAGCTTTTGTGGTCTCTACTGAGTTTTTGATGTTCTTAAATTTTTATAATCTGGCTAAGCAAAGCACATTTTACTGAACAAATAAGTTTTCTGTATAGACAGCAGCAACACTGTTAATGAGTTAAGACTTAAAATAAAATCTCATAAGATATGATGTAAATACAGTAAATCTTTGACTGGAGTGATTAATGTGAGGAATGGATATCTTCTAAAGCTTAATGTCTGGAATGTAGTAAGATTTTATGTGTACATAGTTTACCTTTTTACAAATATATAAAATTAGAATTAAGTACATTTTCATCTTTGCATATAATGCCTGGTATATATGAAGTCCACTAAATGTTCAGTTGAAATTATGGTTTGCTATATTCATCTATACAACCAATATGTTCTCAGCAGTTTATTGTCTTTCCGGAAACTGAAACTTTCAAAAATCCATGAAAGAAAGAATAAAAAATGTCAGAGAAGGTTAACACTTCTTTGGAGAGTAAGTAAAATTTTATCATGTGAGCTTTTGAGTTTTGTAGGAGTTTGTAGATTGGATTTTAAAATAATAACAGAAAATGGGAGCAGGAAAACAACAAAAACTGAAAGAAATTATTGATGTTCACAAGCCTGCATTTTCTAATTAATTTAAGGTGGAGTATAAAAATTCTGCTAGATGCAAAATAGGTTTCAGGATCCATGAATAATTCTATTAGATTAGAATTAAATTAGATTAGATTAGAATTCTGTATAATTCTAATCACAATGTTATCCAGAGATATAACTTAAATTTGCCAAGTATTTTTTCTGTATACAGGTTGTCCTTAGGTTACCACAGCAATTGAGATTGTTGTTGCTAAATGATGTAGTCATAAAGTGCAATGTCATATGACCACATCACTTAGTGACAATTCAGGCAGTCCCAGTTGTCTTTGTAACCCAAAACACATGGGTCATTAAGTGGGAAGTGGAGGGAATCCCAGGTAAAGAGTGCAGGCCTGGTCCAGGCAGATGGGGGAGGCCTGATGCAGGGAGAGAGGGCTGCTACTGTGGTGTGAACTCAGGGAGGAAGGTGAAGGAAGGCTCAGGGTGCATGTGAGTATAGGAAGACCCAGGAAGAGAGGAACAGATGTGTCTGTGAGTGTGCGATGGCTCCCTCGGGCACTGGCTCGGACAATGAGGATGAGGCTCTGGGGACATCAACTTATTGCCTCTTTTCCCTTTCTATGTCACATAATTCCTGTCATATATTCAACCCTTTTAGTCAACACATAAAATCACAACTTCATATTTTATCATTTTCAGCAAAAAGTCCATAAATGATTTCCAGTACTAAACGTACTTTTTGTTTTTTCCCTTTTAAATGTCATTTCTGCAAATTCCACTATCTTCACAATTCTTTCCTCCATTGTAAGTATTTTGGTATTTTCCCAACATTGTACTCATAATAGTCTTGTTGCAGTTACCATGTGCAAAACCGATCTTCCATGAGTCTTTTCTTGCCAAATACTTTTGCTCTGTCTTCCCTTAAATGTACAGCTAAGTCACATGAAAATGTGAATATGAGAAAATAGTAAGCAATACATAATTATTTTAATTTAACCTTGAAAAAATGGGGCATTTTTTAAAAGTGGCAAACAGAATCCTGGTTTTATCAAGGACAGCAGAACTTTTCTGCAATGCCTTTCTGTTTTCTCCATGTTCCTTAGAAAGACTCTGATCTTATTTCTTTTTAAACACATGGTCAACTGAAGAAAAAAACAACTTTTCCATCAGGCTGACCAGACAACCAAAAATAGCTTGTGGAAATTATTCTTAAATAAGAATTATGAAATGGAGAATTATATGGGATTATGTACTTTTACTTTTTTCCCTGGGGTTTTTCTTTTTTCAAATATTTTTTATTTGTTTATCTTTTGAGATAGTATTCTTTTGAAAATCAGTAAAGTAATATACTTATAAAAGAGTGTAATTTAAAATACAGGTTGTCTGCATTGCCTGAATTTTTCTGTCTAGTAGCGGAAATTCTCTTTTGCCTGGTAATGGAAGCTGTTTATACTGTACATACTCTTTTTAATGTGAAAGATGTCTGTATTAAAAAAAAGCTATAATAATACAATTTTTTGCCATTTTATTTTCTTTTTGATTTCACCTTATCAACAGTGTAATGCCTGGATAATATTAACTTGTGGTAGAAAAGACAGGAAGCTAGAAATTGCCAGCTTCAACTCTTACTCTGCAGCATAACTATTTCCATTTCTTCTATTTATGATGGGAACACAGAAAGACACACAAATGTGCACGCACACACGTCTAAGACAGTTATTTAGTCAAATTGCTAACTCATTAGAAGGTCAAATCTAGGTGCAAAATCACCTTTTCTTTAAGGAAAGGGCCAAAATAGATAATAGGGAAGTCACATGTATTTATAGTAGATAAAGCCACATGCGTTTCTTTAATTATAAAAACAAAAGCAGGGATAATATTTTTCAAATGTAATTAAATAGACCTGGCATATTTGCGAGTTAAATTTTCCCATCTCTTCCACTTTTTTCCCACCTTTTTTCAAAATTTCTTATGTACTCTAAAATCTCAATCCATGCAGTAAACTTGGATTAGCAAATGTTAGTTTTTATTTTGGAGTTCATCGTCAATAAACTAAAAATCAAGTTTGGGCAATGAAATTTCATCAATTTATGTCATGGCATAAACAATCCTTTTTATGTCATCTGCATTAATGAGAGTAAGTTACATAATTATGTCATTTGCACATTGATGTCATGCTGCTTATTCAATTCTTTAATTTGGTAAATTGCACAAATGAATGAAAAAACAGCAATATTATGCAAATGACATAGCATTTGTTGTGATGTCATACAAAAATGCTCCAAAAATAGTGGCCACAATTGAATATTTTAACTTCACCAGAAGAGAACACCATATTCCAGCAGCATTGAAGCTATGTCCAGGTAATGTTTGCGCATAGGTATTTTTGGTGCCTATCTAGGACCTTACACCTCCTTTACTCCTCTTGAAAATGACCAATATAAATTATTAAAAGCTATATTTCAGGTAGCCTCTTGCATTTCAAATGTAATATTAAAGAGGGAGGTAGAGGCATCTAAGGTCAAAACAGGTGCATGGACCTGTATCATAGGACGTTGGTTGATTGTTCTTTCTCTCAGGTTTGAGTTCTTTCTTTGTTAAGGACAGTTACAAAATTCAGGATAACCTCAAGAAAACTTTTCCAGGGAAGTGTTCCTAATGATAGATCATAATCAGCACATTTAAATAACATATCAAAAACCTGGAAGTCCAACAGGACCAATCTGCTTGACCCAAGAACATCTTTCTCGGATAGTCAAGCTCCTTTTTTTACAACTAGTAAGATATTTACCCCATAGAGTTGTTTCCAAATTTCATTGATCATACTTCAGTGTTCTCTCCACAGCAGTTTTGGAAGGACAATACAAAGAAGTCCCCTATAAGCTGGGACTGTGCCCTTGTGGACGAGGGGCTGTTGAAAGTACATCTCATGTTCTGCTGCACTATACTGTAGCTTCTCGAACAGGGGTGTCAAACTCATATTGTCATATTGGTGTCATGTGATGTATTGGGACTTTTTTTGCCTTCGCTAAACCGGGCGAGACCAGTGTGTGATGCATCTGGCCCGTGGGCTGGGAGTTTGACAGCCCTGCTTTAGAAGGACTCAATGAGTTGTCTTATCACTCCATACCTGATTAAAATACCTGGGAAAGTCTGTTCATGAATGTATCCTTGAATGTAAAGCTGAATTTTGTCATAGTGTCCATAAAATTAGGCAGACTTTTATCACCTACCGACGAACTTACAAAAATTGTAATATTTTATCTTGTTTTCTTTTTACTTTATTTTTTATCTTTAGCAATTATGGTCAATCAATGAAAATATTCATTTCAGATTCATTAAACATTAGGCATTTAGGTACCTCCTTCCCTCAAATGTCATGCTAAATCAAGGTTTATTCTTACTTCAAGGACTGGAAAAAGAATAAGAAAGGAAAGGAAGGGAAGGAAGTGGATACTTTTTTTTAGACCCTGCCTAGGCTCAAAGACAATCCTGAGTTCCAAGGTGATTTGGAGGCTTGATTTTATTGCAAGCTGACTAGAAACCAAAGACAAACACACATCATAGTTTTAAGACAGGCTGTAAAACAAGCAGGAAAGAGATGCAAATCAAAATCAGGTAAATAAAATCTTAGGAATAAAAGCTGATTTGAAGCTAAGTAGCATTCAATGGGTCTTCACACAAGCATGTGAGTCCAGTTGATATTACAACAGTAATATTGATCCCAAGGACATGTGATCACTTTTGCACACTTCTGACAAGCAAAATCAATGGGGAAGCCAGATTCACTTAGCAACCATGCTATAAACTTATTGACTGCAGTGGTTCAATTCACAAGAAAGATCATAAAATGGAGCAAAACTCACTTAACAAATGTCTCACTTAAAAATTGAGATTTTGGGTTCAATTGTGGTTGTAAGTCGAGAACTACCTGTATTTGCATTAGAGATCATAATGTGAGTCATTCTACTTCTACTCGTCTATATCATTTCAGCTTCCTGCCCCTGCAAAGCCATCTGCCCAGCATATAAGAGGGAAGCTACATAAATAAATTGTTCGTTCATAGCTACACATGAATGAATAGTTGTCCTATTATATTCATTTGTTAGTGCTTCTGAAGTTTTCTGCATATAAAAATATTCTGGTGATTTAATTTGAACACATACTGACCCATTTGTTATGATAGCTATTCATTTTCAAAAAGCAAGTGTTCTTGTTTGTTTTTATTTTTATTCCCTTTCCATGTAGCTTCCTCTTTCAATCTAGGAATAGAAGTTTATAATTATTTCATGAAAACTTGAAAGGTTTGATAGGTAGGAAACTGAATAAATTCCAGAACTGCTATAATTGTAACACATAAGAGATAATTAAGAAAGAAAGTATTACAGCCATTTGCCCCCTCTGAGAATATAACTAATGAACTTCTAACAGCTGCTGCCAAAAAAAATCGAGAGTACTATCACCGCCCATTACTAGACAAAGCACAGCTGAGAAGTTTGAAGTGACAGATCAGTCTACCCAAGAATTAAAATAACAAGTCCCAGAAGATCTTTAAAAGATCTTTGAAGAGACTTCCATGCATTCTAACAGCGTAGAGACTGCTGATGTTATCAGTTTGCAAAACAAATGGTCAGGAGATTTAACTTACTTTAACCAAACTTAGTAGTACTCCAATGAAAGTTTACTACAGAGAGAAAAAGGGTTCCTTAAAACACCAAACCAGGTCCAATTTGATATGCTTCCTTATTGAAGAGTGTTGAATGGTCAAATTTCATTCCAAATTATTAGCTATTAAAATTATTTTGAATTTTATATCTGAGTTATTAAAAGTTCTTTGCAAACAGGGTAAGTGAAAATTACCTTGAAAAATACACCTAACTTTCATTATCTGGAAGAACTTGTCAAATTGATTAAATTGGATGTAATACAAATATATTACTTAAAATGGCCATAAAGTAAGGAGGAACATATAAAGAATGCAAATGAAATATATACTTTACGGAAATGGATATTGAGTTCGATCTGGAGCAAAATGATACATACTGGTAACATGAAAACATTAGAACATGGGTAAGAAGCACAAGTAAACAACTGTGTGTCACAAAACTGAAAACAATGTCGAAGTACCGGTATACTTAGATTCTTGTCAGATGATGTTATTAATCTGGTAGAAATTTATCTGAGATCTTTTTGGAAAGGGTCCCTAAAAATGAGAGTTATGAGAGAGTCATTGCAAATCAGAATAAGAAAGTTCTTTCCATGTCACTATGGCTTCTGCTCATTATGTATTCAATAATGTCAACTGTATGAATAACGTCCATGTCATTCCTACTGTCAATTTGCGTTCAAGGGGGAGAGAAACATCTGCTGCTACCAAGGATTGAACTCTCAACCTTCCAAGTGGTGTGGTGGCCTTAAATCAATATTTGTATAGGTCTCTTAGTTCAGGGGTCCCAGAGCTAGGCTGCAAACTAGTGCTGGTCTATGGCCTCTTAGGAACCGGGCCGCTTCATCTGCGTATGCATGAGAGTCTGGATGGTATAAATTGTTTTAGCATGTATGAAATAAAACTGGACTTGTGTAGTGTGGAATACCTTCACACATATGCTAAAATTAACTGATGATTATCTAATAGGGAATCCTGCATACGATTTTGGTCGAAGGAAACCTGCAACTAGACTATTCTCTCTTCCTCTTATTAAAAAATGGCATGTAAAAGCTTTTGTTGACAAAAGCTACAATAGGCAATGAAGGTCAAAAAGGTAGGAAGCTGAAGGTATAAGTTTAATTATAAACAAAGGACTAAAACGTATCTCAGAAAACATGACATAGTATCATCCAGGGCAGATGTGCCCAACCCACAGACTATGGGTCCCATGTGGTCCTGGGCACCTAGTAATGCGGCCCCATTAGATTGTAAACATTTAACATTTTACACATACAATATGTATTATGACCTATACAATATTATATATTTTATATGGGGTCCAAGATAATTCCTCTTCACTCAGTGCAACCCAGGCAAGGCAAAGAGTTGGACATCCATGATCTAGACTGTTACTGAAAATAAGTATTTCTAAGTTGCTGATAAATGGCAATGGGCTAACTAATGAATTAAGTAGGAATTCTTCTGGAAAAGAAGTGTACATTGTTCTGAATGAAGAAGAACCATGGAAGAAAGAATGGACGGGAGGAAATAAGATGAACGAGTACTGAAAAGGGTACTTGAAGGAATGAAGGAGAATAGTGATTATTTGGCAAGTATCTTCTTATAAAAAGATCTATTTCAAGTGTAGTCTAAGTATAAATCTATCCATGAATGCACATAATAAAAAATTGCAGGTAAAAGCATTACTGAGTTTATTGCTTGGATGAAAAATGGTGAACAATAAAGAGCAATGAAAGGTTCTAAATGTAGAATATATCATTATTTAATAAAAACTGAATTTTGGAAAAACAGATAAAGTTGAGAAGCAAAGATATATGTGAATAGATCTAAACCTGGAGCCTGAAACCATGACTGGAATTAAGAAAAAAATGATTAAATAATTTGGGTTACAATTGAACTGAAGGGCTTTTTGAAGGATATTTTGGAGTTTTGCAAGGGAATGGGCCTTGGTATAATTGCCTGAGAACAGCCTTTCTATCTACGTTGCAAAGAGTCCAGGATTCCTCCCTCTGACATCATAGAGCTGAATCTGCCACTATATAAAAATCCAGGCCCTAGCTGGCTCCCCAGCTTTTAGGCGAAGATGCTTGACTGACGTAACGTGTCTCTGGAAGATAAACCATGAAAATTAATTCATCCCCCCCACCAAGACTAGAGGCCTAAGAGTGGGGCTGGACTCTCTTGCAGTGTAGATAGAAAGGCCGTTCTCAGGCAATTATACCATTCTCATCCACGCTGAGATGAGAGTGCAGGATGGGACATACAAAGCCTGCATATTCATGGGAAGGCCATCGTCTGGTCCACTCATTCTGACTGTGGAACAACCTTTTGTAGTACCCTTGATCCAAAAGCCACTTCAGCGGAAGCAAAGGAATCCAGGCGATAGTGCCGTATAAACGGCAAAGGAAACGCCCAGGTAGCTACCCTGTGGATTACTTCAAGTGACGCCTGGGTATTCCAGGCGGCGGAAGTAGCAGCACTTCTAGTGGAGTAGGCTGTAAGGTTCTTGGGCATCGGCAGGGACAAAGTCTAGTGGCCTTAGATATACATGTTCTAATCCATCTACCAATAGTAGATCAGGAAGCCTTGTTTCCTAAGGACGTAGTTTGGAAAGACGCAAACATGGCTTTGGATTTCCTAAAGGCTGCAGTATGTTTGATGTAGATATGGACGGCTCGCCTTACATCCAATGTATGCCACTTGTGTTCCAACTCACATTGGGCAGAAATCTGGTAACACAACATCTTGCACCCGATGAAACCAAGAATTCACTTTAGGAACAAACGAAGGGTCTAGACTTAGAACCATCCTGTTCTCATGGAAAATGCACAGATTCTGTCTGAGAGTGCCTCGAGTTCTGACACTCTCCTGGCCAAAGTAATGGCCACTAGAAAAATCATCTTGATGGTCATAAATTGAAGAGACACAGACCTGAGAGGTTCAAATGGGGGTCCTGTAAGGGCTTGCAAAAAATTAAGAAGGTCCCATGAGGGATACATGTGAACTACAGAGGGGCAAAGATTAGAAGCCCCCTTCAAAAATCTGAACACCAAGTCCAGAAGACCTTCCAGGTAGCATCGTAGATGTGAATAGTGGAAGGCTTATGGGAAACCTGGATGGTCTCTATCACCCTGTCAGGGAGGTTAGAGTCCCTCAGAGATTGCTGCTCTAGCACCAAACAGCTAAGCAAAACCACTGAGAGTCTGGGTGGAGTAATGCTCCTAGATGGAGGGAGATCCCGGTGGCCGGGATCCTCCACAGCTGGGCTACAGACAAACTCACCAGATCAGTGAACCAGGGTTTTCCTGGGCCAATGGGGTGCCAGGAGTATTAGCTTCACCTTTTCCTCCAACATCTTCCTAATGACTGCCGGAATGATTGGAAGAGGGGGAAAGTTGTAGAGAAGATCTGATGGCTATCTGCTCCAAAGAGTGTTGGTTCCCTCCGCTCCCTGGGTTGAAAATCTGGTGAAGAATCTGCTTACCTGAGCATTGTGAGGAGAGGCAAAGAGATTTACTGCTGGTGTTCCAAACCTGTGGGACGATGCCAATGCAGAAAATCATTTTTCCGAGGAGTTTGGACAAGGAACTGTGCACTGCTGTCAAGTCTGAAGGATTAAGTCGTTGAGGCTCTCCCCGTGCTCTGGGGAGAGAAAGACCTCACAGAGTGATGTATCAATGATCACACCGAGATGAAGCAATCTGGTCGCTGGGAAGAGGTGGCTTTTTTTGAAGTTGACAGAAAACCTGTGTTCTTGCAAGAATTGCAGTGTGTGATGTGGAGGTCGCGATGGGCGAATTGAACTGATGTCGTCTGCATCAAGATGTCATCCAGGTAACAATGGACCCTGACCGATATTGCTCAAAGTGAAGCTACCAATGCTGCCAAGATCTTGGTGAAGATGCTGAGGGTCGATGAAAGCCCGAAAGATAGGGCCTGGTACTAGAAATGCTTGTTCTGGTAACAGAAATGAAGAAACTGGCAGTGATGAGGCCAGATAGGGATTTGGTGGGATGCCTCTGTGAGATCTATGGAAGAGAGGAGATCGCCCTCCTGAATGCTCTCTAGAATTGAATGCAAGGTCTGCATCTTAAAATGCCTGTATGGGATAAACCTGTTCAAAAACTTGAGGTCAAGAATGGCTCGCCACCCCACCCGTGAGGCCTTTGGGAGGCAAGAGTAGAAACCTAATCCTTGTTGATCCACCAGAACCGGATGAATGGCTCTTATGTCCATGAGGTGTTGAATGGCCAATTCCATCAGGGCCCATTTGGAATTGTCCCCAGATATTAGGCAGCAGACAAAAAAAACTAGGGGGTGGGGAGAGTAACTCCAGTCAGAGTTATTCCGATAGGGGTGAAGGACCTCCGATAGGGGTGAAGAAAGGACATTCACTTTGAGTGTCAGAAAGAACGACCTCCTCCTCCTCGAAAGGGACGTTTATAGTAGTCTGCTGCTACCTGTCTCAGGTAGTTGCTCCTGACGAGGAGAGAAAGTTCTTTGGCCCAGAGAGAAACGAGTGTTGGACTTGGGTCGGAAGGAAGAAGGTCGGTAGTACTGTGCAGGATGATACTCTGATTTCGTCCTTCCTGAGGAGAGAACTTTCTCTTGCCCCTGATATGGCTCCAGGATGTCGCCAAACAGCTTTTTTTTGGCGCATTGAGTGGAGGCCAACTTCCATTTTTGGCGGGAATCAGACTGCCAATTTTGCAGTCAAAGGAGCCTCCTAGCTGTCACCGATGAGGCCATGGCCCTTGATGCAAATTCAACTGAATTCAGTGTAACGTCTGCTGTAAATGATTTGATTTAGATCTTGATGTGACCTAAAATCAGTGGTAGGTAGCCGATCTTGCAGTTGGTGCAGCCAGTGCAGAGATGCCCTCATAAAAAACAAGGCTGCTGTAGAGGTCCAGACCGCTCAAGCCACTGCCTGGTGGGTGCGCATGAGAGTTTGCTCTGACCTCTTCTCTTCTGCCTTGAGCACATCCTCTGGCTCAGTGGGGATGCCTGATGTTGAAAATGAGGCAACCACCTGAGCATCCACAGTTGGAGCCAGGAGTCTTGGCCAAGGAAGGGCCCACATTGTAAAAACTGTTGTCATATGATGAAGGCTGAGGCACACTGCTCCTTAACCAAATCCAGAAATAAGAGAGGGGATGGAAGTACTTCTATGTGGAGTACTGGCTTTGAGAAAAGAGAATCACTGTGGATAGAGGAAATCACTTGGAACCACCTCCTCAGGACTTAATTGGGTGGTGACTAGGGCCTTGTGCAGGAGCGGTTTGAACAGGGAAGGTTTAAAAACCACTGCTGAGGGGGTTTGAACAGATCTAAGCCCTTCCTCTTCAGATAGATTGGGATCCCTGATCTCCCCTTCCTCCTCCTCTGACATGGAGGAACGACTGTGCTCAGAGGGGGTTGTATAATCCCTCTCCTCATCCTTGCCCCAATCCGATTGGGTAGATGAACTGTTGTTGTCTGGGAAAGCCTCTCTGAGATGGAGGGAACCCTTGGGAGTCACCAGGGAAGAAAGACTGACCACCCCCAAGGGGCAGAGGAGTTGCTGAAACCCCTCAGCGAGACACTGATGGCCACTGAGACCATGTCTCTGATATCATCAGACCTGCTCCCTGGGGGGGGGGGGGTTGTTCCACTGGACACAGGCCTGCAGCAGAGTGCTTCAGGCCTAGGCCTATGATCTCTTTGAATCACCCGACCTAGGGGGTAAGAGGGACCAGGGCCCCAGGCAGCCTGTCTGAAGTTGGGCCCAGACCTGCTTAAATCCTGGGATAAAAATTCTTCCTCCACCCTCTCTGCAGACCAAGCTAGAAGATGGTTGGCAGAGCGAGATTCAGCCTCCCCCACCCTGGCCGTAACCTCTGGGAAAACCTGCACTTACCCTAAAGCCCATGTCACACTGCACCAATGGATGGAAAGAGGATGTAAAACGGAGAGAAACACTTGAAATCCGTTGGTTAACGTAATGCATCCGTTCTGTACTCACTGCGTCCGTTTTTCAATCCTCTCTATCCGTCCAGCATCCATCGACTGAGGTTCCATCCGCTCAAAAAGTTTTGAGCTGCTCAAAAATTTTTGAGCGGAAAATGTATCCAACGCATCCATTCTGCATCCGCAACACATACGGGGAACATCCGTTCTGCATCTGTGCAACTCAAATCCGCTCCAGCAGAAAGCGGACACAGGGAGGAAGCGAAATGGAAGCGGAACGGAGGCGCAGCGTTAGTAGCACGGAGGGAAAAAGGATGAAAGCGGATGCAGCTCACAAAGAAAGCATTTAAAATGGAAAAAACGTTCGCAGAGGGGACTTATCTAGGATATTAAGGATGTCTAGAGGATGCCTAGAGGATGCAAAAGGACACCTAGTGGAAAACCTATATTGCCTATAAAAAGGGGGAGCAACTCACCTGGATCTCATTTTCAGTTCAGCAGCCCTGCTGTGCAGACCTCTGCAGCCTTCATCTGGCTCTTGCTCTTCCACAGCAACCATTGATGTCCACCATGGATCGTAACACACTCCTTTTGGTAGCCACCATCGTTCTGCAACAGTGCGAAGCCATCTACAGGCTCTTTCAACTATTCTACGGGAAGAAAAGGAGGCGGCCAAGAAGTGTCTGGGTCCGAAGATGGATCAGGAGAAGAGCAGAGTACGGACTGTACAACATGCTGATGGTGGAGCTCAGGAACGAAGAACCTCGTGCATTCCAGAACTTCATGAGGATGCCTCCAGCCATGTTTGATGAAGTTGTGGAGCGGCTGAGACCCAGGTTGACCAAGGCAAACACCAACTTCCGGCCCAGCCTGGAACCTGGACTCAAGGTGGCACTGACTCTGCACCACCTGGCCTCAGGGACCACCTACAGGAGCATGCAGTACGGCTGGAGGGTGCCATACAACACCATCAGCATTGTGGTCAGAGAAGTGGTGCAGGCCATCATCGAAGAATACCTGGAGGACCTCCTCCAGTGCCCCTCCACTGAAGAAGGCTGGAAGAAAGTTGCAGAACAGTGGTATCAGAAGTGGAACTTCCCCAACACCGTTGGAGCCAAAGATGGCAAGCACGTGGCCTGCAAAGCTCCAGCCAAGTCGGGGTCCATTTATTTCAACTACAAGGGCTTCTTCAGCATCGTCCTCTTCGCCACTGTCGATGTGACTACAAGTTCATGTACATTGATGCTTCAGGCAACAGGTCAGCTTCAGATGCCCAGGTATACAACGCCAGTCACCTCAAGGAGGGGCTGGAACGCAACCTCATCATGGGCTTCCCAGATCCAGACCCCCTGCCCAACGACACACAAGATGTGCCCTACTTCATCGTGGGGGATGATGCCTTCTCCCTCAGAATCTACCTCATGAAGCCCTACACCTCCAGATGCCTCACCCGTAAAGAGAGGATCTTCAACTACAGGCTGTCCAGGGCAAGGCAGGTGGTGGAGAACGCCTTTGGCATCCTGGCCAACAGGTCCCAGGTACTTCTCACCACCATGCAACATCGCCCAGAGAACGTGAGGAGGATCGTGGAAGCTTGTTGCATCCTGCACAATCTCACGCGCACCTGCTACCCAGTGTTGCAGAACAGGCTCGTGGACCTCCAACAAGGCAATGGGGACATGGAGCCTGGGGAATGGAGGCAAGAGCGAAACCTGATAGACACTGAGGATGTGCAAGGCCCCAACAGAGCCTCACGTGAAGGGAAGAAGCAGCGCAACCTACTGAAACACTGGTGAAACTCCCCAGCTGGAGCAGTGGAGTGGCAAGACAGGATGATAGATGATTAATGGATGCTTCCTTCAGCCTGTCTCATCACATTGATGAGATTGGGCCATGTATGTTGGGTGGGCCCACAATGAACAGGGCATTTAATAAAGAGTTGTGTTTATGTTCAAATGTGTGGATCAATGCTTACATTGTTATTGATAATGAAGGGCCAAGGGTGTGGCACCTGGGAGGGTGGACCATACAGTCCCACTATGCTTGCACTGGAGGTTTATCTATCCCACAGCTATTAGCCATCCCAAAGGTATCCCTGCCCATCCCACTGCTATCTTAACCCACCCCAAAGGTATCCCTGCCCATCCCACTGCTATCTTAACCCATCCCAGAAGCATGCAAAGGCTTAAACCATTTCTAAAAGTTTCCACCAAGACTTTATTGACAAAAATAAATGAAGCAAGTGTGTGAAGCAAAGATAATCTTTCTTAATAACAAGCTGCAAAAGAAAAATGACCCAAGTCAAGTGTCCAAACAAAGTCAACAGGTAGCCAGCCAGCCAGTCTCTGGCACTGCTCTTGGTCACTCGGAGATGTGCCCAGTCTCAGGGGTGAAGGGTCCCGGTGCTGTGGAGGTGGCTGCTGCTGGAGTGCTGGTCTGAAGCACCACTGGGGTGCCTGGCCCCGAGAGGACAACAGGGGACGGTGTGTTGAGGAAGCTCTCAGACAGCTTGCTCAGCCCCGTGATGTTGAGAGCCCCTTCCTCCATGCCATGGGGTGTCAGCCCCAGTACCGATGACAGATGTACTGATGCCGGGCTTGGCTGTGGGGAGGAGGAAGAAGCAGTGTAGTGGGGCTGTCTGGTCTCCAACTGGGTGAGGACTGGCGTTAGTGGTATCTGTGGCGTGGGTGGCATCAGTGGCGTGGGTGGCATCGGTGGCGTGGGTGGCATCGGTGGCACTGGTGGCGTCCGATGAACATGTGCCTGGACTTGGAAGGGCTGCTGCCTTTGCTGCTGGACCTCCTGGTAGCCGTAGCCTTGGTAGGTGAGGGCCTGTGGAAAGCCTTGGAATGGGAGTGACATCACCTGGGGTGGAGAAACAGACCTGGACAGGGTGGGAGCAGGTTCATCTGGGTCTGGAGGGATGTGAAGCAGATCGGTGATCCTGTCCTTCACCACCTGGTACTAGGGTTCCGCCATGTCCATGAGGGTCTGGTTCACATAGGTGAGGAAGGGCTTGCGGTTGCAGGATGAGGAGTCGGTGTGTACCAGCTGAGAGAGGAGATCTACGCTGCTCCTGATGGTGTCTCTTATCTCTAGCAGGACAGTGTGGCTCTGTCCCTCCGGTTTGCCTCTCTGCCTTTCTGTGGAGGTGGAGCTGGGGGTGGATGTGGGTTGGGCTGTGGTGGAAGTGCCGTCTCCTTTCTCCCACTGCGTCAGGGGATCCTCCACATGCTCCGCCACGGGTACTACAGCTGTCGGGGGGTTCTCCATCGTGGAACGCTCCACAGATACCTGCCTGGAGACAGGAGATGACTCTCTGCCGAAAGAGGACTGGCTCTCAGCAGGCTGCCTGAGAGAGAGGGTTGTGAGAGGGGCTGCTCCTCGGTGACGGATCTCACCCTCCAAGAAGCTGCATTTGGCCATGACATAGTTCTCTCTGTCCGTCAGCTTGACCACGGCCTGCCCAGATTTCTTGAGGTGCAGCTTCCCGTACCAGGTGTGCATGTGCTTCCACCAGCCGAGAAGCACCTCCGAAGTGTAGCCCAGGCTCTCCGCCTTCTCTCTCCAAGCAGCCTACTTCCTTTTGGTGTCCCTATAGAGGCTGTGTCCCTTCTGCCATAGATACTCGTTCCCTCTCAGCCATTCCAGCACCTCATCCTCATGTTACTCTTCTATGGTTTATTGCCTCTTCTCCCGTTCTCACGTCTGCCTCTTCCTCCCTTTGGCAGGACCATATGGGCCTTCATCAGAGGGGCTTCCAGGTTGTAGGGGCTGCTCCTCCACACCACCACCACCAGCAGCAGCCGCAGCACCAACAGGACCAGGAGCACCAGCAGGACGAGGAGCAGCGCCAGCAGAGTAAGCACCAGCAGAAGCACCAGCACCAGGAGCAGCGCCAGCAGAATAAGCACCAGCACCAGGAGCAGCTTCAGCAGAGTAAGCACCAGCAGAAACACCACCGCCATAAGCAGCATCATCAGCTCCTCCAGAAGCAGCATCAGCAGAAGCCCCAGCCCCAGAAGAGCGAGCCCGGGCTGCAGAAGCCCCAGCAGAAGCAGAGTGAGGGCCAGGGCGTGGAGGGGTGGCCCTGTCCCTCTTGCCAGGGCTGGCAGCAGATGGCTGAGGCTTTCTCTTCTTCCCCATGGTTGTGGGGTTCCTGGCTGGCAGGCAGGCAGGCAGGCAGGCAGGCTTAAGAGCTGTGTCTGGAAGCAGGTCTTTCCTCTGAATGTTGACCTGCTTGGGAGCTGCTTCCCTTTATATCCGCGGGGCTGACGCAATGCATCCTCCCCACATGCGCAGTGAACGCTAGGCATCTGCTAGACATCTGCTAGGCTTCCGCTAGGCATCTGCTAGGCTTCCGCTCTGCATCCGCTTCATCCGCTCTGCATCCGCTTCATCCGCTCGGCGTCCGCTCTGCATCCGCTCTTTCCGTTCCGCGTCCGCTTTGCTGCGCTCCCCCGGAAGCCTTGCCGATGTGCCATCTGCTCTCATCCGCTACGCTTCCATGGAGCATCCGCTTTCCATTCACCCTACATCCTCCCCCCATCCGTTTCTTTCCGTGTTGTCCGCTCTGGTCATGCAAATTTTTGCCCCTTTTGAGAGCAGATAACAACGGATGGAACATTTTTCTTGTCCGCTGTGTCCTTTTTACAAACGTTTTGCATCCGTCGGCCAGTGTGACAGGGCCTTAAGAAGTCTGCTGGATCTGGTTTCTCATCTGTTCTCGGGTCTTAGCAAACTATTTTTCCAAAGCAGTATGCCTTCTCTTCTCAGCCCTGAGCTTGGATTTGGATGTCTTTTGGGGGGCCAGGGCCTTGGCCCTGATCTTTGCTGTAGCCTTTATTTTTGCTGAATGGCCTCTTTGTCTTTTTCTCTTTCTCACTGGGGCTTGAGCATCTTGATCTTCTTCCAGGCCAGTGAGATCTGACTGGGCCATTTCGCTCTCCATTTTGCTAACAGGACAGACACAAAAAGTGCTGACAGCTTCCCCTATAAGAGTGCTGCCTGTTATATGGGCCATGTGAGCAGTGACAGCTGTGAGGCCCTGGTAATGGCCGCTCCTCAAAACAAAATGGCCAACTGTGCTTCAAAATGGCCATCTGCCATGTGCACTAGCCCTGGGATGACCTTACCACCTCACTCGCTCCTTAGGTTCTTATGAGGTCCCGAGTGATCCAACGATTAACAGGGAACTGCTGTGAAAACCAGAGCTCCAAAAATCAGGTGTGGAGCAGCTTGAAATTCGGTTGTGAAGCAGCAGCTCGATGTGCTCGAGAAGACTGCATGGGGTGCTTAGCCGAATGCTCCCTGTGGCCGCAGCTTCTCAGAAGGGCAGTACCGATGTCTCGATGGGGCAGGAGAGTGGATCCTTGCTCTCCTCATAACATAGCTCAACTGGAGCTCCGGGAGGTGTGTAGAAGCTGCTTTTTTGTACTTCTGATGAATTCGCTATTCCTGTGACACACTAAACATTTTTAACTCCTTTAAACTTCTTCCAGAGACACTAGCTCATAGACAAGAAGTTGAATCAAAAGCTGGGGAGCCAGCTAGGAGCTGACTTTTTATATAGTGGCAGGCTCAGCTTGATGACATCAGAGGGAGGAGTCATACCCATCCTTGATTCTCGTCACAGCATGGATGAGAATGGGAGTAGTACGGTTAAAAAAATGGCTGCAAATGGAAGTAATATAACTGGAAAATCATGTTTTGCTTAATGGGTATGCAAAGAGTGCATCTGTCTATGGCAATTGGAAGAATACCATAACTATTGTATGTCCTTAAGCCCATGTCACACTGGCCAACAGATGCAAAATGACACAGCGGACGAGCAAAATGTTCCATCCGTTGTTATCCGCTCTCAAAAGGGGCAAAAATTTCCATAACCGGAGCGGATAACACGGACGCGGGGAGGACGCAGGGCGGATGCGGAACGGAAGCCCAGCGGATGGAAGCGGATGAGAGCGGATGGCGCATCTGCTAGGCTTCCGGGGGGGGCTGAACAAAGCAGACGTGGAATGGAAAGAGCGGATGCAGAGCGGACGCCAAGCGGATGAAGCGGATGCACAGCGGATGAAGCGGATGCACAGCGGATGAAGCGGATGCAGAGTGGAAGCCTAACAGATGCACAGCGGAAGTGGAACGGATGCCAAGCGTTAATTGCGCATGCAGAGGGGATGCATTGTGTAAGCCCCCCAGATATAAAGGGAAGCAGCTCGCACGTGGCCAGCATTCCGAGGAAAGACCTGCTGATGGACACTTCGAGTTCCTTGCCTGCCCTGCCCTGCCTGCATGCCTGTCTGCCAGCCTTCCTGCCAGCCTGCCTTCCAGCCAGCCTTGGTGCCTGCCTGCCTGGCTTCCTGCCAGCCTTCCTGCCAGGCTTCGTGCCTGCCAGCCTCCCTGCCAGCCAGCAACCCCACAACCATGGGGAGGAAGCGAAAGCCTAAGCAGCCTGCTGCCATCCCTGGCAAGAGGGACAGGGCCAACCTCCCGCCCCCTGCCCCTGACTCTGCTTCTGCTGGGGCTTTTGCTGAAGCTGCTCCTGGCGGTGGTGCTTCTGCTGGTGCTTACTCTGTTGAAGCTGCTCCTGGTCCTGCTCGTCCTGCTCGTGTTCCTGGTCCTGCTCGTGCTCCTGGACTTGCTGGCCCTGCTGGTGCTTACTCTACTGCTGCTGATCCTGGTCCTGCTGCTGATGCTGATCCTGCTGCTGCTGCTGATTATGATCCTGCTGGTGAGGATGATGATGATGAAGATGAGGATGATGATGATGATGATCCTGCTGGTGCTACTGGTGCTGGTGGTGTGGAGGAGCAGCCTCTACTACCTGGGAGCCCCTCTGATGAGGGCCCATCTGGTCCTGCCAAAGGGAGGAAGAGGCATATGTGGCAACGGGAGAGGAGGCAATACTATATTGAGGAGGCACACGAGAATGAGGTGCTGGAGTAGCTGAGAGAGAATGACTATCTGTGGCAGAAGAGACACCGGCTGTATAGGGACACCAAGCGGAAGCAGGCTGCTTGGAGAGAGATGGCGGAGAGTATGGGTTACACTTCGGAGGTGCTCCTCGGCTGGTGGAAGCACATGCACACCTGGTACGGGAAGCTGCACCTGAAGAAATCTGGCCAGGCCACGGTTAAGCTGACGGACAGAGAGACCTACGTCATGGCCAGGTGCAGCTTCCTGGAGGGTGAGGTCTGCCACCGAGGTGCACCAGCAGCCCCTCTCACGACCCTCTCTCTCCGGCAGCCTGCTGAGAGCCAGTCCTCTTCCGGCCGAGAGTCAGTCCCTGTCTCCAGGCAGGTTTCTGTGGAGCGTGCCACGGCGGAAAACCCGCGGAGAGGTGTGGTAAGCATGGTGGAGTACGTGGAGGACTTCCTGGTGTGATGGGAGAAAGGAGACATCGAGTCCACCACAGTCCTAGCCGCATCCACCCCCCCCAGCTCCGCCTCCGCAGAAAGGCAGAGAGCCGGACAGCAGGAGGGGCAGAGCCACACTGTCCTGCTGGAGATCAGGGACACCATCCACACCAGCATAGATCTCCTCCCTCAGCTGGTCCACACCGACTCCTCCTCCTCCAACCGCAAGCCCTTCCTCACCTATGTCAACCAGACCCTCAAGGAAATGGCACATCCACAGTACCAGCTGGTGAAGGACTGGATCACGGAGCTGCTTCACAACCCTCCAGACCCAGAGAAACCTGCTCCCACCCAGTCCAGGTCTGCTCCTCCACCCCAGGTGATGTCCCTCCCATTCCAAGGCT
This sequence comes from Laticauda colubrina, assembly GCA_015471245.1. Lineage (NCBI taxonomy): Eukaryota > Metazoa > Chordata > Lepidosauria > Squamata > Elapidae > Laticauda > Laticauda colubrina. The sequence goes on along the minus strand of BLBF01000032.1, from coordinate 5,751,468 downwards.
TCCCACAGCCCCTCACCTACCAGGGCTACGGCTACCAGGAGGTTCAGCAGCACAGGCAGCAGCCCTTTCCAGTCCAGGCACAGAGTCATCGGGCGACACCGTTGCCATCGGTTCCACTGATGCCACCCACGACGATGCCGACGACAGCGATACCACCCATGCCAATGATGCCACCCACGACAGTCCTCACCCAGCTGCAGAGCAGACAGCCCCACTACACTGCTCCTTCCTCCACCCCACAGCCAAGCCCGGCCTCAGTACATCTATCATCAATACTGGGGCTGACACCCCATGGCATGGAGGAAGGAGCTCTCAGCATCACGGGGCTGAGCCAGCTGTCTGACACCTTCCTCAACACACCGTCCCCTGTTGTCCTCTCGGGGCCAGGCACTCCAGCACCACCCACCACCACAGCACCTGGACCCTTCACCCCTGAGACTGGGCACACCTCCGAGTGACCAAGAAGAGTGCCAAAGACTGGCTGGCTGGCTACCTGTGGACTTTATTTGGACACTTGACTTGGGTCATTTTTATTTTATAGCTTGTTGTTCAATAAAGTCTATCTTTGATTCACACACTTGCTTCATTTCTTTTTTTTAATAAAGTCTTGGTGGAAACTTTTAGAAATGGTTTAAGCCTTTGCATGCTTGTGGGATGGGTTAAGATAGCAGTGGGGTGGGCAGGGATACCTGTGGAATGAGCAGGGATACTTTTGGGATGGGTAATAGCTGTGGGATAGATAAACCTCCAGTGCAAGCATAGTGGGACTTGTTAAGCCTGGGTTCCCCAACCAGGGTTAGGTAGACAAGCTAAACAGAATGTGCAGCGTTAGTCAGATAGGCACACAGATAAATGAGTGAGCTAAGTTTGTATATTTATTAACATACAGCAAAAATAACAGATACGCTTGTGCTATCAATAATATATTTTATTCCAGTATAAGTTTATGGCATAGTCAAATAACAGTCCAATATTCATTTACCATGTAGTCAGTCCATTCAGGGGTATTCAGTTAGCAAAGTCCATGTAGAATATCCTATGTCAGTTCACTTACAAATCAGTTCTTTGTTCTCTCTCCCGTTCGAGCAATGCAGTCTTGATTCCAAGCAGTAATCAGGGATCATCAAAGCCAGAGAGCGAGCGAGCAAGCTGTAGTCTTGCTACTTTTATATTGTTTTCTTAACCACTCCTTTAATTGCTATTTCACAGTTAAAGCTGCAGACACTTTAACATACACAAACTATGATTCATAGTTATTATTTCACCTAAACCAGTTAGGGTAAACAATGTTATCCCTAACAGGACTGTATGGTCCCCCCTCCCAGGTGCCACACCTATGGCCCTTTATTATCAATAACAATTTAATCATTCATCCACACATTTGAACATAAACACAACTCTTTATTAAATGCCCTGTTCATTGTAGGCCTACCCAACATACATGGCCCAATCTCATCCATGTGATGAGACAGGCTGAAGGAAGCATCCATCAAGCATCTACCATCCTGTCGTGCCACTCCACTGCTCCAGCTGGGGAGTTGCACCAGTGTTTCAGGAGGTTGCGCTGCTTCTTCCCTTCCCGTGAGGCTCTGTTGGGGCCTTGCACATCCTGAGTGTCGATCAGGTTTCGCCCTTGCCTCCATTTCCCAGGCTCCATGTCCCCATTGCCTTGTTGACGGTCCACAAGACCGTCTGTTCTGCAAGACTGGGTAGCGGCTGCGCATGAGATTGTGCAGGATGCAGCAAGCTTCCATGATCCTCCTCACGGTCTCTGGGCGATGCTGCATGGTGGTGAGAAGTACCTGGAATCTGTTGGCCAGGATGCCAAAGGCGTTCTCCACCATCCGCCTTGCCCTGGACAGCCTGTAGTTGAAGATCCTCTCTTCACGGGTGAGGAGTCTGGAGGTGTAGGGCTTCATGAGGTAGGTTGTGAGGGAGAAGGCGTCATCCTCCACGATGAAGTAGGGCACATCTTGCATGTCGTTGGACAGGGGGTCTGGATCTGGGAACCCCACGATGAGGTTGCCTTCCAGCCCCTCCTTGAGGTGACTGGCGTTGTATACCTGAGTATCTGAAGATGAGCCGAAACCTGAAGCATCAATGTACATGAACTTGCAGTCAGCATCGACCATGGCGAAGAGGATGGTGCTGAAGAAGCCCTTGTAGTTGAAATAAGTGGACCCCGACTTGGCTGGAGCTTTGCAGGCCACGTGCTTCCCATCTATGGCTCCAACGGTGTGTGGGAAGTTCCACCTCTGATACCACTGCTCTGCAACTTTCTTCCATCCTTCTTCAGTGGTGGGGCACTTGAGAAGCTCCTCCATGTATTCTTCGATGATGGCCTGCACCACTTCTCTGACCACAATGCTGATGGTGTTGTGTGGCACCCTCCAGCCGTACTGCAGGCTTTTGTAGGTGGTCCCTGAGGCCAGGTGGCGCAGAGTGAGTGCCACCTTGAGCCCAGGTTCCAGGCTGGGCCGGAAGTTGGTGTTTGCCTTGGTCAACCTGGGTGTCAGCCGCTGCACAACTTCGTCAAACATGGCTGGAGGCATCCTCATGAAGTTCTGGAACGCATGAGTGTCTTCGTTCCTCAGCTCCACCATCAGCTTGTTGTACAGTCCGTACTCTGCTCTTCTCCCATTCCATTTTCGGACCCAGACGCTTCTTGGCCGCCTCTTTTTCTTCCCGTAGTCGAGTTCACAGAGCCTGTAGATGGCTTCGCACTGTTGCAGAAGGATGGTGGCTGCCAAAAGGACTGTTACGATCCACGGTGGACATGACTGGATGCTGTGGAAGAGCAGGAGTCAGATCAAGGCAGCAGAGGTCTGCACAGGTGGGCTGCTGGTCTATAAGTGAGATGCAGGTGAGTTGCTCCCCATTTTTATAGGCAGTATAGGTGTCCCTTTGCATCCTCTAGGCATCCTCTAGACATCCTTAATATCCGAGATAGGTCCCCTCTGCGAACTTTTTTTTCCGTTTTAAACGCTTTGTTTCCGTGCTGCATCCGTTCCGCGTCCGTTCCGCTTCCTTTCTGCGTCCGAGCGGATGCGAGTTGCGCGGATGCACAGCGGATGCCTGGCGGATATAGCGGATGTGTAGCGGATGCGTAGCGGATGTGTAGCGGATGCAGAATGGACGAACTGGATACATTTTCCGTGCAAAAGTTTTGGGCAACCCAAAACTTTTGGAGCGGATGAAACGTCAATAAACGGATGCTGGATGGATAGAGAGGAAGCAAAACGGAGGCAGTGAATACATCGCATTTTCGAACGGATGGTAAGCTTTTTTGTCCGTTTTACATCCTCTTTGCATCCGTTGGTTCAGTGTGACATGGGCTTTACATAAAGTACAGTAAAAAGAAAAAAAAATATGCAAAAGTAAATGGAAAATCCACATGAAAATTTGTTAAATGTGCCTGAGCAGTTTGGGAAATTGAAAGAGTATAAAAAACATTGCACAAAATTTGTAAAATCAGTGGCACTGCCTTGAGCTGGAACATGGAGATTTATAATTTGCACTTCAGCATGCCACTGAAAAATGTGTGAGAAAAAAATATAGTAGTGTATGTTAATTTAGAGAAAGTATATGATAATGTAAATAAATTTGAATTTTATGCAACTTTTTGTATTATGGAATGCAAGGTTGGTTAATATTCATGAAAAACACCAGTAAGTAATATACAGAAAGAATAGATGGACTGTATAACAACTGCTTCCATATTGAACAAGGAATGTGATGTACTTTATTTAATGTCTTTATGGGCAAATCTATATGGAATGTTGGTAATGGCAGATGTATCTTGTATGTGTTTTGATGATAAAAGGTATCCCCCATAGACATCTGAACCACTTAAAGTGCCCTTGTAATAAAGTATGCACAACAAACTGAATTAACTCTGAATGGCAATGGGGGCCAAATCAGACAGGAACCAATGGGCCAGTAAATCTTATGTTTTATATTTATCAAATGCATCTCAAAGATAGCATTAACTGCCATATTGCACTAATAGGAAAAGATAAATAAATTAAAAAGTCAACCAGATGGTTGACATCGTAAGTTCATGTAATTTACACTATGTTTGTCATTTTCTTTGTCTTGTGTTTGTAGCACAGTAGAACAAAAGTATATGATGAATTTATTTTTTTGTATATTTATAATTGTAATTGTAAGCTATCTAGAGTTGCTTTTTGGATGAGATTTGCACATATATATATTTAATAAATAAAAAAAATAACTGTAATTCTGCTTTTGTTCAGGGCTGCTTAGCAAACTGCCAATGTTTTCCTATGGGACCACAGTACACTGCAATGTGTTTGGATGCTTAATAAATTTACGATACATCTTCAAAATAATTTGATTGATTTAAATGAACTAAGATGTACATTTATACTGTTATGTTTTAGCCACAATAAAGCAAATTTACATATACTAATTCTAAGATGTTGTTGAGTATCCCGAATGATTTTAAGCAGTTAATATATTGCATGATGCAATGGGAAATATGATTCTGAAAATTAATGCATCAAATGCCAAGGTTTCTGTGTGACAAGCTAAATGGAGTGATCAATTGCAATTTATATATCACTAGCAAACATTCTAACAAGTATATTTGTGAATTTCGGTTAAATGTTTACAAAAAATGGAACGAAAAGGTTATGATATGCACAGCTGAATAATGTATAATAATTGTTAATAATTATTAATAATTAATAATTCAATAATCTGCCCATTTTATAATATTAAAGTGAGAGTTTCATATGTCATGAGAAACAGAAAATTTGAATGCAGTTATATTAAATTATTAAACTATGTTTGGTAAAATAAGAAAGTCAGAATGAATGGGTGAGAAATGAATGTGGATTCAAAAGTCTGATGGGATGGAGTTGATTGGATCCTCCAAAAGAGTAATGTAAAAGAGCAAAGTAGTAGAAGCAAGCTCTATGGTTATAGTTCGTAAATGTAGAGAATAGTATGGTGAACATTGTTGATTTAAACTAGATTTATTTTTTCTCTTCTCTCTAAATTACAATTTCTGTCCTTTCTAAGCTACTTCTTATGTTCTTTCATAGATTCCTCAATGTACTTTTGACTCAGAGTTAGTGGACCTGTGCTAAGAGTTGACTGATGTTTTCTTACTAATAATGGTAACATGACTTCAGGGGGAGGTACAGTAGAGCTGACAATTGTGCCAAAGACTAAGGAAACTTTTCAAATAAGGAGAGGACAGGAGATCATCTACATATGCTGCAGACAGCTGCTCCTCAGAGACTGAAGCAGTGGTTGTCTGAAGTGTAATAGTACATGGGGGTGACCTTGAGGGATGAGAGGAAGAGATGCTATCTAGAAAATAATCAGACAAGTATGGAAAAGTCCCCAGTCGCTTAATGGTCAGAGGAATAAACTTTAGAATAACTCACTCTGATGGATTAAGCAGTTAAAAGTGATGGCAGGAGAGTTGTATGTTCAGATTTGTAAGATTGATGTCAGCCCTCCCAGGTAAACCAGATAAGAAACACATCCAGATGACTTATTTCTACTTTACTGTAAGGTTACAGTAATAGTATCTTGCAAGTTTCAAGGCACAAATCTCCTACCTGAGGGAATTTTCTAAGTTCTTCCTCTGACTGTTAAGCCACTGGAGTTCCACCTCTTTTCTCTGAGCAACTCTAGCAACTCCATAGGCTCTCTTCCTCTTATCACTTACCATATTCTCACATAACATTACAGTGGGCTTTAGTGGAAGAACAAGATGAGATTGTTCTTCCAAAACATCATACTTGCTTGCAACTGTGGAAGAGAAAAAATTTAAAATACACTACATTCACAAACCTCACCTTATAATCACATTTGGAAATTGTGCATTAGCTGTTCTAAAGCTATTGGAGAACTTTGGAATGAAAAGTTTGAGAAGTACATATATGTTTAATTCTGAACAAAAGAAAAATTATAAGCTTATGAATTTAAAAAATTAAAATAAACAGCAAAAAGCACAAAAAGATTCTGCTCTATGAAAATTATAAAAGAATTAAGGGTTCAGATAAATTTCAAATATTGACTTTTACAATATGTTTTTGGAATTAACTATAAAAAAATAAAGTTTCTCATGGGAAATAGCTCTGTTGTCACTGACAGAGGCACAGTGGGCCAGTTTCCAGGACAGCCATGTGGGCCAGATCTAAGCATCTAAGATCCTGCCCGCAGGCCTTGAGTTTGATGCTCCTGATCTCGTGTAATGTTAAAATTCTTTTCCAAATCTACATATACTCAGTTTCTGCTATTTGATTATCACATTTAGTTAAAAATGGAGGATATCCATGTAGATTAAACAGTATATAAATTTAGTATTTTGTACATTGAAGGTATCCACTTCGATAAATTCTCTTTTTTATATTGTACTATTGAAATGTATGAGATAAATCAGCAGTTACTGTAAAATACCAGTTATAAAATTGAGGAAATGAGTTCTGTATAATTAGTAGCATCTTTGCTCTTTTGGCTAATAAGATTTGCAGATGTATCTGATGACTCTACCTCAATATTAAAAGTCCCCTTCTTTTCTCCATTCACATATTAATGGGTTGTTCCTACAATGAAGACATGAAGTAATTAACTACATCAGCTCCTTTCCTCCTCTTCCATTCTCTCTAGGCCTTCTTACATTTATCAATTTTCTACTGATGATTTTATAAATCAAACCTCTGGAGAACCAAACTGATTAGTCAAGCAGTAGTACAACACTCTACAGAATTTGAGCCAGCCATTAATGAAACTAGGAATGAATGATTCTCATTTCTTTTACAAATCATTTTCCGTAAGGAAATAGTTATTTTTTTATTCCTCGTCCACTAATCTGTACACTTTTGCACCTATTTTTAGTATTTTTAATTTCTAGCCCTATATTACAATTTCACTTATTGCAAACTAGTTCCCAAATACATTATTTTATCATGGCTAAAATTCTGAGGCAGAATTCACAACTGTTTAGGGATATGCAATGTAACATATAGCGTGTGTTACAGTACTCAAATTAATCTCACTGTTGCCATATTACCATTACTTTGTTCTGGACTGTTCTATAGTCCAATTCAGCTTCTATTAGGAGTAAATAAAGCACACAATGACACAACAGCTTTCTCATAAAGGGTAACAATTACATATACTACTCTAAGACTGCTTTTGTATGGTGTGTGTGTATGTCTTCAAGTGAGTATTGACTCCAGGGGGTTGTCTGGGATGATCCCTTCAGGTTTCTTTTTTGGCAAGAATTTTGGATATGATCAACATAGCCTTGTTTTATAAGACTGAGAGAGAGTGACTGGCACAAGGCCACTCAGCTGAGTCTCCCAGATTCTAGTGTAATGTCCTAACCATCATACCAAACTTTTAGTATTTAAGTAATAGTCCATTCATGGGTCACTGAGTAAGTATTTTTCTAATTGCAATACAGAGTTTTAAAGGCCCTGTCACACTGCCCAATGAATGCAAAACGTATGTAAAAAGGACACAACGGACGAGCAAAATGTTCCATCCGTTGTTATCCGCTCTCAAAAGGGGCAAAAATTTGCATAACCGGAGCGGATAACCCGGAAAGGAACGGACGCGGGGAGGACGCAGGGCGGATGGAAAGCGGATGCAGAACAGAAGCCCAGCGGATGGGAGCGGATGGCACATCCGCTAGGCTTCCGGGGGACCTCAGCAAAGCGGATGCGGAACGGATACAGCGGATGCACAGCGGATGCACAGCGGAAGCCTAGAGGATGCACAGCGGAAGCCGAACGGATGCCAAGCGTTAATTGCGCATGCGGGGGGGATGCATTGCGTAAGCCACGCGGATATAAAGGGAAGCAGCTCGCACGTGGCCAGCATTCGGAGGAAAGACCTGCTGCCGGATACATCGAGTCCTTGCCTGCCCTGCCTGCAAGCCTTGCTGCCAGCCTGCCTCCAAGCCTCCTGGCCAGCCTCCCTGCCAGCCTGCCTTGCTGCCAGCCTGCCTTCCAGACTCCCTGCCAGCCAGTCTGCCTGCCAGCCTTGGTGCCTGCCTGCCTTCCTGCCAGGCTTGGTGCCTGCCTGCCAGGCTTCCTGCCAGCCTCCCTGCCAGCCAGCAACCCCACAACCATGGGGAAGAAACGAAGGCCTCAGCAACCTGCCGCCATCCCTGGCAAGAGGGACAGGGCCACCCTCCCACCCCCTGTCCCTGACTCTGCTTCTGCTAGGGCTTCTGCTGCTTGGGCTCGCTCTTCTAGTGCTGGAGGTTCTCCTGAAGCTGCTCCTGGTGGTGGTGCTTCTGCTGGTGCTTACTCTGCTGAAGCTGCTCCTGGCGGTGGTGCTTCTGCTGGTGCTTACTCTGCTGAAGCTGCTCCTGGTCCTGCTGGTCCTGCTCATGCTCCTGGACTTGCTCGGACTGCTCGTACTCCTGGTCTTGCTCGTCCTGCTGGTGCTCCTGGTCCTGCTAGTGCTGCTGGTGCTGGTGTTGCTGCTGCTGATGATGATGATCCTGCTGGTGATGATGACGATCCTGCTGGTGCTGCTGCTGCTGGTGGTGTGGAGGAGCAGCCCCTACTACCTGGGAGCCCCTCTGATGAGGGCCCATCTAGTCCTGTCAAAGGGAGGAAGAGGCGTATGCGACAATGGGAAAGGAGGCAATACTATATTGAGGAGGAACACGAGGATGAGGTGCTGGAGTGGCTGAGAGAGAATGACTATCTGTGGCGGAAGGGACACCGGCTGTACAGGGACACCAAAAGGAAGCAGGCTGCTTGGAGAGAGAGGGCGGAGAGTATGGGTTACACTTCGGAGGTGCTCCTCGGCTGGTGGAAGCACATGCACACCTGGTACGAGAAGCTGCACCTGAAGAAATCTGGCCAGGCCACGGTTAAGCTGACGGACAGAGAGACCTACGTCATGGCCAGGTGCAGCTTCCTGGAGGGTGAGATCTGCCACCAAGGAGCACCAGGAGCCCTCTCACTACCCTCTCTCTCCAGCAGCCTACTGAGAGCCAGTCCTCTGCCAGCCGAGAGTCAGTCCCTGTCTCCAGGCAGGTTTCTGTGGAGCGTGCCACGGCAGAGAACCCGCGGAGAGGTGTTGTGACCGTGGTGGAACGCGTGGAGGACTCCCTGGTGCGATGGGAGAAAGGAGACGTCGTATCCACCACAGCTGTAGCCGCATCCACCCCCCCCCAGCTCCACCTCCACAGAAAGGCATAGAGCCAGACAGCAGGAGGGGCAGAGCCACACTGTCCTGCTGGAGATCAGGGACACCATCCGCACCAGCATAGATCTCCTCTCAGCTCGTCCACACCGACTCCTCATCCTCCAACCACAAGCCCTTCCTCACCTATGTCAACCAGACCCTCAGGAACATGGAGGAACCCCAGTACCAGCTGGTGAAGGACCGGATCACGGAGCTGCTTCACAACCCTCCAGATCCAGAGGAACCTGCTCCCACCCAGTCCAGGTCTGCTCCTCCACCCCAGGTGATGTCCCTCCCATTCCAAGGCTTTCCACAGCCCCTCACCTACCAGGGCTACGGCTACCAGGAGGTCCAGCAGCACAGGCAGCAGCCCTTCCCAGTCCAGGCACAGAGTCATCAGGCGACACCATTGCCACCGGTTCCACTGATGCCAATGCCACCCACGCCAATGATGCCACCGACGACAGCGATGCCACCCACACCACCGATGCCACCCACGCCAGTCCTCACCCAGCTGCAGACCAGACAGCCCCACTACACTACTCCTTCCTCCACCCCACAGCCAAGCCCGGCCTCAGTACATCTGTCATCAGTACTGGGGCTGACACCCCATGGCATGGAGGAAGGAACTCTCAGCATCACGGGTCTGAGCCAGCTGTCCGAGAGCTTTCTCAACACACCGTCACCTGTTGTCCTCTCGGGGCCAGGCACTGCAGTGGTGCTTCAGACCAGCACTGCAGTACCAACCACCTCCACAGCACCTGGACCCTTCACCCCTGAGACTGGGCACACCTCCGAGTGACCGTGAAGACTACCAGAGACTGGGTGTGGACTTTATTTGGACACTTGACTTGGGTCATTTTTCTTTTACAGCTTGTTGTTCAATAAAGTCTATCTTTGATTCACACACTTGCTTCATTTCTTTTTTTTAATAAAGTCTTGGTGGAAACTTTTAGAATTGGTTTAAACCTTTGCATGCTTGTGGGATGGGTTAAGATAGCAGTGGGGTGGGCAGGGATACCTTTGGTATGGGTAATAGCTGTGGGATAGATAAACCTCCAGTGCAAGCATAGTGGGACTGTATGGTCCACCCTCCCAGGTGCCACACCTATGGCCCTTTATTATCAATAATAATGTAATAATCATCCACACATGTCAAGACAAACACAGCTCTTTATTAAACGCCCTGATCATTGTAGGCCCACCCAACATACATGGCCCAATCTCATCCGTGTGATGAGACAGGCTGAAGGAAGCACCCATTAATCATCTATCATCCTGTCTTGGCACTCCACTGCTCCACCTGGGGAGTTGCATCAGTGTTTCAGGAGGTTGCGCTGCTTCTTCCCTTCATGTGAGGCTCTGTTGGGGCCTTGCACATCCTCAGTGTCTATTAGGTTTCGCCCTTGCCTCCATTCCCCAGGCTCCATGTCCCCATTGCCTTGTTGGAGGTCCACGAGCCTGTTCTGCAAGACTGGGTCGCGGGGCGCATGAGATTGTGCAGGATGCAGCAAGCTTCCACGATCCTCCTCACGGTCTTTGGGCGATGCTGCATGGTGGTGAGAAGGACCTGGAACCTGTTAGCCAGGATGCCAAAGGCGTTCTCCACCGCCCGCCTTGCCCTGGACAGCCTGTAGTTGAAGATCCTCTCTTCACGGGTGAGGCATCTGGACGTGTAGGGCTTCATGAGGTAGGTTCTGAGGGAGAAGGCGTCATCCCCCACAATGAAGTAGGGCACATCTTGCGTGTCGTTGGGCAGGAAGTCTGGATCTGGGAAGCCCACGATGAGGTTGCGTTCCAGCCCCTCCTTGAGGTCACTGGCGTTGCATACCTGGGCATCTGAAGCTGACCCGTTGCCTAAAGCATCGATGTACATGAACTTGTAGTCAGCATCGACCATGGCGAAGAGGACAATGCTGAAGAAGCCCTTGTAGTTGAAATAAGTGGACCCCGACTTGGGTGATGCTTTGCAGGCCACATGCTTGCCATCTATGGCTCCTACGGTGTGGGGGAAGTTCCACCTCTGATACCACTGCTCTGCAACTTTCTTCCAGCCTTCTTCAGTGGAGGGGCACTGGAGGAGCTCCTCCTTGTATTCTTTGATGATGGCCTGCACCACTTCTCTGACCACAATGCTGATGGTGTTGTGTGGCACCCTCCAGCCGTACTGCATGCTCCTGTAGGTGGTCCCTGAGGCCAGGTGGCGCAGAGTGAGTGCCACCTTGAGCCCAGGGTCCAGGCTGGGCCGGAAGTTGGTGTTTGCCTTGGTCAACCTGGGTGTCAGGTGCTGCACAACTTCGTCAAACATGGCTGGAGGCATCCTCATGAAGTTCTGGAATGCCCGGGTGTCTTCGTTCCTCAGCTCCACCATCAGCTTGTTGTACAGTCCGTACTCTGCTCTTCTCCCATTCCATTTTCGGACCCAGACGCTTCTTGGCCGCCTCTTTTTCTTCCCGTAGTAGAGTTCACAGAGCCTGTAGATGGCTTCGCACTGTTGCAGAAGGATGGTGGCTGCCAAAAGGACTGTGTTACGATCCACGGTTGACATGAGTGGATGCTGTGGAAGAGCAAGAGTCAGATGAAGGCTGCAGAGGTCTGCACAGGTGGGCTGCTGGTCTGAAAGTAAGATGCAGGTGAGTTGCTCCCCATTTTTATAGGCAGTATAGGTGTTCCTTTGCATCCTCTAGGCATCCTCTAGGCATCCTCTAGACATCCTCTGGACATCCTTAATATCCGAGATATGTCCCCTCTGCGAACGTTTTTTTCCGTTTTAAATGCTTTGTTTCCGTGCTGCATCTGCTAAGCATCCGTTCTGTATCCGTTCTGCATCTGTTCCGCTTCCTCCCTGCATCCGAGCAGATGCGAGTTGCGCGGATGCGGAACGGATGCCTAGCGGATGCGTAACGGATGAGTAACGGATGCAGAACAGACGAATTGGATACATTTCTGCGAAAAAGTTTTGAGCAGCTCAAAACTTTCTGAGCGGATGAAACGTCCATAAACAGATGCTGGACGGATAGAGAGGAAACCAAACGGAGGCAGTGAGTACAGAACGGATACATCGCGTTAACCAACGGATGGCAAGCTTTTTTGTCCATTTTACATCCTCTTTGCATCCGTTGGTGCAGTGTGACAGGGGCTTAAGAATACTCTATTTCAAATTTGAAAATAAAAAAAAAAGAAGTAGCTATATTTCATTCTCATTTTGATCCCTACTTTATTATACAACACACAAACATTAAAAAAAATTAAAAAAACTTTTATACTGTTCAATATTTTAAAAAGTCTGGAGAAACTGTCAAATTGTATATCAAATATTTTGAGTAAGTTGGTTTATGCTTGCAGAACAGAGCTCTTTTTGAAGTTTATAGCTGGCAAACTTTGGAATGTTGAAATACTTAAAAGTAATTGCATTCTGTTTTATAGGGAGACAATGTTCCCTCAAGTGTGACTCCTCTGCTTGAATAGGCACAAAAATGTCAAAACTGGAAAAAGTACTTCCATCTGCTGAAACAAAGGTTGTCCTAGATAACAAGAACTTAGAGGGAATGCTAAGAGAAAAAGTACAATACACAATACCCATTATTTATGAGTAGAGTTAATGCAGTTCAGTGGTGGTATTCGACCAGTTCTGGAGAGCCGGTAGTGGCGATGAGTAGTGGAGACCGAACTGCTTCTTTTCACTGCTCTATGGTTGGCCCACCCGCCTACCTGGGCTCCCATACTCACTTTTATGGCCAAAATTCAAAGCGCAGCTACTTTGCACGGTGCAGAATAGCACCGCGCAGCAGCTGCTGCAGCGACCACCACTGTGCAGGCTTGCAGGAGGCAAGTTAGAATGCCTCTGTGCCTGTGTGTTTGGCATGTGCAGGCACGCTAAGTGTGTGCATGCGCACAAAGCACGACCACCAAGCCACACCAACTGAACTGGTGGCAACTTTATTTGATACAGTTCCCATTTATTGTTGCATGGGTAACAATATCTATGATATACTATTGCATCATTCATTCGTTCATTCATTTCTACAACCTGTTATCCCAAATGCCTGACTCTGGGTGGCTAATAATAAATATAAAAAAGTTTAAAACTTTACAACAAAATAACAACACAGATAGCAGCCAAGGTTAAAAAAAAAAATTACCAGCAGTTAATATCATCAGGTTATGAGCTCAACCACACCCTGGGCCCAGGTGCAATAACACAACCAGGTCTTAAGATTTTATGGAAAGGTTGGAGGAATGAAGCTTTCCAGAGGGCAAGTGTCATGGCAGAAAATGTGCTCTTCCTGGGTCCTGCCAAATGAAAATCCTTAATAGGATTTATCGTTTTGAGGGAAGGGGTTGAAATAATTTATGTCTGGGATGTGAGGGGTCTGTAAATATTTTCACAGCTCTCTTTTTGATTTGTGCAGGTCCTCAATTGAAGGTAAGTGGGTAGTAATTGTTTTTTCTGCAGTCTTAATTATCCTCTGAAGTCTGTGTCTGTCCTGTTGGGTTGCAGAACCAAACCAGACAGTTGTAGAGGTGCAGAAGATAGACTCAATAATTCCTCTGTAGAACTGGATCAGCAGCTCCTTGGGCAGTTTGAGCTTTCTGAGTTGGCGCAGGAAGAACATTCTTTGTTGTGCTTTTTTGATGATGTTTCTGATGTTAGGTGTCCATTTTTGGTCATGTGATATAGTAGAACCTAGAAATTTGAAGGTCTCTACTGTTGATACTGTATTGTCTAGTATTGTAAGAGGTGGTAGTATGGGAGGGTTTCTTCTAAAGTCTCCCACCATTTCTACAGTTTTGAGTGTGTTCAGTTACAGATTATTCCAGTTACACCATGACACAAGTTGTAGAACCTCCTGTCTCTATGTCGATTTATCGTTGTCTCAAATGAGACCAATCACTGTTGTGTCATCTGCAAACTTCAGTATTTTAACAGATGGATCGTTTGAGATGCAGTCATTGGTATATAGGGAGAAGTGGAGATAGCACACAGCCTTGGGGGGGGGCCTGTGCTGATTGTACAGGTATTGGATGTAATTCCACCTAGCTTCACCTGCTGCTTCCTGTTAGGAAGCTTATGATCCACTTACAAGTGTGTTCAGATACCGCTAGTTGGTTTAATTTATTTAGAAGAGTGTCTGGAATGATGCTATTGAATGCTGAACTGAAGTCTACAAAGAGGACCCTTGTGTAGGTATTTGGAGATTCAAGATGTTGTAGGATGTAATGCAGAGCCATGTTAACAGCATCATCTGTCAATCTATTTACTCAGTATGCAAACTACATGGGATCTAACAGTGGATCCGTGATGGTTTTCAGATGGAACAGCACAAGCCTTTCAAAGATTTTCATAACTACAGATGTTAGAGCAACTGGTCTGTAGTCATTCAGTTCCTTGACGGAGGGCTTCTTTGGCACTGGGATGATGGTAGAATGTTTGAAGCAGGAAGGAACATAGCACATCTCTAGTGATCCATTGAAGATTTGGGGGAAAATGGGGGCCAATTGGTCAGCACAGACTTTTAAGCAAGAAGGAGTTATCTTGTCTGGCCCTGGTGCTTTTCCTGGCTTCTGTCTGTGTAATAGATCTTGCACTTCTTTTTCTGTGATCACCAGAGGTTGTGAACCCAATGGATTAGGGCCAGTTGTAGGAGGCTTGGCTGTTGTTGGTGTGTTTGAGATAAGTCTTCGCAGAAGCTAACATATGTTACAGTATCCGTGAACTCATCTAGGTCTGTAGAGGCATGTTCAAATACATTTCAATCAGTGCAATCAAGGCAGGCCTGGAGTTTCAGCTTTGCCTCATCTGACCAAGTCTTCACTGATTTAATTGTTGGCTTAATGGTTTTAAGTCTTTGTCTGTAGGCAGGTACAAGGTGAATCATGCAGTGGTCAGTGTCCCATAGCTGCTTGTGGTAAAGACCTATAAGCATCTTTTACTGTTGTGTAGCAGTGGTCTAAAGTATTTTTGCCTCTGGTGGGACAATTTACATGCTGGAAATATTTTGGGAGCTCTTTCCTTAAATTTGCTTGATTGAAATCTCCTAAAATGATGGAAGGGAATCTGGGTGTTTGGCTTCAACCTCCATAATTTGATCAGCAAGAGTTCGTAATGCCTTGTTTACACAAGCTTGTGGAGGAACATACACAGCTATTAGGAGAAATGAGGAGAACTCACGTGGAGAGTAAAATGGCTTGCAGTTGATGTGTAAAGACTCTTAAGTTTTCATCACAAAACATATATATTATAGTTATATCCTGAGACCGGCTGATGTTGATATATAAACATAATCCTCCAGCCTTTGTTTTACCTGATGTCTCTTCAATTCTGTCTCGTCTAAATGTCTGAAATCCTGGGATGTATATGGTGTTGTCCCCATGAATTTGTGGATTAAGCCAGGTTTTAGTAAAACAAAGAACAGCTGAATTATGAAAATCAGAATTCCATCTATTTAAGAGATGAATTTCATCCATCTTGTTAGCCAGTGAGCGTAAATTAGTCAGAAATATTGAAGTGAGAGGAATTTTTCCCCCCCATTCCTTAGTGTGTTAAAATTCCTGCTCGTTTACCTCGTCTCCTCTTCTGGCGTGGTTGCTTCTTTGCTTTCTTTGTTGTAATCCATAGCACCGGGGAATTGATTAGAATCTCCTCTGCGTTTGCAAAGACAGGTGGGGGTGCGGAATCAGAAAGCTGCTCCTTAAGGAAACATTGCCTAATTCTTAGCAGATGGTCTTGTGAGTATGAAATCCGTAGTGAACTGCAGATAATAATAAGGAATAAAGAAACTATTAGACAGCATTTCACCGAGGCAGCCATTGTCGGCAAGGGGGAGATGTTGACAAATAGCCCTGCCCTGCAGTTTCTCAGAGAAGAGGCAGCACATTCCTAACAGGAAGCCAAGACAAGAGAAAACCCAGTCCTGAACTGGATGGAAGAGGGAGGGAGGAAAAGGTTCATAATAGCCACACTCTGGAATCTCCCAGGAGATATCTATTAAATTTAAAAGTTATAGCTTTAGTCTGGCAAGATTCTATCAGGTGTAAGCAAATAAAGAATTAGACTCAACTGGATCTTACTATGTCGTCTTTAGGCTAAGGCCTCACTGTCAAGCTGTGGAACTTGTTAGTTAACAAAAAGAAGTCCTGGAATCCTTGATCAATAGTCAATGCTCTTGCAATAGAAAATTGGCTTCATTCAAGTGATTTCAAGAGATGGATTTGTAGATGTAAGTGTAAGTGGGATCACATGACCATATGAAGGCACTGCAACTTAATTTGGGTCACATGACCATATGAAGGCACTGCAACTTAAGTAACTTTGAGTACAGGTGGTAAGTTCATTTTGACAGCATTGTTGTAATGTCTAATGGTTGCTCCTAAGTGGAGAAGTATCTGTAAACAATAACAGGGCATACCACATTTTTTACTGCAGAGTGCTGAGTCTTTTGCTAAACATTCTGTTTTTATGCATGCCCAATTTCCATCATAGCCTGCTTATCATATTCAGCAACTAACTTTCAACCACATGAAAAATATTACATATTCCATTATTTATTTTATCACATTTTATCATAAACTTATCGAAACGAACAAACATCAGAAAACAGTTTCCCATTTATTCATTCAATGATTTGCTGACCAGCAAAAACTCAGCTCCACATATCTCCTGCTTGACATAAAGTCATACTACATTTACCAAATATTGTTCACAATAATTTCTTGTACAATTTTGGTCAGCATTATGCCAAACACCTCTCAAACACATTTAACAAACTAATCTCAATACACATTTTGCTCTTTTATTACTTTTCACCTTATATAAGAGGTCAGTAAAGGCATTTTTCCAATTGTCATGCAGAAATGTATTCTTTATAGAGAGATTTGTTTATTTATTGATGTAATTCATATAGCTGCCTATTTCATAACAGTGAGTCTAACTGGATACAAAAAAACCCAAAAGTTATGAACATGTGATATTATTTTCCATAAATTTGCATCTATTTTAAAATTTCTCTAGTTACACTGTCTCTATCCACACCATTACCATTTTTCAGTATTCCCTAGAATTAATTTTTTAATTTTAGCACGAACATTTGTAGCATTTATTTCAGTTCTTGTTTTGACACATTGTTAAAATTCCCATACAAATCTCTAAAATTGTCCCTTCCTCACTTCCTCACTTCAGTTTCCCAGATCTTTCCATCTTTCTTATTTTTAATTCCATTCAATCTTCTGGAGTTTATTTTTTTAGTATTTGCTTTTCTTTCTTCACTCTCTTAACTTCTGATTACCCTTGTATCCTGTTCTAAATACTGTAACTCCGTTTTTCACCATAAATAACTTAATCATGCTTTTACATCCATTTATTTAATATTTTTATTAAAGAAAAACTTATGCTTGAACATTTTTCCTCAAATAATAACCAATCATCATTTTCTTTCATTCTTATATCAGCAAATAACCCAATGACTTTTTCTGTATTCTATGAATTCATCACTTCCCACCCATTCTTATTATTTCATAAAGTTTCCCCCTAAATTGCATTCATGCAAAATAATGCAACATCCCCATTCCCCCCCCCAAAAAAACCCACCACTCTAATTTTCTATCACCACTCACTAAAGCTTAACATGCAATTATTACCACAATACAAATTTCTAGTTTCACACAGTGAAACCTCATAGTCACGTGATTTACATTTGGATGCTTGACAACTGATGCACATTTATGAAGGTTGCAGTGTCCCAGATCATGTGATCACCTTTTGCAATCTTCTGACAAGCAAAATCAGGTTCACTTAAGAGTCGTGTTACTAATTTAACAATTGCAGCGATTCACTTAACAAATGGGGCAAGAAAAGTTGTAAAATGGGTCAAAGCTTACTTAATAGGTTTCTCACTTAGTAACATAAACATTTGGCTCAATTGCTATCGTAAGTTGAAGACTACCTGTATTCATCAGTTGCAATGAAGACAAGGCCACCTCATATAGGTCTGTTAGATCCTTCCCCTTTTCCTTAGTTTCACCAAAAACAAACAAAAAAACCCTCACAAGTCTGATTCTCCTTCTTTCAATTCTTTTCCATATAGTCTTCCTGTTTTTCAAGTTGAAATCATTGATGTGCCATAGAGAGGCAATGTGGGTGATGGTTAAGAAATTGGAACTAAGATTTACAATCTATGAATAAATAGTGTTTAGCTTATATTATATGGTTTTATACTTTCTCACATATAGGCACTTCCACATCTTTAACCAGTTTGTAGTTTCTCACTTTCCAGAAGTCTGTCTAAAGCAGTTTACACGAGGATGCCAGTTATATTTCAGGAAAAGTGTGCTTTTCTTCCAATTTCCTTGACCCTAATTTCCCATATATTTCTGGAGCTTTATTTTTTTTAAAAAAATGCATTGTAGCCTGTCTGACATCTCCAGACATGACTTGTTGCTCCCAGCCGTGACAAGAAGCAAAAGAGCTCCAAGTCCTAACTAACTCATAATTTACAGATTTTACTATGTGTAGCTTCCAGCTACAGAGCAGTAGTTGCTGCTGGTGCTGGCAAATATCAGTTTGATCATTTCTCTTCTGAAAGATTTGATTTGGTGGGTTTTGGGAGAATTCATCAGTGTCTTCTTCTACCTGAGAGAATTCTTCCGGATAGCTAATGACACTGTAAATTATATTTTTGTGCAAGTTCTGACTTTATTCTAATTTGTAGGCAGCACTCCCACCATCATCTCTGTCAAGGATTCTCTATATGGTACTATTTTTTTCTCCTTTTAGTAGTCAGTTTTTTTTTTAATACTGTCAAGAGTAATAAAAGACACACTTTCCATCTCTCTTTTTTAGAGTGTTGACTTTTTTATTGTAAATAATGTATGGTTAACAAACATCTACATATTTGCCATAGTGGCATTAAATAAATAAGGAGGAAAATTTAGGCCTACAAATGAAGATGTTAAACAGCAGTATTCACTTAGCATTGGCACAGTGAGATTTGACTAAACCTGGGACCAAAAGAATGGGAAGTAGACTTTTTTCTATTATTTCTGAGGAAGAATGTTAGAAATCTTTTTTGTAATCTCTTTGTCATTGTTAAAATATTTTAACTCTTTCATACAAGACAAATATCAGATTCCATTAACACTGTGGAAACATTAATAGCGCCATTCCTATCTGGTGATAACTGGGGAGGATAATTGCAAATTATTACAACATAGAAGTGCTGTGTGCAGTCATGGAACAAGAAGAGATGGCAAAAGACTAAGAGAATTGACTAGGAACAGAAAACTGCATTTTGAATTGTTATGCATACTAATTGTCAAATTCTATTTTAAATACACTTCCTTCTAATTCTTCACAATATCTTCATAATATTAATACCTCAGAAGTGCTTAATAACACAATTAAATATTTTGTCCATATTTAGGTAACACTTTCTTCATATTCTATTTTAAAATGTTCTTGGTTGATACTGGGCTAATCTTTTGGACATGACACATCTAAGTTTCCTTTTATAAAATGGTGTTTCTTGCATGAATGTATGCATATATTTGGGTATGGATAAGAAATACCAGAACAATAAAGCACCCTAAGCTACATTTACAACAAGAAAACTAATTTTTTAATCAATCTTGGGGATTTTAAATCAAAACTGAAACACAAATAGTTTTTAATTACAAAATATCAAATAAAATATAAATGAGACCAGTAAGTAGCATATTTACTATGTTAATGTTTACAAAGCCTCCTTTCCTTCCCATTATATAAAAGACTTAAAACAAAGAAAAGTGATACTTATTTCCAAATTACATTTACATCTTATAGAGATATCAACAGTTCCACTCCATGAATTGCATAATTAAGAACATATAAGTTTCTTTTTCACAGCTTTATGAAATAAAGATTTTAAACGTGTTAGTGGTCCTACTTCACAGTATAATGAACTGCATTCATTGTAACTGTTGATATTCATTTTTTTTAACAACAAAATATACTCTGAACAGAAAAATGAAAATTAGCATATAATGTTCTTGCAATTTTTAGAAAACAGAAACCTTTATTTAAAGTTCATTTTGCAATATTAGCTTTTCTGAAATATACACTTGTATATTGTTTTATTTGTAAATACAATACGTAGGAAAATGGGATACTAGGAAAATAATGTGTTTTTATGAAAATGATAAGCATGCTTGATTCAATTTCAACAGAACTGTAAAATGGGTCATAAAAATTTCTTTTATAAGGCATTTTCCTCTCGATAGTGACTTCAGTTCTCTTGCTCCTGTGTTCTAGTTACTAACATGTCACTGAATAATTTGTTACAAGAGAAAATGTTATGACTATTAGATTTAAAAAATAGTCGTCACTGACATTAATTCTGGACAAACCTCTTTCTGTCACCATTTAGGTGATAGGTAGGTGTTTATTGACATGGCATGGTTTCAGCATATATCGACTACCATATTAGCTAATGGTGATTTATATGAAAAAAATTACCTTTTGGTGGCTATTCACAGCATACAGGAAAAATGCAAGACTGTACATTTTATTTTTCCATTCAATTTGTAGCATATGTTTTATTATCTATTTTAAATATACCCTCTGTATTTTAGACACATCAACAACATATATGATGTAGATTTCTTTAAAAGTTTCTTGTTTCTTCAGAATTAATTACTACCAGGGCTAATGTTTAGTAAGGGATCATAAGACTGCCATTTAATTATGCCAGGTATGTTAAATCAGCAATCAGGATTCCAAACTTAAATAGAATGCACAAAATAAAATTTTGATTTGTTCTACTGACTATAAAATACTACATTTAATACTAGTCTTTAATTCTGCACTTGATGAAGATTACTGATAGAAGTCTTAATCATATTTATGAAGTACGTTTCAGTTTACTATTTAAATAGCATTTATTTCATTAAGATAACGGCTGGTCAGCATGTGCAGGCTATTTTCTATGTTTATATTTGCCAGTTTTCACAACATCTTTGAATACTGACAATATTTGGAAGATATTTAATCATAGAAAAATCTGAGGAAAAACAGTGCATTGTTTTAACAGAGTTGCCAAAATCCATGCAATGCTATTTATCTGACAATACAATATTTTCATTATATTCAAAGATATCTAATATATTTACTACAGCTAATTCATGGTAGAGTTGGACAGAACAATATAATCCTACATTCATTTACTTGGGACTAGATGTACAGAGTTTATTAGAACTTAATTCCTAATGCATATATGGGATTGAATGACAACTGATTAAAGTAAAATGCACAAGAAAAGGATGCTCCTCAGTGAGACTCAAATTACCGAAACATAAAAATGAACGAGTTCTAATGAATAGTTATACACAGTACCACCTGAAGACAGTTTTCTCTATTTTAAATGTTTTGATCCTTAAATGTGCCACTCATATACAAGGCAAAGAATGTAAAGCAGTAAAATATTACTGCTTCAATCATATGTGAAATAAAACCAATGCCCGCTGGAAATTTTAATCAGTCCCTCATGTATCCACTGGATTTTTTGCAGGGAAATTTCATTTTCCTGCCTCATTCACTATTTCCCATTCATATCCTTAACCACTGCGTGATGTTTAGCTGGAAACTATTCTAATCCTTCACCCAGGTTTTATTGGGTTTTTTTTTTAAAGAAAACCACTGTGGAAGAAAGTATGTGCCTTATCTCAAGGCTGCAGCTTTCCATTTCATTGCTCTGATAAAACACCAAAGCAAAAGAAAGAAAAAGACTGATAATCTTACAAGACCAACACAGTCTTTGAAAAGGATTAGAATTTGAAATAAGCTTTTTCAAAAACTAATCAATCAACTCCTACTGTAATATTAGAATCAGCTCTTAAGAAGGCTATTTAATCCCTTCAAGGTTTATTACATATTCCATTATTGACTACAGTAACACAAACTCCCATACACATACCATTTCAGGTTGCATACAGCTGGGATGAAAATAAAACTTTGCATCCTGCTGTGCGCAAGCAGTTAACATTTTCCTGAAATGGGACATTGATTCTTTTTAAAGCAAAATATTTAATTGCAATACAACTTTTTAATGCTTTTCTTTAGGAAAAAGGGGATGGATATTTCAGTGCTTTTTCTTCTTTTGACACAGTATGCCATATATTTAACATTCAAATTTTTTTTTTATTTGTTCTCTAAAGTACAATGCTACAGCCACCTTCAGGATTCTATACCGTCATTATAAAGTTTTTTTTTCTTTATTTTAGGCTACAATCTAAACCCTTTAGCCTGACTGGGTTGTAAAAAAGTGGTTTACTTCCACCCAAACCTGCTTCCTAAAAACATTAAAGCCAATTAAACTAAGTCACATCATAATAAATACACGTTGCGCCTATTTGCATGAGTATCAATTGTACAAGATGTTTTAATGTCCAAACAATTAACTAAAATCAAACAAAGTTCAAGTTTATAGTAAATCTTATATCAAAGGAAACAATATAGTGTCTATATCAGTTAGTTTTAGGCTGAACTTTAAAAAGTCCAGCTGTCTTTAGCCCTGAAGAGTCTTCTATTATAAAGTGGTTGTGCATATGAACACTTTTCAAAATTTTCCTTTATAATCACCAAATGCCTAGATTTTCTGTACTAGATATATCACCCCAGAGATCTGTGCATTAAAGAGATGTCACTACAGATCATTCAGTCAAGAAATAAACTAACTCTTATCCATCTGAGCATTGGGCAAAGAAAATCGCAAGTTCCTGCCCGGGAAACCATGACTTATCGAGATAATTGAAAAAGAAAAAAGTTGGTCATCTATCCAAATTTCAAAATCCTGCCTCCAGTGACAGTAATTCAGTCTTGAATGCTCCTCCATTCTCAACCTTTAGACCTAAACTCGGACTATATTCAGTGGACGGCCAACGCAGGTGCTTCTCCGGGGCTCCCAGTGAAAAACGCGGAAGGGACCCCCAGTTTTGTCTCCTTCAAAAGCCAGCGCTTGCCTCGGAGGAAAGGCGGCTAGGGCTCCCCCTGATTTCCCCTCACACGCAGCCTCAGGAACCTCACACCGCCCGGTTCCCGAACCGAAAAGGCCCGCTGTATTCAGAGACACCCTCTCCCCTCCCCACACCCCAAATCCGGCTCAAGAACGGGCGGCTCTCCCATGGCCATCGAATAAAGTTTTCAGCCCCGGGTTCCCGCCACCCCGCCGAACCTCCCGGACCGGGCGAATTCGGCTCCTCGCGGCGAGGGGAAAAAGCGGGAGATCAGCAAGAGCCGGGCAGCCGCGAGACCCGTTCTAGGGGCAAAGCCCTCCTCGCCTTTTAACACTCAACCACACCGGGTAGCAAAATTTAACGCGGAACGCCTATAAACTCGCATCCGACGGCAAGGTAAAAAGGCGACCGCAAAATCCGGACACCCACCCACCCACCCCCAAAATCCGGACGCCGTCGCTTCGCAGCCTCTGCAGATGCTGCCGAAACGAAGAGGGGGGGGAGGAGGAGGAAGAGGGGAGTCCTCCCCCCCCGGGCAAAGTGGACTTACGAGCGGGAGGAAGAAACTCTGCGCCACCACAATCAGAGGGAAAGGCTGCCGCAGGTGCACCATCATCCTGGCTCCGGAGTCTTTTAAGAGAGGCGTCCTTTGCCTTGGCTGTGGCTCATCTCCACTTCGAAAGGCAGGGCGGAGAGCGCAAGGACATTCCACGACGAAGACGACCGACGACGACCCAGCAGCCTCCTGTTTTGCTCCCGCTTTCGGGAATCTGCCCCGCCCGCGCCCGCTTGGCGCGCGCGCTCCCGCCCACCCGCCCGCCAAGCGAGGAAAAGGCTTTGTGGGAGCGGACGAACGAGCGACAAGCTGGCCGACCCGGCCAGAAAAAAACACCGCGCACTCTCCTAAGCGGCCGTTCTGTCGAACTCGCTCCTCCACCGCAGTCAAGGCGGTGCTGGGGTGCGACTTTCTTTCGCGCTGGCGTCCCTGGAGAGGAGGGGTGGGTGGGTGAGCTGGCTGTCTGGCTGACTGGGGGAAACCGGAGGGAGGCAGAGCTAGGAAAGACGCGGCGTGCAGGTTGTCTGGATTATAAACGCGAAAGCTTGAGAAGATCCCCGTGGGGAGGCGGGCGAGGGCGGGAAGGGAAGGGAGTCGCGCGCAATGCCGCGGTGAGCGCCGTTGTCTCTTTTTCTCTCCCTCCCCCCCTCCCCCCCTCTCTCTCTCTCTCTCGGAGAGGGAAGGAGAAGGTAGGTGGGAGGCTCGTTCGCCCTTGGCGGGAAAATGCGGCGAGGAACCTCAACTGGGTCTGACTGGGTCCGTCTTCGGCGAATGCTTTGGAAGCGTGTGAGGAAGCTTTGCTCCCTGACTGTGGACTGCGCTCGGCAGCCTTCTCTGGGATGGGCGGACTCAAGACTTGAGAAAAGTGGCTCTGGGCACCTTGAAAATATAATTGAATTCCCTAGCTCAGTTTAAAGCAGAATTGCCTCCCCTCAGGCGCTTCATTACTCTCCCCCCCCTCCCCCCAGTGGACGGTTAAGATGTACACATTCAAAGGACAGAAATGCGCGGCAGAGTTTTAAGCCTGGACGTTTCAACGTCAAAGCTGAACGTGGCACACAAGTTTTGCTTTTGGTAACTCCACACTTCATTTCAGCATTATTGCTGAGAGCAAGAATCGCTCCTAGAGTGAAACTATTAGGGGTCTGATGTTTTTGTACACTCCTGTGAGTCATGTGCAAAGAGTCTGGTAGACTGAAGTTTACTATATGGAGATTCTTGCCTTAAGGAGACAATAAAATTGCGTGTAGGCAAGTTACAATGTTTGTTGGTGAGGGGAGGGGCGACCAACATCTTGTTTTCCCAATGGAGCCTCAAGATTAAATGCAGGAAGCAACTACTGCCTACTATTATTAACTACTATTATTAACTACTACTACTATTGATACTCGAGACATACCCATCGTGGGTTTTGCAAAATTAAGCATAGGACCTCTTGGCCCTTTTCAATAAAGTATGACTGCCTCCTTGAACAAGGACATACTGGCCATGCATAATCAATCTTTTCTCTTTTATAATGTAGTATACAACCCGTGACCCATGTTCGTTTCAGATATATTTCTTTACCCAAACAAGGAAACAAAATGACTTAGGACTCTTCCTGTTGACTTCCCTACTGTGGGAGGCTGGCAGTGAACATCAGAAATGTTCCTTTCTGTTTCCCTCTCTTCATCCCTCCCCTCCCTCCTCTTCCTCCCCCTCCTCCTCCCCTTCACTTCCCAGCATGCAGGTAAATGGCTGCTGCTGGGTGGGAGAGAGAGTGAAGAAAGTATCAACTAGGCAATGAGGACTGAGTGCAGAGGGACTGGGCCATGTCTCCATTGATGTTTTTCCTGCAAGCTTCCTTGAGACAAAGACTTTGCTGGTGAGAAGGTGGCAGGGAGTGTAGGAAAATCAGCAATTACATCAGTTCCTTCCTAGTTTCTTATTGACTTATGGGAAGCTACCATGGGATGTTGAAAATGAGGATCATATCACTGCTTCCTGAGGCACTGTGGAAGTGGCACTGAACAATAGCAGAGTGAGCTAAAATAGCAAAAAAAAAAAAAAAAAACGATCCCCACATTTCATTTCCTCAAGCCTAATGGACATTCTATAAGGTACCTTGAGGTACCTTTTATTGGCAAAGCTTTGCTTGACAAGGCAGCATTTCTCCCAGTTGAAAGTTGCAAAGCATCAAAAAGACACAAGAATTTTAATAGTATACAGGTAACTGCAAGGAGTGGCCATTGTGGCTTTTCCTATGTCTCTTCAAATGTCTTCCTCCTTCCTTAACCTTTGGCCAAGGTCATAGGAATTATTGGCCACAGAGCGAAGAGAGAAAAACTCATTCTTGGTGCAGTATCTCCACTGAAGTCATTTGAAGTCAGAAAACATTGTAATTATTATTTAAAACACATTCTTTCAGTCACCTGCTGCTTCTCGGCTCTATTTGATATCAGCGTGTGCTGCTGAGACACCTCTCAGAAAGTGCTGCTCATGTTGATATGACATGTGAAAATATAAAGGATTATACTAGTAATGCTGTACAGAATGACTGTTTTCCTTAAGGAAAGGATTAAAGCTTCATGTATTGCATACCTCTGACAAATCTATTAAATACATTGGGACTTATTTCTCAGAGAATATGGAAGGAAAAGATTTCTATACAATAAATATGTCCCATTTTGCTGTTTTGGGTGTGAGAATGAGTTAGGGTTAATATCCAATCTAATACATTTTCTATTATAGAAACGTATTATTTATTATCCCCTATGCACAAGATACTCAATATGTAAGGAGGAATGTCAGATAATTAGGTTGTGTGTGTTTCAAGACTTTTATGTGCCTTTTTATAGCAGGTTGTTTCCCTGCCTCATACTACCTGTGAGCAACCCAGGGAGGCAGAAAAATATAAAGTGCTAAGATCATATATAGCTAGAAATGGAAAATGGTTTAAATGAAACACTTTGTCCTAATTTTCTCAGTGTCTTTTGTAGAATTTGGACTCGCTCTGACTTAACTCAGCAAGGCCTCTTGGACCATGCTGTGGGATATATTATTACGAGAGTTAACGCTATTGTAGGAAGAATCCTTCTCCAGAATACAAAGCAGCATAGCTTATTTTAACTATCATGTTAACTTTGTTTTTGACACCTATCTTATGAGTTTGATGCAAATGGTCCAGAGCAGGTTCTGACCAGTTCTGAAGAACCAGTAGCGGAAAATTTGAGTTGTTCGGAGAACTGGCAGGTACCGCCTGTTAGGGATAACATTGTTCACCCTAACTGTTTTAGGTGAAATACTAACTATAAATCATAGTTAGTGTATGCAGCTTTAACTGTAAAATAGCAACTGTGGGTGTGGTTATGAAAACCATATAAAAGTAGCAAGGCTACAGCTTGCTCTCTCTCTCTCTGGCTTTGATGATCCCTGATTACTGCTTGGAAGCAAGACTGCATTGCTCGAACGGGAGAGATAACAACGGACTGATTTATGTGAACTGACAATAGGATATTCTACATGGACTTTGCTAACTGAATATCCCTGAATGGACTGACTACATGGTAAATGAATATTGGACTGTTTTTGACTATGCTATATAAACTTATACTGGAATAAAACATATTCTTGATAGCACAAGCGTATCTGTTATTTTTACTGTATGTTAATAAACATACAAGCTTAGCTCACTCATTTATCTGTGTGCCTATCTGACTAACGCTGCACATTCTGTTTTGCTTGCCTACCTAACCCTGGTTGGGGAACCCAGGCTTAACACCGCCTCTGACTGGCTCCGCCATCTATTCTCCACCCCCATCTATTTTCCACCCTCATCTATCTCCCGAGTCCCAGCTGACCCAGCTGGGTCTTCTTTTGTTGTCTTGCACAGGAGAACAGAGCTGGAAAGCAGGTTAGTGGGGTGGGGAGAGAATTAAGACTTTACAGTATCCTTCCCCTGCCATGCCCATCAAACCACGCCAACAGAACCAATAGTTTAAAAAATTGAATCCCACCACTGAAATGGACATGTGTATACATGTCTCAGTTCCCAAAGAAAGAAAACCTGATTGCTATAAGAGCTGGTGAAAAGCCTTGGATAAAGAAATAAAGTGCAGTGTGCAGTGCATATATATATATATATATATATATATATATATATATATATATATATATATTTGTGAAATTCCTACTCGCCAGCCTTTTTGTAAATTTTAACTCTAGTATTTTTGCTTTTTATTTTAAAGGGAAAGCCTCAGAGCTCTTTCTTTTTTTCTTTGCTTTTTTGCTTCTTCCATCTATGTTTTTGGATCACTTTGTTTTTCTTTTTTGATTATTTTTTTTTCTTTTTCTTCTATTTTTTCTTTTTTATGGTGGATTATTTCAATTGGACTAGGGTCTAGAAGAACCTGAAGACCTTCCTTTTTCCTTTTTCCCTTTTTTTTTTTTGGGTTTTGGGCTTTTTATTATTGGATTTTTTTATTTATTTATTTATTTTTTTGGACTATAATTGGCTACTTTATCAGCTGGATTGAAAGTCAAAGAGAATCTGAAGCTTTGGAAGCATTAAAATGAGCAGGAAACCAAAATCATTCGGCATTTCTGCTTCTACCTCTGCTTCCCCACCATCTGAAGGACAACATTTAATTCAGACAATGTTGAAGCAAGATAAAGAACAAGAAAAAGTAAATTTACAGATGATTATGCAAGGAATCCAAGATATTAAGATAAAAATAGATGCTATTGAACAAAGAATAGAGAAGACTGATGAAAAAGTGGAAAATATTAAACAAATGATGGGGAAGTATGAGGAGAGATTCCAAAAAATTGAGGAAGAAGGAAAACAAAGAGAGGAGAAGATTGGAAATATTGACACTAGATTAACAGTGGTAGAACAAGAAAAAAATGGGATGTTGAGGTGGGAGATGGAAAGGTCAGAATTTTATCTTAGATTCCAAAATATAGAAGAGGAAAAAGGAGAAAATTTGGTTGCGATAATGATAGAAATGTTGGCAGATGTTCTGGAAACCACAGAGGAAAAGATGATGGATGGGGTAGATGAAGTATATCGAGTTTATACAAGATATGCAATGAGAAATAAATTACCAAAGGAAGTCCATATTAGATTTACCAAAAAATCCATCAAAACACAAATATTACAAGTGGTAAGAGAGAAAACATTGAAATATAAAGGCAAAGAGATTGTGGTTTTAAAACAAATACCTAAAAGAGTGAGAGAGATGAGAATACCGATTTCTGACCAAAATGCTACTGGAAAATGAAGTGAACTATAGATGGCTGATACCAGAAGGACTAATCTTTACGTGGCAAGAGCAGAGACATAGAATTGATTCGATTGAAAAAGCAGAACTTTTCTACGCAGAATTTTTTGGAAGAAGAAGAGAGGAGGCAGAGAAAGAGGTCTCATTAATTGAGTTTCAGGAGGAACAACTGGAGATTGAAAAAGAGAAAGGAGTTGTAGGTGGACAGGTAGACAGTAAAGAACAACGTGAAGTGAGAGCTACGAGAGCTGTTAGACCTAAATATAAAGCATAATCATGGAAGAAAAAAAACTGATTACAATGAATATAAATGGACTTAACTCAGCTGTTAAAAGAAGGAAAACCTTTCATAAATTAGAGAAATTAAAATTTGATATAATTTGCTTACAAGAAGTTCATATTAAAAAACAACATGAGAAATTGTTAGTACAGCCAAAATTAGGGAAAATATTTACTTCTTTGATTCAATGTAAGAAAAGAGGAGCGGTTCTCTACATTAAAGAGGATATCCCAGCAAAACTGATTTACACGGATGAAGACGGAAGAGTATTAATGGTGGAAATAATGGACAATTAAAGAAAAATACTCCTGATTGCAATTTATGCTCCGAATGATAAACAGGAAGAGTTTTATAAAAAACTACATATGGAAATAATTAGACTGGACTATGTTAATATAATTATGATGGGAGACTTTAATGGAATTGTGGACAATAAATTGGACTATATAACAACAACAAAACAAAATAGAAAGGTTCTCCCTAAATCTTTTTTTAAAATGACAGATGAATTAACCTTAAAAGATATTTGGAGAGAAAGAAATGTCAAAGCTAAACAATACACTTTTTACTCTAATAGACATTTATCATGGTCCAGATTAGATATGATTTGGATCTCATCAGAATTAATATCCATTATTCAAGAAACAAGTATTGAAATAAGTACTTGGGCAGACCATAGTCCAATGACAATTAAATGGAAGGGACAAAAAAAAAGATCGAGATGGACATTAAACAATACTATTTTAAAGGAGAAAGACTTTATACAATGGATGGAGAAGGAATTGGTTTTTTTTCTTTAAAGAAAATAAAAAAGAAGATACTTCAATACAGAATGTTTGGGATACAATGAAGGCATATGCTAGAGGTTTGATAATAGATTATACAAGAAAAAAGAATATTAGGAAAAGACAAGCCTCCAAGACCTTGGAAGATGAATATAAAAGACTTGAAAAAGAACTACAGAAAATGCCACAGAAAAAAGGTATTAAATTGAAACTGGATGTAATTAAGCATAAAATGGAATTAATAGAGAAAGAAGAACTGGCACAGAAAATTAGAAATTCTAAACAGAATTATTTTGAAGATGCAAATAAACCAGGTAGATGGCTAGCATATAAACTGAGAAAGGAGAAGGAATCAAGAAAAATATTGAAACTAATAGATGATCAAGGCCAAGTTTGTTGTGGTAATAAGGAGAAAAAGGAAATTATTCGAGATTTCTATGGGCAACTATATAAACAAGAGAATATTGATGAGGAAAAAATTAAACAGTATTTACAGAATGTTAACTTACCGAAGATACCTAAAGAGACTGAAGAAATGTTAGAAAGTGATATAACAATGATGGAATTAAATGAAGCATTTAAGAGACAAAATAATGGGAAAGCACCAGGTCCAGATGGGCTTCCGGCAGAATTCTATAAAAAATTTCAAGAATCATTGAACATCCCATTGTTAGAAGTTATGAATGAAGTTATGTTAAAGAAGATGACACCCAAAACATGGTCAGAGGCTTATATTACACTTATTCTAAAAGAAGAGGCTGACCCGTTGCAAATTAAGAATCCTTATTGAATGCAGATTATAAAATCTTTGCTTCAATTTTAGCAGAAAGACTGAAAAAATATTTAAATAATTTTATTCACCCAGATCAAAATGGATTTCTGCCAAAGAGACAAATTAGAGACAATATGAGAGTAATCTTGGATACTTTGGAATATTATGAGGCTCATCCTGAGAAGCAAATGGCTTTGATATTCCTAGATGCTCAAAAGGCATTTGACAACGTGAACTGGAGATTTATGTTATTACTATTGGAACAGATAGGTTTTGCCAGAAAATTTATTCAAGCAATAGAAGCCAAATATAATAAACAGACAGCAAAGGTAATGATGGAGGGAGAATTTACAGATCTTATTAATATCAGAAAAGGCACAAGACAAGGGTGTCCCTTATCTCCTTTGTTATTCGTATTGACTTTGGAAGTGTTGAATAGAAATATTAGAGATGACAAAAGTATAAAAGGAATGAAAATTAAAAAGGAAGAATTCAAACTACAAGCTTTTGCTGACAATTTAGCTTTTATTCTGGAAGACCCGTTAGAAACCGCTCTAAAGTTATTGGAAAAGATAGAGACATATGGTGAGATGGCTGGCTTGAAAATAAATAAAGATAAAACAAAGATTCTGACAAAAAACATGTTACTGAGACAAAGAGAAGAACTGACATCTTTTGAAAATCCAAGTTACAAATAAGGTTAAGTATCTGGGGATATATTTGACAGCAAGATGTAGCACATTAAAAGAGAATAATTATATTAAACTCAAACAACAGATAATTACAGACTTGAAGAAATGGGAAAACTTGCAATTGTCATTAATAGGGAGAATTTCAACAATTAAGATGAATATTTTACCCAGAATTTTATTTCTCTTTCAAACAATACCAATTAGACTTGGAAAAGAATATTTTGAAGATTTAAATAAAATCATGTTGAAGTTTATATGGCAAGGTAAAAGAGCGAGAATAAAGTTAAAACTTTTGCAAGATGCTAGAATTAGAGGAGGTTTTGACCTGCCTAATTGGGAACTGTATTATCAAGCTGCAAGTTTGATGTGAGTCAAAGAATGGATAACATTAAGAAAGCATAGATTGTTGACATTAGAAGGACATGATTTACTGTTGGGCTGGCATGCTTTTTTATGGTACAAGGGAACTAAAACACAGGGGTATTTCAGAAGACATTATATACGGGTTTCTTTGTGGTTAAATTGGGAGAAGATAAAAAAACAATGTTATTTGAAAATTCCAGTTTGGTTATCGACTATTGAAGCATTTTCCTATCCTATGATCTATAAAAAGGAACAAACAGTTAGATATGGGGAATTGTTGGATGAAAAGGGTGGACTTAAATCGATCCAAAACTTAGAGGAACAAGGTATAAGGATGAATTGGTTTTCATATGCGCAAATACACTCAAGATATGATGAAGATTTTAAAACGGAAGGATTCTATGATAAACAGACTGATTTAGATAAGATATTGATGGGTACTGATGAGAAAGTGATTAAAAAATTATATGGTTATTTATTGGGAATTAAGTTAGAGGAAGAACAAGTTAAAGAAACTATGATTGCTTGGGGGAAGAATTTTGGATATGGGATTGATTTAGAGAAATGGCAAAAATTGTGGTCTCAAAACTATAAAATGACAATGTCAACAGCATATAAAGAAAACTTGTATAAGATGTTTTACAGGTGGCACTTCCCCCCGACAAGAATAGCAAGAATGTTCAAGAACAAATCTGAAAAATGTTGGGAATGTCATCAGATACCTGGCTCATACTATCATATGTGGTGGACTTGTGAGGATGCCAGAAAATATTGGACTAAAATTCACATGTGGTTGGAAAAAATGACAAAGAAACACATAGACTTGAAACCAGAGATCTTTTTATTGGGAATTTTACCTGATACATATAATAAAGACTTGAAATATTTGATTGGAGATGTATTAACAGCGGCTAGGATTGTATTTGCTAAAAATTGGAAGAATGAGAAAATACCATTACAGGAAGAAATTATTAAGAAAATATTGGAATGTGCTGAGATGAGTAGATTGACATTTGAAATTAGAGAGCAAGAAGATAAACAATTTTATGAAATTTGGGATCTTTTTTATCAATGGCTAGATGATAAAATACGATAATAGAACATTAATACTATATCTATAAAGGGTTTTTAGGATTGATTTGTTATAGAATAAACTGTTTAAAGTATTGTTATCTCACAAAGTATGAATGATTAAAAGTATAGTCAAAAATTTTTTTTCTTTTTTTTAGTAATATTAGGATATGGATTGACAATATGAATTGTTATGCAATATAACTGTAACTGAGACTACAAAATGAATGCACAAAACTGATGAACCAACCGACACACCAGAAGTATATATGAGAGCAGATGTTTTTAATGTTTTGTATGTCATGTGTGTTAGTAGAAAATTAATAAAATTCTTTTCAAAAAAAAAAAGAGCTGGTGAAATAGAACAGACTGGCCAGACAAGTTTACCTTAGCAGGTTCCATTTTATTAATAGATCATAAAAGAGCGTGGCTTTTTTTCTTACCATTTTTTCTTTTCAAGGATGTGTTAGACAGCGATTTTTATAATAACACACTGTCTGTCATTTTGGAGAAGTGAGAGACTGTATTACCATAGCACTGTCACATAGAGAACCTTTATAACACTTCCAAAGTTGTTAATTCTTATTTATTCAGAGACTCAAGTTACATGGAAGCAAATGCTAATGAAATAAACAAATACAATAAACAATTGCTATTGTTCATGCTTTCTGAATTAAAATCATCATTCATACATTTTACATATGTTTACCTATCCAATTCAAAATTTATTTGGCCAGACCAGGTTTGCACTCCAGACAAATTGAGGCAGATCATGTCAGTTATGCCCATTCTCTTGTTTGGTGAGATAGCTGCAAAGTACAATCGTTTCCATCCATTTTTCTAACGTCCAGCATAGTTTGATGGATTCTGACTTTCCACTCATCTAGTTAACATGGAAACTCTCAGTTGTTCTGAGAACCACTGTGTTTTAAGAACAATGTTTTGTATAGTCTTAGACAAGTCTTCATTCTGGCATTTTTAGACAGGATAAGCTAAAATCTTCTAAAATAAGTTCTTATACCATTATGGACTCGTGTTGGATGGGACTTGTGTTTCCCATTTTTTATACATTCCACTGTAGTTTAATGATTAAGATAGTAGACTTGGATCAAAGAGTTCTGAATTTAAATCCTTCTCAAGTCACTGGATTATGTTGGAACGCTCACTTGCATCCCAACCTATCTCATAAAGATCGGTTGGATAAATGTTGGATAAATTTCATGGGAGATTTCCATGAAAGAAAGGTGAGAAACAGATCTAATGAATTGTATTAATAACTTCACATATATTGTACTTAGATGTAGGTATGTTTGAAACGGACAGTTGAAAATAAATATAGAAGCTATCAAAAGTCAGGTGCTATGGAAATTTTATCAAATAATTTTCCTTAAATGTCAATGGCTTGCTATTTTCCTCTAAATATTTCCTAAAGAAAACATACTGTGATTATCCTACAGTGACTGTATATCCTGTATATAATAAACTACAAATTAATATTAGTATCAATATGATGACAGTTTGTGTTCAATTGCTTTTTATATAACTTCTAATAAATGCTAATCAATAACAAAAATACCAAATTTATTTAAGTATTGTATGAAGAAAGTGGACAGGATACATGGTTTCTTGAGTTCTACTCTTATGTTTTAGATTTAATCAGGAGATGGGTTTGAATTCAAATCATGGTGATTGTTTTCTTTGAAGGACAGAATATGTCTGCTTCCTCTGGAGGAAGTGATGGTTCATCCTCTCTTCAAGAAATTAGGACTAAATTCAAAAGTACTGGATACTTTTTTCCCACTCTCCAACTTTCTCTTTTTTGGAAAGCTTGTTGAGAAAGTCATAGACTTGCAGTTCCAAAGGCTCCTTCAGGAATCTGGATTTCTTTCAGTCACATTCTGTATGCAGCCTTGAGGAGCACCGATTGCTCTTGATAATGGGCTGTATCCATCCTGACCCCGCTTGATTTTTCGATGGCCTTCATTATACTCAGTCATGATATCCTTCTGAATTGGTAGAGATTTAGGAGTGGCAGGCATGGTTTTTTCAGTGGCTCTCCTTCCTCCAAGGCTGGTTCCAGTGTATAATTCTCTCCTGCATTTTTATAGACTTATAAGTTGCTCCCTTCATTCTGGATCATAAAGCTTAATGTAGTACTAGAAATGATCAAACTGATATTTACTTGTGGAAGAATCAGAAAATTTTCTGTTAGAAATGTACATTTTCCATCTACCTGTCCACCTTATCTGTGTTGATTGTGTTCATTTGTAAATAAATTCAAACACTACAAGTGACAGAAATACTCTATTGACTTCATTCAAAAGGAAAGCCCAAGGCATGCACCACTCACTGAAAACCTATTATAGAATTTTCACATTATAAAAAGTATAACATTTATAGGAGTATAAATATCAAGTAGCTTTTATAATTTGGCAGATGATAAAATAAGGTTTATTTGATCAGAAGAGGCCTAATCTTGTCTACAATTTATTTGTTCAGTATTTAGCTAGATAAAAACTTCACTTAACTAAGCAGTGTACAAACAGAAACTATAGGCTATAAATTATTTTTTAATTGCATCTACAAAGCTCTTTTTGCTTAACCATAAAATGTTTGTATCAAGAGTTACCAGAGGTGGGGTCCCCCCCCCAATTTTCTATTATACATATTATTCAGTGACTTCTTGCATCTTCTCATCTATTATTACTTGTCTTACCAGATTTTGTTCACAGTTTAACTCTTTTTCTTATAAGTAAAAGTTCAATTGATTATTTACCTGCATTCTGAGTTGAATTATTTATCACAGAAGATACAATTTATATCAGAATCTGGTTTGTTTCATTTTGTTTTCGCAGAAAATATCTTACTTTCTCCTCATTGCTCTTATATTTGTTGAATGTCAATCTAGTTCTTCAATTAGAATGTAATCTTTTCCACATTTAATCCACATCTAGCAGAATCATTTTTATAAATGCATAAAGAATCTGAACTTAAACCAGTATTTTGTGCCCTTCTTCCACAGTTATCCTTTTAAATCCAGAACTTAAGCCCATGTCACACTGAACCAACGGATGCAAAGAGGATGTAAAACGGACAAAAAACCTTGCCATCCATTGGTTAACGCGATGTATCCGTTCTGTACTCACTGCCTCCGTTTTGCTTCCTCTCTATCCGTCCAGCATCCGTTTATGGATGTTTCATCCGCTCCAAAAGTTTTGGGCTGCCTAAAACTTTTGCGCGGAAAATGTATCCAGTTCGTCCATTCTGCATCCGCTACGCATCTGCTATATCCGCTAGGCGTCCGCTGCACATCCGCGCAACTCGCATTCACCCGGATGCAGGGAGGAAGCGGAACAGATGCGGAACGGATGCAGAACGGATGCAGAACAAAGGGGAAACAAAGCGTTTAAAGTGGAAAAAACGTTCGCAGAGGGACCTATCTCGGATATTAAGGATGTCTAGAGGATGCCTAGAGGATGCCTAGCGGAAAACTTATACTGCCTATAAAAAGGGGGAGCAACTCGCCTGCATCTCACTTTCAGAACAGCAGCCCAGCGGTGCAGACCTCTGCAGCCTTCATCTGGCTCTTGCTCTTCCACAGCATCCAGTCATGTCCACCGTGGATTGTGACATAGTCCTTTCGGCAGTCACCATCCTTCTGCAACAGTGCGAAACCATCTACAGGCTCTGTGAACTCTACTACGGGAAGAAAAGGAGGTACCCAAAAAAAGTCTGGGTCCAAAGATGGTTCACCAGAAGAGCAGAGGACGGACTGTACAACAAGCTGATGGTGGAGCTCAGGAGCGAAGACACTTGGGCATTCCAGAACTTCATGAGGATGCCTTCAGCCATATTTGATGAAGTTGTGCAGCGCCTGACACCCAGGTTGACCAAGACAAACACCAACTTCCGGCCCAGCCTGGAACCTGGGCTCAAGGTGGCACTCACTCTGCGCCACCTGGCCTCAGGGACCACCTACAGGAGCATGCAGTATGGCTGGAGGGTGCCACCCAGCACCATCAGCTTTGTGGTCAGAGAAGTGGTGCAGGCCATCATTGAAGAGTACATGGAGGAGCTCCTCCAGTGCCCCTCCAATGAAGAAGGCTGGAAGAAAGTTGCAGAGCAGTGGTATCAGAAGTGGAACTTCCCCCACACCGTTGGAGCCATAGATGGCAAGCACATGGCCTGCAAAGTGCCAGCCAAATCGGGGTCCACTTATCACAACTACAAGGGCTCCTTCAGCATCATCCTCTTCGCCATGGTCGATGCTGACTACAAGTTCATGTACATCGATGCTTCAGGCAACGGCTCATCTTCAGATGCCCAGGTATACAACGCCATTCACCTCAAGGAGGGGCTGGAAAGCAACCTCATGGTGGGCTTCCCAGATCCAGACCCGCTGCCCAATGACACACAAGTTGTGCCCTACTTCATCTTGGGGGATGACGCCTTCTCCCTCACAACCTACTTCATGAAGCCCTACACCTCCAAATACCTCACCCGTGAAGAGAGGATCTTCAACTACAGGCTGTTCAGGGCAAGACAGGTGGTGGAGAACGCCTTTGGCATCCTGGCCAACAGGTTCCAGGTACTTCTCACCAACATGTAGCATAGCCCAGAGACCATGAGGAGGATCGTGGAAGCTTGCTGCATCCTGCACAATCTCATGCGCACCCGCTACCCAGTCTTGCAGAACAGGCTTGTGGACCGTCAACAAGGCAATGGGGACATGGAGCCTGGGGAATGGAGGCAAGGGCAAAACCTGATCGACACTCAGGATGTGCAAGGCCCCAACAGAGCCTCACGTGAGGCGAAGAAGCAGCGCAACCTCCTGAAACACTGGTGCAACTCCCCAGCTGGAGCAGTGGAGTGGCAAGACAGGATGGTAAATTCTTAATGGATGCTTCCTTCAGCCTGTCTCATCACACGGATGAGATTGGGCCATGTATGTTGGGTTGGCCTACAATGAACAGGGCGTTTAATAAAGAGTTGTGTTTATGTTGACGTGTGGATAATTATTTCATTATTATTGATAATAAAGGGCCGTAGGTGTGGCACTTGGGAGGGTGGACCATCCAGTCCCACTATGCTTGCACTGGAGGTTTATCTATCCCACAGTTATTACCCATCCCAAAGGTATCCCTGCCCATCCCACAGGTATCCCTGCCCATCCCACAGCTATCTTAACCCATCCCACAAGCATGCAAAGGCTTAAACCATTTCTAAAAGTTTCCAGCAAGACTTTATTAAAATAAAGAAATGAAGCAAGAGTGTGAATCATAAATAGACTTTATTAACAACAAGCTATAAGACAAAAATGAGTCTCTGGCACTCCTCTTGTGCGGTATCTGCTATCCCGCATTAGATGGGCATCTCATGATAGGGAGTGAAAGGAGAAAGAAATGACAGGAGACGAAGTTCCTCGGGATGAGTGCGCCCAGAATGTCTGGGTACACGCTCTTTTATTATGCTCCTTCAAAAGGGGGTGATTGTTTATTCAGAGCCTAGGTCAAGCCCAGGTCAGACAGGATATACAGGATTTACAATGGCTCAGATAAGGCAAGATACCAGGTCAGACAGGATTGCAAGATTTATAATTCGATCAGGATATTCCTGCTTTACAAAGCTGCATCTACAAAGCTAATCACAATGTAAATAAGCTATTTCTACAGATGTTTAGCTCCTTGTCCCTGTACATGCCCTGCAAAAGGTCACTGAGGAGACAGAAGCTCAATGATTACACGTGAATGATACAATGTTGCAAATGCCTGAATGATACATAGTTGCAATGATACACAGTTGCAAACACATGAATGATACATAGTTACAACATCTCCTCTGTTTTTATTATTTATGACGAGTCTTCTTTCTTGTCCAAGAAGACAGGAACCTTTTTTCTGAAATGTTCACCGTCCCAGTCATCTAGGCAGGAGTGCGACCCGTCAGCGTCAGGGTTGTCCAAGGAGCGGTAACTCAGCAATGACATTTTTTGGTCCGGTGTTAAGGACTTAACATGAGCTTGCAATAACACATTAACATTAGCAGTTATGGAGGATAATTGATTTTTCAAAAATTGCAATATTCTATTAAAACAACAAGGTCCTATAATACATATCAATATAATGATTATTAATGGTCCTGCCAATGCAGTTAAAAGGGTTGTAAGCCATGGTGAAATAGAAAACAAGCCTTGATACCAATTATACATGTTTAACCTTTCGTTTTCTCTATCTTTTAAGTGTTTTTCTAATTCTTTCATAGAATCCAACACGAACCCCCTGCTATCAGCATAAAAACAACATTCTTCTTTAAGCACAGCACACAATCCCCCTTGTTTTAAAAATAACAGATCTAAGCCTCTACGATTCTGCAAGACCACTTCCGAGAGGGACGTCAAGGAGTTTTGCAAAGCTGTAATTGATTTCTCAATTCGTAATAAATCATCATCAATGGCTGAACCCCGAGCTGTAATTTTTTGGTCAGAGACAGCTAGTCCTGCAATGCCCATGGCTGCGCCCATGGTGCCCAGAGCAAGCAGTAGACCTAGAGTGAGAGTACTAATAATTTCCCGCTTTGCTCTGAGGGGGTATTCCATGGGTGCCTGTAAGGATATAAAATCATCAGAGTTATACACGTTAATTTTTGGTACAAGCCATACTTGAATGCAAAATGATTTGGATTTAATAAGTTCATCCCCGTAGACACATGCTGTGAGACCGGTGGAACAAGCCCAGACAGAATTATTGCCAGGGATAAAATACATTCCTTTCAGGCGTGATGTTAAATTTCCTCCTGAAGTGGTGTAGACTGCAGAGTATCCTCCGATGGTGTGGGTGCGGCCAAGGTGGTTCTTAGGAAGATATACATTACAATGATAGCCATTAGAAACATTATGACAATATTGTGAGTAATTGGATGGAATATTTCCCAAGCAACAACCGACCCCAGTGATGGAAGAAACAGTAATAGTGGAGTTTCTCCAACGGCAACGTTCGTCTGATGTGGAATTAGCAATGGATTCTTGGGAAGCGATGGCTTCGTAAAAAGGTGGAGAGGCAGAAATACAAAGCCAACATGTGGAGGCAATTGATGAGTTTGAAGAGTTCAGCAGAGCATAGGAAGCTTTGATCAATGGAATCAATGGGTTAACTCCCTGTGTTATGGGTTGCAAGAATGGGGATTTAATAACTTTTTCATGTGGTCCCACCGGGTTAGAGCGAGGGAGTTCAATGTGACGTTGAATGTAAAAAATATTTCCATAATGTTTTTCTGGCCAGACTTCTTTTAGGCGGGCACCCCATTTCAAGCCAGTGTCCCATAGGGTACTTTTCTTGCCTTGGTCCGTGAACCTTATGGTTACCGGGTTGCATTTGGGCAATTTTTTATCACTGCATGGAATATCCCATGTGGTGCGAGTGACAGTAATGAGATCACCCTTAGTGCCCGGATCCCAATAAATATGTCCAGTTGAAACACATGACCAGGCTTTGCAAAAGTAATCCGACGACCCCCCGCAGTCGAGAAGTCGTTGGGCAGGGGACTGAGTGTTGGAAACGGGCTGTCCGGGGCATACATAAAACCTATATTTATTTACAACTCTATGACTAGGCTCCGTTGGATGAGAAGGCGAGTTGTAGGCGGTGGAGCCTACAAACATTTCTGCCAAATCGAATTGAAGTGGTGGGTAGAAGTCTTCTATGCGAGAAGAATTGGTTGTAGAGCTTAAACGAATGCCTTGAAAGTCTTTTATAGTCCAAGTAATATTATATTTTCTGTGAGGCTTCTGCGGATTGTCATGGACAGTTCTTTTGAAGCGTCGTTTGTTGACAGGATCAGAGTTCAGGTATATAAAAGCATCACAAGTAGGAGAGAGGACTATGGACAAATTAGTTGTAGAGCATTTACGAGATGAGAAGGGAATGCAATTAATAGAAAAAGGATAATAATTACAATAATGACAATGAAGATTAATTTGGTCATTCATCAAGGATGTTAGTTGGGTTGGAGGAACCCGTAATACAAGAGAAGGACATTTAGGTCCCCCTATATCTAGCTTGAATAGAGGAAAAGATTTTAAGGTTCTTTTCCATAGGAAGAGTAAAGAAGGAACAAAAGAGCGAGTGGTAGAGTGTTCTGTAAACAAAACAGAAGTGACAGAGTGAAAGCTATGGGTAGCATTTTCATGACGTACCCACATGGAACAAGTATAATAGCCTTCTGTTAATGAAGTGGCTTTAACACAAATAATCTTTTGACAGGAAGCATAGGTTTTGTTGAAGTATGTGTGAATATAAGGAGATAGATTTATGGGAAGATTATTATGCCAACAAACAATAGGACAGTCACTATCATAATTAATAAAGCGAAATTCTAATGTGGTCCAATGACCATGTTGAACAAAGGTATAAGTAGGATATGAATAAGATAGAAATTGCAAAGAGGATATAGGCAAGAATATTAGGAAGAGTTTAAGATGTAGATGTAGCGGAGGAATTCCCATGATAGGGTCTTACCGCCCGACCAGGGACCCAGCAAGTGGTTTTGTCTGGTAGTAAAATCGCAGC
This sequence comes from Laticauda colubrina, assembly GCA_015471245.1. Classification (NCBI taxonomy): domain Eukaryota; kingdom Metazoa; phylum Chordata; class Lepidosauria; order Squamata; family Elapidae; genus Laticauda; species Laticauda colubrina. The sequence goes on along the minus strand of BLBF01000032.1, from coordinate 5,709,952 downwards.
GTAGCCTCGTCCCCAGGTGAGAAGCTCAGCGGGACCCTGCCAGGCGGGATCTGGCAATTTGCGATAATGTACCAGAGGTCTGTTGGGGGGGGTGAGGGGGAGGAAAAATGACGTGAAGCAGCAGAAATGGGAGGAATGCCAGTCAGATTAAGAAAATTTAAAGTGTAAAGACAAATGTTAAGAGAATTTTGCAATGCTGGGAGGTTAGGGGTTTTTTCCCGCAACGAATATCGATCAAGAGCACGTTTCAGAGATAAGTGAGCTCGTTCCACAATAGCCTGCCCCTGGCTGTTGTAGGGAATCCCAAACTTGTGAGTTACATCCCATCTGTTACAGAAGTCCTGGAAAGCAGAACTCGTATAGGCAGGTCCATTGTCTGTTTTGATTTCTTTTGGACGTCCCAGCGAGGCAAAGGTACGAATTGAATGATTGATGACATGTTTTACAGTTTATCCCCTTTGAGGAGTAGCCAGAATAAACCCTGAATATGTATCGATGGAAACATGCAAATATTTCCAAGGGGCAAAAGGTGGATACTGAGTTACATCCATTTGCCAAATTTCACAAGCTTTTAATCCTCTAGGATTTACTCCTATGGGAATGGAATGTCCTTGCTTACTACATGTGGGGCATTGTTGAATAATGGCAGCAGCTTCTGCCTGAGTTAGAGAAAATTGTTTTTGTAATGCTTTTTTATTTTGGGGAAAATAGTCGTGGCTTTGGGCTGCTGTCAGATTACAAATTGATTTACCTGATGCAGCTGCTGCAGCTGCGTCTGCCACCTTGGTTTCTTCCTGTAATATACCAGGAAGAGGTTGATGGCTCCTGATATGTGCTACAAAGAATGGATGCGTACGGCTATTGATACATTGTTGTAGAGGAAACAACAATTTTAACAAAGGAACAGATATGCTAGGAGATAAATAGGCTTGATATATATTTTTCAAAATCTGAGAAACGTATAAGGAATCTACTATTAAATTAAAAGGAGCTTTTTGAAACTGTTGAAACGCAATAAGAGATGCAGCAAGTTCTGCCTGTTGAGCAGAAGATTGCGGAGGGGTAATTTTAGTTTTCCACTCTCCCTCTTGGTACAATGCACAAGCACCATACATTTTCCCCCCATCTGCATAAAGCGTAGGTGCATCTACTAATGGAGATATTGAGAGGGGGGATTGCCATTCAAAAGGGAGAGTTTTAAGAAAAGTGAAACGTGGGTCCGCTGGTAAATGGCAAGAAGTTTGCCCTGGCCACTCTTCTAAAGCGTATTGTAGTTCTTCTGAATTACACCATAGCATTTCCCACGTGGTCAGTGAGCAAGGAGTGAATATTGAAACAGGCTCACATCCCATGAGTTGTTTACATCTTTGTCGACCTTTAAAGATCAACTGGGAATATGCAGAGGTTTTACTAGTGATTGTGGTCCGTGGGGTGTGAGACAAATGCAGCCATTCTAAAATCAGAACCTGTGTCTGATGAGATTGCATAATAACAGCTGTTGGTCTCTGAACAGTATTTAGTAAAGCAATTGATAAAGGGCAATTCTCTATAGCTCGATCCACCCATCGAGTAGCCAGTGAATGGGAAATGTCTTTTAATGCCTGCAACTGCTCTTTATTTAGGATGATTACATCAGACGGGGCTTTACCTTGTGTGAGGGCATTAAAAAGAGGAGCTAATGTAGCTGTGGTCAAACCCAAATAAGGACGTGCCCAATTTAAGGTTCCTAGGAACTGTTGTAAGATCACAAGTGTGGGTTTAGGGGGAAGTGTTGGGAGGGGAAGGGAAGGAACAGCAGCTGAAGCAAGTAACTTGTGACCTAAATAGGAAAAGGGTGGTTTGGATTGTACTTTTTCTGGGGCTATTGTGAGACCTGCTTTACCTAGAATGGAGGTCAGGCATGGCAGAGTTTTTAATACCATGCCCTTTGGGCCAGGTGCAGATACCAATATATCATCCATGTAATGATAGATTAAAAAATGAGGATATTTGTCCCTGTATGGTTGCAAGGCTAAATCCACAAAATATTGACACATAGTTGGACTGTTTAACATGCCTTGCGGTAAGACTTTCCATTGATATCATTTGGTAGGTCTCTGATTATTTAAGATTGGTACTGTAAAAGCAAATAATTTTCTATCTAACTGGTGTAATGGAATGGAGAAAAAACAGTCTTTTAAATCGATAATGATAAGGTCATGCTCTTGAGGAATTATGTTAGGATTTGGAAGACCACATTGCAGGGGTCCCATTGGAAGGAGGACCGAATTCACAGCCCTTAAATCCTGAAGGAGGCGCCAAGCGCCGTTTTTCTTTTTGATAACAAAAACTGGGGTATTATATGGACTCAGTGAAGGTTCTAGATGACCTCTATCTAATTGTTCTTGAACAAGAGAATGTAAGGCTTCAAGCTTTATAGAAGGGAGAGGCCACTGATCAATCCACACAGGGTATTGTGAGTCAAATGCAAGAGAAGCATGGTTAGTGGAGGGTAAGTTGTGCATTAAACTGTGACATAAGGTCTCTTCCCCACAAATTAGTATACAGAGGAATTACAGCTGGTTTAATATAAGCAACACATTGAGACTCAGGGGAATGGGCTTTTACCCAGTTTCTGCTAATGCGAGTCTCCTGGAGTCCCCCCACTCCTCTCACCGCTGGTGCCACATCTGCAGGCCAGGTGTTTGGCCACTCAGCGGTTTGGATGACGGAAATATCCGCTCCAGTATCTAAAAGACCAAGAAAGGATCGACCATTCAATAAGAACGTTACCATAGGTTTTGGTTGACTGATTGGTCTTTCAATTGGATAGAGTTGCTCTTGTTGTTGGTCTAAGAGCACAATCATTTTTGCCACAACATCCCCCTCATTTATAGTAACTTCTGTATTAGCTAGTACAGACAGACAGACATCAGACAATACAGTGGGGTCATGCAAAAAAGGAGAGGCAAGAATACCTTGTTCAGCTAAATCCCTTACAGGAAAGACTAGCACTGGAATATCGGGGGGCATATGAAAAGGCTGAACAGGACGTACAAAGAGAAAGTCAGTGACACCAGGAAGATAAGTAACAGTTTCATTAGCAACAAGATCGTAAGCGAAAGAAGAAAAGTTGCAAGTTTCAGCAGCCTTTGTTGTGGGGCTGGCTGCCTGCCCCGTTTCTAGTTTCCCTGATTCAAAAAAGGTTTTTGAATGATTGCAGGGTTATTCTGCTGTTCATTCTTTTGGACTCTGCACTGATTAGCCCAGTGATAGCCCTTTTGGCATCGAGGGCATGGCGTCTTTGGGCGAGCTACCTGGTTTCTTGACATATTTGCTCCCCCGCCCGGGGCTCTGCATTGGCTCTTAAAGTGACCTGGCTTGCCGCAATTAAAACAATTGCCCATTTTGCGAGTGTTTTGTTGGGAAATGGGAAGAAGAGAGCTCATGCTCTGCTGCATGCCTTCAGTAATGGCTGTAGCCAGAGTAGACATGGAATGGGATGTGGTTCCTATGATTCGGCAGGCTGTAAGATAATCTGCCAAGGTAACATTTTTCTTATTAATTAATGGTTGCAAAACTTTCTGACAATCAGCGTTTGCATTTTCATAAGCAAGTTTCAATTGTAATTCATTACAAGCCTCCTCATTATCAATTTGTCTCTCTAAGGCTTCTGTGAGACGGTTTATAAAGGAGAAAAAAGGCTCAGAAGGTCCTTGAATAACTTTAGAGAAAGATTTGGGCACGCATCCCGCATTATCAACCTTTTGAGCAGCGGCCAAAGCACAATCCTGTAATATAGGGAAAGCAGCTGCATCTGTGGCAATCTGCTGGGCAGTGGTAAACATGGTGCCAGTACCGTTAAGCATATCTAAAGTGACATTTGCCGGCAAGCCTCTAGCGGCTGTGGCTGTGGTACGTTTATGAAATTCTGACTCCCAGACCAAAAATTGTGAAGGCGTGAGGATCATGGTAAATAATGTACGCCAATCAGCATTTATCAAGTCAGCTCCTGGTTGGGCTATTGATCCTAAAAGACCCTGTACATAGCGAGATTGAATACCATTTTCCTTGCAAGCTGCTTTTAAATCCTTAATTATTTTGTACGGCATTGGGGTATACTGAGGAGCTGGAGGATTGCCGGTTTGTATGATAGGATAAAGGGAGGCAGCTGCAAGGGTGTCCTCATCCATTTCTCCTTCATAAAAGGCTTGTTGAATGGCTTTTACAACACCCCCCCCCCACCTCGGGAGGGTGGTGGAGGACACGAGGGCTCTACATTTAAGGAAGTGGATTGAATGGAGGGAGGCTCTCGTAATGACTTATGATCATTGGGAGCGGAGGGTTGAAGGACAGAAAAGTTATCATAACTTGGTGGGGGAGATTCAAATACACTCCCTGCTTCTATTTTATAATGGACTTTTAAAGCCTCCATAATTTTCCTCCAAGTGACCAAAATGCCAATAGGTGCACGAGGAGGACTATGGAGATAGTCACCAATTTTTTGCCAAATGGAGATTTTTAAGGACCCTTTCTCTGGATAATTGGGACAATGTTGCCACACATAAGTCAATAATGTAGCAATAGGTTTCATTTTTACAGACGAGCCCTTTAAATTAGCAGAATATTTAGAAGAAGAAGCGACTAATTCCCTCAATTCCTTCAGATGCTCTGTCTGTTGTTGAGAAAAGTTTCTGCCCATACTTACGAAAGTCGAGACCGTGTTTCAGATCCGATGATGTGCAATTCGCTTCAGGCTTGGCGATGCACAGCTCCCATCGAGCGGGTAAGATATGAGCGCGTCGCAACGTATCCCCCTTAGGGAATCATGTCGGGGTCACCAGAATGCGGTATCTGCTATCCCGCATTAGATGGGCGTCTCATGATAGGGAGCGAAAGGAGAAAGAAACGACAGGAGACGAAGTTCCTCAGGATGAGTGCGCCCAGAATATCTTGGCACACGCTCTTTTATTATGCTCCTTCAAAAGGGGGTGATTGTTTATTCAGAGCCTAGGTCAAGCCCAGGTCAGACAGGATATACAGGATTTACAATGGCTCAGATAAGGCAAGATACCAGGTCAGACAGGATTGCAAGATTTATAATTCGATCAGGATATTCCTGCTTTACAAAGCTGCATGCTAGACGAACTAATCACAATGTAAATAAGCTATTTCTACAGATGTTTAGCTCCTTGCCCCTGTACATGCCCTGCAAAAGGTCACTGAGGAGACAGAAGCTCAATGATTACACGTGAATGATACAATGTTGCAAATGCCTGAATGATACATAGTTGCAATGATACACAGTTGCAAACACATGAATGATACATAGTTACAACACTCTTGGTCGCTCAGTCTCAGGGGTGAAGGGTGCAGGTGCTGTGGAGGTGGCTGGTGCTGGAGTGCTTGTCATCAGCTCCTCCAGAAACAGAAGCAGCAGAAGGGCCAGCCCCAGAAGAGCGAGCCCGTGCTGCAGAAGCCCCAGCAGAACCAGAGTGAGGGCCAGGGGGCAGGATGGTAGCCCTGTCCCTCTTGCCAAGGCTGGCAGCAGATGGCTGAGGCTTGCTGTGCTTCCGCATGGTTGTGGGGTTGCTGGCTGGCAGGGAGGCTGGCAGGAACCAAGGCTGGCAGGGAGGCTGGCAGCAAGTCTTGCAGGCAGACATGCAGGCAGGGCTGGCAAGGCAGCCAATCCGTCCGGCAGCAGGTCTTTCCTCTGAATGGCGACCTGCTTCCGAGCTGCTTCCGTTATATCCGCAGGGCTGACGCAATGCATCCTCCCCGCATGCGCAATTAACGCCAGGCATCCGTTAGGCTTCCGCTGTGCATCCGCTGTGCATCCGCTTCATCCGTTCGGCGTCCGTTCTGCATCCGCTGTATCCGTTCCGCGTCCGCTTCGCTGAGGCCCCCCGGAAGCCCTGCGGACGTGCCATCTGCCCCCATCCGCTTCCATCTGCTGGGCTTCCGTTCCGCATCCGCTTTGCATCCGCCCTGCATCCTCCCCGCGTCCGTGTTATCCGCTCTGGTTATGCAAATTTTTGCCCCTTTTGAGAGCGGATAACAGCAGATGGAACATTTTGCTTGTCCGTTGTGTCCGTTTTGCATCCGTTAGCCAGTGTGACATGGGCTTTAGAGTGGATTAAGTCATTAGTGCATGCTGTCAATTTATGCTGTCTCACAGAAGTGCTGAAATTGTTCTAAACATAGCATTTATCATTTACAATTTATTATTTTCAACAATTCATTTCTATGACCCTTTTTTAATGCTTAAAGGACTTAATAGCTTTCTATTCCTTGCATAAATAGGGAAAAGTAACAGAGGAGTAACATAAAATGTTTATCCAAGGAAATGTGTCATGATCCTTTGGTCAAGAGAATTAAAATGGAACTAGATTACACAAGAGTTATTTCTATCTAGAGAGGTGTTTATAAGAATGTTCATAAAACAATGAGGGAAGGCATTCCTTGAACAGAATCTTTAAAAACAAAGAAATATGTAAGTTTCCATTGCAGTACAATAGTCAAAGGATATAGGGATATCTATTCTAAGTACAGAACCCTGATTTTCTCAGATCTGATGGTGCCAGGTGCAAAGTTAGTGTCAGATTTGGGTCAACAAATTTCAGAAAAGGTTGGACTTGGACTGTTTGTGGGAACACAACATCTCTGAGCTGATAATGGACTTAATTCTATAATTCTAAGCCTGCTCTTCTACAAATGGCTACATTACAAAATTACAGTTGTATGGATTTCCTTATAAGGAGAAATACTAGTGTGTGGCTTAGTTTGTACAAAAGAATGTGCATTGCTATTATACAACGTGCTATTTTATAATTAACATGTAAAACCTAATTACCCTTTCAGAACGGACCAAAATTATGTATAAACAAATGGTTAGTTACTTGCTTCTTGAAAATTCATTTATGTATTTGCTATATGAACTTTTCTAATAGCCTTTAAATATTTTCATGCATTATTAATCAAATAACCATAAGAGGAATTAAATCATGAAAACAATTCTCAACAATTGTACAAAGGAAAATATAAAATCATTAGCAGAATTAAAACTAATTATCATTTAATGAGAAATAAATCCTATTGTATCCACTTCCTTAGGATCAGAATAGATCCTAAAGAAATGAACACAATATTGTAGGCACAACATTGAAACTTAAACATTTGCAAAATTCTCTTGAAAAAGTATTCCACAAAAAATGGAGAAAAGATACCTATTGTCTGACTTAACAATTACCCAAACAGAGATCACTGTAGGCTATTTCTACTTGGGTATCAGCATTGTAAAATAGACTGGCCTAAGAAATAGACACAAGGCTATTTTATTAGAACAGCTATAGTAACAGAATCTTGCAAATCTGAAAGTGCTTCCCTGCTTCTTTCTTTCATCTCCATGTGAATGGTGGTGGAAACTGTATGAACTATTTTGTAAACCACTGGGTTGAAGCCTCATTTATCTGATCATTACCTTTGGCAACAGATTTTTTTTCCCTTTCCTTCAAGGCTATCCTCCATTCATACTTCCCCAGGAAAGTGTGCCAATCTAAACAGGTAAATTTTGATTTATCAGGAGGTGATATCTGTGTCCTGGTAAATCCTTTGGTGATAAAAGTTGAATTCTTTTGTAAAGACACTAAAAATATTTGGAACAAGAGGGGATCTTCCAAACTACTTGTATAAAGTGAAAATTAATTCATGAGTACCATATTTTAGAATTAGCAATTCAAATAAAAAGGAAGCACTTAATCAGAAAACTTACCTCAAAGAGTATTACATAAGCAGGATTGCAAGATGCAAGACCAACTTATCTAGAACTTATAGACCACCTCAGTTTAAATGTCTGGAATTTATTAAGCTATCATTACTAAGAATTGATAAATTGATTATGTACCACTAAGACATGTCATGCATATCATTTCCAGGATGATTTGTCTCCAACTTAAAGTTTGGGACTTCTAATGGTGCACCCAACATCTGTTCTGGAAGTCTTTTTCTTCTCTTTCCCAACACGATGGACTTCACAAGGAAGCCATGTTACCTTCTTTACTTATTGTATCTAAAATATAGTATTATTGAGCCTAGTTATTTGTGCCTTGAATGAGAACTCTGAATTAATTGCTCAATGATCCATTAGTTTGCTTTACTTTCCATTGTACTCTCAAGAGTCTTCCCTGATACCAAAGTTCAAAAGCTTTGGTCCTGCTTTTTCGAAGACCAACTCTTTCCCATGAAGAATAACTTCACTGAAGAGTATAGTTAAAATTATTACATTTTGGTTTTTAAAATCTGACTAAGCAAAAAATTATACTTTATGGAAGTGAATTTAAAATGTTAATTATGTAATGTGTGGAAAATAAAAGCATACAGTTTACAGTTGTAAAAAAATAAGAATAAGAAGAACAAACCATTTGGAAAGGAAGATCAATAAGGAAGAGAAGCACATAAAGTAATCCAGATACCTGTAAAAGTAATATATTATTTTCAGAAATCTCCGTATAGGTGTAGATACTGACTTCCAGTTAGGAAATTGGCAGAATATATACCTCTGAAAGTGTGGAAACAATGCTGAGAATGGAATCAGGATTGGTGATGTACTCAATATAATAGTGGGGCTTTTGCAGTAGAAAGGATGGAAGAAGAAGCAGGATAGAAGAATGTGGTTAAAAGTCTGAAATTTACATTGTCTTAAAATTTAAAGGAAAACTTTAAAATGTTATACACATATACTAATATATCACTAGAGAAATTGTCCAGGTTGTATAAAGATATGTTTAATCACGGTTGGAAATGTGAAAAACATTAAGGGACATTTTTATAGTGCATGGTAGATTTGTGCAAAAGTGGATACTGGATACAAATGCACATGTTGGTGCAGAGTTTTAAAAACTAATTTTCAGGTGAAACTGGAACTTTTCCTATTAGGACTTATGGATAATAAGAAACACTCATGGAATACTGATTTTATATGATAACTGCAGTGATATATATGATTTGTTGTATGGTAGTTAAGACTTCTCCATCCTTGTGATTTCTGGGTGGTTTACAGCCATTTAAATATACATAAATATATACATACTGTACATACATATATACATGCATACATACATATTAAAACCTTCAGCATTAAGAATTAAATATTACAATTAATCAAAACGAGATAAAAGGGACCTGTCAGATGCAATAAATCAGGAATCAAGGCGGTTCAAATGACTGCAGGATTATTTCATTCTAATACTGTACAAGAATCTGAACTACTAATGGTCAAAGTAAATTGGACAACAAACTTCAAGGTGGGCTGAACTTAGATCTCTTGGGTATGAAGGGATTCAAAACTGATGATGAACTTGACCCATTCCTTGGGCTCAGACTGGACATCTCCAGAGGACCAATACAAAGACAGGATTGAGATTGGATATTCTCCTAATTTTAGGACAATTGACAGAACTAGACTTTTAGGCCTTTTCAGAAGTCCAAGAAAGTATGGACAGATCTCACCTCAAGGGACATGATGTTCCAAAGGGCAGAAGCCATAGTACAAAGGGGTCCTCTCCTGGGGTCCTCGGCATTGGCTGATGGGGTCCTTCTGCTGGAGCGAATAAGGCGGTCCAATCCCATTCGGATGAGACAGTTTCTCAGACAATCTGGATCTATCTCATAAAGGCCTTCCAAAGTTACATGTATAATAAAGCAATGCAATACAACAATAAAAATGTTACTATATGTTTATATAGATGTTTAAATATCAAATGAGTTCCACTATCTAAAACATTTTTGCTAGCATATGACAACTCAAAATATGACCATATGAAGACATAATAGTCTATAAATAAATAAGGGCAAGGGGAGATTAGCTAGATCCAAATCTAGCTAGAACCAAATCCAAAGCTAAATAGCATCAATAGAATGGCATGAATAGCAATAGACCTATTAAGACTAAAGTGTAGCTATCACATGGTATCTTGCTATATTAGACCATTATTACAAAAATGTAAGATTCAGATATGCTGTGAGAAAATTAAGTATGTAGCTGTTGATACATGAGATGATACTTAAAAGAAATTATCCTTGACCCGTAATAATAAATGTTAGTTTCATTTTGATAGAGGAATTGAGTGGTTTTTTTCATATATATTGCAAATTACTAGCAAAGTGTTTATGAATCTTGTCAATAGAGGACAATAGAAAAATGTAAAACATCCAGAAACAACCACAGCAGTAGATTTGTGAGACCAAGATGACCGATGAACACCTTCAATTATAATGTGGTCCACCTTTCATCTCATCATACGAATAAGAAATAATGGACATTTTCTATGGCACTTTGAGCTCTTTGGATGAATGGGGAATACAAATACAATAACAGGCTCTGTGGTTTTGTCCCCCCCCCCCATTAAAATGTGACCTATACCTTAAAATAATTCATCTCCCCACCCATCCGCTTTCAACATCAATAAAGTATCCTATGGCCCTTTTGTAAACTAAGTTATTTTCATGTAAGCTTGTGTGTATTATGCCCATCTCATCAGATGGTTATTGAAAAACCCTCAGATATTTTATAAGTACGTAGAGTCTGAGTTAGATGCTATGAGAGTCAGGAAAAAAAATTCCCAAAATGGGCTAGGCAGTGATTTGTTTTACAAACTGCTGAGAGTTCAATGCCATTTTGAAATATTATAAATCCATTATTGCATGCGTACCTTCTGAAGAGGGAAATTTGTTTAAATAAATGATAGCATAGGGAAGAGAAATGATGGAGAAAAGGTGAAGAATTGGACAAAATAACCATTAGGGAGAACTAAATTGAACTGAATTATTTTGCAAAACAATGTGACAAAGTGTCCTGGTCTCTTTTTGATCTGTGAGAATCAGTGTTAAAGTACTGTTTAATAATAGTTATGATTAATGTTAAATATTAATTGATTAAATAGTTGTTCATTCCCCAGAATCTCTTTCATGTGAGATGGGTGGCTATACAAATATAAAACATAAATAAATGCATAAATATATTGCTTTATGTTCCTTCCCTGCACTTCCTCTTCCTCTCCCTTTCCTGCTCCCCTCCCTTTTCTTCCCCTCCACTTTCTTCCCTTCTGTTGTGGAGCGGCAGAATAACCTGAGGCAAACACAGAGCGAAACTTCAGCTTTTTACTTTTTTGAAGCAATAAAGGGTTGCTGCGGCTGCCACGCTAACAAGGCAGCCAGTTGGCGGACAACAACTGATGCCGTTTGACAGCTCCCTTTTATACCCAGTTGTCAAACAGCATCAGCCAATAGGAATGGTCCGTGTTTCCAGGAACACGGACCAGAGTGAAGACTTCAGCTTAATCCCTTGCGAATGCTACACTCCTTTCCCCTAGCACGGAGTATGTGTAGTCTTTAAGATAGTTTGGGTGCTTGCGCAGGCGTCCAGATCTTCTGAGTTCTGATGAAGTGGCTACAGGAAGGAACTTCTCTTCTTTCTGGGCAACTTCTGGCATCAATTAAGTTGGTGCCCCGGTTTCAGGCATCTCTGGATGAGGGACTAATGGCAGATTGGGTTGGCTTGCGTTCTTGTCGGATCCGATGGAAGTTTCTGTGTGCATCAGTCATTTTTCTAATGCAGGGGCATCTGGAGGGCCATCTGCAAACATACTCCAATGTCTTCTAAGCTGGTCGATGTGGTGGCGCCATATGCACCCGTCTTGCAGTAGGACCCTGTAAGACTTAGGACCAGTTACTGCCACAATTTGTCCTGGCATCCATAAGGGGATGCACCTGCATAGTTCCGGGCATAGACTTGGTCATTCTCAGTGAACTCTCTTGCCACTGACCCCAGGGGTGTGACTGGGGCATAATGTGGATGGAGTCTATCTAGGGTGGTCCTCAGATGTCTACCCATGAGAAGTTCATCTGGAGACTTATTAGTGGTGGTGCAGGGAGTTGTGTGCTGGGTTAGGAGGTATTTAGTGAGCCTAGAGTGCCAATCTATAGGCCCAAACCTTACCAGGGCTTCCTAAACTGACCTGACTGCCCTTTCAGCCAGGCCATTGCTGGCAGGATGAAAAGGAGCTGTATGTGGATGCCTTATACCTAGGTTGGCTAAGAAAACCTCAAACTCACAGGAAGTAAACTGGGGGCCGTTATCAGATACAATGGTGTCAGGGAGGCCTTGGGTAACAAAAATTCTTGAGAGAGCCTTAGTGACAACTTCTGAAGTTTTAGTGGTCATTAAGGTCAGTTCCACCCATTTAGAAAAGGAATCCACCATTACCAAGAATGTGCTCCCATGAACAGGGCCAACCAAATCAATGTGTACATGGGACCAAGGGGTCCCAGGATCTTCCCACCTGACTGGAGTGGATGTGGGTAATGCAGGTCTGGTAGCCTGGCATGGCTGACAAGCATTCACCCAACTAGTAATCTGAGCATCCATGCCTGGCCACCATACGTAACTGCGAGCCACGGCCTTCCTCCTGACAATGTCAGGATGGCCCTCATGCAGGACCCTTAAAACTGAGTTCTGCAATTTAAAAGGGATAACTACCCTAGTTCCCCAGAGTAAACAGCCTTGCAAGGAAGATAGTTCCTGCTGGCGACTCTTGAAAGGTAGAAATTCAGGGGCATAAGGAATTGCTGGCCACCCCCTTCCCACCCAGTCAAGAACTTGGGTGATTACCTTGTCCCTGGAAGAGTGGGCAGCGATATCAAGGGCAGTTATGGGGAGTTTGAGATCGTTGATCTGTAAAACAGCGTTTGTTGGAGCAGGATCCTCCACAGGAACAGGCAGTGGACAGCGACTGAGAGCATCAGCATGGCAGAAACTCTTGCCAGGGCAATGAAAAAGTTTATAGGAATAGGCAGCCAGAAATAAGGTCCACCTGGTCATTCTTGGAGACAAAATCTGAGGGGTTTGTCTTTCGCCAGACAGAAGGCCTAACAGTGGTTTGTGATCAGTTATCAGCTCGAAATAGTGCCCATAAAGAAATTCATGGAATTTTTTGACAGAAGCAACTGCAGCCAGAGCCTCCTTGTCAGTCTGGCTGTAGTTGTGCTCAGCTGGGGAAAAAGTCCTGGAGAAAAAGGCAATGGGTGCTTCAGAACCGTTAGGCAGCCTATGACTTAAAACAGCACCTATGCCAAAAGGAGAAGTGTCTGCAGCTAAAACTAAAGGCAACTTGTCATTAAATTGTATCAGCACAGCATTGGATGTAAGTAATGATTTGACAGCGTGGAAAGCATGGGCTTCCCTAGGTCCCCAGTGCCAGGGGGATTGTTTGTCTAAGAGTCTGTGCAGAGACTCTGCAATGGAAGCTTTATGAGGCAAGAAGTGTAAAAGTTAAGAAGTCCTAAAAAAGCTTGAAGCTCAGTCTTGTTAGTTGGTGTGGGTGCCTTGTGAATAGCCCTTACTTTGGATTTGATTGGGTGAATACCAGAGGTGTCGATTTTGTATCCCAAAAATTCTACCTGTGGAGTGGCAATAGTGCACTTGTCTTTTTTTAGTTTAAGGCCATGCTGTCTGAAACAATCAAGGACTCCTCTGACTCTTTGCAGTAGCTGTGGCTTGTCAAGGGCAGATATTAAAATGTCATCAAAATACAGAACTATGCCCAGTAATCCTTGGAGAAGCCTTTCCATTAAGGATTGAAAAATCCCTTACGCCAAATTGGAGGTGCCTGCATTTAAAAGCACCCCTGTGCGTAACAAGAGTTTGTAGTTTGGTAGTTGTGTCATCAACAGGGAACTATTGGCAGGCCTGTGACATGTCTAATTTAGCAAAAATGGTTCCTGGCTCAAAAGAATGGAGAAGGTGCTGGATAACAGGGACTGAAGAGGCGCTGATTTGTAAATATCTGTTCAATGATGTCTTATAATCAGCGCAGATTCTCACACTCCCATCTTTCTTCAGGGGTGTCACTATTGGGGTTTCCCATTTTGCGAAGTCCACCGGCTCCAATACACCTTGTTTAATTAATTTGTCCAATTCAATGTCTAATTTGGGGCGAATTGCAAATGATACCCTTCGAGGCTTTAAATGGATTGGTACTGCCTGAGGGTCCAAGTTGAAAGATATTGGGGTTCCTGAATAACAGCCCAGCCCCTCGCTGAACACATCAGCATAGTCATTAAACAAGGTGTCCACTTCAGCATTTGTAATAGAGTGGAGACCACTTATATGAAAGCCAAGGGCAGGAAACCAATCTAACCCCAACAGGCTAGGGAGGGCACCATCCACTACCACTAAAGGCAAGTGACCTTTAAAATTTTGAAATTGTACAAAAAACTTGCCTTTTCCGGTGACTGGGATGGTTTTGCCCTGGTAGTCACATAGGGTTAACTGTCAGCCGTGAAGTTTCTTCTTAGTCATTTTGGGAAATAGTTGCTTCAAGGTGCTCTATGAGATGATGGACAGTGCTGAGCCTGTGTCAACCTCCATCCTGCAAAGTTTTCCTTCTATAGAAACAAAAACACTGATTTTGTTAGAGCCTTTGTTAGTCAGCTTGGCTTGATAGCAGGTAAAACAGTCTTCACCTTGTTTTTGGAAATGTTGGGTTGTCTGAGGCTTTTGGACAAAAGTCTTCCCTGCTTGACAGATCCTGGCTAAATGACCCTTCCTTTGGCATTTTAGACAAATGGCATTCTTGAATTTGCAGGATGCCCTGAGGTGGTTTCCTCCACAGCTGAGGCAAATGGGCTGAGACCGTGGAGGTGGGTTGAGGTTTGTCCTGTTCTCCCCTTGACTGGTTCTTTGCTGCCTGAGGCGATTTACATCATTAGCCTCTTCATAGCCTTCTTCTGAGGAGACTTCATCGTAATGGATGGCTGAGCTGCTCTGGCTAATTGGATTTCCCTGAATTTCTGCTGCTGGAATGGTTGATAGTTCAGCAGCTTGAGATTCTTCAATTGCTAACTTAAGGGTTAAATTCCCTTTAGCCAGTAACGTCTTTGTAGTCTTAAATCCCTGACTCCACAAACTAGTTGGTCTAATAACATGTCTCCCAAATAGTCTCTAAACCCACAATGCAAGGCAGCTGTTCATAGGGCAGCCATATACCCACTAATAGTCTCTCCCTCAGCCTTGAATTCGTCTTCTAAATACATGACACCTAGCAATTCGGGATGGCTTAAGGGAATAGTGATTAGAAAGAATTTCCTGCAATTCTTCCCATGGAACAGTCTTAATTGAATGTGGGGCCAGTAATGCCATGGCAGTGTCAAATACTGTGGCTCCGCAAAAACTTAAAAAGTAGGACTTTTTCCTATGGTTGGAAATATTAGCAAGGTCTATGGCATCTAGGAAACAGTCAAACCAGTTTCTGTAGGACCCCCATGTTTCTGCTGTTGGTCTGAAAGGCGGGAATGCAGGGTTCGAAGTCATCTCGACTCAGCGGTGCCGAATCTGTTGAAGACAGTTGAAATTCACGCTTGCGAATAGTGACAGTAGTTCTTAAAGTGACATTCAGCTCGGTAGTGAGTCCGGCTCTTTTTGTAGTGACTTCGGCTCTTTTTGTAGTGACTTTGCTCAGTGATTCTTTGCCCGGTTGCCTCTTATATGTATCCCGCCCTCATCGCCAGTGTTGTGGAGCAGCGGAATAACCTGAGGCAAACATGGAGCGAAACTTCAGCTTTTTTACTTTATTGAAGCAATAAAGGGTTGCCGTGGCTGCCGCGCTAACAAGGCAGCCAGCTGGCGGACAACAGCTGATGCCGTTTGACAGCTCCCTTTTATAGCCAGCTGTCAAATGGCATCAGCCAATAGGAACGGTCCGTGTTCCCGCTGGAAACACGCACCGGAGTGAAGACTTCAGCTTAGTCCCTTGCGAACGCTACACCTTCTCCTCCTCCTCTTCTTCTCATCCTCTTTCTCCCTTCCCTCTCCCCTCCTACTTCCTCTCCCTCCCCTTCCCTCTTCCTTCTCACTCTCCTCCTCCCCTCCCACTTCCCCTCTCTCCCCCTCTCCTCTCCTGCCAGTTCCACATTATACTGTAGGAATTTGAAATGTTCTCCACTGGTAGAGAATAAAATAGAATAGAATACTTTATTGGCCAAGTGTAATAGGACACACAAGGAATTTGTCTTGGTGTAAATACTCTCAGTATACATAAAAGAAAAGATACATTCGTTAAGAGTCGAGAATCATAATGTACAACACTTAATGATAATCATAGGGTACAATCAGCAATCAAATCATACTAGGAAACAGTCAATATAAATTGTAAGGATACAAGCGACAAAATTACAGTCATACAGTCACAAGTGGGAGGGGATGGCTGATAAGGAGTGATGAGAAGATTAACAGTAATAGTCATGCAGACTTTGTAATAGTTGAACAGTGTTGAGGGAATTATTTGTTTAGCAGAGTGATGGCTTTTGGAAAAAAAACTGTCCTTGTGTCTAGTTGTTCTGGTGTGCAGTCTTTATAGTGTCACTTTGAGGATAGGAGTTGAAACAGTTTATGTCCGGGATGTGAGGGGTCTGTAAATATTTTCACAGCCCTTTTTGACTCATGCAGTATACAGGTCCTCAACTGAAGGCAGGTTGGTAGTAATTGTTTTTTCTGCAGTCCTAATTATCCTCTGAAGTCTGTGTTTGTCCTGTTGGGTTGCAGAACCAAACCAGACACTTATAGAGGTGCAGATGACAGACTCAATAATTCCTCTGTAAAACTGTATCATCAGCTCCTTGGGCATTTTGAGCTTTCTGAGTTGGCGCAGGAAGAACATTCTTTGTTGGGCTTTTTTTATAACGTTTTTGATGTTAGGTGTCCATTTTAGATCAAGTGATATAGTAGAACCTAGAAATTTGAAGGTCTCTAACTGTCGATATTGTGTTGTCTAGTATTGTAAGAGGTGATAGTATGGGAGGGTTTCTTCGAAAGTCTTCCACCATTTCTACAGTTTTGAGTGTGTTCAGTTCCAGATTGTTCTGGTTGCACCACGAGGCAAGTTGTACAGCCTCCTGTCTGTGTGTGGATTCATCATTGTCTCGAATGAGGCCAATCACTGTTGTGTCATCTGCAAACTTCAGTATTTTAACAGATGAATCATTTGAGATGCAGTCAGTGATATATAGGGAGAAGTGGAGAAAGCACACAGCCTTGGGGGGGGGTGTTTGTGATTCTTGTGATTCTGCCTGCTTCACCTGCTGCTTCCTGTCTGTTAGAATGTATTATCATTTCTAATGGTTCATGATTTACAGCTTTTTATTTCTCTGTGTGGCTTTAAAATGGCAACATCCCAGCAGAACTTCAACATGACTCTCCCCTCCCACTCCTAGGTTTCACTTGGAAGTCCAAAAGACATCCCAGGTTGGAGAAGGCAATAGGAAACCAAGAAAACTAATGTGGTAATGTGGTTACTACACAAATCTTTTCAAAACAGGAATCAGAGTGTATTGAGACATTTTTTTTCCTCAACCTTGTTCCTTCTTATTCAGACTCTAATTATCAGTTATCAAGTTTGGGGCTCTATTGAGAGATTATGGTGTTGGTGTTTCTCAGTTAGTGACCACTTGTTTGGTGACCATTCAAAGTTACAACAGCACGAAAGAGGAAACTGATGGCCACTCCTCAAAGTTGTAGCCCATATGCATGGTGATCAGGATTCAGGTACTTTGCAATTACAAGCTCACAATTACAATATTGCAGTGTCCTGTGGCCATGTGATCTCCACATGCAAGCTTCACTGCTAGTTTCCGACAACTAAAGTCAGGGGCAGCTGGCAGGAAGTCACAAATTGTGGTCATGTGACATTGTGTGTAATGACCATATGCAAATTCAGTGATGGGATTCAATTTTTTTTACTACCGGTTCTGTGGCCATGGCTTGGTAGACGTGGCAGGGGAAGGATACTGTAAAATCTTCAGTCAGAGGTGGTATTTGCTGGTTCTCAGGACTACTCAAAATTTCCACTACCAGTTCTCCAGAACTGGTCAGAACCTGCTGAATACCAGCTCTGTGCAAATTCATGTAACAACTGTAACTAGAATTGCCAGACCTGCTGTTGTGAGTTGGTGCAGTCGGGTGATTTTTCAATTTGTGGTTGTGTCGCTTAACACCTGAGTTGCTCATCCCAACTGCAGTTGTTAACTGAGGATTACCTCTATTTGTATGTGTGTGTTGTGTGTATGTGTGTGTGTTATGTGTAATCTTAATACTAATACTGATACGTTGTCTAAACTTTCCTCTGAATTGTCAGATTTAACTTGTTGCAATTTTGTATATTAATTGAATCTATAATGAGTGAAATAATCTATTTCAGCAGTAATAGAAAAAAGTGATTGTAAAAATCATATAAGGTAAATGTGATAATGTATTCCTTTCACCAGAAAAATTTACAATAACATTCTGTTCTTAGTTTTGCTAAGAACAAATAACTGTGACTGATAGAAACCAAACTGCAAATGAACAGTACACAATTCCTTCACCTGCTATACACGAATAGCTTGAGTGCTATCTACTGCCCAAGAAAAGAATTGCATGATATCGAGCAAAAACTGCCAGCTTATTATTGATAAATTGCTGCTTCCAGGCAGGATTTATAGCATATTATGCAATTAGAAAGGAAATGTATTCAGGCTAAAAATAGGCAAGGCATTTATTTGGAAAATCTTTTTAAAATGTACTTTTTTATGCTGAATTCTAATCATTGATTTTTTTTTTTTTAGGAAAAAAGATGAGATTTAAGATTATGAATAAAAAAAAGTATTTAACAAACCCATTTATTTTTAGTTTAAACAAATTAAATTTTCCATACTAGATATCAATATTTAGATTTAAAATCACACTTTCAAAGATTAACTTTAGACTTTCGAAGTACATATAAAATACTTTTAAGATTTTTCTCTCATAGTGTTGTAAGATTTTAATTGTGCAGTACTATAAATTTTTAATAATTTTACCTCAAATACATATACACTCTGTATAAAGACATCCTTTCCCCATCAGCTGCTATTAAAAGACACAAAACAACACTGAAATGCAATTTATTCTATTTAGAGATTGTATATTTTATCTGCAAAGTGCAACACGTGAATATTATTTTGTGCTACTGAAAAGTACTCTTGTCCAGGAATAGCCAATCATTTAGGGAAATCAGACTTTGGACAATGTTTTTTCTTATTTTGACAGGTAGATGTCTTGAGAACCTTTGAGATATCACCAAAGGTTTGTGATTTTCAGAGGTTTAGCCTCAATTTTTGAATATATTTTCATTGTTAATTTGATTTATATATTGCTGTGCTGTCCATAGCTTGCATGCATTTATATATTTATTAGATTTTTATCTTGCCTTATTTTAATTCATTTAACAAATCCAATGTCACCTCCTTCCTCTTATTTTCCCAACAACACCTCAACAACCCTGTGAGATAGCTTGAACTTAGAGAGAGTGACTGGCCCAAAGACACCCAGCTGGCTTTCATGACTAAGTTGGGACTGTAATTCACAATCTCCTAATTTCTAGACCAACACCTTGTGAAAACCTTTGACCCCATTTCTTCTAAGATTGCAGGTAAAATATGTGATTTTTGTACACGTAGGAGCTGCAAAAATGATTTGGAGCGTATTTACATCAATTTCAATTTTTTGTATTAGCAGGTATTCAATATTGAAACATATTGAAATATATAAGTAGGAGAAAAATACATACATGGACACAGGGACTGACGGGAAACCCAAAATAGTTCAGTGAACACTACTCTATATTAATTGACTATAAGGAAGGCATTGAAAGATGAATGGGAAGTGGAATGGTATGAAAAGTCATTGGAATTGCTGTTTGGAGGGACAAAATGATAATTGACTGGATCACCAAATATTTCACCATACAATATTTTATAGCATACCCAGCAGATTCTTGCTGAAGGTCTACTGCATGTAAAATTTTAAAATTCAAATGAAGGTCATTAACCCACTCTTTGTGCAAAACATTGTTTTCTTTTTTCTGACATCTGGTGATTACTGGTATTTTAAAACCTTTTAGAACTTATAAATATATAGGACTGTACAAGAAGACTTGTTTTGGAAGGACAAAAATAGTGTGGCTTGAAATCTGGAAACAAACAAAAACTGCAACCAGACACCCCTTTATTGGCAAATTAAAACTTTGAAAACACAAGCTTTCTACCTGGTGCTGACCTAGCTTTAGGCAAAGTGGTTAGAACAGGATGCTAATTAAGAACAAAATGTATGCAACAATGGTAATCAATGCATTCAGAGTCTTTCTATGATCATGAAAGGAGAGTCAGAGGAAAGGTAACAAACACTCAGCTGAAACTTAATATTGATTGATTCTAAAATCAGTTTTAGAATCAAAAGATGACCAATTTGCAGACTTGGATTGAAAAGAGTTGTTAAGCCTGGGTTCCCCAACCAGGGTTAGGTAGACAAGCTAAACA
>BLBF01000032.1:5677056-5689578 GCA_015471245.1 Laticauda colubrina | reverse complement strand
GCAAAGTCCATGTAGAATATCCTATGTCAGTTCACATAAATCAGTCCTGTGTCGTCTCTCCCGTTCGAGCAATGCAGTCTTGATTCCAAGCAGTAATCAGGGATCATCAAAGCCAGAGAGAGAGAGAGCAAGCTGTAGCCTTGCTACTTTTATATGGTTTTCATAACCACACCCACAATTGCTATTTTACAGTTAAAGCTGCATACACTAACTATGATTCATAGTTAGTATTTCACCTAAAACAGTTAGGGTGGACAATGTTATCCCTAACAAGAGTCTGTCTATCATTACTAGTTGACTTCACTTGAGCACCTTGCACAGTGGGGAAAAAATGTTTTCCTCATACTCAAGTATCATTCACTATCATTCCTCAGAGTGAGCAGATTTAGGATTAAACCTAACCCTAAAAATGTGACTTAGGTGAAAATTTGATTCTATTTGCTGTTTTTCTGAAATGGAGATCACAGAGTAATGGATTAAAATTACAAGAAAGCAAATTCTACATGGATGCTACAAAGAAAGTTGCTAGGAGCAGTTCCACAGTAGATCAATCTTCAAACTACTTGGAAGGAGGACTTAATTTGGATTCCTACACTGAGCAGAAATTGCCCAAATGCCCTACTCTGATTCTGTTATTCTGTGCCTGTTGAAAATTGGACTTTCTGCTTTAACTTGTGTTTTATTTATTCATCTATAAATTTTATAGGCCACCATCTTACCTCAGAGTAATTCTGAGAGCTTTTGACACTGTTTTTAGCAGATTTAAAACAGGAATGGCCAACTTCTAAGCCATTTTCTAATAAACATTGGCAGTTCAGATTTCTCCTCCAGTGTCAATATCAAGGAGACTGTCTGTAGGCTTTGCTTTCTCTGTATTGTTTTTTCAAGTCCACAGCAATGCACAGATGACAACTAAAACAGCTGATTAGCTCTCACACAGTTTCTGGACAGTAGAAAATAAAAGTTCTCTCATCATAAAAGTTGGAGCCTTCATTTTGCAGTTTTTTAAGCTATGATACTGGGAGCCAATTAAGTTTTCATTCACACCAGGAGCATATAAGCTTGTATGATGTAGTTTACCAGCAGGGAAGTTACAAATTAGCAGTTTGGTTTGACTGCAAAAATCAAGAAGATATTTTTAAATGGCATGATTTTTACTGGTCCCTGCTGAGTTTAAATATTCTCTTTCATCAAAAGTCACGATAAGCACTTTGATACTATTATATACAAAGAATTAATTAATATAAAAGGTAACATGCAAACTGGCAGAATTAAAGTACTTGAAAGTTGTACTTCATACCCTACTGATAAATCACTGCAGATGTATCTACTTGTGTTAAGAAAAACTATTTAAACTTTTTGACGTTAAAAAATAAAAGTAGAAACAAAAAAGCCCTATTTCTGAAACTTTATCAAAGCAAGCATTTCCTTCAAGTTATGCCTCTAAGAAAACTCTTTAAAAGTAACATCTGGGGGAAAAAATGTATAATATTTTAAAATATTGTTTATGGAAAATACAGCACTAGTAAAACTTTGACCATCATGTGTATTTAATTTCTACTGGGCATCCTCTCATTTTATGAGGGATTTTTGATATATAATATGTATGAGCTCCATTATTTAAAAGTTTTTCTATAGCTATATGTACAATATATAGTTCTCTATAAATATAGTGCAGTTATAGATATTATCTCTGTAAATGAAATGTAAAAAATAAAGATTAAAAGTTCCCTAGAGTCAATCTCAATCCCAATAAGACATAAATATGCCAATGTTATTTTTCGATAGTAATTTGAAGTGGTTTCCATTTTTATCCTTTCCAGTTTAGCTTAGTCCTCTGGAACTGTCCGACAGTTTCCCCTCCAACTGTTAACCACATCCAAAGCTTCTTAGTCTTTTTTTTAGTTTGCCAGGTAAGGGGAATCAGCCAAAGATAGCTAAGTGCCACCTGTTGCAAACAGTATTTCCATTTATGAAAGTATAAAATCCTCTCTGAAATGGCACAGATGATGTCTGTAATGGCAACATTTGCCAGCAGAATGCCAGGAAGTCTTTTCTTTAGACTATAAGCATTCAACCTTGCAGCTCAAGACTGCCCAGCAGATATTGGCCATGAAAATTTATACCAATACATTGTCTATAATCGTCAGAGAAACATTTGAGACCATTGCAAAACAATGTGCATCTTGATTTAGGCAGCAAGTTGGGAATGGATTTTTCTCTCTGAGGATAGGAAGAGAATCCTAATCTGGCTATCAAAATGGGAGATTCTAATATGTGCCAGATATCCCAATATTAATATTTGTGTCCATTTTAAATACAGCTTTTTCATTGAGTTTGCTGTTGGAAAAATTTAATGGGGAAGGGAGAATAGGAAGAATTTTAAAAAGTATTAATCCTGCTGACTTTGCTTAGCTAATTTGATTGTTAACCATCTTTCTTCAGATGGTCAAATACCTTCACTGCCAAATTCAGCAAGGGGAGAATGGGGAAAGAGTGATGCTACATAGGAGGAAAGCTATGTGAGAAAGTAGGAAGTCGTGATTAATATTTAGAAAAATAGTTGGATTTATAAAAATGAAAGGTCATGGGAAGTAAGTAAAAAATGGAGCAAATCAAGATAGTGCATTTAAAAATGAGAAACTTTACAATCATTTATATTGTTGGCTACATCTACAGTGGGATAGTGTTAAGATCACAGGAAGTGATAATACTGCTGTACACTGCACTAGTGAGACCACATTTTGAACACTACATCCAGTTCTGGTCACCACGATACAGAAAAAGATGCTTGTGGCACTAGAAAGAGTGCAGAGAAGAGCAATAAATATGATAAAGGGTGGCACGATGAGTGGCTAAAGGTACTTAGCAGTAAATTTAGCCCAATGGTGCATTTCAATTTTTTTTACCACCAGTTTGGTGGGCATGTCTTGGCGTGCTTTGTGTGCATGGACACACTTTGCACATATGCATGCACCAAACGTGTAATTTGCACAGGCGCAGAGTCTTTCTGACTTACCTCCTGCAATCCTGCACTCTCCCTGTCACTTCAGCAGCTGACACGCGGCAAACTGCTATGCCGTGCAAAGCAGCTGAGCTTCAAAAGTAAGGAATAAAAGTTAGTATGGGAGCCCGGGCAGGCGAGTGGGCCCAACAGCAGCGTGTTGGAGAGAACTGGTTCAGTCTCCGCTGCTCATTGGCGCTACCAGCTTGGCAGAACTGGGCCCAACTGGTAGAATAGCACCACTGGTTTAGCCTAATGAGGAAAAGCTTAGGAGAGACATGATAGGTGCCTTCCACTTGAAGGGCTGTCACAGGGAAGAGAGCATCCATTTATTTTTCATAGTACCCGAGGGCAGAGCAAGAAGCAATGGGTGGAAGCTCCTCAAAGGGAGTTCCAACTTGGAAATGAAGAGGAAGTTCCTGACAGTGAGAACAATTAATCAGTTACATACCTCTTTGTTTCAACTTTTCAAACAGCTTGCTTCTCATACCTAGGGGTGGTCTTCCATTGCTGGAGGATTTTAAGAAGAGATTGGACAACCATTTGTATGGGTGGGTAAAAGAACCCCTGTCTTGGGCAGGGTTTTGGATTAGAAGACTTCCAAGCAGAGGTGCTATTCAGCAGGTTCTGCCCAGTTCTGGAGAACTGGTGGTGGAATTTTTGAGTAGTTCGGAGAACTGGAAAATACCACCTCTGACTGGCCCTGCCCCCATCTATTCTCTGCTTCCCAAGTCCCACCTGATGGGCTGGGTGTACTTTTGTTGCCCTGCACAGGAGAACGGAGCTGGAAAGCAGGTTAGTGGAGAGGGAATGGACATTTTGCAGTATCCTTTCCCTGGAGTGGGATGCCCACCAAGCCAAGCCACACCCACCAAGCCACACCCACAGAACCGATAGTAAAAAAAAATTGAATCCCACCACTGCTTCCAATGTCCCTGCGAGGTCTAAGGTTCTATTCTAATAAATATTTAGAACATTATATTTTTATGATTTTTGAAAACCTACAAAGTAAAAAAAAGAGAACTTTTACAATCATTTATATCTGTTAATGTCGTCTTACCTGTCCTGCTGGAGTGAACTTTTTAAGGAGCTGCAATCATATTTAGTGTGATCAGTAAGATAAAGCAGCATCGATCAACTATTGTTGCCAATTCCCGGAACTTTCCTGCTGAGATCTGCAACAAGGTCCCCTGTGTTTATTGATACTACCTACATTTACATTTCTTTCGTGTCAACTCCAAGAGGAGTAGCTAATACTTTTGAAGAGAAAGAGAAGGTTGAAAAAAGTTTTAGACCAGTCTGAAAAGGACAGGATGAAATTCATTCAACTGGAAAGGAAAAAAAAACCTTAAGATACAAGGTTTTGGACAGAATTGGATAGAAAAGATCTATCTGTAGTAGTCTTCAACTTTCAACAGTTCATTTGAGGACTTCAAAGTTACAATGGCATTGAAAAAAGTGACTCAACCATTTTTCTCACATATGACCACTGCAGATTCCCCATGATCAAGTGATCAAAATTCAGACGCTTGGCAACTGACTCATATTTATGACAGATGTAGTGTCCTGGGGTCACCTTTTGTGACCTTCTGATGAGCAAAGTCTATGGAGAAGTCGGATTCATTTAATAACTGTGTTACTAACTTAATACCTGCAGTGATTCGCTTAAGAAATGTGGCAAGAAAGATTGCAAACTGGTGCAAAATTCATTTAACAAATGTCTCGCTTAGCAACATAAATTTAGGGCTCAAATGACATCATAAATTGAGGACTACCTGCACATAGGAAAAGGAGCTGAGTGATCTAGCAGGTCACAGATTAAACATGAGCCAGAATCAGGGGTGGGATTCTACCAGTTCGCACCTATTCGCTAGAACCGGTTGTTAACATTCTAAGCAGTTTGGAGAAGTGGTTGTTAGAAGAAATTACTGGCCTAATCCTGTCAGGAAGACAGGAAGGAAACATTCTGGTGTTGCTTACAGAAACTGCTTCTCCGTTCACCCTTATTACATTCTTGGCAGGACTAGACTTCCTGTCTCAGGAACTTCTCTGGAGTTTTTTCCCTTCTTTGCTGGTACTTTGCTTGTGTGGACTGACCATTCAAAGTTACAGTGGCACTGAAAAAAGTGACTTATGACCATTTTTCACACTTATGACTGTTACAGCATCCCCACAGTCATAAGAGGCCAGCAAGGAGATATGTGCCTCGATGTGAGTGATATTGAGTTGGCCACACCCAGCCAATAACATGATCACCAAGCCACACCCACCACCTAGGCCATGCCCACAGAACTGGTTGTTAAAAATTTGAATCCCACCCCAGGCCAGAATGTAACATGACTACTAAAATGGCAAAAGCTTTGCTGCATGGAATGAAAGATTGACCAATTTATCAATCAGCTCCTAAAAGCTGGCTCCTAAAACTAGAGATTAGTCAGATCAGAGAACAGGATACGGACAGAAGAAATCTGAGTGATCACAAGATGGCTGCAAAGACACTGTTTTCCTATCATTTACTGATCATTTAGAGCAGGGGTCCCCAACCACCGGTCCCCAGACTGGTACTGGTCTGTGGATCATTTTTTATCGGGCTGCAAAGCTTGGGCGCCGCCATCTTGTTTTGATGGCACTTCTGGGTTTTTGGTTGCTTCCGGGTTTTCTGTGGGAAAGTGCTTCCGGGTTTTCGGATGGAAAGTGGCATTTGGCATTTGCGCCTTAGGTTCATTGAAGGGGGGGGCAGCTTCGAACAAAGAGCCATCCCGATGGCCATGGAGTCTCGCGTTACTAAGGTACTGGTCCGTGGAAGAATGAATAATCGTGAAACCGGTCCCTGCTAAATAAAAGGCTGGAGATCACTGATCTAAAGAAGGGGTGTCAAACTCAAGGCCTGTGGGTTAGATGCATCATGTGCTGGCCCCGCCTCCACCTGCTTTAGCAAAGGAAGGAAAAGTCCTGATACATCACATGATGCCACCATGAGTAAGCCTTTACAATGTTTAGTGTTTAATTTCTGGTTTTAAAAAAATATGCTAATACAATAATATATTATGAATTATTCCTGACTGGTATACTCTAGATTTATGGAAGATTATGGGAACATCTAAAGTGTAGCAGGCCTGGGAAAACAGCCTTTAAATAATTTCATTTGATTTCCCAACTTCAGAAAGGTAGTGTACCAACATCAGAAATAATTATGTTGACAATCATATACAGAATAACAGAGTTGGAAAGGACCTTGGAGATCTTATAGTCCAAACCCATGCTCAAGCAGGAGACCTTATACCTGTGATGGTGAACCTATGCCATGTGTGCTGGAAGTGGCATGCAGAGCCATTTCCCCTGGCATGCGAGAGCTCACCCAGAAGAGCTCCATTCCACATGCGTGCACGCTGCCTATGTTTGACAGCTGATTGTTGGGTATCTGGTGCGCATGTGGGGGAATGTGGGACACTGAGGATCATGGGCACGTGTGCAGAGATGTACAGCATGTAGAGGGATTGCTTGCGCAAATGGATATTGCATGGGAGTGATCGTGCTTGCATGTGCAGACGCATGGCAAGGGGAATCATGCTTGGATGTGCAGGCGTGTGACAAGGAAAATTGTGCATGTGCAGATGTGTGGTGCACAGCAAGGGCAATTGCACACACATGCACAGATATGCGGCATGGGGAATTGCACACATATACGCAGATGGAGATCGCATTGCGAGGAGATCGCACATGGAGGTGCAGGGTGTGTGTGGGGGGCCAGCACGCATTGCCTTCTGGGTGCTGGCACACGAATGCATGCGCAGTTATCAGCACGGAAGCCAAAAAAGTTTGCCACCACTGCCCTATCCCATTTCAGACAAATGGTTGTCCAATCTCTTCTTTAAAACCTCCAGTGTTGGAGCATTTACATCTCCTAGAGGCCAGTTCTTCCACTGAACATTGCTGGTACTGCTGGTGCTGGTACTGCTGGTGCTGCTGGTGCTGCTGGTCCGGCTGGTCCTGCTTTTGCTGCTACTGTTGGTGTTGCTGCTGCTGCTGGTGTGGAGGAGCAGCCCCTACAACCTCGAAGCCCCTCTGCTGAGGACCCATATGCCCCTGCCAAAGGGAGGAAGAGACAGACGCGTGAATGGGAGAGGAGGCAATACAACGTAGAAGAGGAACATGAGGAGGTGCTGGAGTGGCTGAGAGAGAACGAGTATCTATGGCGGAAGGAACACAGGGTCTATCGTGACACCAAAAGGAAGATGGCTACTTGGAGAGAGAAGGCAGAGAGCCTGGGCTACACTTCAGAGGTGCTTCTCGGCTGGAGGAAGCACATGCACACCTGGTACGAGAAGCTGCACCCCAAGAAATCTGGCCAGGCCGCGGTCAAGCTGACGGACAGAGAGACCTCCGTGATGGCCAAGTGCAGCTTCTTGGAGGGTGAGATCCACCACCGAGGAGCAGCCCCTCTCACAACCCTCTCTCTCAGGCAGCCTGCTGAGAGCCAGTCCTCTTCTGGCCAAGAGTAAGCTCCTGTGTCCAGGCAGGTATCTGTGGAGTGTGCCATGACGGAGACCCCCCGACAGCTGTACTACCCATGGCGGAGCGCGTGGAGGACCCCCTGACGCAGTGGGAGAAAGGAGACAGCACTTCCACCACAGCCCAACCCGCATCCACCCCCAGCTCCACCTCCACAGAAAGGCAGAGAGGCAAACCGGAGGGGCAGAGCCACACTGTCCTGCTGGAGATAAGAGGTGTCTCTTATCAGGAGCAGCGTAGATCTCCTCTCTCAGCTGGTACACACCGATGCCCCATCCTCCAACCGCAAGCCCTTCCTCACCTATGTCAACCAGACCCTCATGAACATGTCGGAACCGCAGTACCACGTGGTCAATGACAGGATCACCGATCTTCTTCACAACCATCCAGACCAAGATGAACCTGCTCCCACCAGGTCCAGGCCTGCTCCTCCACCCCAGGTGATGTCACTGCCCTTCCAAGGCTTTCCACAGGCCCTCACCTACCAAGGCTACGGCTACCAGGAGGTCCAGCAGCACAGGCAGCACTTCCCAGTCCAGGCACAGGTACATCGGACGCCACCGGTGCCACTGATGCCACCGATGCCACCCATGCCACAGATGCCACACACGCCAGTCCTCACCCAGCTGCAGACCAGACAGCCCCACTACACTGCTCCTTCCTCCACCCGACAGCCATGCCCGGCCTCAGTACATCTGTCATTAGTATTGGGGCTGACACCCCATGTCATGGAGGAAGGGGCTCTCAACATCACGGAGCTAAGCCAGCTGTCTGAGAGCTTCCTCAACACACGTCCCCTGTTGTCCTCTCGGGGCCAGGCACCCCAGTGGCGCTTCAGACCAGCACTCCAGCAGCAGCCACCTCCACAGCACCTGGACCCTTCACCATTGAGACTGGGACACGCCTCCGAGTGACCAAGAAGAGTGCCAGAGACTGGGTGGCTACCTGTTGGCTTTATTTTTGCTTTGGACACTTGACTTGGGTCATTTTTCTTTTACGGCTTGTTATTAATAAAGATTATCTTTGCTTCACACACTTGCTTCATTTATTTTATTAAATAAAGTCTTGGTGGAAACTTTTAGAAATGGTTTAAGCCTTTGCATGTTTGTGGGATGGGTAAGGATAGCTGTGGGATGGGCAGGGATACCTTTGGGATGGGTAATAGTTGTGGGATGGGCAGAGATACCTTTGGGATGGGTAATAGCTGTGGGATGGGCAGGGATACCTTTGCAATGGGTAATAGCTGTGGGATGGGCAGGGATACCTTTGGGATGGGTAATAGCTGTGGGATGGGCAGGGATATCTTTGGGATGGGTAATAGCTGTGGGATAGATAAACCTCCAGTGCAAGCATAGTGTGACTGTATGGTCTCCCCTCCCAGGTGCCACACCTATGGCCTTTCATTGTCAATACTAATGTAATCATTCATCCACACATGTCAACATAAACACAACTCTTTATTAAATGCCCTGTTCATTGTAGGCCCACCCAACATAGATGGCCCAATCTCATCGGTGTGATGAGACAGGCTGAAGGAAGCATCCATTAATCATCTATCATCCTGTCTTGCCACTCCACTACTCCAGCTGGGGAGTTGCACCAGTGTCTCAGGAGGTTGCGCTGCTTCTTCTCTTCACGTGAAGCTCTGTTGGGGCCTTGCACATCCTTAGTGTCGAT
Source organism: Laticauda colubrina (assembly GCA_015471245.1). Taxonomy (NCBI): domain Eukaryota; kingdom Metazoa; phylum Chordata; class Lepidosauria; order Squamata; family Elapidae; genus Laticauda; species Laticauda colubrina. The sequence continues at coordinate 5,680,385 of BLBF01000032.1, read as the reverse complement.
CAGGTTTCGCCCTTGCCTCCATTCCCCAGGCTCCATGTCCCCATTGCCTTGTTGGAGGTCCATGAGCCTCTTCTGCGAGACTGGGTAGCGGGTGCGCATGAGATTGTGCAGGATGCAGCAAGCTTCCACGATCCTCCTCACGGTCTGTGGGCGATGCTGCATGGTGGTGAGAAGTACCTGGAACCTGTTGGCCAGGATGCCAAAGGCGTTCTCCACCACCTGCCTTGCCCTGGACAGCCTGTAGTTTAAGATCCTCTTTTCACGGGTGAGGAGTCTGGAGGTGTACGGCTTCATGAGGTAGGTTCTGAAGGAGAAGGCGTCATCCCCCACGATGAAGTAGGGCACATCTTGTGTGTCATTGGGCAGGGGGTCTGGATCTGGGAAGCCCATGATGAGGTTGCGTTCCAGCCCCTCCTTGAGGTCACTGGCGTTGTATACCTGGGCATCTGAACATGAGCCGTTGCCTGAAGCATCGATGTACATGAACTTGTAGTCAGCATCGACCATGGTGAAGAGGACGATTCTGAAGAAGCCCTTGTTTAGTTGAAATAAGTGGACCCCAACTTGGCTGGAGCTTTGCAGGCCACGTGCTTGCCATCTATGGCTCCAACGGTGTGGGGGAAGTTCCACTTCTGATACCATTGCTCTGCAACTTTCTTCCATCCTTCTTCAGTGGAGGGGCACTAGAGGAGCTCCTCCAGGTATTCTTTGATGATGGCCTGCACCACTTCTCTGACCACAATGCTGATGGTGTTGTGTGGCACCCTCCAGCCGTAATGCATGCTCCTGTACGTGGACCCTGAGGCCAGGTGGCGCAGAGTCAGTGCCACCTTCAGCCCAGGATCCAGGCTGGGGCGGACGTTGGTGCTCTGCTTGGTCAACCTGGGTCTCAGCCACTCCACAACTTCATCAAACATGGCTGGAGGCATCCTCATGAAGTTCTGGAATGCACGAGGGTGTTCGTTCCTCAGCTCCACCATCAGCTTGTTGTACAGTCCGTACTCTGCTCTTCTCCTGATCCATCTTCGGACCCAGACACTTCTTAGCTGCCTCCTTTTCTTCCCGTAGAACAGTTGAAAGAGCCTGTAGATGGCTTCGCACTGTTGCAGAACGATGGCGGCTACCAAAAGAACTGTGTTACGATCCATGGTGGAGATGACTGGATGCTGTGGAAGAGCAAGAGCCAAATGAAGGCTGCAGAGGTCTGCACAGCAGGGCTGCTGGACTGAAAGAGATCCAGGTGAGTTGCTCCCCCTTTTTATAGGCAATATAGGTTTTCCACTAGGTGTCCTTTCGCATCCTCTAGGCATCCTCTTGACATCCTTAATATCTGAGATAGGTCCCCTCTGTGAACGTTTTTTCCATTTTAAATGCTTTGTATGCGAGCTGCATCCACTTTCATCCTTTCTCCGTCCGTGCTACTAATGCTTTGTGCCCGTTCCATGTCCGTTTCACTTCCTCCCTGTGTCCATTTACCGCTAGAGTGGACTTGAGTTGCGCGGATGCGCAGCGGATGCCTAGCAGATATCGTGGACGCGTAACGGATGACAACAGATGTAGAATGGATGTTCCCCGTATGCGTTGAAGATGCAGAATGGACGCATTGGATACATTTTCTGCTCAAAAAGTTTTGAGCAGCTCAAAACTTTTTGAGCGGATGGAACCTCAGTAGACGGATGCTGGACGGATAGAGAGGATGAAAAACAGAGGCAGTGAGTACAGAACGGATGAATTGCGTTAACCAATGGATGGCAAGTGTTTCTCTCCATTTTACATCCTCTTTCTATCCGTTGGTGCAGTGTGACATGGGCTTAAGAGAGAGCATTTATTTGTTGAGATTTGAAGTTGCCATTTGCTTGACCATTCTGATACATAGTCAAGATCTTTTTGAAGGGTAGCAGTATTGTCTGTGATATTGAACAGCTTTACATCATCAACGAAGAGAACGCAGTTGCTCTGAATATGATCACAGAGGTCATTTATGTAGAGTATGAAGAGAGTTGGTCCTAGAACACTGCCTTGAGGGACACCATTATTGACAGGTATAGAATTTGATAGGACACTTCCAATTTTGACCATTTGTTGTCTGTTTGATAGGAATGCTTCTATCCAGTTATGCAGGTGTCCAGACACCATAACATTTTAATTTTAGGAGTAGTTTGTTATGTATCACTGAATCAAAGGCTTTACAGAAGTCTATGTATAGATAGATAGATAGATAGATAGATAGATAGATAGATAGATAGATAGATAGATAGATAGATAGAGTGAGTCTATCGCTTTGCCCTGATCGAGTTGTGTAGTCCATATGTTTTTGTAGTGGAAGAGTTGCAGATTCCATGATAGTTTTTTTTCTGAAACCAAATTGTTTATTGGAGAGTAGGTTGTTTGTCTTTAAGTGGAGGATAATGGATTGGTTAATAATTGATTCCATGACTTTACAGGTGATGCAGCATAAGGAGATTAGTCTGTAATTTTCAACTAGGCTGGGGTCTCCCTTTTTAAAGATGGGGATGACCGTGGCTTGTTACCATAGTTTTGGCAAGGAGCTGGTCCTGAAAGAATTTTCAAAGATTATGCTGAGAGGTTCGGCTATGGCAATGAGTAGCTTTTTTTTAGAAGTATACACATATTCCATCTGGTCCAATAGATAGAGATGGTTTTAGATTGCATGGTGCTTTTCCAACATTGTCTTCTGTAAAATCAATATGTATTAGATCATTGTAGTTGTCTGTGGTTCGGCCAGGAAATACTGGGCATGATCCATTGCTGTTTTCAAATACTGTGCTGAAGAATGTGTTAAAGATGTTGGCTTTTATGGTGTCATCGTTGCAGTCTTTACCATTAGGTCCTATCTGGGGTGGGAGGGACCTTGAGTCTTTTAGTTTGTTGTTTACAAAATTTTAGAAAGCGCGGGTGGAATTGGTGCATAGAAGGTTTTCCTCTTTTTTTTGGGGGGGGGGTTAGTTTTATTGATTTTTAAGGACAAACAAAAACAAACAAAACATAAAAACATCCAGCTTTCTTCCATAAGTATACAAACAGTGTGTCGGCTGGTTTACAAATTTTTTGTGCATTAATTTCATAGTCTCAATTACAGTTACATTACATAATAACTCATATTATCAGAAATTGAATATCCTAATATTATTATTAATCATAATGATATAATTTTGTTCATTCATACTTTGCGAGATAGCTATACTTTGTTTATTTTATAAAAATTCATATAGTCCTTCCAAATCTATCTTAAATTTTTTTTATATATGTAATAATAATAATAATAATAATAATAATAATAATAATAATAATAATAATAATAATAATAA
>BLBF01000032.1:5663393-5677046 GCA_015471245.1 Laticauda colubrina | reverse complement strand
AATAATAATAATAATAATAATAATAATAATAATAATAATAATAATAAAAAGAAATGCATCTTTATATATTCATTATTTTCTATAATTCTACATATTCTATTACTATATTTTGTTATCTAGCCATTGATAGAAAAGGTCCCAAATTTTGTAAAATTGTTTATCCTCTTGTTCTCTAATTTCAAATGTCAATCTACTCATTTCAGCGCATTCCAGTATTTTCTTAATAATTTCCTCCTGCAATGGTATTTTCTCATTTTTCCAATTTTTAGCAAATACAATCCTAGCTGCTGTTAATACATTTACAATCAAATATTTTAAATCTTTGCTGTATGTATCAGGTAAAATTCCCAATAAAAATATCTCTGGTTTGAAATCTGCATGCTTTTTAGTCATTTTTTCCAACCACGTGTGGATTTTAGTCCAATATTTTTTGCATCCGCACAAGTCTACCACATATGGTAATATGAGCCAGGTATCTGATGACATTTCCAACATCTTTTGGATTTATTCTTGAACATTCTTGCTATTCTTGTCGGGGGAAAATGCCACCTGTAAAACATCTTATACAAATTTTCTTTAAATGCTCTTGACATTGTCATTTTATAATTTTGAGATCACAGTTTTTGCCATTTCTTTAAATCAATCCCATATCCAAAATTCTTCCCCCAAGCAATCATAGTTTCTTTAACTTGTTCTTATTCTAGTTTAATTTCTAATAAATATCCATACAATTTTTTAATCACCTTTTCATCAGTACCTGTCAAAATCTTATCTAAATCAGTCAATTTATTATAGAAACCTTTTGTTTTAAAGCCTTTTTCATACCTTGAATGTATTTGCGCATAAGAAAACCAATTCATCTTTATACCTTGTTCCTCTAGTTTTTGCATTGATTTACCCTTTTCATTCAAAATTTCCCCATATCTAACTGTTTGTTCCTTCTTATATGTTATAGGATAAGAAAATGCTTCAACAGTCGATAACCAGACTGGAATTTTCAAATAACATTGTCTTTTAATCTTCTCCCAATTTAACCACAGAGACTCCTGTATATGATGTCTTCTAAAATAACCCTGTATTTTAGTTCCCTTATACCATGAAAAGACATGCCACCCCAACAACAGATCATGTCCTTCTAATGCCAACAATCTAGTATTTCTTAATGTTATCCATTCCTTAACCCATGTCAAGTTTATAGCTTGGTAGTACAACTCCCAATTAGGCAGACCAAATCCTCCTCTAATTCTAGAGAGGAAACAGTACACCGTTTCCGAGGAACATGAGGATGAGGTGCTGAAATGGCTGAGGGAGAATGAGTACCTCTGGAGAAAGGGCAACAGACTGTGTTGCAACACCAAGAAGAAGCAGGCAGCTTGGAGAGACTAGGCAGAGAGCCTGGGGTACACTGCAGAAGTACTCCTAGGATGGTGGAAGCACATGCACACCTGGTATGGCAAGCTATACCTCAAGAAATCCGGGCAGGCCGCTGTCAAGCTCACTGACTGGGAGAAGTACATCATGGCCAAGTGCAGTTTCCTGGAGGGTGAGATCCACCACCGAGAATCAGCCCCTCTGAGACCCCTCTCCCTCAGACAGCCCACAGACAGCCAGTCTTCTTCAAGCCAGGAGCCAGCTACCCTGTCCAGGCAGGTGTCTTTGGAGGGCCCCATGGCAGAGAACCCCCCAACAGCTGCACTCCCCATGCCAGCAGACTTGAAGGATCCCGTGGAGGATGACGCCCTGCTGTCACAAATGGAGGAAGAAGCAGCAGCCACCAGAGATCAACCCACCCCCACCCCCAGCTCCAGAGGATGCAGGCAGAGAGGCAGACTGGAGGGCCAGGACCACAGTGTGCTGTTGGAGATCAGGGACACAATGAAGACCAGCACAGAACTTCTCTCTCAGCTGGTCTACAGCGACATACCATCCTCGAACTGGAAGCCCTTTATCACCTACGTGAGCCACACCCTCAGGGACCTGCCCGAGGCCCAGTACCAGGTGATGAAGCAGAAGATCACAGCACTTCTGCACAACCCTCAAGGCCCAGCTGAACCTGCTCCGACCCAGTCCAGGTCTGCTCCTCCACCCCAGGCGATGTCACAGCCCTTCCACGGCTTTCAACAGCCCCTCACTTACCAAGGCTACGACTACCAGGACTTCCCACAGCAGAAGCAGAACTTCCCAATCCAGGCCCAGGTTCATCGGACGCCACAGACGCCACTCCCCACCCAGCTGCAGACCAGGCAGCCCCACTACATTCCTCCTTCTTCCACCCCACAGCCAAGCCCATCAATGGATAATCTGTCATCAGTATTGGGCCTGACATCTCAAGTCCTTGATGAAGAGCCTCTCAACCTCATGGGACTGAGTCAGCTCTCTGAGAGCTTCCTGAACACACCATTCCCTGTTGTATCCTCGGGGCCAAGCATGCCAATGGTGCCTCAGTCCCTGCCCACTTAACAGCTGAGACCAGGGACATGACTCAGAGTGACTGAGAATAGTGTCAGAGACTGAGCTGTACTTGTTAAGTTTATCTTTACTTAAGACACTTTACTTGGTTTATGTTGGTTATTTAATACAGTCATAAAGTTTCCCTAAGAAAGTTAATAAAGGTTATCTTTGCTTAAGACACTTTACTTGGTTCATTTTGCTTATTTAATAAAACCATAAAGTTAAGAAAGTTAATAAAGGTTATCTTTGCTTAAGACACTTGATTCATTTTTTTTACCTTAATAAAGTGTTGGTGAAAACTTTGAAAAAATGGTTAAGCCTTTGCATGCTTGTGTGACAGATAAGGATATTTGTGGGATAGATAAACCTCCAGTGCAAGCATAGTGGGACTGTATGGTCCACCATCCCAGCGATCCAGATGATTTTCTCCCCCTTTTTATAGAAAATATCGGTTGTCCACTGGGTGTCCTTCTACATACTCCAGACATACTCCAGACATCCTAAATATACAAGATACATCCCAGATACAATTGTTTTGTCCGTTTTTAATACTTTATATACGAGATGCATACGCTTACATTCTTTCTACTTCCGTGCTACAAACGTTGTGTAGACGTTCCATGTACCTTTTGTTTCCTCCCTCTTTCCATTTTCAGCAGTAGCGGATGTGAGTTGAAGGGATGACCAGAGGATGCAGATAGGATACAGTGGAAGTTTAACGGATGATAATGGACATAGAACGTTTTTTGCCCATATATGTCACGGATGTACATCGTACACGGCAGAAACTTCATCCGTTCACAAAGTTTTGTGCAGCTCAAAACTTCTTGCGTGGATGAAATCTCAATGGACGGATGCTCGACGGATAGAGTGCATGAAACACGTATGCAATGAGAACACAACGGATGCATCACCTTTTCCAATGGATGGCAAGCTTTTTTAAAATGTTTTACATCCTCTTTGCATCCGTAAGTGCAGTGGGACCGTGCCTTAACTCCATCGTGGTTATATTGCTTTCTAACATTTTTTCAGTCTCTTAAGGTATCTTAGGTAGATTAGCATTCTGTAAATACTGTTTAATTCTTTCCTCATCAATGTTCTCTTGCTCATATAATTTCCCATAAAAGTCTCGAATGATTTCCTTCTTCTCTTTATTGCTGTGGCAAACTTGACCTTGATCATCTATTAACTGCGGTATTTTCCTTGATTCTTTTTCCTTTTTCAATTTGTATGCTAACCATCTACCTGGTTTGTTTGCATCCTCAAAATAATTCTGTTTAGCACTTCTAATTTTCTGTGCTAATTCTTCTTTCTCTATTAAACTCATTTTATGTTTAATTGTATCCAGTTTTAGCTTAATGTCTTTTTTCTGTGGTGTTTTCTGTAGTTCTTTTTCGAGTCTTTTATACTCATCTTCTAAAGCTTCTGTGGCTTGCCTTTTCCTAATGTTCCTTTTCCTTGTGTAGTCTATTATCAAGCCTCTAGCATATGCCTTCATTGTGTCCCATACGTTCTGAATTGAAGTAACTTCTTTTTTATTTTCTCTAAAGAAAAAACCCAATTCTTTCTCCATCTGCTGTATAAAATCCTTCTCCTTTAGAATAGTATTATTTAACGTCCATCTCAATCTTCTTTTTTTCCATTTAATTGTCATTGGATTATGGTCTGCCCAAGTACTTGTTTTGATATTTGTTTCTTGAATATTAGATATTAATTATGTTGAAGTCCAAATCATGTCTGTTCTGGACCATGTTAAATGTCTATATGAGTAAAAAGTGTATTGTTTGGTTTGAACATTTCTTTCTCTCCATATATCTTTTAAATTTATTTCATCTATCATTTTAAAAAAGGATTTGGGGAGACTCTTCATATTTTGCTTTGTTGTTGTTGTTGTTATATAGTCCAGTTTATTGTCTACAATTCCATTGAAATCTCCCATCATAACTATATTGACATAGTCCAGTTCAATTATTTTCATGTGTAATTTTTTATGGAATTCTTCTTGTTTATCATTCGGAGCGTAAATTGCAATCAAGAATGTTTTCGTATTATTGTCCATTATTTCCACCCTTAATACTCTTCCATCTTCATCAGTATAAATCAATTTTACTGAAATGGTCTGATATATAAAACCACTCCTCTTTTCTTACACTGAGTCAAAGAAGTAAATATTTTCCCTAATTTTAGCTGTATCAACAATTGTTCATATTGTTTTTTAATATGTACTTCTTGTAGACAAATTATATCAAATTTTAGTTTCTCTAATCTGTGAAAATTTTTCCTTCTTTTAACTGCTGAATTAAGTCCATTTATATTCATTGTAATCAGTTTTTTCCCTTCCATAATTATGCTTTATAATTAGGTTTGGCAGCTCTCGTAGATCTTCGTTCACGTTGTTCTTTAGTCTCCACTGATCCACCTACTGCGCCTTCTTCTTTTTCAGTCTCCATTTGGTCGTCTTGAAATTCAGTTAGTGAAATCTCTTTTTCTGCCTCCTCTCTCCTTCCAAAAAATTCTGCATAGAATAATTCTGCTTTCTCGATTGAATCAATTCTATGTCTCTGTTCTTGCCATGTAAACATCAACCCTTCTGGGATTAGCCATCTATAATTCACCTCTTTTTTCAATAGCATTTTAGTCAAAAATCGAGATTGTCTTTTCATCTGTTTCACTCTTCTGGGTATTTGCTTTAAAACCACAAACTCTTTGCCTTTGTATTTCAATGTTTTCTCTCTTACCACTTGTAATATTTGTGTTTTAATGGCTTTTTTGTAAATCTGACATGAACTTCTCTTGGTAGGTTATTTCTCATCGCATATCTTGTAAAAACTCGGTATACCTCATCTACTCCATCCATCATCTTCTCTTCTGTAATTTCCAAAGCTTCAGCCAATATTTCTATCATTATCTCAGCTAGATTTTGTCCTTTTTCTTCCTCTATGTTTTGAAATCTGAAATAAAATTCTGAATCTGTCCATCTCCCATTTCAGCATCCCACTTTCATCTTGTTCAACCACTGTTAATCTGATATCAGTATTTCCAATCTTCTTGTCTCTTTGTTTGTCTTCTTCAATTTTTGGGAATCTCTCATCATACTTCACCATCATTTGTTGAATATTCTCCACCTTTTCATCAGTTTTCTCTGTTCTTTGCTCAATATTTTCTATTCTCTTTTCAATGGTATCTGATTTTATTTTAAGGTCTTGGATTCCTTGCATAATCATCTGTAGAGTCACTCTTTCTTGATCTTTGTCTTGCTTTAACATTGTCTGAATTGAACGTTGTCCTCCAGATGGTGGGGAGACAGAAGTAGAAGTTGAAGAGCCAGAAGCTATAAACTTCCTACTCATTTTAAACAATTCAGGATCTTCAAGTTCTTCTAAACCCTAATCCAATTTTGAAATAGCCAATTATAATCCAAAATGAAGAAAGAAAAATGGTAGAGAGAAAAACCCAATAATAATAAAAAGAAAAGGAGAAAAAAAAATTATTCAGGCTCTTCTTAACCTTAATCCAATCAGTAATTAGGTAGAAAGGAAGGAGAAGAATAAAAAAAAAGTTTAAAAAGAGCAAAAAGTAAAAAAGAATTTAAAAAAAAATAAAAGAAATTCTTCAGGTTTTTCAATACCTTAATCCAATTGAAAATTTTCAAATAAAAAAAGAAGCATATTGAAAAACAAAAAATCCCAAAGAAGAAAGGAAAAGAAAAAAATTTTTTTTTGAGGCTTTCCCTTTAAAATACAAAGCAAAGATGAAAATATTACAAAAATAAAGGTTTTAAAAAGAAAAAATGAACAGTACAGCTGGTGAGTGGGGGTGCCCCAACTTAAGAAAATAATTTTAAAAAAACCACACTGCACTTTATTTAATTATCCAAAGCTCTTGTCATAGCTCTCTCCAAACTTCAAAGCCAAGTTTCAATTGTTGATAGAAATCCAGAAGAACACCTGCAGTAACACTCTTCCGTGCTCTTCCCTCTATCTTATCACATAGCAATGTCCTTGAAAAAGAATTTCAGAGCTTTCTTTCTCAGCTTTCTCAGCTTCGTCTAAGAAATTTTCAAGCCTCTAGTTGGCAGTGTTACAAAGTTTCTTTACTCTCACTCTCTCCCTTCTTTCCCAGACAAAACGTAATAAAAGTTTTTTTAAAAAGTATAGCTTAAGGGAGCCTCTAACAAAAAATATTACAAAGTCAAAAAAGAAGAGAAAAAATAAATATAAATAGAGAAAAAACCAGTCCAGTTAGCAAATGTAGAATCACCATAGAAATCCAGCCATGAAAAACATAAAGCAAAGCCTTATTTTGACACTTCTGTTTAAAAACCGCCACTTATTCAGTTCTGTCAAAACCTTTACAGATTCTTTTTCCCCTTAGGGTATCCTTTGAAGTCCTTTTAAGTCTTATAATAAAATAATAAAAGAACAATTCTCACCAGACCGACACACTTTCTCTTTCAATCTCTTCCATTCGGAGCTGTCCCAACTTCAGCAGCTGTGGTGGCTGCCTCTCTGCCGCTGGCAAAAGGGCTTCTCCTGGATCAACCAGGGACTTTGCGATATCCCTGGGATCTACAGGGTGCACCCTTCACTATTATTGTCTCTTCAGGATGGTTTAGGTCCATTTGGACCATCCAGGGGTAAAGATATCGGCTGCAATCTCAGACCTCCAAGATTGCATGCAGTATCATTGCGACGCCAGCTCCTCCCTCTCTGAAGGTTTTCGTCTTGTTTAATATGATAATTGGTGCATTCAGTCTTTATCTGGTGGCATAAATTTTTGTATCGGCTTTTGAAATTGGCAACGTGACCAGATTTGTTTTTCTGCCAGAGTGATCTCTTTCTGGATTGAAGTTTCCTTATTGTTATGGGTAATGTTTTTTTGTTTTTGTTTTGGGAGTTGTTGTTGGTACATATAATTTGATGACTCTTTTAAGTAAAAATATGTTGTAATAGTCTTCAACAATATTGCATCTAATGAATAGAGATTGCCAATCAAGGGATGAGAGATCATTGTCTATAATGATAAAGGCAAAAAAGTTGCCTTTTTTGAAGTTATAATTGGGGATTACATCATTGTGATGGTTTTTGTGTGGGCGTATGTTGAGACAAAAGTCAATCGTATTGTGGTCACTGCTGGAAAAGGATTCTTTAGTTTGTATTCCGTAAATCAAATTCAAACTATTGCAGAAGATGAGATTGAGGCAGTTGTTTAGTCTAGTGTTGCTGGTTACTAGTTGTTCCAGTCCCAGATTTGTAACAGCATTTTAGAAGGTTGCGTATATGGGTTCAGTTGTACATTCATTAGGGTCCAGTCAATATGAGGTAGATTGAAGTCACCAAGAAAGATAAAATCATGTGGGCAGGATGCTGCCCATGTTTGCTTGTTTACATGTTTGATGTCATAATCAGATGCTCTGTAACATAGTAAGAATCGAAATGTGATATTTAAGGATAGTTCACAGATGATGGTCTCAGGAAGAGCAAGCTCCTGGGTAACTTGGATGTTTTTTAGATGTAAGGACTTTTTATAGAAGATAGCAACACCACTTCCTATACGAATTTCATGATCTGATTGGTAAACATGATAGTTTCTTACTGTGATCAAGGAGAGATGCATTGAGCCATGTTTCACAGTCAAATATGATGTTGAATTTAGCCATATTTAGTAAGAGGAGAAATTCAGGTATTTTATTTGCAAGGCTTCTTGCATTGAGTAGCTTGCATTTAAGGCCAGCAGTAGTTGGAATTGAGGTAGTTAGGGGTGTGTGTGCCTAGTCTTGGGTGATGGTGGATTGGTTGAGGTAGGGTTGTGGTTGAAGGTTAAAGCTGAGTTGCGGGTTGTCTGACTTACTTTTGATACAGTCAGTATGGTAGTCAATGTACAGGTCCTTCTCTCCATTGTCTAGATATTTTTTGAGTTCAGTGTGGAGTACACGGGAGTGGGCACGTTGCTGTATGGATAGGTCAGGGAGGAGGTTCTTATGGTTGGTGTTAGTTTTGGTGAGTGAATTTATCGTGTAAATGAATTTACGTTTGCTTGATTCATTTTACTGCAGAAGCATGGGGCCACAGAGCCATCTCTGTTTTTGAGCTCTCGGCCAATGTGGGAAATGTCAAGTATTTCATCATGGGAGATGGTTGATGCTTGATAATCACTGATGATGTTTTGGACAGTTGTGATGTCATCATTATCATTGATGTCCTCTAGACCAAATAAGATGGCGTTTGGACATTTCCGTTCACACTCAACAGCTTCTCTGATGGGGATTGGGATATCATTATTTGTCTGGCTTATGGTTTTTTGTGGATTGGATTGTGGATTGGGTTGTGGATTGGGTTGTGGTTGTTGGGTAGAGATGTGGTTTGTAGCTATTGGATATTCAGGTTTTTGCGTTGTGTCTTTTTTTTCAAGGTTGGATAATCTTTGTTTTAAGGCGTCTACTATGCTGTCAAGGGATGTTATTCGTGTTTCAATGGTATCAACTCTTTCTAACAGATCCAGTTTGGGTCTGCATGATTTGCAGAGATATGGAAACTCATTGGATGATTCTATGCATTGAATCATTTGCTCGGGTAATCCCAAGCAGTCATGATGAGCGTATTTGTTACATAGAGAACATTTGATGCAGTTTTCATTATCCGTTAGAGTTTTGTAGCATTTAAGGCATGTGCAGGAGTCTTGTGGTTCATTAGTGGGGATTACTTTCTCTTTAGGTTGTGGTTTGGCATTGGATTTTTTTCTTGGCATGGTAGGTTTGTTAAGATGGTACATTGATTAAATTAATTAATGGAACAATTTTGGGTAATCAATATAGCCAATATCACACCAATCAATCAATTGCAGTAATCTTTCTAGTCAAATAATTTTCCTAAGCAACAATCAGCCTAATCAATTAATTACACTAATCACTAATCAATTAATTACACTAATTATTAATCACACTGTTCCATTAAATTCACTAAATCACTGATTTTACTAATCAATTAAATTACATGAATCTTGATCTTTTAAACTAATCAGTAATCACACTATTTGCATTAAACACTCTGATCACATTAATCAATTAAAACAATAAATCAATAAAACCATTAATGAAATATATTATAGAAATTGATTATCTAATCATTGATATAGGTGATGAGGTAGAAAAGTTGTAAGTTTTGTGGTAATGAATTAATCAGTGTTTGATTAAAGTAATGAGGTAGTATTGAGAGTCTGCAAGGAAAGGGTTAATTGTTTTACTAGCAGCTGTGATTTACTGGGTGAGAGGAATTTATTGCTCTGATTGCCGCTGCTATTACTCTGTAAACAATAGGCTGTTACAAGATGTTCAAAGCACTGGATTTTTGAAAGAGAGCAAAACTCGCTGAATTAAAACACTTTAACTACAATCAATATGTCTCTGAATAAGACTGTTTTCCAATAGTTTCCTAAAGTTCTTCAAGCTGAGTAGTAGTAAAACTACAGTCCAGAAATTTGGGTTAACCAATCCAATCTGTCCTTTACTTTTAAAGTTACTTCTAGTTGCAATGTCTTTTTTTTTTTTTAACTAAATCTGACAGTCACTCCAGATCGTTATAATTGCAGCTATTTTCCTCCTTTGAGTCCCACTTTCCAAGGAAAATTCCACTGCAGAAATTGGAGTGATTCTTACCAAGACTAAGCACGCTGTTCCAAGGTCTTTCCTTTCTTTTTCACTTCTGTCTCAGCTGCCTTCCTGGCTTCGATTCAGCCATGCTGGCAGTCCTCTTTTTAGTTTGGATGGAGGGGTTTTCTTCGGGTCAGTCGAGGAGACTCTCCTCTCCTCGCGACCACCGAAGCATTCCTCTGCTTTTACCACCCGTCCAGGGTGACTTTTGGCTCCTAAGAGCCTCAGGGCTTTCTCCTCCCAGCCAGCTGTCAGATGTGGCTTTGGTGTGGAAGATACTTCTATCAGCTGTGTGAGGGATTTAAATGAAGGTACCTTGTTTGCACTCCGCTGGCTCCAAGTGATCCAGTTCAAGAGCTCCACCGGTTAATAGGGCTCGATGGAAAGAGCTTCACTTCTCTGGGGAAGGAGTGGAGGGCTCCGGATCAGCTAGCAGGAGCTCCGCCAGCATTATTAGGGCTCCATGGCTTCAGAATCGAGTATTTTGGGACTTGTTTTTTGGGCTCTGGTTTCCTCACGGTTACTGGTGCAGGTGGCAGTTTTAAAAGTTATTTCTGGTGCAGGTGGTGGCTTTATAGGGAGATAGTGCTCCAGGAATGAGAACTTCACCTTCCTAGTTGGGCGCAGCCATCTCTCTTTTTGATATAGTGTTTTTAATGTAGTGTTTCATTCGAAAGTAGAGTACTTGCTGGAATTTTTTTCCTTGCAATTTAACTTTGTTTTTAATAAATACTAGTCATCAGAATTCTTAAATTCTTGAATCTTGTCCTTTTAGTGCTAACTGGAAATAGTTAATCCAAGGAAAAAATAGTAGAAAGTTAAGCCTATTTTTGCTCAATACACAATGCATTAATATATCACCTGGGGTTTTTTCTTTCTTTCTTCTTATTTTTCCATCCAACTTCAGCAAATCTCATTTTTTCTTCTGCAGATTCTGAGTTCTCTTTCTCTTTATTCTCAGTGTTTATCCTCACATTCAGGGTCTGAGTTATGTGTGATGAAGAAAGAGTTACTTGAAGCCTCCAGGTACATGTGTTTCCTGAACCTCTTTTTTGTGACATAGAACTCTCTGACCATAGGTGACAACTGTCTGTGCTTAATTTTCTGCCATGTTGAAATGAAAAATTACATTAAAATGCACACTGTGCTGATATTCCAGGGGGAGAAGTTCGAAGCTCAGCAATGTGGCTTGGTGTCCCTTGGTGTCCTTCCCTTGCCTGATGCAATTTTTCATTGCCAAAAAAATAAATAAATAAAAAATAAAAAATGCAGGGCCCCCCATTGCCTATTTGTACTACATGGAGTATAAAGTTACATTCATTTAGACACTTGATAATATAGAAGAGGGAGAAGTTGTTAGCTCTTCATGTTGTTACCTTTTGCATATCTCAGGACTAAGAATTCCAGAAATTTCCAACTTATATGACATATATGGAATTGAGAATCGGGAAGTTTTTTCTGAAGACAGAAAAATCATGAGTAAATAATGTTCTCCAATGCTTCATTTTTCTCTAATTGAGGAAATTATTAATTAGTAGATAGATCATCCTCTATCTACCAAAATGCTATGCACTGAGCATTTATTTTCCCCCAGAAATTCAGACAATTTCTGAAATCTGTTTCCTTTTTTCAGTGGGAAAGATGCCCATTTTGTTAGGATGTAAAATCTCAGTTGCAGTGAATTTTTGTTTGCTGATGCATTGGAAGGATGAAATCAAAATCTGAAAAATCATATAAGCTGATACATCATTAAAAACAGGAGCAGAAGGTTTTAAAGTCATAGATTTTTCAGATATATTTTTTTTTCTTCTTTTTCATTCTCTACTTTTTAAATAAGTCCCAGCCATTCTGGTATTCACAACTAGAGGTACTACTGCATTGCAGTAACTTTGTAATTAAGGTTTTTGGTTTGGAGGAAAAAAAATGCATATTAAAGCAAACACATTAAAATTTTGCAATTTTCCAGCTCTGGGTAAGGTGATTGAAGGGGATACTCATCAAATTTGCAGATCGCACCAAGCTGGGGGGAATTGCTAACACTTTGGAAGATAGACTCAAGATTCAGAAGGATTATGACCGACTTGGGCCCCATCCAATAATATGCAGTTCAGTGTTGAGAAAAGTAAGGTCCTGCACTTAGGCAGAAAAAACCCAGATGTACTGTCGAGGATAGGCTCAACAGTAGTAGTGGACTATCACTTAAGTATGAATCAGCAGTGCACTGCAGCTACCAAAAAAGCTAGTCCAGTCCTAGGCGACATCAACAGAGGGATAGCATTAAGATCACAGGAAGTGATACTGTAGTACTGTTGTACACTGCACTAGTGAGGCCACACTGCATCCAGTTCTGATCACCATGATACAGAAAAAGATGCTTTGGCATGAGAAAGAGTGCAGAGAAAAGCAGTAAAGATAATAAAGGGTACTACGATGAGTGGCTAAAGGTACTTAACAGTATGTTTAGCCTAATGAAAAAGGCTTAGGAGAGACATGATAGGTGCCTTCCACTTGAAGGGCTGTCACAAGGAAGAGGGCATCCATTTATTTTCCATAGTACCTGAGGGCAGAACAAGAAGCAATGGGTGGAAGCTCCTCAAAGGGAGTTCCAACTTGGAAATGAAGAGGAAGTTCCTGACAATGAAAACAATTAATCAGTTTCATACCTCTTTGTTTCAACTTTTCAAACAGCTTGCTTCTCATACCTGGGGGTGGTGGTCTTCCATTGCTGGAGGATTTTAAGAAGAGATTGAACAACCATTTGTATGGGTGGGTAAAAGAACCCCTGTCTTGGGCAGGGTTTTGGATTGGAAGACTTCCAAGGTCCTTGCCAGGTCTATGGTTCTATTCTAATAAATATTTAGAACATTATATTTTATGATTTTTGAAAAAAAATGTCTGCTCACCAGACATTGCAAGTCATTAAAATAATTATTGTTCAATCAATCAATCAGAATAGAGCCGAAAGGGACTTTTGAGGTCTTCTAACCCCCTGCTCAAGTAGGGCCTATAGCATTTGAAACAAGTGAGTATTCAGACAAAAGCTCCAGTGATGAAGACCTACAGCTTCTGAAGGCAAGCAGTTCGATTGGTTAATTGTTAGGAAATGTAGGTATAAACCTCAGAAAGCTGATATTATTGCTGAAGCAAAATAAGGGTCAGACCAGGAAGGTACTGAGTGAGTGAGTCACATGACTATCAGCTTTTCAAATTTATAAGCAATAGGGGCATACTCAAGGATTAAATATAATTTCACAAAATATTGCCACATGATAACACTGGGGTGCTGATAAAATTACAATTATTTATTGTAATGCATAGTAAAGTGGGTGAAAATATGCAAGACAAGAAAAAATAATTGGGGCTGAAAAATGTAAGCATAAAATTTTAAAAAAATGTTTTGAAATTCCTTGACTTATTTCGAAGATGAACCAAACCATTGGGCAGAGACAGAATATTTTGCCTAGAATACCAAAGTGTCTAGAATAGGCACTTCTTTTTTAAAATAGTTATCTATCTATCTATCTATCTATCTATCTATCTATCTATCTATCTAT
>BLBF01000032.1:5609905-5658012 GCA_015471245.1 Laticauda colubrina | reverse complement strand
ATATATATATATATATATAAAATCCATTCCATTTCAACCGTGTGTCAATTAGGTATATATTTCATGTGCTTACAGTTTGTAATTTATACCCTTATCAATATACCAATATAACAATGATCAAATTTTTGTATAAGTGATATCCAGTGTATCTATTTTACAATCTTCTCTTATTGCTTTACATGTACATCTAATCCATTTTAATTTGTTTTAGTTTCTAACCATTGATAAAATCAATTTCATATCATGTAATATTCAGAATCTTCTTTTTCCTTAATTTCCAATGTTAATCTATTCATTTCTGCACATTCAAATATTTTTTCAATCCTTCTATTGGTATCTTATCACTTTTCCAATTCTGAGCAAATACAATTCTAGCTGCTGTTAATGTATGCATAATTAAATATGTTTTTTTCTTTACTATTACCTTCAGGTACCATTCCTAATAAAAATATTCAGCTTTCAAATCTATATGTTGTTTAATCATTTTTTTCCAACCATGTGTGTATTTTTGTCCAATATCTTTTGTGCAAGACCACCACATATGGTTCCTGGTATTTGATGACACTTCCAGCATTTGGTTGATTTATCTTTAAACATTTTCACTAGTTTTGCTGGTGCCTAGGCACTTCAAAGTTCATTTATGTGGAATGAGTAAAAAATAAACATTGCTCATTTATTAGATTTTAACCAGGTACATCTAACAATTGAAAATTTTAATTATTTTGGATTAGATATGTTGGCTTGTTTCTAGTCTTAAACTCTATATTGTGTTTATAAATTAAAATTGGCCAGGGTTTTAAAGGTATTTTTCTAGGAATTTGGGATTTACCTTGAAACATGGGTCAAGAAGTCAAGGTCAATTATTGGGTGCATGTATTTCTCCATTCACAGTGTGCGCGCGCACACACACACACACACACACACACACAATTCTATTGAATAATTTCCAGTCTTAAGGTATATACGAAACAACTTGTACACAAAATAATGAGATGAGCATATCAAACTTTCCAGATACAGAATGAGTTGTTGGACTGGAAAAAAATATGTCATCTATCACTGAGGTAATTAACTTAGCATATACTAATTTATGCTTAACATTCACCTGAATTTTGTAAGAGATTTACAGCTTTAATAGTTCATCATTTGGGGGGGTTTAGATTAGCCTGGGAAATTAACAAAAAAAATCTCAAAAGGAAGGAAATTGGAAAACATTTCTACATTGCTTGAAAGAAAGCTACATGGATGTGTCCATGAGATCAGCAGGAGCTGAATTTGACTCAAAGGAGATTTACTGTTCCTATTATAGCTTCATAAGCAGATTTGTAGCAATCTTATAGAATGACCTCCCAAATTAAAAGAAAAATACTCTCAGAGTTCTGTGGGATTTTTAATTGGATTTTGAATGAGATTTTTATCTACTTATTTTGTCAAGAGGCAGAAAACAAATTTAAGGCAGGAGATCCAATTTTTTTTTTAAATGAGCAAACAACCCTGAACTCTGCTGCAAAGATTGAACTGAGCTAGGATGGGTGATGATAGAAACTTGGCATTTACTTTAAGTAACAGCTGGTGAAATCTGGCAGGTTTCTTTTTGGACACTTAAGAGCATTTAAATGGGCTATTATTCAAATGCCTGCTGCTACTCCTTCACCTCTGTTTTAAAACATGAATTTCAGAAATATTTTTTTTAAACCTTCTGGAGGCCTGGAGAATCTGAGATTTTTTTAAAAAAATAAATAAATAAAAAACTTGAATAGGCAGGAAGCCTTAAGAAAGGAAAATGTAAAACTAGGCAAACATTTGGGTGAGATAGCTGACTTGCAGTTTATTACACATTATTAGAAGCCAGAAAAAGCAATATGTCACCTTTCCTTAGGAGCTCTGAAAACTACAACTGGGAAAAGAGCAACGTGAATGGTATTTGCTGTAATGCTTAGTGTGGAATACTTAGGAGCACAGCTAAAGTAGATGGGATATAGGTGGAGGAAGAAGGGAATGCATACCTATGGGCAAAATTTGAAAGCATTTGTATTGATTTCTTCAGCCTCAAAGATTGCAGAAAAACTTAAAATATTAGTTTCAAAATGATATAAAAATGTGACATAAAAGAAAAAATGGATTGGAATGGGTGGGATGCAAATATTTTTACTACCGCTTCTGTGGGCATGATTGGGTGGGTTTGGCCATGTGACTGGGGGGGCATGGCTTCTTCTTTTTTGCAGTACCCCTGCCCCCATGCTCCTTTTTTTTTTTTTTTCCTCCTGGGCCTCAGGGAAGCCTCCTGGGAGGCCATTTTTGCTCTCAGGATTCCCTGAGGCCCAGGAGGCAAAAAATGGAGCACGGGAGGAAGATGGTTTAGGAGGGCAGCTCTGGGTCACTTGCTATCAAAACTGTCCAATATCTGTCAGCTTTGGAAGACATATTAGAACCAGAAGCTTCCATGCTGCCACATTCCTGTGCCTGGGAAAGTAAAGGGGGGGGGGGGAGATTTTAGAGTGTTGGTAGTTAGACATAATAGCATTCTTCTTTTTGGTGATTTGGTTATTCCTGTAACTGGAGAAGGAATGGTTGAAGAGATGTCTCAAATTGGGACGGTTGGTGATTGGACCATGCGATGGACTGATGGGTGAAGGAGTTGGGTTTTGACTTTTGAATTACTAAGGGAAAACCCAGAACTCTGAGATTTGGGTTTTCCCAGATGTGCCAGTATACCTTCTCTAATAAAAGGAAACTTTGAGAAAATGCCTGTCTCTGAGTTTTTAATTGGAGTTGGGTTTTTCCGGAACCCTGACAATATGTTGATAATGGAATTGTCATTGTGTTGGCATCTTCAGTCAAATGATGATAATGAATAGAGGCAACTTGGGAGTTAATGACTACCACAGCAGCTATGGACCTGATACACAACAGAGGTGATGGGTTAGTACTTTTTGATATCCAATAATAGAATTGGAAAGGACTTTGTAGGTCATCTAGTCCAACCCCCTGCTCAAGTAGGAGACTGTATACCATTTCTGACAAGTGCTGTCCAGTCTTTTCTTGAAAATCTCCAGCGATGGAGCACCCACAACTTCTGAAAGCAAGCTGCTCCATTGGTTGATGGCTCTCATTCTCATTGTCAGAAAATTTCTCCTTATTTTTAGGTTGCTTCTCTCCTTGATTAGTTCCTATCCATTGCTTCTTGTTCTGCTTTCAGATGCTTTGGAGAATAGGACTTCTTTGTGGCAGCCCCTTATTGCAACACTGCTATCACTCCAGTTCTTCTGCCTACTGATTGTAGTACAGCAATACAGATGCCAGCTTTTTAAAATAATGTCATGATAGTGGCAAATATCCTGCCTGCCATCTCTTCTGCTTTGTTTCTTGAATTTTAATGTCAATTTGTTCTGGCCTTGTTATGGCAGCCATTATTATGAAAATGCTTTGAATACCAATATTATTCTTTGCTCTGCTCGAACGTATTTTCCATGATGTAAAAGATGGTGAAAAGTGAGAAATAGAAAATGAGGCATTTTTTTACTGTTAAAGGATAGGAGTGATAGGGAGAAAGCCAGGCACACACACATACACACACAGAGAGACATATACCAATAACAGGTTTATACAGTATACACACACACACACACACACATACACACACACACACCATTAACAAGTGAATACATATGCACAAATATTATTTCCAGACAATCTAAGTGCAAAATATTGTAGATTTTCAAAACCAGTGCAAAAACTACAACTGAGATTTTCTATTGTAGAAAGGCTGAAAGTACCTTTTTCTGAGGGTTCAAATTTTCCCGCTGGGAGAGCTCTGGTGCAAGGATACAGACAACTGCTTGAAAGCTGGATCTTTTATTTTCAGGAAGGCTAGAAAAAGCATGACTGCATTCCTGGAGCTAGCTAGCTTTTTAATGATAAGTTCCCAATTTTATACCTTTTTCCCTCCCTTTGTGTATAAGGTTTTGACACTAACATCCTGTCAGTTTGTTTTTCTTTCTGCCAAAAGGCAACCTCAAGGAGGTGTGAAAGGGGCAGCTTCCTGTATTACCATTTTTTTCCTCTGATCTCTTTTAGTTTTTTATGGCTTTTTTGTAATCTTCTATTTGTAGTTCCTGCCTTTTGGCTGGTTTGGTATGTTGTGGCTTTTGTCTAGGGGCGTGTTTATTAGATTTCTTTTCCTATGCAAGCCTGTTCCATGGCTGGCCTGATGTTCCCTTTGGGAATTTTCCTTTCTGGGTGACACCACTGTCCTCATGAAGTTCCCTTTCTTCAATCCCTCATTTTTTTTTTTTCCTAAGGTGTGATTTCTGATTGAATGTCTTGGTATACTTGGTATTCTTGATCAATCTGGATCATCATCATAGCTGCCTGTCCCCTTCTTAATTTTCTCTTTTTAGAGGGAATACAGGCCTTCAAGCAGCTGAGGCAGGGTGGTATGCACCTACAGAGGCAACACATGAGGACCCCAAAGATACAAATAGTGAATGTGGTTGTTATGAGGATTTTTAGCCAATGGAAATCTGGCATCCATGAGAAGAGCCATGAAAAGTCCAGGAATGATTGTTCCTGACCAATATTTTGAGCTAGCTCTTTCAGGTGGTGGATGTCCCTCCCTACAGGTTCTGAGGTTTCGTTCAGATTGAAGCAACACATCCCTTTGAATGTTTCGCAGCCATAGTTATGCTTCAAGAGAAGGAAGTCTATTGCTGCCCTATTCTCCAGAGTGGCTTCTCTGACCTCCCTCAGTTCTCTGTTAAGGGCATCCAGGGCATGGGAGGTCGAATTCAAACTTTTTTGCCAGGGTACATGCTAGTTCATTCAAATTTTTTGGATTTTGCACTGCCAATCCAGGCACCCCTACCAAAGATACTGCCAATGAGATGTATTCTGTTTTGGTGGGAAGGGAGACTTTGGAGTCACAGTCTGAGTCTAGGGTTTGGAAGGCTCTCCTGTGTCGTCTCTGTAAGGATGGCATAAGCATGGTTAATCTTCCTAAGGTGCAGGGGCCATTTGTGGCATTTGCAGGAAGGTATGAGTAGGCTTTTAAGCCACACAGGAAAAACCATCCGGGTGGGAGCTTCAGATAACTATATGAAAATGATATGGTTTCTCTGTAGTTGCATTTTAGGTCTGTGTTGCTAAGACTGGTGCATTTTGTGACCCTAGGTGAGCTGCACCCAGTGACATCAAAGCATTTCTCAGAGGTGGTTACTGCAGCAATGTGTAGGGCATACATGGTGTTGTCCTTAGTTTCTGTAGAGTGGCCCCAGCTAAAAATGCTTTCATAGGAGTCAGGAAGGTTTCTAAATGTGGTGTAGTTAATGATGTTATGTGGCCTAGTTGCTACTCCCATTAGGCATGTAGTTAGGATATCCTTGACTGATTTTCCTCCTGCTAGGCAAAAGTTAGTAGTGTTGAGTATTTCTTTTGCTAAATATTCCCATATGTTTCCTTTCTCTGGGATAAGCTTTGGTTCCAGGAATGCAGTTGCTTGTGTTACAAGTATTACAATTGTTACAGAAAATAATAATACACAGTGTATATTACATTTCATGTTTCCCATTGCTAGATTCTTTTCTTCCCTCCCCCCTCTTTTTTTTTTTTTGGTACAATGTGAAAAAATGTAAAAGTATCAAAAATTATAAAAGTCTCTCCTTTAAAAAAAAACATACAAAAAAGGAAGAAAAAATGCAGAAGAAAAATAATAATAAAAAATATACACAAAAAAATAATAATAGAGTGTTATAACTTAGCCCCTGGGAGTCCAGTTTTGTGTAATTCAGTGATTGCCCTTGGTTCCTCAGAGTTGTTTGGTTCAGTGGTGTTGAAAAATGCTGCAAGCATCCATTGATTTGTGTCTGGATTTTTCTTGAGTTTGATGGGTGGAATTGATTTGTGGTGGAGTTTGGCTTTGGTCTATGACTGCTGGCTTTGCATGTGTCCAATGTATCCAAGAGTCTCGTTCTGCAATCTTAATGGCAGTGTGAGTAGTCAGTAAAACTTGATAGGGTCCTTTCCACCTGGGTTGTAGAGGTGAAGTTCTGGTGAAGAACTTGATCCACACCCAATCTCCCGGTTCATATGGATGCAGGGCTTCTTCCGAGGGTGAGGTCTGCGTCAGTGCACTCTGAGTCCAGAGGGTCTGTAGTTGCTTTTGCAGGGCTCCAAGATAAGAAGAGAGAACCATATCCCCCCTATCTAGGCAGAGGGAATGAGGGTCGAGACCTTGTAAGGTATCAGGAGGCCGACCAAAAAGGGTTGTTGTCAAAGCTGGTGTGATGATGGTATGAGGTAGAGGTTTGGTGGCCACCCATTTGGCTGTTGCATCTGCATATTGATTTCCTTTCGTTATTGTAGAGACATCTGTTTGATGGGCTTTACAATGGATGACTGCTAGCGCTTGTGGTAATTGGATGGCCTCTAAAAGTTTGGCTACGAATGATGCATGTACTATTTGTTGTCCTGCTGAAGTTAAAAAAAAAAATCGTTGTTTCCATAGGGCTCCTGTTGCATGGCAGACTCCAAAAGCATATTTGGAGTCTGTATAGATGTTGGTAGATCGGTTCCTAGCAGTTTCGCAGGCTTTCGTTAAGGCTATAAGCTCAGCCGCTTGGGCACTATGGGAAGGAGGAAGGGGGAAGCCCAAATAATTTCTTGTAGAGAGGCTATAGCTGCTCCTGTTACTCTTTTGTTCTGGTGCATGTAGGAGGATCCGTCTGTAAAAAGCTCCAAGTCGGGGTTTTATAGCGTGGTATCTGTTAGATCAGAGCGGGGTAGTTCAGCATCATGCACTAAATGGAGGCAATCATGGAGATTGCCTTCTTCCTGTTCTGTGGGGAGCAGGGTAGCTGGGTTTAGAGTATTACATCTTTCAAATGTAATGTGATCAGAGGTAAAAAGTTCAGCTTCATATTGAGCCAAACGCTGCTGAGTAAAGGCTTGTGTCTGGCTCTTTAAGAGAATTGCAAAAACTTCATGGGGAACTTTTAGCAGTAGAGGATGCCCTAGTACCAAGTCTTTGGATCGTTTCACCAGTTCAACTGTAGCTGCCACAGCTCGTAAGCAGGGGACAGTGCCCTGAGCTACTGGATCTAGGGTTACAGAATAATAAGCGACTGGCCGATGTGTATGTCCAAAAGGCTGTGTTAGAACGCCAGAGGCAACACCTAATTTCTCATGGATGAATAAGGTAAAAGGTTTCCTATAGTCAGGTAGCCCGAGTGCTGGGGCTGATGCAAGGGTTTGTTTGATGGTCTGAAGTGTTCTGTCCAGAGATTTGGACCATTCAATGGGGTCAGGCATGTTTTTGCCTGTCAATTGAATGAGTGGTCGGGCTAATTCACCAAATGAGGGGATCCATGGGCGGCAGAAGCCCAGTACTCCCAGTAAAGCTCTTACTTGACGATTTGTTTGGGGTGGTTTCATAGCTAAAATAGTTTCTACTCGATTAGGGGGCAATTTTCTAATTCCAGGTGCAATAATAAAGCCCAGATATGTTATTTCTTGTTTTAAATATTGCAATTTGGAGGGAGAGGCTTTGTGACCTCTTTCTGCCAGGGCTTTGAGTAAATACAGGGTATCTGTTTTACATGCTAGCTCAGTTTGAGATGCTAACAATAAATCATCAACATACTGGATTAAGGAAGACTGATATGGTAGGGAGATGGAGGAGAGGTTTGCCTTTAATATTTGTAAAAATAGGATGAGGGACTCAGTATAACCTTGTGGCAATCGAATCCAAGTATATCGTTGATCTTGCCAGGTAAAGACAAATAGATATTGGGATGCTGGATCCACAGGAATGCTAAAAAAGGCAGAGCACAAATCAATGACAGAAAAGTAAGTGGCTGAGGCTGGGACTTCAGTGATTATAGTGGATGGATTAGGCACTATGGGGGCTCTAGGTATCACGTGATCATTTATGATTACAGGAAAATTGGGGGTATTGCAGGGAGAGGTACATTTAATGAAAACTCCCTGTTGTAGATATGCTTGGATTAATTTCTGTATAGGGAGAATTGCTTCTGCAGGGATTTTGTATTGGAACACACATGGAGGTGGCCCCTGTTTTACTTGGATAGTAACTGGTGTTGCTCCTTTAAGTAGTCCCACCTCTGATGCATCCCAGCCCCATAAGGAGGGTGGTAGGCTTTTTAAATCCTCATGAAGCCCCGTGTTGTTGGTTATCAGCATAATTGTTTTGTGCTTTCCTTTTCCTGAGATTTCTAATTGCAGCCCCTGTTTTCCACATGTTGTGGTAGCTCCCATTTTACAAAGGAAATCCCTCCCTAATAGGGATAGTGGTGACTGGGGGCAAATAGTGAATGTATGGTCTATTGTGAAAGGTCCTAGTTCTACTGGTATGTTGTGGGTAAATTCTACAGGGATTATTCCCTCCCACTCCCATTATGTTATCTTGAGCCCCTTCAGCCACTGCAGCTTTATATGGTGCTTCAGTAATTAATGAGGAGGTGGCTACAGTATCAACTAAGCAATTGTATTTCTTTCCTCCGATAAGAACAGTAACAATGGGTTCTCCTTCTGGGCCATTTCTTAAGGGGATAGCTAGTCCATTAAAGGTAGCTAGGAATTCAGTACTTTCATTGTCATTTTCTCGTCAAGAAGGGGGCAACTCATGATCTCTCCTTTGCTCCCATTGATGTGTATTGTTTGTGTTTATTGGAGGAAAGGGAGCGCTGGGTGGTGTCTGGTGACTGAAACTTTGTTGCTCAGTGTAATGGATTGGATTATTGACTGGCTTCATGTTTCTAGGTGGTGGGTGATACTGGTTGCGGGAGGGGTGTTGCCTACATTGCCTGCTAAAATGCCCTTCCTGTCCACACCTATAGCAATGCTGGCATTTGCCTTGCGACCACCCTGCTTTATCGCAATGCCAGCATTTCTTTGAATTGTAAGAAGTTCTATCAGGCGTTTGTCTGGCATTATGTTGCACTACAGCAAACATTTTCAGGTCTTCCTGTCTTTCTATTCATATTTTTCTCTCTTTCTCTTCCTCTTTCAACTTGTCACTTTGGTCATAGACAAAGTTAGCGATCCTGCGCAACTCTGCTATGTCTAAAGTTGCTCAATTAGAAATGAAGTGATGGAAATGTTGTTTAATATCTAAGGTGGATTGATCCACAAAGGCTGAGGCTAAAATCCTCTGGTCCTTGAGGCAGCTAGGGTCTAGATGAGCATATGCAACAGCTGCCTCTGTTAGGTGGACCCAAAAAGCATCAGGCTTTTCTTTTTCCCTTTGCGTGGTTCTTTGGAATTCAGACCAATTTAGAGGCTTTTTTCCAATTTCCTCTAAAGCTTCTAATATGTTATTTTTTGCTCTTGTGTATTCATCATTCATTGGTATCATTGTAGTCCCAGTTAGGGCGATGTACTGGCCATGCAATGCGGTCTGGGGCTGCCTGTCCAGGGATGATAGGTAGTTTAGCTATTTGTTCAGTTTTCTCAAATAGTTTTAATAGCTCATCTTTCGTTAGAAAGATTTGTAGCAGCTGGGTCATGTCACCCCAAGATGGATTGTGGCTGTCTATGATTGACTTCAGGGTTTGAATTACTGTTTGGGGATCAGCCCTGAAGGCTGGGGTATCTTTTTTTCAGATGACTAGGTCAGAGGCAGAGAAGGGAGTGTGGGTATAAACGTATTTTAATTGTCCCCTATTTTGCACAGGTCTGTTTAAAAGGGGAGCCATGAATCGTGCCTCAGTTTGTCCATCCAGGGAATGGGTTTCAGGTTTTTCCTGATCTTTTCCCTCAGTCAGGGTTTTTGTCCTAGCCATTTCAGCCCAGCAGTACCAATAGGGTATTTGGCTGGGTTTAATGCGTGTTCTAAGTGCTTTTAGGGTTTTATGATCTAAAGTACCGCGATCAGGCCAAATTTGTCTTCCTGTGTCATCTCGCAATAAAGCCCACTTTTTGCAAATTCTTTTTGCTTCTCTTTTATTCATTCCAGGGGTCTTCCATTGATCTTGAGCTACAACTTCCCATATTCCCTACCTGATGTGGGGATTATTTTGGTTTAGCCGGGCTACCGCCGTCAGTCTTCAGACAAAAAAGGTCTGGAAAGGACTCCGGTTTCCCTACACATGGAGTACGGGTCCCTTTCTCTTAGGGAAACTCCGCCGTCAGTTTGAAGACCCCCCCTAAAAAATGAGATCTTGGAGGACCGTCTGCCCCCTAGCAGCACCGGTACGGCCCCCTCCTCACACACCGCCGTCAGTTTTCAGATCTCCCTTAAAGGTGGGGATCTGGAAGGACCTGCTCTGCTTTTGAAGGCAAACTATTTCCAATTTTGTTTGCCAGAAGCCGGTACGGGCCCCTTCGAACTGCATTGGGCTTTGCTTGCGGGATGCACCAGGACTATTTCCCTGCTTTCTATTTATTTCCCAACACCAGTTCCTTTCTCAACCCGCTTGGTTTTTCATGCATCCTTCAGAAGGACTCACACTCCGTGATCACCCCTTGCGTTCCCAAATCCAGCCAGTCACGGCTTGTTGGAGCTAGCAGCTGGTTGGGGTGCGGCTGGCAATCACGGAGGAGGTGAGGTTCTTCTGTTTCTGCAGAGAAAACCCACAGTCACACACCTGAACCACTCACACTTCCACTCTCTTACCTAGTAAGGTTGAAATTTAAAGCGGTACTCACCTGCTTTCAAGCAGCTGTTGAGCAGAAAGGCTCACAAACTCCCTTTACTACCCTTATGCCTTCCGGGCTGGGTCCATGGATGTCCCTGGACAAAGAAGGTCCATGCTGGCTGGGAATTGATCTGCGGGCCTGGTCTGGTGGCAGGGTTGGCTGGAAAATCTTCGTGGGTCACCAATTGTAGAAAGGCTGAAAGTACCTTTTTCTGAGGGTTCAAATTTTCCCGCTGGGAGAGCTCTGGTGCAAGGATACAGACAACTGCTTGAAAGCTGGATCTTTTATTTTCAGGAAGGCTAGAAAAAGCATGACTGCATTCCTGGAGCTAGCTAGCTTTTTAATGATAAGTTCCCAATTTTATACCTTTTTCCCTCCCTTTGTGTATAAGGTTTTGACACTAACATCCTGTCAGTTTGTTTTTCTTTCTAGCCAAAAGGCAACCTCAAGGAGGTGCGAAAGGGGCAGCTTCCTGTATTACCATTTTTTTCCTCTGATCTCTTTTAGTTTTTTATGGCTTTTTTGTAATCTTTTATTTGTAGTTCCTGCCTTTTGGCTGGTTTGGCATGTTGTGGCTTTTGTCTAGGGGCGTGTTTATTAGATTTCTTTTCCTATGCAAGCCTGTTCCATGGCTGGCCTGATGTTCCCTTTGGGAATTTTCCTTTCTGGGTGACACCACTGTCCTCATGAAGTTCCCTTTCTACACTGTCTATATTTTTCCATCATCTGCCTATATCATCTGCCTATATCTATCCTTTATATCTGTCTATCATCTCTCTTTCTTTCACTTGTGTACTATTTATCATCTATATTGTAATGAAATGTAAATAGATTCAAACTACAATATACGATATACTAACAAAACTCAACTAAAAATTTCAATCTCCACTCCTTTACTTTATACCAGGGGTCTTCAAAATTGGCAAGTTTAAGACTTGTGGAGTTCAACTCCCAGAATTCCTCCTCCTGTCATGTTAGCTCAGGAATTCTGGGAGTTGAAGTCCACAAGTCTTAAACTTGCCAACTTTGAAGAACCTTGCTTTATGCAATGAATGCTTATCTGCTAGTTTTTGCCTCTGCCCACCCTTGTTTCTCTCCTGCACAGACCCAAGCATTCAACCACTTCTCTCCTTAACACACCCTTGCTCAGTCTCCAACACCCAGACCACTTAGAGTTTGTGCTCCACCATCCACATTTTTGCATTTTCTTTTCTGCTGGCTCTTTTTGCAGATTTCTTCCTCGGCTTCAGCTGCCCCATTTCTCCTCCCTGGCCATGGGACCTCTGGCTCCTGATTTTCCCAGCTGTTGCCTCTTCTGCTCCATGTCTAATCACCTTTCATTTCAGCAGCTTCTCCTCTCAAACCTAGAAGAAAACCTCTCTCCTTCTGTCTAGCTTCTTTTATACTCCCCTTCTTTTGACATGTACATGGCAGTTGGCAAACAATTTTTTAAAAAAGTAAACTTTCCCTTTTTCTTTCCCTACAACTGTCACCGACAATCAGCCACTGCAGAGAAGAAAAAAACCCTTGACGTCTGCATGCAACATTTTTCTGTTTCAGGGCAGTTCATCCCTCCTTCTTGACTTTCCTTCTTCTTTAAAATGTGATGGAATCTCTGTTAACCTTTCTACCACCAGGGACTTCAGTTTTCCAAAGTTGGTTTCAGATTAAGGTGAAACCCAGCCATCTTCAACACTAAAATTTGAAGATGTAGAGGAAACCATGGGCAGTTCACTGGCTGTAGAATGCTGATTGACTGAGGAAAGATCAAAAGTACAAGAAATGAAAGGAGAGTAATAAGAAACTTCTTGGCTGACTAGTTGGGATTTTGAATATAAAGGGGAAAATCTCCGGGCCCGATTTATCAGTTGAGACCAGAGGTGGATTGCTAAGGGTTCACAGCTAGGAGAGCCCCTAGCTAAGATTCTGTGCAGTTCAGAGAACCCCCACATCCAACTCCTAGCTGACCCTGCCCACTCTACCCCTCCAATCCCAGGAGTCCCCATGTGGCCTGTTTTGGATGCAGGTAAGTGCAGGGCATGCATGGAGGCTCAGGGATGGTGAAAAATGGGCTTCCCAGAAGTACTGGCTTCCACAGAGCCTCCAGAGCCCGGGAGGCCATTTTCACCCTCCCAGAGACTCAAGGAAAGCCCCTGGAGCCTGGGGAGGAAAAAAATGCCCTCCTCCGTGCAGGAGTCCGACTAGGCCACACTCACCATGGCCATGCTCACTCAGCAACCAGGCAGAGAACCTGTTGCTAACATTTTTGAAGCCCATCCCTGGTTGAGACCACACAATTTTCCTGAGACTTGGAAACAGAACCCACCACTGTGTGTGTGTGCATGTACATGACACATTCAAGTCGATGTTGACTCCTGGCAACTCTTTAGACTAGTTCCTGCAATTTTCTTGGCAAGGTTAAGAGAGAGGTGGGGGACATTGGCCCAAGGCTGGCTTCATATCTAAGATGGGGCTAGAACTTCCAATTTCTAGCCTGATTCCTTTACTACTACTAAGGTGACCAACTGTCTTCTTTAAGGGAGGACAGTCCTCCTTTTGTAAGTTCTGTCCTCTCTCAAAAAGTGTCCTCATACATGTCCTCCTTTTTGATATTTGAAGACTAATCTGTAAATCTCTGTATTTGATCGATTCCGATTCGATTCGTTGTGTATGATGTGATGTATTTGTATTTGACATGATGATTCGTCAAGGCTTGGTACAGTGCGGCGAGATGCGATTATGAGATGCATGCGCTCCACACAGAAGAATACTTTTGAGACAGTGTGTCGTGCGCCAGAATGCACCATGCGCCAGAATGCGTTGCATACCAGAGTGCACCACACACAAAAGTGTGCTGCACATAAGAGTGCACTGCGTACAAGTGGCTTTCTTTTTTCTTTTTTAAGGCCCTGTTACACTGGCCGACGGATGCAAAACGTTTGTAAAAAGGACACAGCGGATGAGCAAAATGTTCCATCCGTTGTTAACCGCTCTCAAAAGTGCCCCGAATTTACATAACCAGAGCGGACAACACGGAAAGGAACGGATGGGGGGAGGATGTAGGGTGGATGGAAAGCGGATGCTCCACAGAAGTCTAGCGGATGGAAGCAGATGGGAGCGGATGGCACATCTGCAAGGCTTCCGGGGGAGCACACCAAAGCGGATGCGGAACGGAAAGAGCGGATGCAGAGCGGATGCCGAGCAGATGAAGCGGATGCAAAGCGGAAGCCTAGCGGATGCCTAGCGGATGCCTAGCAGATGCCTAGCAGATGCCTAGCGGATGCCTAGTGTTCACTGCGCATGCGGGGAGGATGCATTGCGTCAGCCCCGTGGATATAAAGGGAAGCAGCTCACAAGCAGGTCACCATTCAGAGGAAAGACCTGCTTCCAGACACAGTTTGCCAGCCAGCCAGCCAGCCAGCAACCCAACAACCATGGGGAAGAAACGGAAGCCTTTGCCATCTGCTGCCAGCCCTGGCAAGAGGGACAGGGCCACCCTCCCACTCCCTGGCCCTGACTCTGCTTCTGCTGGGGCTTCTGCTGCCCGGGCTCGCTCTTCTGGTGCTGGGGCTTCTGCTGATGCTGCTTCTGGAGGTGGTACTTCTGCTGATGTTGCTTCTGGTGCTGGTGCTTCTGCTGGTGCTTACTTTGCTGATGCTGCTTCTGGTGGTGGTGCTTCTGCTGATGCTGCTCCTGGCGGTGGTGTTTCTGCTGGTGCTTATTCTGCTGCCACTGCTCCTGGTGCTGGTGCTTCTGCTGGTGCTTACTCTGCTGGTGCTGCTCCTGGTGCTGCTGGTGCTGCTGGTGCTGCTGGTGCTGCTGGTGCTGGTCCTGCTGGTCCTGCTGGTCCTCCTTTTGCTGCTACTGTTGTTGCTGCTGCTGCTGCTGGTGGTGGTGTGGAGAAGCAGCCCCTACAACCTCGAAGCCCCTCTGATGAGGGCCCATATGGACCTGCCAAAGGGAGGAAGAGGCAGACGCATGAACGGGAGAGGAGGCAATACACAATTGAAGAGGAACATGAGGAGGTGCTGGAGTGGCTGAGGGAGAATGAATATCTTTGGTGGAAGGAACACAGGCTCTATTTAGACACCAAGAGGAAGCAGGCTGCTTGGAGACAGAAGGCGGAGAGCCTGGGCTACACTTCGGAGGTGTTCCTCGGCTGGTGGAAGCACATGCACACCTGGTACGGGAAGCTGCACCTCAAGAAATCTGGCCAGGCCGCGGTCAAGCTGACGGACCGAGAGACCTATGTGATGGCCAAGTGCAGCTTCTTGGAGGGTTAGATCTGCCACCGAGGAGCAGCCTCTCTCACAACCCTCTCTCTCCGGCAGCCTGCTGAGAGCCAGTCCTCTTCTGGCAAAGAGTCATCTCCTGTGTCCAGGAAGGTATCTGTGGAGTGTGCCACGATGGAGACCCCCCCGACACCTGTACTACCCCTGGCGGAGCGCGTGGAGGACCCCCTGACGCAGTGGGAGAAAGGAGACAGCACTTCCACCACAGCCCAACTCGCATGCACCCCCAGCTCCACCTCCACCGAAAGGCAGAGAGGCAGACCGGAGGGGCAGAGCCACACTGTCCTGCTGGAGATCAGGGACACCATCAGGAGCAGCGTAGATCTCCTCTCTCAGCTGGTACACACCAACGCCCCATCCTCCAACCGCAAGCCCTTCCTCACCTACGTCAACCAGACCCTCATGAACATGTCGGAACCCCAGTAACACGTGGTCAAGGACAGGATCACCGATCTTCTTCACAACCCTCCAGACCCAGCTGAACCTGCTCCCACCCAGTCCAGGCCTGCTCCTCCACCCCAGGTGATGTCACTGCCCTTACAAGGTTTTCCACAGGCCCTCACCTACCAAGGCTACGGCTACCAGGAGGTCCAGCAGCACAGGCAGCCCTTCCCAGTCCAGGCACAGGTACATCGGACGCCACCGGTGCCACTGATGCCACCGATGCCAGCCACGCCACAGATGCCACCGACACCAGTCCTCTCCCAAGGGGATGACACCCCATGTCATGGAGGAAGGGGCTCTCAACATCATCGGGCTGAGCCAGCTGTCTGAGAGCTTCCTCAACACACCATCCCCTGTTGTCCTCTCGGGGCCAGGCAGCCCAATGGCGCCTCAGACCAGCACTCCAGCAGCAGCCATCTGCACAGCACCTGGACCCTTCACCCCTGAGATGATGGGAATGCCTCCGAGTGACTGAGAAGAGTGCCAGAGACTGGGTGGCTACCTGTTGACTTTATTTTTGCTTTGGACACTTGACTTGGGTCATTTTTCTGTTACAGCTTGTTATTAATAAAGATTATCTTTGCTTCACACACTTGCTTCATTTATTTTTGTCAATAAAGTCTTGGTGGAAACTTTTAGAAATGGTTTAAGCCTTTGCATGCTTGTGGGATGGGTAAGGATAGCATTGGGATGGGCAGGGATACCTTTGGGATGGGTAATAGCTGTGGGATGGGCAGGGATACCTGTGGGATGGGTAATAGCTGTGGGATAGATAAACCTCCAGTGCAAGCATAGTGGGACTGTATGGTCCACCCTCCCAGGTGCCACACCTATGGCCCTTTATTATCAATAACAATTTAATCATTCATCCACACATTTGAACATAAACACAACTCTTTATTAAATGCCCTGTTCATTGTAGGCCCACCCAACATACATGGCCAATCTCATCAGTGTAATGAGACAGGCTGAAGGAAGCATCCATTAATCATCTATCTTCCTGTCTTGACACTCCACTGCTCCAGCTGGGGAGTTGCACCAGTGTCTCAGGAGGTTGCTCTGCTTCTTCCCTTCATGTGAAGCTCTGTTGGGGCCTTGCACATCCTTAGTGTCGATCAGGTTTCGCCCTTGCCTCCATTCCCCAGGCTCCATGTCCCCATTGTCTTGTTGGTGGTCCACGAGCCTGTTTTGCAACACTGGGTTGCGGGTGTGCATGAGATTGTGCAGGATGCAGCAAGTTTCCACAATGTTCCTCACAGTCTCTGGGTGATGCTGCATGGTGGTGAGAAGTACCTGGAACCTGTTGGCCAGGATGCCAAAGGCATTCTTCACCACCCGCCTTGCCCTGGACAGCCTGTAGTTGAAGATCCTCTCTTCACGGGTGAGGCATCTGGAAGTGTGGGGCTTCATGAGGTAGATTCTGAGGGAGAAGGCGTCATCCCCCACGATGAAGTAGGGCACATCTTCTGTGTCATTGGGCAGGGGGTCTGGATCTGGGAAGCCCACGATGAGGTTGCGTTCCAGCCCCTCCTTGAAGTGACTGGCATTGTATACCTGGGCATCTGAAGATGAGCCGTTGCCTGAAGCATCGATGTACATGAACTTGTAGTCAGCATCGACCATGGCGAAGAGGATGATGCTGAAGAAGCCCTTGTAGTTGAAATAAGTGGACCCCGACTTGGCTGGAGCTTTGCAGGCCACGTGCTTGCCATCTATGGCTCCAACGGTGTGGGGGAAGCTCCACTTCTGATACCACTGCTCTGCAACTTTCTTCCAGCCTTCTTCAGTGGAGGGGCACTGGAGGAGCTCCTCCAGGTATTTTTCGATGTTGGCCTGCACCACTTCTCTGACCACAATGCTGATGGTGTTGTGTGGCACCCTCCAGCCGTACTGCATGTTCCTGTAGGTGGTCCTTGAGGCCAGGTGGTGCAGAGTCAGTGCCACCTTGAGCCCAGGATCCAGGCTGGGCCGGACGTTGGTGTTTGCCTTGGTCAACCTGGGTCTCAGCCACTCCACAACTTCATCAAACATGGCTGGAGGCATCCTCATGAAGTTCTGGAGTGCACGAGGGTCTTCGTTCCTCAGCTCCACCATCAGCTTATTGTACAGTCTGTACTCTGCTCTTCTCCCGATCCATCTTCGGACCCAGACACTCCTTGGCTGCCTCCTTTTCTTCGCATAGAACAGTTGAAAGAGCCTGTAGATGGCTTTGCACTGTTGCAGAACTATGGTGGCTACCAAAAGGACTGTGTTATGATCCAAGGTGGACATCAATGGATGCTGTGGAAGAGCAAGATCCATATGAAGGCTGCAGAGGTCTGCACAGCAGGGCTGCTGGACTGAAAGTGAGATCCAGGTGAGTTGCTCCCCCTTTTTATAGGCAATATAGGTTTTCCACTAGGTGTCCTATTGCATCCTCTAGGCATCCTCTAGACATCCTTAATATCCGAGATAGGTCCCCTCTGCGAACGTTTTTTTCCGTTTTAAATGCTTTCTTTGCGAGCTGCATCCGCTTTCATCCTTTCTCCGTCCGTGCTACTAATGCTGCATGTCTGTTCCACATCCGTTTCACTTCCTCCCTGTGTCCGTTTTCCGCTGGAGCAGATTTGAGTTGCACGGATGCGCAGCGGATGCCTAGCGGATATAGCGGATGCATAACGGATGATGACGGATGTAGAACGGATGTTCCCCGTATGCGTTGCGGATGCAGAACGGACGCATTAGATACATTTTCCGCTCAAAAAGTTTTGAGCAGCTCAAAACTTTTTGAGCAGATGGAACCTCAGTTGACGGATGCTGGACGGATAGAGAGGATGAAAAACGGAGGCAGTGAGTACAGAACGGATGAATTGCATTAACCAACGGATGGCAAGTGTTTCTCTCCGTTTTACATCCTCTTTCCATCCATTGGTGCAGTGTGACATGGGCTTTAATTTATTTGTATCTTTCTTTTCATTGTAAAAAAGTTGGTCACCTTCCCACAACACTAAGCTGGTTCTCACCCATGCTCCTATCAATCCTATGTTTGTAACTTCTCGCTTTGTTTAGTTAGCAATTATTGGGTTGATTTTTTTTTTTTCAAGTGCCTGAGTTTGAAACTTTAGATCCTTAGTGAGTTATTTGATTCTTATATTTTTAAAAAGTGTTTTGGTAAGCATTAAAGCTTGATCAAAGCTATTTTCTCAGGCCAAGTTGCTTCTTGCTTAATTTTTTCCTTCAAATAGTGTATCCCATATTATAGCATTTTATTCCATATAAGTCATTCTTATTGCCTTTAAAATATCAAATCCTTTTACTACATTGCAAGATCTTCAAATCTGAAGCTCTTTATATTGAAATAAATTAGACCTGGAGTTGTACACAAAGTGTATTGAAAATTGTATTAAAAATAGTAACAATCTGCAAAAGAAAGCAAAGATAGTACCAATAGTAATAGGCACCTTGGGTGCAATCCCAAAATGTCTTCAAGACCACTTGAACACCATTGGCATTGACACAATTACCATCAGTCAATTGCAAAAGGCAGCTTTAATAGGACAACAGAGTTGGAAGGGAACTTCGATTCCAGCAGAATTTGCAGTTTATAGCAAACCAGAAACAATTCTCTGAAGATCCAAATATTCTGGACATGGAGTTACAAAAGAAATGGAACATGCATCAAGCAAGTTAAAAACCTAACAGTTCCCAGCCCAGAAAACATTAGAATTACTGAAGAAAAGCTATGAAAGCAATCAAAGAAGGTCAAAAACCAGAGTGCTCCTATTGGATTCCATGGATTTTGGCTAAAATCACAAACAAGTCTACATTTGTGACTGGCAGATCCGATGAACAGATTTTTGGAAGCATTTTGGAAAATGAAGAATGGTAACAACAAGAAGGAAAATGAGCCTTGAAGCTATAGACCCAAACCTTGTTTGCCAACCACATGCAAACTATTTATAGACATACTTGGAAATTAAATTTATAGCTTTTTAGAAAGAACTAAGTTACTCCCTATAAAACATAAAGGATGCTGCAAACATTCAAGGAGAATAAAGGACCAGTTATTGATTGATAAGTTGGCTTTGAAGAATTAAAGAAAAAGAACAAATTTGTTGTCTTGGACGGACTATCAAAAGGCATTCAATTCTGTTCCACATAGCTGGCCTAAGAAATGTCTTGAAAGTTTTTGAATTATCATTTGCCAATTTATGAATGCTTAAATGAAGTTTTGGCAAATGGACTTTTGGATGGCAAATGGGGAAGAGTCAGGAGAAATTGAAATTAAATGTGGAATTTTTCAAGGTGACCTTTACATTTTATGCTATCAGTGGTCCCTTTGACAGCAATTTTGAACAAGGCAAATTGTGGCTATGAATTGGTTAAAACAAGAGTATTTTCTTTTTTGCATTTTCTCCACATGGATGATTTAAAACTATTTGGAAAAACAACGGTTAAAGCAGATTTCTTGATTAAAAACACAACAGAATTCAGAATTCAATTTGGCATTGACTAGGGTACAGTTACAGCCATAAAGGCAGGTAAAATTGTTGAAGGCCATGGAATACAGCTTGATAATAAAGATTTGTTAAGGTAATAGTACCAGAAGAATATATGTAAAAATACAAATATTTGGAAGTTTTGGAACTTTCTGATTTATTAAAGAACCAAGTAAAAAAATAAAACTACCGCCAAATATATGAAATGAGGTCGAAAAAAATTGAAATCAAAGCAAAGTGATGGAAACATCATCAAAGCAATCAATACCTGGGCAATCCCCATTATACATTATACAGCAGGAATAGTTGATTAAATCCATACAGAAGTTATAATTTGGATCAGAAGACAAGAAAAACAATGATGATATACCACACATATTCTATACCCCCAAAGCTACATTAATCAGTTGTGTTTGCCAAGAGCTAAAGAGGGTAGAGGGCTTCTACAGGTGAATCAAACTCTAGATGAAGAAAAGCATGGCCTGAATGACTACATTAAAAAAATTGAGAATCCTTGCTGAAAGCTGTCAATCAAAGAAAAGTCTATGGAGATTGTCCCAAAGATAAGGCAACTGGACTTTCTCGTTTTTCTTTGAAGACATTTTGCTTCTTATCCATTTTTTTTTGCTGAAGTAGCTTATTGGATGAGAGGTGAAATGTCTACAAAGAAAAACAAGAAAGTCCAGTTGGTTCTTGAAGAAAAAGCACCTTTGGGATAACCATGACCTGGATGACAGAATCTCCATAGACATCTATGAAGATTCTCAGTCATCCAGGTTACAGTTGCCTCAAAAGTGTTTTTTCAAAAGGCTGAGGAGAAGAGAAGAACTGGAGAAGCTTTTTGGATGAGAAACATCTTCAAGGAAAAACAAAGTCTAGTTAACTTTTGAAAAAGCATCTTTGGATCACTCAAGCTCTTAAAGACAGCAAAGGTAAAAGACAAATATAGAAAAAAAGCAATTGCAAACTGATTTATTAATTGTAAGAATAAGCCAATGCATGGTCAATACTAGAAGAATATAGAAGGAAAAGAAGATTTTAAAAATGTCACATAGTGTTTGTTATGATTAAGAGTGTTAAAGAAAAAAAAAACCTGAAGGCTTTACTTTACCAGCTCAAGCTTTGATAACTAATTGCATGAAAGCAAAAATTCATCACATAGTAAGCAACAATAAATGTTGCTTTTGGTATGAAAAGGATGAGAAAAAAATTAACTATGTAATTAATGGCTGCAGTAAAATTTCACAAACTGACTATAAACAGGATTTTGGCAGCTAGTTGCAAAAATTATTCATCAGACTGCAATTTTGCCAGTGCATGAATTTGAATGTAGGAAATTAGACTTAGACCTTCAAGCTGAAAATATTTTTGAAAATAAGCTGATTTTGATTTTATAAGATTTAAAATCCAAACAGGCACCTTTGTTTATAACATGCCTACTATAACAATAATAGAAAAGAAGAAAGTCCAGTTCATTGATGCTGCTGTAATGGGTGATGCTAGGATTGTGGAAAAGCACTTGAAAAAAAATGTTATATACGAGGACTTGGAGATCAAAATTTAACACTTATGGAAAAAAGAAATCCACGATTATATTAATTGTGACTGGGTTAGCAACTATATCTAAAGGACTTGGAAATTTTGAATTTACTGGACCTGAACACTCCATCTTCACAAAAAGATATCCTGCTAGGAGCTCCCTATATGTTCAGATGATATCTTAAAATTCTTAGATCCTTGGTTGGATTTGAATGATTAAGTTTTCACCAGTCTTTGTGAATCTAATTGTAGAACAACATACTCTGCTTTTTATTTTCAGAAAACTTCAACTAAATAATATCAGCCAGGTGTAAAGCCCCAAACTATTGCCATGAGTAATTTTTCCCTCACCTGTTTGTTTTCCAGTGCCAGATAATTTTAACAATAACCAGTAAAAAACATAGCTTTATACTGCCATCTACTGGTACATTTTCATATCAAAATGTGTGTAATGATATATATATATATATAATATGAATTAGAAGTTTGAAAACTTGGCAACACAGTACATTGTTCATGCATGACAAAGGAAAAGTAAAGACTGTGTTTTGAGTTAAAATGATGATTGTAAGGAAAGGGATGATATTTTTCTCAGTATGGTAAACGACCTCCGATAGGGGTGGAGAAACTTTGAGTGTCAGAAATAATGTCCTCCTCCTCCTCAAAAGGGACGTTTACCAGTAGTCTGCTGCTACCTGTCTCAGGTAGTTGCTCCTGATGAGGAGGGAAAGTTCTCTGGCCCAGAGAGAAACAAGTGTTGGACTTGGGTCGGAAGGAAGAAGGTCGGTAGTACTGTGAAGGACAATACTCTGATTTCTTCCTTCTTGAGGAGAGAAGCTTTCTCTTGCCCCTGGTATGGCTCGAGGGCATCGCCAAACAGCCTTTCTATGTCACATGAAGCAAAGGCCAACTTCCATTTTTGGTGGGAATCAGACTGCCAATTTTGCAGTCAAAGGAGCCTCCTAGCTGTCACCGATGAGGCCATGGCCCTTGAGGCAAATTTGGCTGAATTCAGTGTAGATGAATTTGGCTGAATTCGCTGTAAATGATTTTATTTAGATCTGAAGTTGATGCTATGATCTGTGGCTTTCATGTGTTGGATTAGTGAGGAAGTTTGTTCCTCACTACATACTACATAATGTGTAGATACTACACAGGCATCACATAAAGAATGCCTTCAAAACAGACAGAAAAATAGCAGCCATCCTTAGAAACCCCAAAGATAAAATTGACCTGGAAAACCAAGGCATATACAAAGTCTCCTGTGCATCATGCCCAGCCACATACATTGGACAGACCAATAGAAGAATAAGTATCCGCCTGGATGAACACAAAAATTCAGTAAAAAAACTGGAACACACTTCTTCACCAGTCCAACACATGAAAGCCACAGGTCATAACATCAACTTCAATGGCACCCAAACCCTAGTCACTATAGAAAGCCCCAGCCACAGAATTATCAGAGAAGCCATAGAGATTGAAAAAAGACCTGAAAGCATGAATAGAAGAGATGATTCCACCAGACTGTCAATCATTTGGAAGCCTGCAATCTCAAACAAAAACATCTCCACACTACAAGCCAAGCAAACACCCGGGCACAGACTCTCCCTGATACCTCCAGCTCAAACACACCCCAACCAAGCACCCAGATGAATCCTAGCTTCCTAACAAATGATATCCGCCCATTTACTTGAAGCCAAGCTGTACTAAAAGCCTCCAATACAAACACAATGTTGCCAGCCAATCAAGATACAAAAAAAGCCACAAAACAGACAGAAGATATTAGAAACACCAATCAAGCAGAACACAGCAAACTCCAAGACCAATAAACACAGACCAAGACTCCCAACCAATCAGGATGAAGAAAAAACCATTCTGGCACAGCAATAGGCCAGCCCCAAATTTAAAACTGAAACAACTGTAAGATTCTGACTCACAGACGAAGACAATACAGAAGCCTGATGATGAGAGATGAGATTCTGCCGAAATGTTGCTACAACTTTAAAGCACGGCTACAAGGACGTAGTGTGTGTGAGAATGGCATATATATATGCTGTTCAGCTTCCTTCGGATATTATCCCACGTCATTGTAGTGCTTTTAAAGTGGTAGCAACGTTTCAGCAGAATCTCATCTGCCATCATCAGGCTTCTGTATTGAGTTCGTATGTGGGTCAGGCTATCACAGCTGTTAGTTTTAAATTTGAGGCTAGCCTCCTACTGTCCCAGGATGGTTTTTTTTTTACATCCTGATTGTTTGGGAGTCTTGGTCTGTGTTTACTGGACTTGGAGTTTGTTTGATTGGTGTTTCTGGTTTCTTCTGTCTGTTTTGTGGCTTTGATTGCCTGGCAACACTGTGTTCCTGTTTTGGAGGCTTTCAGTGCAGCTTGGCTTGGCATGAAAGGACGGCTTTTATCTATTAGGAACCTAGGTTTCATCTGGGTGCCTGGTTGGGGTGTGTTTGAGTTGGAGGTATCAGGGGGAGTCTGTTTGTGCCCAGGAGTTTGCCTGGCTTGTGGTGTGGAGATCTTCTATTTGAGAGTGCGGGCTTCCAAATGATTGACAGTCTGGAGGAATCATCTCTTCTATTCATGCTTTCAGGTCTTTTTTCAATCTCTATGGCTTCTCTGATGATTCTGTGGGTGGGGTTTTCTATAGTGGCTAGGGTTTTAGTGCCATTGAAGTTGATGTTGTGACCTGTGGTTTTCATGTGTTGGACTAATGAGGAGGTGTGTTCCAGCTTTTTTACTGCATTTTTGTGTTCATCCAGGAGGGTACTTATTCTTCTATTGGTCTGTCCAATGTATTTGGCCAGGCATGATGCACAGGGAACTTCATATATGCCTTGGTTTTCTAGGTCAATTTTATCTTAGGGGTTTCTAAGGATGGCTGCTATTTTTTTGTCTGTTTTGAAGGCAGTCTTGATGTGATGCCTGTGTAGTATCTTACTGATTTTGCCTGTAGTACCTCTTATGTAGGGCAGGACAGTTGTTCCATAGGTCTGTTGATCTTCTAGATCTCTATTCTGTCTTAGGGTGTTTTTGTGGATCAAGCTGGTGATTTTGTTTTTGTGGAAGCCGTTGGCTGTCAGTACTTTAGTCAGGGTGCATAGTTCAGTCTTTATGTGTGTCTTGTCTGCCAGGCGTTTGGTGATGGTGATTAGTGTTTTGGCCACGGAGTTTATCTGTGCTGGGTGGTAGTGGGATTGGGCGTTGAGGTAGCGGTGTGTGTGTGTTTTCTTTTGGTATACGGTGTGTCCTAGTGTGCCATCTGTTCTTTTGTAGATTAGTACATCTAGGAATGGTAGTTGTTTGTTTATTTCTGTTTCCATGGTGAACTTGATTTTGGGATGTGTGCTGTTTAGGTGTGTTAGGAAATTGTTTAGGTTTTCTTTTCTATGGGGCCAAATCACAAATGTGTCATCAATGTATCTTAAGCCCATGTCACACTGGCCAACGGATGCAAAAAGGACACAGCGGATGAGCAAAATGTTCCATCCGTTGTTATCCGCTCTTAAAAGGGGCAAAAATTTGCATAACCGGAGCGGATAACACGGACACGGGGAGGACGCAGGGCGGATGCAAAGCGGATTCAGAATGGAAGCCCAGCGGATTGGAAGCAGATGGGAGCAGATGGCGCAACCGCAGGGCTTCCAGGGGGCCTCAGCAAAGTGGACGCGGAAGAGATACAGCGGATGCAGAATGGACGCCGAGCGGATAAAGCGGATGCACAGTGGATAAAGTGGATGCACAGCGGAAGCGGAACGGATGCCGAGTGTTAATTGCGCATGCAGGAGGGAAGAATGACGTAAGCCCCCCGGATATAAAGGGAAGCAGCTCGCACGTGGCCAGCATTCCGAGGAAAGACCTGCTGCTGGACACTTCGAGTTCCTTGCCTGCCCGGCCAGCCTGCCTTCCAGCCAGCCTTGGTGCCTGCCTGCCTGCCTGCCTTCCTGCCAGGCTTTCTGCCAGGCTTCCTGCCAGGCTTCCTGCCAGCCTTGGTGCCTGCCAGCCTCCCTCCCAGCCAGCAACCCCACAACCAAGGGGAGGAAGCAAAAGCCTCAGCAACCTGCCACCATCCCTGGCAAGAGGGACAGGGCCAACCTCCCACCCCCTGCCCCGACTGCTTCTGCTGGGGCTTCTGCTGAAGCTGCTCCTGGTGGTGGTGCTTCTGCTGGTGCTGGGGCTTCTGCTGGTGCTTACTCTGTTGAAGCTGCTCCTGGTCCTGCTGGTCCTGCTCGACCTGCTCGTGCTCCTGGACTTGCTCATCCTGCTCGTACTCCTGGTCTTGCTCGTCCTGCTCATCCTGCTCATGCTCCTAGTCCTGCTCATGCTCCTGGACTTGCTGGCCCTGCTTGTGCTTACTCTATTGCTGCCGATCCTGGTCCTGCTGGTCCTGCTGCTGCTGCTGCTGATGATGATGATCCTGCTGCTGCTGCGGCTGCTGCTGCTGCTGCTGATTATGATCCTGCTGGTGAGGATGATGATGATGATGATGATTCTGCTGGTGCTGCTGCTGCTGCTGGTGGTGTGGAGGAGCAGCCCCTACTACCTGGGAGCCCCTCTGATGAGGGCCCATCTGGTCCAGCCAAAGGGAGGAAGAGGCATATGTGACAACGGGAGAGGAGGCAATACTATATTGAGGAGGCGCACGAGGATGAGGTGCTGGAGTGGCTGAGAGAGAACGACTATCTGTGGCAGAAGGGACACTGGCTGTACAGGGACACCAAGCGGAAGCAGGCTGCTTGGAGAGAGAGGGCAGAGAGTATGGGTTACACTTCGGAGGTGCTCCTCGGCTGGTGGAAGCACATGCACACCTGGTACGGGAAGCTGCACCTGAAAAAATCAGGCCAGGCCACTGTGAAGCTGACAGACAGAGAGACCTACATCATGGCCAGGTGCAGCTTCCTGGAGGGTGAGGTCCACCACCGAGGAGCACCAGCAGCCCCTCTCACGACCCACTCTCTCCGGCAGCCTGCTGAGAGCCAGTCCTCTTCCGGCCGAGAGTCAGTCCCTGTTTCCAGGCAGGTTTCTGTGGAGCGTGCCACGGCGGAGAACCCGTGGACAGGTGTGGTAAGCATGGTGGAGTGCGTGGAGGACTCCCTGGTGTGGTGGGAGAAAGGAGACATCGAGTTCACCACAGTCCTAGCTGCATCCACCCCCCCCAGCTCCGCCTCTGCAGAAAGGCAGAGAGCCGGACAGCTGGAGGGGCAGAACCACACTGTCCTGCTGGAGATCAGGGACACCATCCGCACCAGCATAGATCTCCTGTCTCAGCTGGTTCACACTGACTCCTCCTCCTCCAACTGCAAGCCCTTCTTCACCTATGTCAACCAGACCCTCAAGGAAATGGTGGATCCACAGTACCAGCTGGTGAAGGACCGGATCACCAAGCTGCTTCACAACCCTCCAGACCCAGAGGAACCTGCTCCCACCCAGTCCAGGTCTGCTCCTCCACCCCAGGTGATGTCCCTCCCATTCCAAGGCTTCCCACAGGCCCTCACCTACCAGGGCTATGGCTACCAGGAGGTTCAGCAGCACAGGCAGCAGCCCTTCCCAGTCCAGGCACAGAGTCATCAGGTGACACCGTTGCCACCTGTTTCACTGATGCCACCGATGCCACCCACGACAATGATGCTACCGACGACAACGATGCCACCCACACCAATGATGCCATCAACAACAGCGATGCCACCCACGCCAATGATGCCACCCACACCAGTCCTCACCCAGATGCAGACCAGACAGCCCCACTACACTACTCCTTCCCCCAACCCACAGCCAAGCCCGGCCTCAGTACATCTGTCATCAGTACTGGGGCTGACACCCCATGGCATGGTGGAAGGACCTCTCAGCATCACGGGGCTGAGCCAGCTGTCCGAGACCTTTCTCAACACACCGTCCCCTGTTGTCCTCTCAAGGCCAGGCACTCCAGCACCACCCACCACCACAGTACCTGGACCCTTCACCCCTGAGACTGGGCACACTTCCGAGTGACCAAGAAGAGTGCCAGAGACCGGGTAGCTGGCTACCTGTGGACTTTATTTGGACACTTGACTTGGGTCATTTTTTTTTTTACAGCTTGTTGTTCAATAAAGATTATCTTTCATTCACACACTTGCTTCATTTGTTTTTTTTAAAAAAGTCTTGGTGGAAACTTTTAGAATTGGCTTAAGCCTTTGCATGCTTGTGGGATGGGTTAAGAAATCAGTGGGGTGGGGAGGGATACCTTTCGGATGAGTAATAGCTGTGGGATAGATAAACCTCCAGTGCAAGCATAGCGGGACTGTATGGTCTACCCTCCCAAGTGCCACACCTATGGCCCTTTTTTATCAATAACAATGTAAGCATTGATCCACACATGTCAACACAAACACAACTCTTTATTAAACGCCCTGTTCATTGCAGGCCCACCCAACATACATGGCCCAATCTCATCTGTGTGATGAGACAGGCTGAAGGAAGCATCCATTAAGCAACTACCATCCTGTCTTGC
The DNA here is from genome assembly GCA_015471245.1 of Laticauda colubrina. Classification (NCBI taxonomy): domain Eukaryota; kingdom Metazoa; phylum Chordata; class Lepidosauria; order Squamata; family Elapidae; genus Laticauda; species Laticauda colubrina. The sequence goes on along the minus strand of BLBF01000032.1, from coordinate 5,630,114 downwards.
CACTCCACCGCTCCAGCTGGGGAGTTGCACCAGTGTTTCAGGAGGTTGCGCTGCTTCTTCCCTTCCCGTGAGGCTCTGTTGTGGCCTGTGCACATCCTGAGTGTCGATCAGTTTTCGCCCTTGCCTCCATTCCCCAGGCTCCATGTCACCATTGCCTTGTTGACGGTCCACGAGCCTGTTCTGCAAGACTGGGTAGCGGGTGTGCATGAGATTGTGCAGGATGCAGCAAGCTTCCACGATCCTCCTCACGGTCTCTGGGCGATGCTGCATGGTGGTGAGAAGTACCTGGAACCTGTTGGCCAGGATGCCAAAGGCGTTCTCCTCCACCCGCCTTGCCCTGGACAGCCTGTAGTTGAAGATCCTCTCTTCACGGGTTAGGAGTCTGGAAGTGTAGGGCTTTATGAGGTAGGTTCTGAGGGAGAAGCCGTCATCCCCCACGATGAAGAAGGGCACATCTTGTGTGTCGTTGGGCAGGGGTTCTGGATCTGGGAAGCCCACCATGAGGTTGCTTTCCAGCCCCTCCTTGAGGTGACTGTCGTTGTATACCTGGGCATCGGAAGATGAGCCGTTGCCTGAAGCATCGATGTACATGAACTTGTAGTCAGCATCGACCATGGTGAAGAGGATGATGCTGAAGAAGCCCTTGGAGTTGAAATAAGTGGACCCCGACTTGGCTGGACCTTTGCAGGCCACGTGCTTGCCATCTATGGCTCCAACGGTGTGTGGGAAGTTCCACCTCTGATACCACTGCTCTGCAACTTTCTTCCATCCTTCTTCAGTGGAGGGGCACTGGAGGAGCTCCTCCTTGTATTCTTCGATGATGGCCTGCACCACTTCTCTGACCACAATGCTGATGGTGTTGTGTGGCACCCTCCAGCCGTACTGCATGCTTTTGTAGGTGGTCCCTGAAGCCAGGTGGCGCAGAATGAGTGCCACCCTGAGCCCAGGTTCCAGGCTAGGCTGGAAGTTGGTGTTTGCCTTGGTCAACCTGGGTTTCAGGCGCTGCACAACTTCGTCAAACATGGCTGGAGGCATCCTCATGAAGTTCTGGAATGCCCGAGTGTCTTCGTTCCTGAGCTCCACCATCAGCTTGTTGTACAGTCCATACTCTGCTCTTCTCCTGATCCATTTTTGGACCCAGACGCTTCTTGGCCACCTCTTTTTCTTCCCGTTGTAGAGTTCACAGAGCCTGTAGATGGCTTCGTACTGTTGCAGGAAGATGGTTGCTGCCAAAAGGACTGTGGTACGATCCACGGTGGACATGACTGGATGCTGTGGAAGAGGAAGAGTCAGATGAAGGCTGCAGAGGTCTGCACAGGTGGGCTGCTGGTCTGAAAGTGAGATGCAGACGAGTTGCTCCCCCTTTTTATAGGCAGTATAGGTGTCCCTTTGCATCCTCTAGGCATCCTCCAGATATCCTTAATATCCGAGATAGGTCCCCTCTGCGAACGTTTTTTCTGCTTTCAATGCTTTGTTTCCATGCTGCATCGGTTCCACGTCCGTTCTGCTTCCTCCCTGCGTCTGGGCGGATGTGAGTTGTACGGATGTGCAGCGGACGCCAAGCGGATATAGCGGATGCGTAACGGATGTGTAACGGATGCGTAGCGGATGCGTAGCGGATGCAGAATGGATAAACTGGATACATTTTCCGCGCAAAAGTTTTGGGCAGCCCAAAACTTTCGGAGCGGATGAAACGTCAATAAATGGATGCTGGATGGATAGAGCGGAAGCAAAACGGAGGCAGTGAGTACATCGCGTTTTCGAACGGATGGCAAGGTTTTTTGTCCGTTTTACATCCTCTTTGCATCCATTGGTTCAGTGTGACATGGGCTTTAGCCATAGTTTGGGTTTGTGGGTGGCATTAGCCAGGGCTCTGGATTCAAATTCTTCCATGAATAGGTTTGCAATGACGGGTGACAGTTGTGATCCCATAGGGACTCCTTCAATTTGCTTGTATCTTTGTCCTTTGTATATGAAATATGTGTTGGTTAAGCAGTGTTCTGTTATTTCCATGAGGTGTTTAGCTGGTTGGTATTTATTTGGCATTATGCCTGGCCACATACATTGGACAGACCAATTGAAGAATAAGTACCCGCCTGGATGAAGTGCAGTAAAAATGCAGTAAAAAACCTGGAACACACCTCCTCACTAGTCCAACACATGAAAGTCACAGGTCATAACATCAACTTCAATGGCACCAAAACCCTAGCCACTATAGAAAACCCCAGCCACAGAATCATCAGAGAAGCCATAGAGATTGAAAAAAGACCTGAAAGCATGTATAGAAGAGATGATTCCTCCAAACTTAGCCAAAGAAGGCATACATCTCAGACCCATAGTCAGCTCCAAAGAAGCACCATTACAAAACCTAGCTGAACACTTAGCAAAACAACTACAGCCCCATGCTGAAACCGCAGCTTCATATGTACAAAACTCTTACCACTTCTTAGAAATGATCAAAGATCTACACGTGGAACAAGAAGATCTGCTTGTAAGTTTCCACGTGGTTTCACTATTCACTCAAATCCCGATAAAAGAAACTCTTGAAATCATCAAAAATAAATACCAACCAGCTAAACACCTCATGGAACTAACAAAACACTGCCTAACCAACACATATTTCATATACAAAGGACAAAGATACAAGGAAATTGAAGGAGCCCCTATGGGATCACCACTGTCACCCGTCATTGCAAACCTGTTCATGGAAGAATTCGAATCCAGAGCCCTGGCTAATGCCACCCACAAACCCAAACTATGGCTAAGATACATCGATGACACATTTGTGATTTGGCCCCATGGAAAAGAAAACCTAAACAATTTCCTAACACACCTAAACAACACACACCCCAAAATCAAGTTCACCATGGAAACGGAAATAAACAAACAACTACCATTCCTAGATGTACTAATCTACAAAAGAACAGATGGCACCCTGGGACACACCGTATACCAGAAGAAAACACACACCAACCGCTACCTCAACGCCCAATCCCACCATCACCCAGCACAGATAAATTCCGTGGCCAAAACACCAATTACCAGAACCAAACACCTGGCAGATAAGACACATATAAAGACTGAACTATGCACCCTGACTAAAGTATTGACAGCCAACGGCTTCCACAAAAACAAAATCACCAGCTTGATCCACAAAAACACACCAAGACATAACAGAGACCTAGAAGATCAACAGACCTATGGAACAACTGCCCTGTCCTACATAAGAGGTACTACAGACAAAATCAGTAAGATACTACACAGGCATCACATCAAGACTGCCTTCAAAACAGACAAAAAAATAGCAGCCATCCTTAGAAACCCCAAAGATAAAATTGACCTAGAAAACCAAGGCATATACGAAGTTCCCTGTGCATCATGCCCGGCCACATACATTGGACAGACCAATAGAAGAATAAGTACCCTCCTGGATGAACACAAAAATGCAGTAAAAAAGCTGGAACACACCTCCTCACTAGTCCATCACATTAAAACCACAGGTCACAACATCAACTTCAATGGCATACTAAAACCCTAGCCACTATAGAAAACCCCAGCCACAGAATCATCAGAGAAGCCATAGAGATTGAAAAAAGACCTGAAAGCATGAATAGAGGAGATGATTCCACCAGACTGTCAATCATTTGGAAACCTGCACTCTCAAATGGAAAGATCTCCACATCACAAGCCAGGCAAACACCTGGGCACAAACAGACTCCCTCTGATGTCTCCAGTTCAAACACCCCCCCACCAGGCACCCAGATGAAACCTAGCTTCCTAATATATAATTGCCGTCCTTTCACACGAAGCCAAGCTGCACTGAAAGCCTCTAATACAGGAACAGAGTGTTGCCAGCCAGTCAAAGCCACAAAACAGACAGAAGATACTAGAAACACCAATCAAACAAACTCCAAGTCCAATAAACACAGACCAAGACTCCCAACCAATCAAGATGTAGAAAAAAACATCCTGCCACAATAATAGGCTAGCTTCAAATTTAAAACCAACGGCTGTGAGAGCCTGACCCACATACAAACTCAATACAGAAGCCTGATGATGGCAGATGAGATTCTGCTGAAACATGGCTACAACTTTAAAAGCACTACAATGATGTGGGATAATATCCGAAGGAAGCTGAACAGCGCACGCGCGCACACACACACACACACACACACACACATTTTCTGAGGTTTTCGCAGGTATTTGTATGTTGATCTTTGGTTATTCGCGTTTTTTCCCACATAAAATTGTAAGTATTTTGGCGACGTTTCGACGAAATCTCATTCGTCATCTTGAGGCTTGTGTCTTTGGCTTTGTGCTTCTCAGAGTAATGTGAGCTTGCAGCTGTTTTTTCCTTTTAACTGCCAGTGGGGGTGTGACTTGACTGGGTGGGGGCTTGGCTGTGTTCTGATTGACTGGGGGTGTGTTCTCATTGGTTGGGGGTTTGGCTATGTTTTGATTGCTAGGGGGGTTGGATAGGTTCTGATTGGCTGGGGGTGTGTTCTGTTCAGGTGGGGGCTTGGTTGTGCTCAGGTTAGTCTTAGTTGCTGGGGGATTTGAGCTGGTGAGCTGTGATCCTCTTTTATATATATACATATGCACATGCAAACACAGTCATATAGAAATGTTGGTTGTCATCCACTCAAGTTCGTACCTATTTGACTTACAATGCTTTTTTTGAAAAAAAATCTACTAAAATGCTATTTTATGTAACTGGGTTGTTTCAATAAAATCTATTTTGTGTGGAACTGGTAATGGACAAAAATAGCCTACTTAAACACAAAAAATGAGCTCTCTTGCATTCTTGCAGAAATTCTCTTCGTCAGCTGGAATTGGCTGCTTTCTGAGATGATTCAAATAGTATGCTTGAAAAGTCATTATTTAGGGCAGGAATGTACAAAGTAGAAGTTTTTAAAAACTGCTTACACTTTCTATTTGCTCTTTGCTCTTTTGCACAAAAGATTTGTCTTTAAAGAGCTTTTCTTCCTGTGTGAAGAATATACTTTTACATTCACTCTACAAATAAGAAGCCCATGGTCTCTCTCTCTCTCCCTCCCCTTCTTCAGTCATGTAGCATAATGTCAAAGACAGGGGTGGGATTCAAATTTCTTAACAACCAGTTCTGTGGGCGTGGCCTAATTTGTGAGTGTGGCTTGGTGGTCATGTGACTGGGCAGATGTGGCTTGCTGACTGGGCGTGGCTTGGTGGTCACGTGACTGGGTGGACATGGCTTGTATGTAAATATTGTAAATATTTGTATATTTGATATATGTAAATATATGTAAATATTGTAAATATTGACTTTTTATTAAAAAAAGAGCAACTTTTACCCAAAACCAGACAAAGCAGGCAGGCAGATTGAGTTGCTCACAGAATCATAAATTCACTTAGAGATCTATCACTCTGTAATCTGCTACCTGAGTCTGTCTCATAAAATTTGCTTGCAGGCAAATTCATAAAAATTGTTTGCAAGCAAATTCACAAAATTAACTCACAACACATCATTATTTAAATATTGAATTTTTTATTTAAAAAAGAGCAACTTTTATCCAAAACCAGGCAAAGCAGTCAGTCAGACTGAGTTGCTCACAGAATCACAGATTCACTTTAGAGATCTACCATTCTGCAATCTGTTTCCTGAGTCTGCACTGAAAAATAGAAGCTTAATTCCTAAGGAAGGTTCAGCTCTGTTTTTAGATTAGCTAGAAAGCAAGAAATCCAATGATTTCCTGCTTTCTAGCTAATCTAAAATCTCTGATCGTCGAGCTGATCGTCGGAACAGCTGATGGTAGAAAAATAAAAGGAAAAATAGCAATTTACCAAAAATTAGGCTAATGCAGGCAAGTTGGATGGCGTGCATGCCAGGTAAGGAGTGAGTGGGCAGGGAGGGGAGGGGCAGGGAGGGGTCAGCCAGTGGTTTAATTTGCCGGTTCTCTGAACTGGGCAGAATCATAACAAACAGTTATGTAGAACTGAACCAACCAGGTAGAATCCCATCCCTGGTCAAGGAAATTCTAACCTCCACCCACTGTTGACTTTATGGGTACCACAGCAGAGCTATGTTTTAAAACAAAAGCTTGGATTGGATTAAACACGGGCCCGGTCTTGCTCCATCAAAAACCTTGATATAATCTCAGATGTTGATGAAGGAATGGGCCATTTCCCGCTTGTTCTTTCTGCAAAGAGAGCTGGCTTCAGTAAACATACCTCGGTTTCTACTAACAACACATCAAGCCCTTTGTGGTTAAGGGAATCTTTAGAAACAGGACATGAATCCAGTATCTGATTTATTGCCAGTAACCACGGCAGATAAATGGAATTCAGGGCTCATGATGTGATGACAGCTTGTGGCTTAGATGATTTGAAAGGAGACTTAGAGAAATGCATTGGTAATTGATCTCACAAAGCACTCATAGTTGTCTTGTCACTGTCTCTTCTTCATGAGGTTTCCAGGTTGATCTTTTCAGTTATTAAATGAAAACATTTGAAACCATGTTGTTATATCCCCCAAAGCTCACTTTATACCGAACAATTCTATTTTGTATAGAATTTGCATGTACATTTCACTTAAGAAACTAGGTTGTACCATTTTAAGTAATTAGGCTTATCTCTTGTTATACTGTTGATCATGAGCTATCCTAGCGTGTGAAGACAGCAGATTGGATTCAGTGTGGATTCAGATTGGATTCAGTGTGAAGACAGCAGATTGGAACCTCAGACCAGAATGATGGCTTACAGTTGGCATTTGTCTCCAAGGCACTAAAGAATAGCAGAAGGAGAGTGAGTGCCTTCTGGAGAATTTTGAAGAACATCATGTCTAAAAGTGTTGATTGGGGACTGAACTACAGATAGTTTGAAGCTGATGAAGGAATATATCACCTTCTGTACATCTTGGGTCTTCAAAAAGTCTCATTAAGTCCTGTAAGATTTCTCTGTCCCACCAGGTTTCATCTATTTCTGTATCAATTGCCTTTCTCTGATTCTCATTCCACATTCACTTTAAATTATGGTAAAAATGGCAGCCTTGCAAGTAAGTAATTTGCATCTGCAGAAGCAAGAGGAAAGGGAAACTTCATCTAAACTCAGATAATCCTTGAATTACAACAATTCTTTAGTGGCTGTTCAAAGTTATAACAATACTGAAAAAAGTGACATGACTATTTTTCATACTTAGGACCGTTAGGGCATTCCCATTGTCATGTGATCAAAATATGGATTGGGTCATATTTATGATGGTTGTAACATCCTGAAGTCAGATGATTGTCATCTTCTGCAACCTTCTGATAAACAAATTTCATGGGAAAGCCAGATTCGCTTAACAACTGTATTTTTTAACAATTGCAGTGATTCATTTAATGATTGTGGCAAGAAAGTTAATAAACTGTGGCAAAACGCACTTAACTGACTTGCTTTGCAGTTGAAATTTTGGGTTCTATGGTATAAGTTGAAAGACCTACCTAGTTGCTTCTGACCATAGTGCAGCACAAGACCTTGGAGAAAAGAAAAGGAAAAGCAAACATATTGAAGCCAAGAAACATATTTAAATTTACAGTCTGGGTCTGAATGGAAGCAGGACAACACATGAGCCATTGGATCCTCATTTCAGAATTATTTCCTTACCAGATTCCTCAATAGCTTCAACAGTGACAGATCCTCTAATGTACTGCCTACCTTGGTAAAGTTCTTAAAAATTTAGGGAGATAGTCAGGAATGTATCTGCCTTAAAAATAGCCCATGCTAAGCTATATAGCATAGTCAAACATCAGAAGTTGACCATAGAAAATGTTTTATGACGTTTTATAATATGACACAAACTGTTTGATAAATCTGTGGAGTTCCAATATCCCCACTTTGTTTTTTTAATGTTTTTATTAATATATTAATCAGTTGTTGTGCCTACCATGGATTGAGTTTGTGTATGTACCATCTGTAATGCCCTCAGAAGGCTAACACACATCACCTGTTCATGCAGAACGATCATTTTACCCTCTATTTATACCTCTCCATACTTGAACAAAATGTTGGACTTAACTTCTGACCTTTAAAGGCTTACACTTGTGTAGAAGGGAGCAATATCTCATTGGGGGTTGCGACAGATACAACCTGACCTGTTAGAAAGAGTAAACAATATCAATATTAGGAAGCCCAAAGCTGAAGTAGACTAATGAGAGCACTCCTTGAGAAGGAACTACAAAACAGCACAAGAGTTTAGTTAATAAACACCAATAGTTCAGTTTTCCATCTCTTTAACTGCACTATTCATGTCCATTAAAAATAACTGTAAAAAAACTAAAAGAAAAAACAATTATTACCCACGCAGAGAATGTAAAAGGCTCCTGCATTTCTTATTTAGCCTAATTGCTAGATGACTACAGATTTATAATTAAATTTCTGAAGGTCAACATTTAAGTTGATAGAAGTAAATGTTTAAATTATATCTTATAATTAACTTAATTCTAAGTTTCTTAATTTCTTCTTAATTTCTATAGAGATAGAAATTGTTTATGGAAAGAGTGAAGCTCTGATGCAATCCAAATGTAATAATTATAAAACATTTGATTAATCTTGTTTCATTTAACTTATTGTTCATTTAATACTTCATTTGTGCTGGATTGTGCCTATCTTTATTAAAGCAACAGGAAAAAGGATTATAAACATTTTCTATGTTAAATTTAACCACCAATAGAGTAATAGACCAATAGTTCTACTACAGTCCATTGTTCATTCCAAAGCCTGGGATATTACGCTAGAAAAAGGTGATAGCAACTTCAAGAAGGATAGTATGTCAATAAACAAAACCTTCACAAATCCATATCAATAATGTGTACTAATCTGGAGATTATAAAAATCCATCTTGATTCTACAGTTACACTATCAAAAATCTGAGGCAATATTCATTGCACTTGTGAGTATAAATTAGCAATTAATGTATTATAATGAAGTATATATCATTCAGAAAACTGCTATGGCTATTATAGGGCTCCTTACTGCATTATTTATGTTTTAGCTGATTTTTTATTTATTGTGGAAAACTTATTTCTTACTTTAGAATAGTTTTTTTTCTTAGCTGGTTAAAATCTTTGTATGTAAACTAAAAAAAAAAGTTAAATTACTTTCTCACCTACTAATTTCCAAAAACCTAACAATATAACATCCTTTCTCTTGTTCTCACCACAAATTCTTCCCTCATTTCTTTCTGGGGCTGAAAGAAGGGGCCAAATGTATATGTTACATATGCAGGGCTTACTGTATTGTATTGAGTTTTTTTTTTTTTTAAATTAAGCCTAAAAAAGAAGAATAACTTTTTTTAGGACTTCAGGATACAGAATTGAGACATTACTATACAGGTAGTCCTCGATTACAAATTACAACAATTTGTTTAATGACAGTTTGAAGTTACAAAGGCACTGAAAAAAGTGACATATGACTGTTTTTCACAGTTACAACCATTGCAGCTTCTTTATGGTCACATGATCAAAATTTGGATGCTTGGCAACTGACTCAATATTTATAATGGTTGCAGTGTCCTGGGTCATGGGATCTCCTTTGGAGATCTTCTGACAAGCAAAATCCTTGGGGAAACCTGATTCACTTAACGGCCATGTTATTAACTTAACAACTGCAGTGGTTCACTTAACAACTGTAGCAAGAAAGGTCATAAAATGGGAGGGGCAAAATTCATTTTAACAACTGTCTTACTTAGCAACAGAACCTTTGGGCTCCATTATGGTCATATGTTGAGGACTACTTGTACTGTAAATAGTTGTTTTCTGTGACTGTAATCCAGATAACAATTCCCTACTCTTCTCCCAGCAATTAGCAGTAAGAAAATCAACAACTCCTTTTGGTCAGTAAAAAGGTTACAAGTTGCTGTAATAGCAGTTTTTTTTTGATGATAGATAGTTGCTTAACTACAGGTTTAAGTTTACCTCCTGATGCAGGTCATGTTCTGTATTAAGAGTTCTTGTTCTTGTGGGTGGGTGTCCCTCCTTGAGAAAATGAGATAGCATATACGTGTACAAATCCATATAGATAAAGAAAATTTTTCACGAGTCTGCTGTCGATGCATCCATCCATTTAGAAAATGCTTCCTGATGCCTGGAGGGTTTTGTATTTGTTTTATTGGCTCTGTGCCCATGTGCCTTTGCTGCTCCTCATTCTGGACATTACGTTTCTCTCCTCGGAAGGCTCATCTTCAAAGTCCTCTTTCAGGTGGAGCCACAGCTGCCTCATCCCATCTCATCTGAAAACCGCCTGGCCTTTTCCTCAGGCAAATGTTTTCATTTGACATCATTGTTCTTTATTAGGCCAGCTCAGTAAGCACAGCCTTCTGATTAAAGTGCATGGCTTGAAGAGGTTGGTCTGTGATAGCAATTGTGGGTGGAAGAATCAAAAGTACTGGGACACCCTGTTGTGTTGAGGAGGGGAAAAAATGCATCCAAGTTAAGTGAATATGGAAGATCATGTGCTTACAAAATATAATTTAAACCATCTGAGGAAGGATAGGATGCTGGATCATGGCTCCATTAGAATATAATAACAGAGTTGGAAGGGATCTTGGAAGTCTTCTAGTCCAATCCCCTGCCTAGGCAGGAAACCCGACACCACTTCAGACAAATGGTTATCCAACATCTTTTAAAAAACTTCTTTATTATTCTTTATTTATTAAAAAAATAAAAAATATTTCCAGTGTTGGAACATTCACAACTTCTTGAGGCAAGTTGTCCCACTGATTAATTGTTCTAACTATCAGGAAATTTCTCCTTAGTTCTAAGTTGCTTCTCTCATTGATTAGTTTCCACTCATCGCTTCTTGTCCTGCCCTCAGGTGCTTTGGAGAATAGTTTGTCTCCCTCTTCTTTGTGGCAGCCTCTGAGTTAATGGAACACTGCTATCATGTCTCCCCTAGTCCTTCTTTTCATTAAACTAGACATACTCAGTTCCTGCAACTGTTCTTCATATGTTTTAGCCTCCAGTCCATTGGTGGGATTCAAATTTTTTTACTAACAGTTCTGTGGTTGGGCTTGGGGTATGTGGCAGAAGAAGGATACTGTAAAATCTTCAGTCAGAGGTGGGATTTGCCAGTTCTCCAAACTACTCAAAATTTCTGCTACCAGTTCTCCAGAACTGATCAGAACCTGCTGAATACCACCTCATCTTTGTTAGTCTTCTCTACACTCTTTCTCAACAAAACTATTCTCTCACATTTTTAGTGACTTATTTTCCCCCCTAAAATTTTGATTCTAGTGATAAGGAATATCAATTCCTAGTGATTACAACATCAATCTTTAACTGTTGCAAGGCTATTCTGTATAGTCTTGATGCTTAATGCTGAATTTTGCTTATTTATTTATTGGCGACATTGACATAACTGTCATCTCAATCAAAATAATCAAACCTCTTCATAAAAAAATCAGACTAAACACCTGAAAGCATTAAAAGTGCACCCAACAAGGATGATACAGCCCTATTATCTTTTCTCCAAATGCTTGACAAAAGAGAATGATCTTAAGCCCATGTCACACTGCCCAACGGATGCAAAAAGGACACAGCGGACGAGCAAAATGTTCCATCCGTTGTTATCTGCTCTCAAAAGGGGCAAAAATTTGCATAACCGGAGCGGATAACACGGACGCGGGGAGGACGCAGGGTGGATGCAAAGCGGATGCGGAATGGAAGCCTAGCGGATGGAAGCGGATGGGAGCATCCCCTTGGCTTCCGGGGGACCTCAGCAAAGCAGACGTGGAACGGATACAGCGGATGCACAGCGGACATGGAACGGATGAAGCGAATGCACAGCGGATGCACAGCGGAAGCCTAATGGATGCCTGGCGTTAATTGCGCATGCGGGGAGGATGCATTGCGTCAGCCCCGCGGATATAACGGAAGCAGCTCGGAAGCAGGTTGCCATTCAGAGGAAAGATCTGCCGGACGGATTGGCTGCCTTGCCTGCCCTGCCTGCATGTCTGCCTGCCAGCCTTGCTGCCAGCCTTGCTACCAGCCTTGCTGCCAGCCTGCCTGCCAGCCTTGCTGTCAGCCTGCCTGCAACCCTTGCTGCCAGCCAGTCTGCCTGCCAGCCTTGGTGCCAGCCAGCCTGCCAGCCTTGGTGCCTGTCTGCCTGCCAGCCTTCCTGCCAGCCTTGGTGCCAGCCTCCCTGCCAGCCTTCCTGCCAGCCTTGGTTCCTGCCAGCCTCCCTGCCAGCCAGCAACCCCACAACCATGCGGAAGCACAGCAAGCCTCAGCCATCTGCTGCCAGCCCTGGCAAGAGGGACAGGGCTACCATCCCGCCCCCTGGCCCTCACTCTGGTTCTGCTGGGGCTTCTGCAGTACGGGCTCGCTCTTCTGGGGCTGGCCCTTCTGCTGCTTCTGTTTCTGGAGGAGCTGATGACAAGCACTCCAGCACCAGCCACCTCCACAGCACCTGCACCCTTCACCCCTGAGACTGAGTGACCAAGAGGAGTGCCAGAGACTCTTTTTTGTTTTATAGCTTGTTGTTAATAAAGTCTATTTATAATTCATACACTTGCTTCATTTCTTTTTTTTTATAAAGTCTTGGTGGAAACTTTTAGAAATGGTTTAAGCCTTTGCATGCTTGTGGGATGAGTAAGGATAACTTTGGAATGGGTTAGGATACCTGTGGGATGGGTAATAGCTGTGGAATGGGTTAGGATAGCAGTGGGATAGATAAACCTCCAGTGCAAGCATAGTGGGACTGTATGGTCCACCCTCCCAGGTGCCACACCTACGGCCCTTTATTATCAATAATAATGTTATAATTATCCACACATGTCAACATAAACACAACTCTTTATTAAACGTCTTGTTCATTGTAGGCCAACCAAACATACATGGCCCAATCTCATCAGTGTGATGAGAAAGGCTGAAGGAAGCATCCATTAAGCATCTACAATCCTTTCTTGCCACTCCACTGCTCCAGCTGTGGAGTTGCACCAGTGTCTCAGGAGGTTGCGCTGCTTCTTCGCTTCATGTGAGGCTCTATTGGGGCCTTGCACATCCTGAGTGTCTATCAGGTTTCGCCCTTGCCTCCATTCCCCAGGCTCCATGTCCCCATTGCCTTGCTGGAGGTCCACGAGCCTGTTCTGCAAGACTGGGTAGCGGGTGCGCATGAGATTGTGCAGGATGCAGCAAGCTTCCACGATCCTCCTCACGGTCACTGGGCAATGCTGCATGGTGGTGAGAAGTACCTGAAACCTGTTGGCCAGGATGCCAAAGGTGTTCTCCACCACCCGCCTTGCCCTGGACAGCCTGTAGTTGAAGATCCTCTCTTCACGGGTGAGGAGTCTGGAAGTGTAGGGCTTCATGAGGTAGGTTCTGAGGGAGAAGGCGTCATCCCCCACGATGAACTAGGGCACATCTTCCGTGTTGTTGGGCAGGGGCTCTGGATCTGGGAAGCCCACGATGAGGTTGCGTTCCAGCCTTCCCTTGAGGTCATTTGCATTGTATACCTGGACATCTGAAGATGAGCCGTTGCCTGACGCATCGATGTACATGAATTTGTTTTCTGCATCGACCTTGGCAAAGAGGATGATGCTGAAGAAGCCCTAGGAGTTGAAATAAGTGGACCCCGACTTGGCTGGAGATTTGCAGGCCACGTGCTTGCCATCTATGGCTCCAACGGTGTGGGGGAAGTTCCACTTCTGATACCACTGCTCTGCAACTTTCTTCCATCCTTCTTCAGTGGAGGGGAACTGGAGGAGCTCCTCCTTGTATTCTTCGATGATGGCCTGCACCACTTCTCTGACCACAATGCTGATGGTGTTGGATGGCACCCTCCAGCCGTACTGCATGCTCCTGTAGGAGGTCCCTGAGGTCAGGTGGTTCAGAGTGAGTGCCACCTTGAGCCCAGGTTCCAGGCTGGGCCAGAAGCTGGTGTTTGCCTTGGTCAACCTGGGTGTCAGCCACTGCACAACTTCATCAAACATGGCTGGAGGCATCCTCATGAAGTTCTGGAACCCCCGAGTGTCTTCGCTCCTGAGCTCCACCATCAGCTTGTTGTACAGTTCGTACTCTGCTCTTCTGGCGAACCAACTTTGGATCCAGACTCTTTTTGGGTGGCTCCTTTTCTTCTCGCAGTAGAGTTCACAGAGCCTGCAGATGGCTTCACACTGTTGCAGAATGATGGTGGCTGCCGAAAGGACTTTGTTACAATCCACGGTGGACATGACTGGATGCTGTGGAAGAGGAAGAGCCAGATGAAGGCTGCAGAGGTCTGCACCGCTGGGCTGCTGTTCTGAAAGTAAGACGCAGGCGAGTTGCTCCCCCTTTTTATAGGCAGTATAGGTTTTCCACTAGGCATCCTCTAGGCATCCTCTAGGCATCCTCTAGGCATCCTCTAGACATCCTTAATATCTGAGATAGGTCCCCTCTGCGAACGTTTTTTCTGTTTTAAACGCTTTGTTTCTGTTCTGCATCCTCTAGGCATCCATTCTGCCACCGTTCTGCATCCGTTCCACTTCTTCCCTGCATCCGGGTGGATGGAGTTCCGCGGATGCGTAGCAGACACCTAGCGGATATAGTGGATGCGTAACGGATGCGTAATGGATGCATAGCGGATGCGTAGCAGATGCAGAACGGATGAATTGGATACATTTTCCGCGCAAACGTTTTGGGCAGCCCAAAACTTTTGGAGCGGATGAAACATCCATAAACGGATGCTGGACGGATAGAGAGGAAGCCAAATGGAGGCAGTGAGTACATCGCGTTTTCGAACGGATGGCAAGGTTTTTTGTCCATTTTACATCTTCTTTGCATCCGTTGGTTCAGTGTGACATGGGCTTTAATTTATTTCTGAAAAGAATGAGCCATTCTCAGTTCAGGCAGAAAAGAATCTCAAAGGATTTCAGCAACATGGCAGTGCTCAAATGCATATTGAACAATGGGTAGTAGTTTATCAGTGTGGGTTTATTTATTTTTCCTGCCATTTAAATCTATTTCAAACACAACTCCAATATATGAGACCTTAATATATGACACCTAATAAGAGTGATCTCTTAAGCCCATGTCACACTGAACCAACGGATGCAAAGAGGATGTAAAATGGACAAAAAACCTTGCCATCCATTGGTTAACACGATGTATCCGTTCTGTACTCACTGCCTCCGTTTGGCTTCCTCTCTATCCGGCCAGCATCCGTTTATGGACGTTTCATCCACTCCAAAAGTTTTGGGCTGCCTAAAACTTTTGCGCAGAAAATGTATCCAGTTCGTCCGGTCTGCATCCGCTAGGCATCCGCTAGGCATCCGTTACGTATCCGTTATGCATCCGCTATATCCGCTTGGTGTCTGCGATGCATCCACGCAACACGCATCCACCCGGATGCAGGGAGGAAGTGGAACGGACGCGGGACTGATGCAGAACGGATGCAGAACGGATGCCTAGCGGAAACAAAGCGTTTAAAGTGGAAAAAACGTTCTCAGAGGGGACCTATCTCGGATATTAAGGATGTCAAGAGGATGCCTAGAGGATGCCTAGAGGAAAACCTATACTGCCTATAAAAAGGGGGAGCAACTCGCCTGCATCGCACTTTCAGAACAGCAGCCCAGCGGTGCAGACCTCTGCAGCCTTCATCTGGCTTTTGCTCTTCCACAGCATCCAGTCATGTCTACCGTGGATTGTAATAAAGTCCTTTCGGCAGCCACCATCATTCTGCAACAGTGCGAAGCCATCTACAGGCTCTGTGAACACTACTGTGAGAAGAAAAGGAGCCACCCAAAAAGAGTCTGGGTCTGAAGATGGTTCGCCAGCAGAGCGGAGGACGGACTGTACAACAAGCTGATGGTAGAGCTCAGGAGCGAAGACACTCGGGCATTCCAGAACTTCATGAGGATGCCTCCAGCCATGTTTGACGAAGTTCTGACACCCAGGTTGACCAAGGCAAACACCAGCTTCCGGCTAGCCTGGAACCTGGGCTCAAGGTGGCACTCACTCTGCACCACCTGGCCTCAGGGACCTCCTACAGGAGCATGCAGTACGGCTGGAGGGTGCCATCCAACACCATCAGCATTGAGGTGCGACACAAGTAATTCACTGAATTACAAAGAAATCATGTAGTATATTTGAAAGCTTATAGAACATGTTAAAAACCACAGTCCTTTTTTCTAATTGATGGGATCAGTAATAGAAATTTTGGGCTCAATTGTGGTCATAAGTCGAGGATTACTTGTACGGCTGATAATCCATTATCTTATGGTCTTCTCCATTATTGTAACCTTTTCTAACTTGCAAGAACATTTCAAACAGTTATTTGTTTTCTTTCAGGGAAATGTAAAGAGGCCTTGGAGGTCTTCAAATGTTACCCTTAACAACTCTATTCTATACATTGCTGCCCCCTGAAACGCATATCTTCTGTGAGAATAAGGAGATTTTGTGAATCATTTTTTCCTTATCTACTGGTAGATGGTAACAATAGTAACATCCACAACCACAGTACTTCACTCTCTGAATTCTAGCTAATAAAACATTTCCAACATCAGAGTGAATATGTGGAGAAAAGCAGTCTCAAAAATGACTTCAATATTCATCTATGTTACAAAAATACATTTTATTTTAAGACAAACTATCAAATTAGAATACAACCAAATTTGATTTTTAATGTAGGTTTTATAATTAATGCTAAAAGTATAGTAAATGTCAGAGGTTTTCATTGAGGTGCGACACAAGTAATTCACTGAATTACAAAGAAATCATGTAGTATATTTGAAAGCTTATAGAACATGTTAAAAACCACAGTTCTTTTTTCTAATTGATGGGATCCAGGATAATATTGTAATAACATATTATTCATAAACATTAATTGGATGCTTTTGAATGAGGTGTAACATAAATAAAAATAGATGAAAAGCAGGTAAGTATGAAAATGCATACACTTACCTCCTCAGAACACAATATACTCTGTTAACGTCTATTTATAAGAGGATGTTCAATTCTGTTTTTATACGTTCACTGAAGGAAGTTTAAAATGATAGCAGCTAGGTGAAGAGTACATAATCACTAGAGTACATAATCCTTTAGATTTCAAGACAACATTGTATTGTACAGCTTCATTCATTACAGCAAAGTTGTGATGCAGGAAGATATCTTAAAATGTTACACTCTTCGATAACAGATCTCCATGTTCAAACCGAGAGCTGGAAGACTTTGTATGTGACTTCCTTTTTGATAAAACCCACACACATTATATGGCACTACAATGTCTATCCCCCATCACATAGAACAGCAAATTGTAAAATATGTTCAAATATGTTCAATGTAGATATAAAATTCATGGTAATCAATATGTGCTTTGAGAAAGGTTGCCTCATACTTCCTTTAACTTCTTACCTTTTTAAAAATATCACCTCTTACTGTAAGCCCAGGGGAGATTTTAATTAATAAAACACTCTTGCTTTTTCTTAAAAAAAAAAAAAATCCTATTCCCACCTGAGAAGAATATGTTATTTATTTTTGTTTTCAAGATTGCAGTAAACCTTTTCCCCCTGTATGTGGAAGCCATGAGCCAGATTGTACATTTTTCAATTAGGTAAATGCAATCTCAAATTAGGTAAATGCAATCTCAAATATCCAATTGGTAATTGGATATTACCAACATTTCATTTTTACCAGCAGTTATCAGAATAAAGTGGTATCACAGAAGAGAGAATCTTAAAGTACAGGCATTGTTTCTTTGGAAGATTGTAACTAACAAGACATGTTGCCCCTATTTATAAATGCTGAGAATACATGAAAGACCAAAATTAATTGTAATGAAAGGCTTCTCATTTTCAGACCGATTCAAGCAAAGCGTATTGCAGTAACTATAAAAACTTATTTTAGTCCTACCAATAGGATGGCAAAAGTTTTTAAAAGGGTGATTTGTTGGTGATGCATGTAGATCACTGCACTGAAGCTGGTACACAAAATAATGTGTGCCTATAGCCCCCCCCCCCCCCCCCCCCCCCCGTTAAATACAAAGCAAACAAGCTATGTTTTGCCTCACAGTCTCCATCTGCGACAGATGGAAAAGCCTCTTCTAACTATAGGATAGTTATATCATGTGAAGCACCTCATGGGATCATTTCCCTTCCTTGGTGAGGGAGATGGTATCACTTCCCTGTCAAGAAGCATTTTATCAAGGCAAACTGAAGCCAAATCTGTAACCTTTGTCACTTTTGAATAGAGTGTCATTTACATCCACAGAACAACTGTTTTCTTTCAAAACTGTCACCCTTGTGAAACATGATAATAGGAAACTTGGAAGCAAGATAAGGACATATACTCTACCTTCATCCTTTCTGCCTTTGAGCTCATCATGTTAAGATTAAAGGTGAAGGAAACAGAACGAGGTTATCCCTTAATATGTTCCCTCACACTTCCTATGTCATAATGATCAAAGAGAGTTTCTAAACTTATAAGAGTCCTAATCTCTCACATTATGATTGCCCTGATGTTGAAAACTACTCCCACATACACATATGAAAAAGATATATGACCAGAATTTGGTTGTATGACTTGGTAGGCAACAATATGTTCCATATAATACCGTGTTTCTCCAACAATACGGCCTCCACCAATAGGAAGCCCCACCATGTTTTATAGGCATTCAATTTATAAAATTGAATTAAGCCCCTCCCCCCAAATTAAGGCCCATATTAAACATGCAAAATGGGGGGGAATGGTGGGGGGGCTTGCATTTAGGAATACTTGCATGCCTGGATATGGTGCTGCCTGCGTTGGTGGGGCACTTCATACTGGGAGACCTTTTGCCACCGTTGCTTTTCCTTCTCCCTTGCTGCCACGGTGTTAGAGGAATGCCGTGGCATTTGGCGCAGCCACATGCGGCCAGTCAAGGCTCCTCCCTGCAACCGGAGCCCTGAGGAGACACTTGGCTTCAGGCGTACCCGTCGCCGCGTTCTGAGGGAAGGCGCTCGCTTGAGAGGATCTCTCCCTCTCTCTCTCTCTCTGCAAGGTCTATGCTGTGGCTGAGGAGGAGGAGGCTGCAGCCAGTTCCTTCTGCTTGCTGAGAGATAAGGAAGCTGCGGCTTTGCACAGCAAGTGAAGCACTGCTCGCCCGGGCAAGATTTGGGAATGAGGGGCTGGAGGAGGCATGAATGCACCTGTGGCTCACTTTCCCGGCTCTGCCCAGCCTGTACGGCTCTGGCGTGGCCTTGGCAGGATGAGCAGAGGGTCCGGCAGGGAGGCGCTCACTGCCGGGAAGGAGGGCCCGCCTGTCAACTTAGCCTGGGGTGCCCAGCGCAGCGAGCGCCTCCCTGCCGGACCTTCTGCTCATCCCTCCAGAGCTGCGCCAGAGCCATTTGGGCTGGGCAGAGCCGGGAAAGCGAGCTGCAGGTGTGTGCATGCCTCCTCCTGCCCCTCGTTCCCAAATCTCGCCCGGGCGAGCAGCGCTTTGCCCGTTTTTCTAATGCTGAGGCAGCAACGGAGAAGGAAAAGGTCTCCCAAAACCCAAGATATCGCCGCCCGCCCACCCAAGGATGCAAGGGGTGGAATTAAGTCACCCCCAAAAAGACGGCTAGCCGTTTTTGGGAGGGTTAAAAAAATATAAGGCCCGGCCTTATAATGTGAGAAACACGGTAGATACCATATTTTCCTTTATTCTCATTGTGGTGAATAACCATTATATGACTTGCACAGATCAAAATTATTTTTGGTTTAGATGATCCTGCTAAATAACAAGCAGAGGTATGTCCCTGCCAATATGTCCATGTTATTTTTGGTACTTTGCACATCTTAGAAAGTATATTCAACCCCTAGTCTAGTCTCAGGAGACAGAAAATGTGCTAGATCAGAAATATGCACCTCTAAGTAGAAAGCTAAAGAGTGCAAGTCTACTCTTGTCCACCAATTCTAAGTGACTTCATCATAAGTATGCAGACATCACACAAATTACATTGTGTGGTGGTGAACAAACTTGCTGAGTATCACACAAGACAGTTACATGTCCAATGGAGCATGGAGGATGGCGGAAGGAGAGAAATAACTAACTTTCTGAA
Organism: Laticauda colubrina; assembly: GCA_015471245.1. Taxonomy (NCBI): domain Eukaryota; kingdom Metazoa; phylum Chordata; class Lepidosauria; order Squamata; family Elapidae; genus Laticauda; species Laticauda colubrina. The sequence continues at coordinate 5,610,109 of BLBF01000032.1, read as the reverse complement.
AAAAAAATAGTGTGTCATTATGATTATTTATGGCTCAGGGAGCCATAGGTGTGACAATATCAAATGCCATGACTGCATATTTGAGACATAATACTGATGTGTGTCCAATCACACTTGGCCAATAAAGCTATTCTATTCTATTCTATTCTATTCTATTCTATTCTATTCTATTCTATTCTATTCTATTCTATTCTATTCTATTCT
>BLBF01000032.1:5577825-5604497 GCA_015471245.1 Laticauda colubrina | reverse complement strand
CTATCTATCTATCTATCTATCTATCTATCTATCTATCTATCTATCTAAGCTGGTTAGTGTTACTTGCAGATCCTTACTTATACCTTCAGTCAGTCATGTTCATTTTTAAGGCTAAGTTTGTTGTTTTAGTTTTGTTTGTTTAATGTAAACTCTGAAATAGAAGAGGTTGGGTTTTTTTAAGTTCTCTAGAGGAGAGGGTAAGATAAAAAAAGTCTCTGTGAGAAATAAAATAAAAGAATACTATTCAAGGATCTGAACAATCTAAGGATTGCTTATAAAAAAGAACACAAAACTCATAAAGATTACTTTTCCAAGCTACAAAAGAAAGCAAATGCAGCTTTTGTTCATTCATTTCTATATTCAAGGCTCACATGAAAAAAAAACCTTACCTGTCTTTAAAAAGAGTTCAGAAGCACTTTCTTTTCAAGAATGAGAGGGCACCCCAAGAAACTTAAAAGAAGGTTTGTCTGTGTTATGATATTTGGCAAGCTGTTAATGTAAATATTAAGTTCTACCTTCCTTTCATGCCATACAGGTACCCCTTTCTGCCGGTGAAAAAAGCACAAAATCTGAATCAAGCAAATTGATTTAAAATGTGGAGCAAGGATGTCTAAACACTGCCACCTTCTAGACTCGAGGTGGTAGTGCAGTGGCCATCTCCATGTGGGTCATGATTTGAGGGTTAGGGAGAGCCCGATGCCAACCTTACCTGTCTTCTCTGGTTGCTTAGACAGAAGGTGCAGATGGATCTTGGGCTCCCCGAGGCAGGGCTGCCTTGCAAGAGAGGCTGATACTGCAGGCAGGGCTGCCTCACAAGCAAGGCCTCCTCAGCCAAATTCCCACTGGATTGCTGCTGTTGTTGTTGCTGCTGCTGTAGGAGCAGCATATTCGCCAGGTGCGAGATGTAGCTTGAGGCCAGGCGCAGGGTCTCGATCTTGGATAGCTTACGGTCTGCAGGCTCAGTTGGGATGAGTGTGCGTAGGGTACTGAAAGCGGTGTTGACGCTGTGGGTTCGGTCCCTTTCCCGAGCGTTAGCTGCCTGCCTCTGCTTGTTGTGACCACTCAGCCGAGGGCTCTTGCGTTTGCGTTTGCTTTGGGCCCCGGTGCCGGGGAGGGAGTGACCCGAACTGCTCTCGCTGCTGCCACTCTCCAGCTCCTCCAGATCGGATGCAGCACCCCCGCTTGACTTCATGGTCAAGCCGGCAACCCTTCAGCTCCATCACTTTTATGCCCAGCAGCTGCCACCTTGTTCCTGTTAGCATCAGCAGCCGCTGCTCTACCAACTCCCCTCCAGCAGCAGGTCATTTTTTGAATGGTTGCTCCTTTTAGATCGAGCAGATGGTGGCTCTGTAAATAAGGCAAGGGAGGTGGAGCTGCCTCTCAGAGGAGCTATTGCAAGCCCTGCACCTGTCTCCCCCTTGTCATGTCAGCATGTGCAAAGGCCTGGGCAGCCCCCAGGAGCATGGGCAGAAAGGAAACAAAGCCCTTGCCCTCCCCTTTCTCCTAACTCTCAGGAATGGGTTCATGCCTCTCTCAAATCCTCCAGGAAGTCAGACATTTCCCCCTTTCTCTCAGCAGGCTCATAATTCAGGAATCACTTGAATATCTTGGTTACTAAAAACTGAGCCAAGTGTTGGACCCAGATTATTAAAATCAGAGTTCCTCCCCCCCTCCCTCTCTTTCTTTCTTTCCTTCCTTCCTTCCTTCCTTCCTTCCTTCCTTCCTTCCTTCCTTCCTTCCTTCCTCCCTCCCTCCCTCCCTCCTTCCCTCCCTTCCCCCTTCCTTCCCAGAATTTTCATAACTTTTATCATGTTGATTGCTCAATGTCAGCTATTGGTTGGCTTGTGTGAACCATTTCTTAATGCAGTTTCAAAATCGCTGCATTTGTAGGACTGCCAATTATTTTCTCATCACTAACATATAGAAAAATGCTCTGGGGTAATGTAAGGTCCAGCATTTACAAACAATTCTTACAATATGTTTTAGACTAGGGATGTGTTCTGGCATATCTCAGAAATATAACAAGGCATTTCAACTGTGTCACTCTGCAAACCATTAAAAAAAAAAAAAGGTTGCCCAACTAAGATCTCAATCAAACTACCCAAATGGACTAAGCAACTATTACTAAGGGCTTCAGGAGAAGGATATATGGTCAGTTTTAATCCAAAAGCTCAACATCACTATTTTCTGTTTAATGTAGTATTGGAATACTGGAGATGGCTTCCTTTTAGCACCAATGCAAGCACTCCAACACAGTCAGCTGCTTCCACATTCTTGGCTGTAAGTCCTCCTGTCCTCTCACCAACTCTGCTAGATCCTATTTGTGGTTTGTTGCCACACTCTATTGCCTCTGTCACTCTCATCGACTCATTTATGCAGGGCAGAGATCAGTCACAGACTAAAAATGGACATTCAGAATCCAATGTCCCCTGCATGTAATTCTCACCTGTAAAAGCATGGCCATGCTTCAAGACTACTGCAGCATTTGTGTTCACTGCTGGAAGAACAGGCATAATATATTATGAATTGCCACAATGAGACACACTGTTACTTATATCATACAATGATGGATTTGGCTTGATTCCTGCTTCTTGAAAAGCATCAAACAATGGCATCCTTGATTTTTTGGCCCACTCAAGACTTCTTGACTTGATTTGGAATCAATTTGATATTTATAAACTTTTCATTAATCTTGACCCTTTAAGCTGTTGGTAAAACTTCAGTTATAAGCCAAGTCAAAGGTCCCAGAAGGTAACCATATCAAACCCACCAACATATTAAAAACATGGCACATGAAGACTTCTTGACTTATTTATCATAATTCTGTTTTATTTGTGTACGTGTGTCTGTGTGTTCTACACTGAAACACTGAAAGCAGTATTGCAACATGAGAAGTTCTCTGAATAAATACACCAAAGCAATAGTATCATGGCTATCACAGTATTTTCATATGGAACGGAAGTATGATTTGCTTTGCCTTAAATACTCTTCTGGCATCAGCACCCAGTTCCCAAACACCCAAAGGCACCCATATAAAGATTTGAAGAACAAACAGAATTAATGGGCTGAACCTTAACCAAAGCAGCAGAAGTCAGAACAAAAAGCTGGATGGAAACTAATCAAAGAGAAAACCAAGGAGAAATTTTCAGACAGTGAGAACAATTAATCAGCAGAATAGCTTGGCTTCAGAAGTTGTGAATGCTCCAACTTTGGAGGCTTTTAAGAAGAGATTGGGCAACCATTTGTCTGAAATGGTATAGGGCAAGGGTGTTACACTCAGGCCTGGGAGCTGGATCTGGCCCGCAGGGTACTTAGATCTGGCCCATGGGTGCCACCCTAGGAAAAACAAAGGACCGGCCTACGGTGCCTCTGCCCATGAAAACAAGGGCCATGGGCAGACCTCCTGAGCTCCATTTTTGTGAGCAGAGTGTTGCAGGAAACCATCGCAGCCAAAAATAGAGCTCAAGAGCCTGTTTTCACTGGCAGAGTGCTCAGGCTGCCACAAGCACCTCTGACATGAGTGACATGGAGCTGGCCACACCCACTCTGGCCATGTCCACCCCGGCCCCCTAAAGTCAAACACAACTCTGATGCAGCCCCCAATAAAATCGAGTTTAACACCCCTGGTATAGTATAGTGTCTCCTGCTTGAGCAGGGGGTTGGACTAAAAACACCCAAGTTTCTTCCAACTCTGTTATTCTGTTCTGTTCTGAACAAAAGAAAAACAACTAAAAGTAACTGTATGCTTCTCTGGTGATCTTTTAATCAATCCTAATGAATCAAATTCACACAGTAGAAGTAAGGAGTTAGTCTTAAGAATAGTTCAAGGACCAACAAAAAAAAATAGGTGGAAATGTTTCGCTGAATACTAATACCAGATGCTATTTGAGATTCTCTACCAGAGAAAAGCCTCATAAAAGGGGAGTTTGATTCTTAATACAACTGAATATTAAGAAATGGAAAAAAAATAATTGGAAACTGTAGCAAGTGGCAGAACCTATATGTTGCATTGATTTGGAATGTGCGGTGTGAAATTTGAAACTTCTCCAATACTCAAACTCAGGCACGTGCAGTAAAATAAATTGAAGAATTCTGAATTTCTGGAAATGTTCTTAGACCAAAAGTGAGATTCTTCCTCCAGCTTTCTTTTCTTCAAACAGATTCCTTTTATTTGTTGTAACCTAGTCGTCTTATCACAGCAATTCTTATATTCTTTTTAAGAAATTTCAGCTGACCTCTAGGTATCTCCAGTTTTTAGGAGATGATTTTATAACTACTCAGGCACCTGGGAAGCATTTCCCCCCCATACCAGTAATAGGGAACTTCCCTGCCCATCCAGAAAACCTGTCAATGAAACAATCAAAATATATTCAGATGTACAGTATGGCACAACTACCTATTCCTCACAGAGAGACCCTCTCTTCTTTTTCACTGATAACTTGTTTTGACATAATTGGAGGAATAGAGTAGGCAGGAAGCCAGAAAAAGACAGTTTTAAGTAAACAGAGACTTCTCCACCTGGGCACAAATAAATTCAGCACCACCATGAGCCTAAAACATTTAATAACAAAAATCCATGCATCTTTAGGATTTCTTTATATTTGACAGCTCTGCATTAAGAAAATTAAAAGTAAAGCCATGAGGCTGATACAATGACAAGTTAATCCAGTGCTTAAGGATCTCCACATAAAAAAAGATTAAATGCTCTTGTTTTTAGCTCTAAGATTCCTTGAAACTTCAGTGCAAAATGACCATTCAGCTAAAAAGATGCTTGTAAAATGTTCAGAATATTGCTGCCGTTAATTGCTTAATTATTGATTGAAATAACATTTAGGCAAACACTGGGTAGAATTAATTCCTTAAGGAAAGTTTAGGACTAAAATTGACATTGTACCACACCCCCCCTTTCCAATACTAATATATGTCACCATTTACAGTCAAGAGTTTTACAAGCCTAATAAGATTATTGAATTAACTGAAAAGCTCATCATTGACTCTTAATTTCCTAAATGACGAGATTGCTTGTGTGCTAATTGCCACAGAATGCCCGAATATACAATGCAGATCACTGATTTCCTTAAGCCAAAATCAGACTTGTGTTAAACAAGTGCAAAACTTTGTGATTACGGTGATTACAAATCAAGCCAAGCTAAGAAACAGAAGGCGCCTTCCTCACATCCGTTTACGCATCATGTACTGCTAATGGCAGAATCACTATAATTTCTCAGAATAACAAAATGATTGCTTGAATATATGCAAAAGGGAAAAAAGCTCTTTGTTCCATTTGTTTTGTGTTTTTTTAAAAACTCAGAATCAACATGGTTTTGATTCTACTGAAATTTGGAGCTTCTGGCTTCATCCCTATAATCTTTTTAGCTGTCACTGCTTTTTTTACAGCTTGTAAATGAATGTGTCCCAAGAGGATCAGACCAGATTAGCAAAGCAATTTCTCCATTGTCATTTAATAATGGTGAAACTAGTCGTGTAAATATAGTCAGGGCAGGCATTGAAGACCCAAAACCCTTCTACTTTTACCTCCAACCCAACCTTAAGCCCATGTCACACTGGCCTACGGATGCAAAAAGGACACAGCGGACAAGCAAAATGTTCCATCCATTGTTATCCGCTCTCAAAAGGGGCAAAAATTTGCATAACCGGAGCGGATAACACGGACGCGGGGAGGACGCAGGGCGGATGCAAAGCGGATGCGGAACGGAAGCCCAGCGGATGGAAGTGGATGAGAGCGGATGGCGCAACCGCAGGGCTTCCGGGGGGCCTCAGCAAAGGGGACGCGGAACGGATACAGAGGATGCAGAGCGGATGCACAGCGGATGAAGCGGATGCAAAGCGGATGCACAGCGGAAGCCTAGCGGATGCCTGGCGATAATTGCGCATGCGGGGAGGATGCATTGCATCGGCCCCACAGATATAACGGAAGCAGCTCGGAAGCAGGTCGCCATTCAGAGGAAAGACCTGCTGCCGGAAGGATTGGCTGCCTTGCCTGCCTTGCCTGAATGTCTGCCTGCCAGCCTTGCTGTCATCCTCCCTGCCAGCCTCCCTGCCAGCCAGCAACCCCACAACCATGCTGAAGCACAGCAAGCCTCAGCCGTCTGCTGCCAGCCCTTGCAAGAGGGACAGGGCTACTATCCCCCTGGCCCTCACTCTGGTTCTGCTGGGGCTTCTGCAGCACGGGCTCACTCTTCTGGGGCTGGGGCTTCTGCTGCTTCTGCTTTTGGAGGAGTTGATGACAAGCACTCCAGTACCAGCCACCTCCACAGCACCTGCACCCTTCACCCCTGAGACTGAGTGACCAAGAGGAGTGCCAGAGACTCATTTTTGTCTTATAGCTTGTTGTTAATAAAGTCTATTTTTGATTCACACACTTGCTTCATTTCTTTTTTTTAATAAAGTCTTGCTGGAAACTTTTATAAATGGTTTAAGCCTTTGCATGCTTGTGGGATGGGTTAAGATAGCTGTGGGATGGGCAGGGATACCTGTGGGAAGGGCAGGGATACATTTGGGATGGCTAATAGCTGTGGGATAGATAAACCTCCAGTGCAAGCATAGTGGGACTGTATGGTCCACCCTCCCAGGTGCCACACCTATGGCCCTTTATTATCAATAACGATATAATCAATCATCCACACATGTCAACATAAACACAACTCTTTATTAAATGCCCTGTTCATTGTAGCCCAACCAAACATACATGGCCCAATCTCATCCATGTGATGAGACAGGCTGAAGGAAGCATCCATTAAGCATCTACCATCCTATCTTGCCACTCCACTGCTCCAGCTGGGGAGTTGCACCATTGTCTCAGGAGGTTGCGCTGCTTCTTCGCCTCACGTGAGGCTCTGTTGGGGCCTTGCACATCCTCAGTGTCTATCAGGTTTTGCCCTTGCCTCCATTCCCCAGGCTCCATGTCCCCATTGCCTTGTTGACGGTCCACAAGCCTGTTCTGCAAGACTGGGTAGCGGGTGCGCATGAGATAGTGCAGGATGCAGCAAGCTTCCACGATCCTCCTCATGGTCTCTGGGCTATGCTGCATGTTGGTGAGAAGTATCTGGAACCTGTTGGCCAGGATGCCAAAGGTGTTCTCCACCACCTGTCTTGCCCTGGATAGCCTGTAGTTGAAGATCCTCTCTTCACGGGTGAGGTATTTGGAGGTGTAGGGCTTCATGAGGTAGGTTGTGAGGGAGAAGGCATCATCCCCCACGATGAAGTAGGGCACATCTTGCATGTCGTTGGGCAGCGGGTCTGGATTTGGGAAGCCCACCATGAGGTTGCTTTCCAGCCCCTCCTTGAGGTGACTGGCGTTGTATACCTTGGCACCTGAAGATGAGCCATTGCCTGAAGCATCAATGTACATAAACTTGTAGTCAGCATCGACCATGGCAAAGAGGATGATGCTGAAGAAGCCCTTGTAGTTGTGATAAGTGGACCCTGAATTGGCTGGAGCTTTGCAGGCCACGTGCTTGCCATCTATGGCTCCAACGGTGTGGGGGAAGTTCCACTTCTGATACCACTGCTCTGCAACTTTCTTCCATCCTTCTTCAGTGGAGGGCCACTGGAGGAGCTCCTCCTTGTATTCTTCGATGATGGCCTGCACCACTTCTCTGACCACAAAGCTGATGGTGCTGGGTGGCACCCTCCAGCCGTACTGCATGCTCCTGTAGGAGGTCCCTGAGGCCAGGTGGCGCAGAGTGAGTGCCACTTTGAGCCCAGGTTCCAGGCTGGGTGGGAAGTTGGTGTTTGTCTTGGTCAACCTGGGTGTCAGGCAATGCACAACTTCGTCAAACATGGCTGGAGGCATCCTCATGAAGTTCTGGAACGCCCGAGTGTCTTCGCTCCTGAGCTCCACCATCAGCTTGTTGTACAGTCCGTCCTCTGCTCTTCTGGCGAACCATCTTTGGACCCAGACTTTTTTTGGGTGCCTCCTTTTCTTCCCGTAGTAGAGTTCACAGAGCCTGTAGATGGTTTCGCACTGTTGCAGAACGATGGTGGCTGCCAAAAGGACTTTGTCACAATCCACGGTAGACATGACTGGATGCTGTGGAAGAGGAAGAATCAGATGAAGGCTGCAGAGGTCTGCACAGCTAGGCTGCTGGCCTGAAAGTGAGATGCAGACGAGTTGCTCCCCCTTTTTATGGGCAGTATAGGTGTCCCTTTGCATCCTCTAGGCATCCTCTAGGCATCCTCTAGGCATCCTCTAGGCATCCTCTAGACATCCTTAATATCCGAGATAGGTCTCCTCTGCGAACGTTTTTTCCACTTTAAACGCTTTGCTTCTGCTAGGCATCCGTTCTGCATCTGTTCTGCATCCTTTCTGCGTCTGTTCTGCTTCCTCCCTGCGTCTGTTTACCGCTGGAGCGGATGGAGTTGCGCGGATGTGGAACGGATGCCTTGTGGATATAGCGGATGCATAATGGATGCGTAACGGATGCATAGCGGATGCAGAACGGACGAACTGGATACATTTTCCGCGCAAAAGTTTTGGGCAGCCCAAAACTTTTGGAGCAGATGAAACGTCCATAAACGGATGCTGGCCGGATAGAGAGGAAGCCAAACGGAGGCAGTGAGTACAGAACGGATACATCGTGTTAACCAATGGTTGGCAAGGTTTTTTGTCCATTTTACATCCTCTTTGCATCCGTTGGTTCAGTGTGACATGGGCTTTAGATGTAGTTTATTCCCAAGCAGTATATATTTTGGACAAAACCTAAGCATTTGCATAGGGTGATATCAGGGTTGGGTTTCAAAAATTTTAGCAAAGGGTTCTCTGCCCAGTTGCTAGGTGGGTGTGGCCGTGGTGGGCATGACCTAGTTGGCCTCCTGCACCATGGCCAGGGGGGAATCATTTTTTCCCTCCCTGTGCTCTGGAGTCTTTCCTTGAGCCTCCATGAAGGTAAAATAGGCCTCCCCGAGTTCTGGAGGCACTCTGGAAGCCAGGAACAGGCCCATTTCCAGCCTTCCCGAACTTCTGGGAGGCCCATTTTTTGCCTTCCCCAAGCCTCTGCACATGCCCTGCACTTACTTGCATCCAAAACGGGCCATATGGGGACTCTTGGGAGGGGTGGGGCAGGGTGGGTGTGGTCAGTCAGGAGTGGGAATTGGGGGTTCTCCGAACTGCACAGAATCTTAGCTAGGGGCTCTCCCGAACCCCTGAAAACCCCCAGAAGACTACCTCTGGGTGACATGACCTGTGAGTTTGGAACAGCTGGTGCAGGAGATCAGGGGTATCCAGCCTCCAGTCCACAGCCTGATGCTGGGCCTCCATCTGTTGGGAACCAGTTTGCACAAGCAGCTGGTGAGTGCGTCTGTGCAAAGCTGCATTTGTGCAAGCAGTGTATGCATATGCAAAACCACCCCCTCTGTCTCCCATCCTCACCACTGAGAGACAGTTTTCATAGATGGAAAATTGGGGACCACTACAGTAGAGAGCCTCTGTGTGTACGGATGAAGGAACACTAGATGACTAACTCTCATTCTTTGCTGCCATCTCATGGCTAACCAGTTGTCTTCAGTGTGGACAAGATATTTCTAGTTTCTCTACCTCTGAGGTAATGCCCCAAGCTAACACCTCTGCTATTCCCAGCATATGCCAGTGCTGGACCCAAGAGTATGCCTGATGCCTTGGAAGGAGGTCTCTAACTGTTTAATTTTTGACTAATGAGATGATGGGGTGGTAGTGGAACTTAGAGAGTTCTGCTCCTCTCCCTCATTTGAAATAAAAAAACCTCTGAAAATTTGACCGTAATAAATATCAAGCATCAAACTATTCTTCAGATTATCATTTTGATCACTCTGCCCACTGCCTGGTGCAGTTTTCAGTTCCATTTCCCTCTTTCCCTTCACCTTTCAGGCATTTTACTCTGACAGGTTAGAGGTCATATTGATTGAAGTGTTGATGCGATTATGCAATCATATTACCGTGCCCTTTTGTGTGGTGACCTCATTAATGCATGCCCATATATCGATGCACATCAGTAAAGTGTAAGAATGAAAAGGCACCAGTGGGCTGTGATAGCAAATGGCATTTGGATGTCACTCATTGCAGAAACACCATAAGTCATCCTGAAGAGTGAGCAATGCAAAACTCAAAAGTGTCAATCATGGCGAAGAAAATCTTTCTTTCTCTATTTATAACTTAAGTATATAATATCTATAGGCTTAAACCTGCTTCTCAGAGGAGGAGATGAGCTGCTTTTTGTCATTGCCACCATTATGAAAGAGTTTGGTGTACTAGGCCCTCTCAATCCACCAGTGTCCTGTCCATCTAACTAGAAAGCGAGGAGAAGGGATTTGGTGGATCAGAGTGAGAATGCCTTCCCATCACTTCATGATTGACTGTGAAGCACAGATAGTCCTTGACTTACAACCATAATTGAGCCCCAGAATTTTTGCTGCTAAGCAAGACCTTTGCTAAGTGCATTTTGCCCCATTTTAGAACCTTTCTTGCAGCAGTTGTTAAGTGAATCATCACAGTTATTAACTTAGTAACACAGTTGTTAAGTAAATCTGGTTACCCCACTTGTCAGAAGGTCACAAAATGTGATCACATAACCCTGGGACATTGCAACCATCATAACTATGAGTATCTGAATTTTGACTGTGTGAACGTGGAGAACTGCAACGATTGCAAGTATGAAGAATGGTCATAAGTAATTTTTTTTCAGTGCCCTTGTAACTTCGAATGATCACTAAATGAACTGTTGTAAATTGAGAATTACCTGTATGTTTCTAGCCTATCTTATTCATCAGTGATTCACCTTTTTATTAACTTTATTTAGAATCTAAATAAGCTAAAGTATTTAGGAATTTTGTTTTTCACATAATGGTTCTGGTTTGATGTATATCTTCCTCTGCCTTTTTTATCAGAACTGTTCTTACTTCTGGTGTTTGGAGGGCATCTAGCAGGAACCTAAGTTCAGGGAAATAATATTCCATTTCTAATACATAAAGTGGTCCACTTAATAAGTCTTTGGGAAAAACAATTATTCATTAGATTTAAATCTCATTTTTCCTCCAGGAGCTTCAGATGATTTATCTAGCACAGGGGTGTCAAACTCAATTTCACTGAGGGTTTGTTTGATCTTGGGGGGTTGGGGGGACATGTCCAGGGTGGTCATAGGCTGGGTGGGCATGTCCAGCTTAATGTCATTCATGTCAGGGGCACCGTGGGGCCCAGGAGGGGCTGGGGGTGTGCTCTTGCAGCTCTCTGGCAGCAACAACAGAACCCAGAAGGACTGTGCATGGCCCTCACAAGCTCTGCTTTCACTGGCAGAGGCACTGTGGGCTGGTCCTTCTTTATTTCCAGGATGGTCCTGAGGGCCAGATCTAAGCACCAGATCTGACCCGTGGGCCTTGAGTTTGACACCTCTGATCTAGCACTTTCATGTTGAATTCTATCTTAAGAAAAATGTTCCTGTAGAGTAGGTTGGATTGAAAAGCACCTGGCTCATCCAGAATGCTTCAAGTGCTAAACCTGGATTTCAGCCTAGGCTTTCCTGTATAATTCTACACTTAAACTGCTGTGTCGTTCTTGTCCTGATCAACAAACATAAGACTTCTTGCCTGAAAGGATAGAACAATTGTCCCTCAAGATATGGAGGCAGCCATCTTAGAGAAAATGTATGTGGTCAATGGCTAAGGCTTCCCTCCACTTTCCCTCCACTGTCAGCCCTTAATGTTAGTCCTGACAAGAACCAACCATGAGTATTAACTAACTCTACTTTTATTGTAAAGTTATAGTAACAGAATCTTGCAAGTCTGAAAATACAGTACATTCCTTCCCCACTTGCCCTTATGGTCCAAGAAACTAGGGAAGATTCATTGCGAGTCTTTATTGAAAACATCTTTCTTGTGAAACTATGAAAATAAAACTCCAGATGGACTTCCTGGGGAGATATGGTGAATTGAAAATAGTTCTGCAAAAGAAGTAAAGACAAAGGGATTAGTGGGTAAACTTGTTCTTTAGAACCTCTCCAAATCAGGTGAGGACTGGAGATCCCCCATATGTGTTCTGGATGGCTACTCCTCATGAAAAGGCCTCAGGAAGTGATTTTTCTATGAGTTGGAGTACTGGGATGATGGAATCAGCCACCTTGCTTAAAATAACTGCAGAGATCTTTAAAAGGGCACAACGTCCACAAACCTTACTTTCTTGTCTTTTTCCGAAATAGCCTGTTAATTATTCTAGAGCTATTAGCTTTGAAATGATGGGTTTTGAAAGTCTTCATCAGATAAGTTTATCTTCAACTCTGAACAACAGGAAAACTGATTACAAGCTTAAGAATTTAAAATAATTTGAAATAAACAGCAAGAAGATAAATAAGAGTTTGATCTAAAAACGTTATAAATGATTTAAGGGCACAGATAGCTTGGAATGTTGACATTTACTATAGGATTTTGGAATTAATTATAAAAAACAAACAACACCTCATGGGAAACAGATTTATTTGGGTTCGCCTGGCAATTTCCTTTTATTCAAAACAAAGATAAGTGATGATTTAAGAAAATGGACACTAGAGGGGACTATTCTCCCTTTACTTATTCTGTTTTCTTTTTCTCTTTTCTTGCACTTATTTTTTTATTCTCTTCTCTTTCTTTAAATTTAGCTTTTTAAAGGTTGCATTATTTTATTATTGTAATTAATAAAATTATATTTAAAAAGTAAAATAAAATTCCAGAGAAGTGCTTGAAAATCATTTTGTATGTTGTAGTTCTCCACTTCTTAGGCAAATCAACATGCTAACCTGCTATAAAGCTGGAGCCAAATGTATAAGACAGGGGAAATAAGAAGGCTTGTACTGTACTTTTTGTTCAGACTTAAATAGGCCTTCGACTTCTTCTGTTCTCAATGAAAGAAAGATAACTCTAGAAAGATAACATTTTAGTTATCTTCCTGACTTTGAAAGAGCTCAGCACACAGTTATATTCCTGCCAGACTGAACTGTTGTCTTCCTGGGAGGTACAAAGATTAATAAACTGCCTACAAATAATACAGAACCATTATTTAGCTCAAATATATCATCCTTAGCTGTGGTTTCTTTCTCCTTTCAGAAGCATGATGATGTTGGTAGTCATCATAGAAAGCATATTGGTAGTTTTAGTAATAATAAGTACCACCCCATCATCATTCACATCACTAAATCATTCAAAGCTACAGCACAACCATAAAGATTTGAAGAAGAAATATTGCCAGACATAGGTATACACCCAAACCCTCATTAATTGGACTACTTTTGGGTAATAAATTAGGAGATACTTTCCCTACGTTCTGTATGTTGGTTTGCAATCTGACTCCAGAGTTGAAAGAGAGAGAGAGAGAGAGAGGGAGAGAGAGAACTTCATATAGGAGTGGGGATACCCCTCTCTCTTTATTTTAATAGGCATTTAAATCACTTTGGTAAATATCATCAGATCTTACCTTCTGAACACCTAAATAAAACTTAGTGTACCAATTTTTGAGTACCCTATTCAGTAGTGGGCTTCAATTTTTTTTTTTATATTGGTTCTGTGGGTGTGGGTTGGTGGACATGGCTTGGTGGGTGTGCAAGGGAAGGATACTGCAAAATCTCAATTCCCTCCCCACCCTCCCCACCCCACTCATCTGCTTTCCAGCTCTGTTCTCCTGTGCAGGGCAACAAAAGAAGACCCAGCCAATCAGCTGGGATCCAGGAGGCAGAGGATAGATGAGGGCAGGACCAGTCAGAGGTGGTATTTGCCAGTTCTCCAAATGACTCCAAGTTTCCACTACCGGTTCTCCAGAACTAGTCAGAACTGTCTGGATACCACTTCTGACCCTTTCAAGCCTCTTTTAATGAGCTTTGGACCTTGATCCCTAACCTCCTGTCAATTGTCTCCTTTCAGGACATTGTCATTGCTTGAGGGGAGGCAGCCTGTCAGCCCTTGATCCATCTTGGGACTTTACAGGGTTGCCACAGTGGGGGATGGGTGAGCTGTGGGAACGGGAAAGTAGTGAAGGGAGTATAATCACAACAACATTCTTTCACATGAGATCAAGGACAGGCTGTTGGCACCTGGAGGGGAATGACCGAACTGTGGCAGCAGCTGAGAAAAGAGATTGATCAGGCCATGTGATGTGAATGTCACTGGACAGGGCAGGGTATGAGTGGATGGGGGGAAATGCAGGATTTTAGATTTGGGTTTTCCCCAGATGTGCCAACATGACTTCTCTAATAAATTCTTACTTTGATGAACTTTGTCTTGGAGTTCTGAACTGTAATGTGGGTTTACTTGGAATGCTGACACAAAAATTACAGGCACCCCATAGCTATTTTTCTCTATCTTTCCCAATAATTTAACTTAAGGCTAGGTCAAACTGGCTGATGTATGCAAAATGTATGCAAAAAGGACATAACGGATGAGCAAAATTTTTGGGGTGGCTCCATACGTTGTTATCCGCTCTCAAAAGTGCCCCAAATTTGAATAAACAGAACGGAAAACAACGAAAAGGAATGGACGTGGGTAGTACATAACGAGGATGGTAAGTGGATGTTTGTAGGAAGCCTAGCGGATGGAAGCTGATGGAAGCGGATGACACATCCAAAGGGCTTCCGGGGGAGAATAGCGAAGCGGAGGTGTAGCGGAAGGAGCGGATGCATAGCGGATGACGCAGATGCATCATGGATGCCTATGGGATGCATAGCGGATGCAAAGTGGTCACTGTGCATGCAGGGAGGATGAATTGCGTCAGCTCCGCGGATATCAAAAGGATGCAGCTCGCAAGCAGTCACCATTCAGAGGAAAGACCTGCTGCCAGAGACATCTTGAAAGAACACCATGGTTCGTCAGTCAGGGAAGAAGAGGAAGCCTGTGCCTACTCCTGCCAGCCCTGGCAAGAAGGACAGAACCACCATCCCACCCCCTGGCACTGATTCTGAAGTTGCTGGTGCTTCTGTTGCTGGTGCTGCTGGTGTTGCTGCTGCTGGTGCTTCTCCTGCTGGTGCTGCTGGTGCTTCTCCTCCTCCTCCTGCTGCTGCTGCTGCTGCTGCTGTGGTGGACCAGCCCCAAGGCCCTCAAAGCCCTGCTGCTGAAGACCCTGAAGCCCCTGCCAGAGGGAGGAAGAGGCAAGGAAAGGAGAAGGGAGAGAGGAAACAGTACTCCATTTCCGAGGACCATGAGGAGGAGGTGCTAGAATGGCTGAGGGAGAACGAGTACCTGTGGAGAAAGGGCCAAAGGCTCTATTGCAACACCAAGAGAAAGCAGGCAGCGTGGAGAGACAGGACAGAGAGCCTGGGCTACACTTCAGATGTACTCCTGGGATGGTGGAAGCACATGGATACCTGGTATGGCAAGCTGCACCTGAAGAAATCTGGCCAGGCCGCTGTCAAGCTCACTGACCGGGAAATGTACGTCATGGCCAAGTGCAGCTTCCTGGAGGGTGAGGTCTGCCACCGAGGAGCAGCCCCTCTGTCAACCCTCTCCCTCAGACAGCCCACAGACAGCCAGTCCTCTTCCAGCCAGGAGACAGCTACCGTGTCCAGGCAGGTGTCTTTGGAGGGCCCCACGGCAGAGACCCCCCTGACAGCTGCACTCCCCATGCCAGAGGACGTGGACAATCCCCTGTCTCAAATGGAGCAAGAAGAAGCAGCACCCAGAGACCAACCCACCCCCACCCCCACCCCCAGCTCCACAGGATGCAGGCAGAGAGGCAGACTGGAGGGCCAGAGCCACACTGTCCTGTTGGAGATCGGGGACACAATCAAGACCAGCCCAGATCTTCTCTCTCAGCTGGTCCACAGCAATATACCATCCTCGAACCACAATCCCTTCATCACGTACGTGAGCCAGACCCTCATGGACCTGCCTGAGGCCCAGTACCAGGTGATGAAGCAGAAGATCATAGCACTTCTGCACAACCCTCCAGGCCCAGCTGAACCTGCTCCGACCCAGTCCAGGTCTGCTCCTCCACCCCAGGCTATGTCACAGCCCTTCCACGGCTTCCAACAGCCCCTCACCTACCAAGGCTACGAGTATCAGGACTTCCCACAGCAGAGGCAGCCCTTCCCAGTCCAGGCCCAGGTTCATCGGATGCCACAGATGCCTCACCTCGCCCAGCTGCAGACCAGACAGCCCCACTACACTCCTCCTTCCTCCACCCCACAGCAAGCCCCTCAACAGAAAATCTGTCATCAGTACTGTGCCTGACATCCCAGGTCCTTGAGGAAGGGCCTCTCAACCTCACGGGACTGAGTCAGCTCTCTGAGAGCTTCCTGAACACACCATCCCCTATTGTACTCTCGGGGCCAGGCACCCCAATGGCTCCTCAGACCAGCACTCCAGCCACCTCCACCTCCACAGTCCCTAGCCGCTTGACAACTGAGACCATGGACATGCCTCAGAGTGATTAAGAATAGTGCCAGAGACTGAGTTGTTTCCTGTTCACCTTATCTTTGCTTAAAGACACTTTACTTGGTTCATTTTGCTTTTTTAATAAAGTCATACAGTTTACTTAAGACAGTTGTAAATAAAGGTTATCTTTGCTTCACACACTTGGTTCATTTTTTTTACTTAATAAAGTGTTGGTGAAAACTTTGAAAAAATGGTTAAGCCTTTGCATGCTTGTGGGATAGGTAAGGATAGTTGTGGGATGGGTGAGGATAGCTGTGGGATGGGTAAGGATAGCTGTGGGATGGGTAAGGATAGCTGTGGGATGGATAAGGATAGTTGTGGATAGGTAAGGATGGCTATGGGATAGATAAACCTCCAGTGCAAGCATAGTGGGACTGTATGGTCCACCCTCCCAGCTGCCACACATATAGCCGTTTTTTATCAATAACAATTTATTCATTGATCTACACATTTCAAAATAAACAAAGCTCTTTATTAATGCCCTATTCATTGTAGGGCCACTCAACATACATGGCACAATCTCATCAGTGTTATGAGACAGGCTGAAGGAAGCATCCATTAATCATCTACCATCCTGTCTTGCCACTCCACTGCTCCAGCTGGGGAGTTGCACCAGTGTTTCAGGAGGTTGTGCTGCTTCTTCCCTTCATGTGATGCTCTGTTGGGGCCTTGTACATCCACAGTGTCTATCAGGTTTAGTCCTTGCCTCCATTCACCAGGCTCCATGTCCCCATTCCCTTGTTGATGGTCCACAAGCCTGTTCTGCAACACTGGGTAGGGGGTGCGCATGAGATTGTGCAGGATGCAGCAAGCTTCCATGATACTTCTCACAGTCTGTGGGTGATGCTGCATGGTGGTGAGCAGTTCCTGGAACCTGTTGGCCAGGATGCCAAAGGTGTTCTCCACCACCTGTCTTGCCCTGGATAGCCTGTAGTTGAAGATCCTCTCTTCACGGGTGAGGCATCTGGAAGTGTAGGGCTTCATGAGGTAGGTTCTGAGGGAGAAGGCATCATCACCCATGATGAAGTAGGACGCATCTTGTGTGTCATTGGGTAGGGGGTCTGGATCTGGAAAACCCATGATGAGGTTGTGTTCAAGCCCATCCTTGAGGTCACTGGCGTTGCATACCTGGCTATCTGAAGCAGACCCGTTGCCTGAAGCATCAATGTACATGAACTTGTAGTCAGCATCAACCATGGCAAAGAGGATGATACTGAAGAAGCCCTTGTAGTTGTGATAAGAGGACCCTGAGTTGGCTGGAGCTTTGCAGGCCATGTGATTCCCATCCATGGCTCCAGTGGTGTGGGGAAAGTTCCACCTCTGATACCACTGTTCTGCAAGTTTCCTCCAGCCTTCTTCAGTGGTGGGACACTGGAGGAGCTCCTCCATGTATTCTTCGATGATGGCCTGCACCACTTCTCTGACCACTTTGCTGATGGTGTTCTATGGCACCCTCCAGGCATACTGCATGTTTCTGTATGTGGTTCCAGAGGCCAGGTGGTGCAGAGTCAGTGTCACCTTCAGTCCAGGGTCCAGGCTGGGAAGGAAGTTGGTGCTCGGCTTGGTCAACCTGGGTCTCAGACGCTCAACAATTTCGTCAAACATGGCTGGTGGCATCCTCATGAAGTGCTGGAATGCACGAGGGTCTTCATTCCTCTGCTCCACCATCAGCTTGTCATATAGTCCAAACTCCACTCTTCTCCCGATTCATCATCGGACCCACACAGCTCTTGGACATCTCCTTCTTCTCCTTGCGTAGAAAAGGTGAAACAGTCTGAAGAGGGCTTGGTTCTGGTGTTGAATGATGGTAGCTACCATAAGGAGTGTGTGATGATCCATGGTGGAGATCAATGAATGATGTGGAAGAGCAAGAGCAAGGGTGAAGAGGTCTGTACACCCTGACTGCTGGACTGATAGTTAGATCCAGGTGATTTCCTCCCCCTTTTTATAGGAAATATTGGTTTTCCGCTTGGTGTCCTTCCACATACTCTAGGCATACTCCAGACATCCTAAATATTCGAGATACGTCCCATATACAAATGTTTTGTCCATTTTAATGCTTTATATACGAGATGCATCCACTTACATCCTTTCTATTTCCGTGCTACTAACGCTGTGTGGACGTTCTGTGTACCTTTCGCTTCCTCCCTCTTTCCACTTTCAGCTGCAGCAGATGTGAGTTGAGGGGATGTCCAGAGGATGCCAAGAGGATACAGCGGATGTGTTATGGATGACAATGGACGTAGAACATTTGTTGCCCGTATGTGTTGTGGATGTACATCATATGCGGCAGAAAGTTCATCCGCTCAAAAAGTTTTGTGCAGCTCAAAACTTTTTGAGTGGATGAAATAGCAGGAGACGGATGTTTGATGGATAGAGCGTATGAAACAAGTATGCAGTGAGTACACAACGGATGCATCACGTTTTCAAACAGATGGCAAGCTTTTTTGTCCATTTTACATCCTCTTTGCATCCGTTGGTGCAGTGGGACATGGGCTTTAAGCAGAGTGGCTCAACTTCGAGATCAGAGGTGGTATTCAGCAGGTTCTGACCATTTCTGGAGAACTGGTAGCAGAAATTTTGAGTAGTTCAGAGAACAGCCAAATACCACATCTCACAGGAGATTTTACGGTATCCTTCCCCTGCCACATCCACCAAACCACGCCCACAGAACCAGGAGTAAAAAAAATTGAATCCCACTACTGTTCGAGCTGTATGGACTTCAGCTCTCAGCCACAATGCTAGCTTAGGAATTCTTATTAAGATTTATTTTAACAAAGAATCTACTACTTGATTGCTCACCTGCTTGTTTTAAAAAAGAAGTAGTTTGCTTCTTTTGATTTGGAGAAAGAGAAAAATTCTTTATTTTTGAATCACACAAAGTAATTTGTACAACCCATTGAGATGGACATAATATATCTGAGCTATAGCAAGTAGTAATTACTAGATTACTATTTGATGTTTGCATAGAGTTACTGTAATTTTTCTGATACTTTTGTAGATATCTAATAGTGATTATAGTGATCCTGTACTTTTACAGCACAGGCACTTTGTGCCTATGTAAAGGCATCCAGCAGTTAGGTTATACAAATTTTATAGAAATGTCTGCTTTTACTTATTTATATAAGTAAATAATATAATATATATATATAAATAATATGATATAAAATATATAATATATCTCATATATGCGTGTGTATATGTTTAGATTCCGTAATAGACACATCCATATACATATAGGTAAAGGTAAATGTTTCCCCAGTCCAGTCATGTTCAATTTTAGAGGCAGTTCTCCATTTCTTAGCTAAGGGAGATAGCAGTATCTGAAGACAATTTCCATGGTCATGTGGCCAGCATGCTGTTACTTTCCCACTGAAGTGGTACCTATTTATCTACTTACATTTGCATGCTTTCAAACTGCTAGGTGGGCAGGAGCTGGAGCAAGTAGCAGAGCTCACCCCTCACATAGTGCTCAGATCTCAAACTCCGGCTGTCAGCTTTCCGGCTGATAACCTCAGAATTTTTAACTGTTGAGCTTCAGGTCCTCCCATATACATATATGTATATACAATACAATATATACAATATGTACAGAAATGTAAGGGCAACATGTATTTTAGAATGTGCTTATTCAGTGGGGATTTTAATATTTCTTAATATTTCTCCGAACTAAATTGTAGATTTTGATATCATGCTCCAGGATATTTTTCTTTTCACAATCTTAGGTGCAGTTTACAGGAAAGACTGGAGACTGAAAGACTGAAGAAAATAAAAATGAAAACTCTTTAGGATTATAGCTTTGAACGATAGCTTCATGAACAATATATATAATTGTCTATGTGTGATAAATGGTAGATATAGATAGATAGATGATAGAAAGAAAGAAAGAATAGGCAAATATAGAGAATCTGAATACAATATAAAATGGAAATCATTTTTTACACTCATTTGTTATATCATGTCTCTCAAGCATGTGGAAACAAATACTGGAATTGATTACATTTCTGTCAAACTTGCATTGTAAGAATGGATGCCAGTAAATTGTCATTGCTTTAAAATTGGAAGTAAATGAAAATAAACAGAAATGTTTTCCAGAAGCTTACTCAGAAATATCATCCATAAATAATCCTAAATTATTTATAATGGATGATCTACTCTAAGCATTTCCCAGCTTTGCTGAATAAATGCCATAAGATTGCTAGGCAAAATGAAGGTGTTAGATGAATTAGTTAAGGAAAATTAAATAGACTCTATTAAATAATTAAAATTGCTACCACTTTCTTCTTATTCTTAAGAGAATGACAACATAGGAAGAAATTGCCTACTCAAGTTTTGAGAGATGGGGAGATAAGACTTTTTCTGGGTCTAATATTGGAATGATATCAGGTATATGGCTACAGTGACATTAATTAGTATTGTAACTCTCTCATTCTTCAAAACAAATTATTTTAATGATGTTAGAAATAAATAATTTAGGACAGGAGTAGGTGATCTTTTTTGCATCCAAGGGCTGCAGTTAATGCAAATACATGTAGAAGACAGCAACAAAAATGATCAATGTCTTTAAACTTTTTCATTTAAAAAAAGTTTAGAAAGTTTGGGACTTCTGAGCTTAGAGAAAAAAATGCCAGACAAGGACCTGATCATAATGGATAAAATTATGCTGGGCATGCACAAGCAGAAATTTCTCTGTACCCTGTGACTGAAGGCTATCTGGTGAATCTAATTAAAAGAAGATAGTTCATCAATTCCAACCCAGGAGTCAGTGTAGATTATATTTACATGAATTCTATATTTAGACAGCAATGTGTGTTGTTGCTATATTTATACACTTCACATTAGTCCATACAACAAAGATTTATACTGAATTGTAAGGGTTGATTTGTGCAGAAATCATGTAGTTAATAATGTATATACTCAGTTCAACAAATGTTTACGAGGAGCTGACTTCTATGCAGGAATTCAAACATACATCAGGTGATGCTCCAGACTCTTAGTTTTTTTTGCTTCAACATAGTGTCCCTCATCTGAGGGCTTTCACATAAGTGTGGAATAATTTGTTTTCTTTTCCCCTTAAAACCACTGATATTCTATGCACAGAGAAAGCCTGTTGAGGATATAAATAATTCAGTATTTCTCAATGAGACACTCCTGATGTTAGAAGAATCATTTCAACTCTCTGTATTTGACACCTTGATTGGTGCCAACACCTGTCAATATTTGACAGCTGTCCTGGAGCCATAGATACTTAAAGGGCCCACCAAGTTATACCCTATGCCAAATCTCAACACCATATTTGATCTGCACAGGACTTGAAAGGGAATAGAATATATATATAACTCTGGGAAGGCTAATTAAAACTACCTTGCCCTGGAAGTTATGATCTGGATCTACAACAGTTGCTATAAAAAACCACATCTAAGAAGAAAAAAATTTCAATATTACTCTATGCTCATACATAAATTTCAATATTACTCTACGCTCATGATTTTAACACATTTTGAAGGTACAACTCTTCTCTTTAATTGTTAACAGGAGAACAGTTCACAGCCAAACTGGAGCATGTAAAACCACCCACAATGGCATCCATATGTAAAAACCTTTTACCAGCATTGTTGGTCAAAGTAAACACATAACCTATAAACCCTATAAAAACAAGCAGGTTACAGAGAAGCAAGTATGGTTAGGAGGGTTGTCTAGAAGCCAAGTTGAGAAATAAAGGGAGGGAAGCCAAGAAGCCATAAATATAGAGTTGAAGTGGTATATACAATAAACCATCTAGCTTTGGCAGCAGTGCAAACAAATATTTTGTTAGATTTTATTTAAATATATACGGATTCAGTTTAAAAAGATATCTCCCTCTTCCCACAGATCCTCCTTTTCACCACAGCTCCTGCATACATGAGAAAATGTTTGGAGAATGAAAGGATCCCATTGAATGAGATAGAATGTGAGAGGAAGAATCAGTAGCCACTTTGGCCCAGCTTAATTACTCCTTTCAGAGGGATCCCTCATCACAGAAAATCTGGCCCTTCTCGAAATGCTCCTGAGAATGGGGAGATTGAACAGGGGAATCCCAGGCTGTTCAGGGAGATATCTGTGAACTCAATATGGTAAGATTCATCATTAATTCTAGAAAGGAAGCTGGGTTCTCACCCTATGTCTGAGTGAACACAAACTCTGAAGATGTTGCCTTATTTGGTTGCGTGGACTTAGAACTCTACATTTATGGAACAAGCTGTATAATGTCTCATCACTAAAATTTTAATTCCTATCCATCCATCTGAATGTTGCAAGGTCTTTACAATGGCTGGGAAGGTTTTGAGAATTCAAGTTTTATATCTGCTTTTGAACTCACTGTGTTAAATGAACAGCTGACCTATCTTCATTTTCTGATTCATAGATCTTGCATTGGGGTTGTTCCAGACTCATTCTGTGCACTCCTTCTAGTATTCCATCCAGTTACCCTGCTGTCTGTCTACCTAGCCTCTGTTTCATAGATGCATTGGCCCATGTGATATGTCCAAGGCACAGTCATTTTGTTTCATGGTCCCTGCTTCTTACAATCATCCCTTTTGATACACTGGAGGTCCCTCACATCCTTTAAGTGGTCTATGTTAGATCGGGCTAAGCTCAAGGGCGAGATTTCATTTCCCCCTTTAGCTTTTCCTATCTTCTAGTTAGCCTATTTGGCTTCCATTTTAAATCCACGATATGCTTCACTCTTTAATACAATCATATCTGAATCCTCTTTAAAGTTGTGGATGTATTGCATCCATCCTTGTTTTTCAAATTATGTTCCATCATCATTAAATCCTTTCCATGCATGTTCACTAAGATATTGAAAAATAATGTCTTTCTCTAATTTTCCTCAGTAGATTTCTTGCTTTCCTAATGTTGTTGTTTTCTTTTACTTTGCCACATTTTTCTTTGTCTAGGGTTTACATATGGCTATACCACTTTATGTCTTCTCATCTGCCATTGGAAATTTTCATTAAACTCTCTACTTTTCTTAAGATCTCCTTTGGTTTTCACTAATTTTCTTTCCTGAACAAGGAAATGACTTTGATAGTCAGTGTGTCTTTTGTTTCTTTCTGGATTTAGTTAAATGCCTTCCAACTTCACTGCAGTTCAAAAGTTGGAATTGGACTTTTAAGTAGTTCATACTTGCCTGCCAC
The DNA here is from genome assembly GCA_015471245.1 of Laticauda colubrina. Lineage (NCBI taxonomy): Eukaryota > Metazoa > Chordata > Lepidosauria > Squamata > Elapidae > Laticauda > Laticauda colubrina. The sequence continues at coordinate 5,580,939 of BLBF01000032.1, read as the reverse complement.
AGGGCCATTCTTGGATTTCTATGGAATTGAGTTCTCCCCACAGTTCCCTGCTTCCTGTTTACACTGACATTCATAATTTGCAATGGTTTATTCACTGCAATGGATCTATCACAGTTAACCTGCACTTCTGCAGGCTATCCAACTATCTACCACCTGTAATCCATTGTGCCTTATTAGAGGCTCAAGGAAAGACTAATATTGTAATATTTCCAACAAGGACTTGCTCCTGTCACTTACTGACAGGGAACTGGATTCTTTACTTAACTTTATACTCTTGGTTAGGTCATCTGAATATTTGTGTTGAGATTTATCTACCAGGTTTATTGCTTTGGGTATGTAAATTAGTATATCTCACCTGGTGTAATTTGCATTTATAATATATGCCTATTGATTGGCCATAATGTTAAGAAGAAATAGTCTTCTGATAAACAGTCATCAATATTAGCTCCACTGAGGGACTTCCAGTTTGCAGGGCTTCGGCGGCTGGCAGGAATCCGTGATCGTGAATGGTTTCTGCCTGGGCTTGCCACTGGAAGGCCCTGAGCCAGCTGTCTTCGGGGCTAAGCCACCCCGTAGAGGTGGCAAAGATGGGGGAGACCCCATCAGGGTTGAGGAAAGCTGCATCTTTCCTCCCCATCTGGCTAAACTCCCTTTCCCGAAGGCAGTAGAGCAGCGGTCAGAAATGGCTGCCTCAAAGAAGCCCTCATCTGGAAAAGAAAGTGCAGGAGGAAAAAAGTGCTAACGTGAAAGTTTTTGGCTGACCAGGATAAGAAGCAACAACTAAGGTATCCTGGAACTTAAATTTTTTTTAAAAAAGATATATCACTCCCAAAGAAGATTCGGAAGCAGCGAATGAAAGTTAAAAGGGAAAGTTTTTTTTTCACTCTCCTTCCTTAGGTTGACAGCGAACAGAGATGAATGAGAAATCAGAAAAATCTGCTTTGGCACCAACAGGTAATTAATGCCAAGGGGATAATAAAGATTTCTGAATATAAAAGGAAAAAAAAAAGAAAGAACTTTTTTTTTTGTTTTCTCTCTGCTGTAAGTGGAAAGAGAGAGGAAAAGAATAAGAGCAGGATTTGGAAGGAGGAGGCAGCCTGGAATTTAAAGAATCTAAAGTTGAATTTTAGTAAGACTTCTAAAAGATACATTTTAACTGGAATTTTGTAACTAAACAGTAACCCCAGGAAGAGAAAGTGAAAAAAAGAAGAAAGTGTTAAAAGAAACAGTTTGTGTGTATTTGGATTGCTTGGTGATTTTGGGATTTCTGGAATTATATTTGAAGGATTAAATTTGAAGGATTAAAACACTTGGGTGATTGTTTTAAAAGAAAAAAAAACTTTACAATGGCATCACTTGTGGATGAACTGAAAATGGAATTTCAAAAACTCAAAGAAGAGGAACAAGAAGGGAAGGGCTCTCTTGGTTCCATTTTTCAATTCTTAGAAATGGCGATCTGTACCTACGAGAAACTACAAGAAAAGACTGCGCAACAAGAAGATTGGGACAAAGAAGAAGCCATCTTTAATGAACAAGTAACTTTACTTGGGGAAGAAAGGGGAAAGAGGGGAAAGAGAATGAGAATTTGAGACCTAAAAAAACAACCCAAAAAGGGAAAAATAAGGTGAAAAGTGGATATAATGTGAGAAAGCAACAGAAAAAGGGAATGCAGAAAAGGGAAATGGAGAGACAAGGGGGTAAAAAGAGCAGAGAGAAGAAGCAAGGGAGGAGGGAAGGGAAGAGAAGCTACAAGGGTGTGAAGCAAGATGTAAAGAAATAGGATTTATGTAGAGATAATGGGTAAAAATTTAATTGAAAAAGTGATTCTGCAAAGGTACATAAGATTGTATTGTTATATATTGTATTAGAAATAATGTTAGAAAATTGGAAACAATATATGATTAAAAAGTGGGACGAAATACTTGGTGTTATTTAGTGAAACATTTGTGAATAAAATAAATGAAATGAATTAAATGACAGAATTAATTTAGGAAGGAATGGGAACATTTTAATGATACAATGTTTTAAAATATAAGTGAAGTGGGGAGGAAGTAATTATGGAAAGCTTGTAAGTGTTCCCATAGAAGCATGATACTTATTTGAAAAGTAATGTGTAAAATGTTTAAGACTTAAAAGAATATTAATATTAATGATAGAATTGAATTGGAATGGATTGTTGTTTTAATTATATTATATATTTATATTTTTTCTCTTTTTAAAATATAGAGTGTAGCTTTAATGTACTAAGCAGAATCCAAATAGAAGTCATGTATTATATTAAGTGTTATAATTTTAAGGGAAAGATATAAAGGCGTAATACCCCAATCAGTGACCACAGGAGGAATTTTGTTTAATGAGAAAAGATAATAGACAGCTGAAACAGGACAGACAAAGAATATAAGTATAATGATTTGAACTGAGATGAATAAAATAAAATAAAATTAAGAAAGTTAAAAGAGGGGAGAAGCTATATAGAAAATGTCAAATGGTAATAGGATATGGAATGGTATACAAAAACGAGCATGAACTTGAATTTGTGTCTGTACGAAGAGATGTAACCTGGGATCAAGCCGCTTTCAAAAAAGATGTTTTATGTTTTGTGTTGTGTTTGTCTATGTTTGTTTCTAAAAATCAAGAAAATTTTTTCAAATATGTATGTGTGTGTGTGTATGTATGTATGTATATATATATATATATATATATATATATATATATATATATATATATATATATGCGCTGTTCAGCTTCCTTCGGGTATTATCCCACGTCATTGTAGTTCTGTTAAAGTTGTAGCAACATTTCAGCAGAATCTCATCTGCCATCATCAGGCTTCTGTATGGATGTGGGTCTTACAGCTCCTGGTTTTTAAATTTGAGGCTGGTTCATTCTGATTGGCTGGGAGCCTGGACCTATTTCATTAGACTTGGAGTTTGATTGATTGGTGTTCCTGGTTTCTTCTGTCTGTTTTGTGGCTTTGATTGGCTGGCAACAGTCTGTTCTTGTGTTGGAGGCTTTTAGTGCAGCTTGGCTCCGTGTGAAGGGACGGCTGCTCTTCATTAGCAAGCTGCTATTCATTAGCAAGCTGGGTTTCACCTGGGTGCCTGGTGGGGGGGT
>BLBF01000032.1:5563466-5577815 GCA_015471245.1 Laticauda colubrina | reverse complement strand
GAACAGCACACATGTAAGTACCCGCGATAACTTAAAAAAACAAATATATATATATATATATATATATTAGCTCCACTAATCACCCAAATATTTTTCACTTAATAACTAAACCAGTTTCTGGGTTTTTTTGTCCTCCTATCAAACTTTATTATCTTTCTTTTCTTCTAATAAGTTGTATCTTTTGCACACATGCCACATTTCTAATGGTTTTTTTCAACTAGAATTCACTCTAAACATAGTTCCATTTGGCCTCTGTTGTCAGTTATTAATTTTCTATTTCTTTGTTAGATTGATATGCTACTTTTCTTCCAGATCTCAAGGTAATATAAGTAGTAATCTTTTCTTCAATTATAACCAAGCACCTTGTGAAATAGCTTGAACTGAAAGATGGTGATGGGCCTTCCAGTACTATTTTATGGGAGAATATGGACTTGATTTGGTCTTCTAACTTTGTCATAAGGATGTTAGCTGAGTCAAGTAAATATCATATGGAGTTTATTGAATGAATAAACTCTTCTAGGAGTATAAGTGTTTCCTTTCAGATATACATTTACATGAAACATCAGTTCAACAACTGTCCCAAGTGAGATCTTGTTCATTCATTTGAATTTGATCCAAGACTGATATCTTTATATTTGTACATGTATGAGGAAAGCAGACTTGGATTAAATTCAAATAACTGAGATCTCAATGGTTTTATATGAACGATTAATTGTAGCTAAATATGTGTGTTTGTAGCTTACCATGTATATAAGGTACATGATAAAGACCTTTGAATGAAGAGCCAAACAATAGAATGTAGAAATGGAAATGTGAAGGATTGGGAAGCCCAGTCCTCCAGGGGTGTGTATGTATATGTTAAGCTTACATTAATTGCTTTTCTTTCTTGGTTAAACTGAAGGGAAATCTGATCCTGGATCATTTGCGAACAGACAAAAGGGTAAAAATATATCATTCAGTGTTTCTTGGGACAGAAAAAGAGTACAGTCACTGCCAGAAGGGCCTTGGCCTTGATAAAAGGTCTAAAATATATATATTTAGAAATATAAGAAACCACAAAACAGCTGAAGTGACAGAGTTGGCTGCTTGAAATGATCACAGGTAACAAAATCAATTAAGTCTTCATCACACCATTGGAATGGTTGTTGGTTATCCTTTAAACTGTAGGATTCAAGAACGAGGGGCCTCCAATCTTTTTGTCATGGAGTTCATTGTGCCAGAAGGAAAGGGACACTGACATTGAAAGTGAGGACTATGAATAGTTCCCCAAAATCCCACAAGCCCAGCAACTGGATAGAACTTGATTTGAACAGCTTTGACTTGTGTCGCAAAAATCTCTGTGGATTATTTCAGATTGGTGGTCTTGCCACCACCACTTTCCATAAATTACACTATAAAAATCAGGGGGGACAAGACAAATAATGTGGCTTCAAGCCTGGCAAAACTGTATGCCTGATTGATTTGATCCATATCTGTCAACACAAAATTTAGGTAGCCCCAATAAAGTATTCTGCTTGATCATTGCCACTTTATATAAAAAAGAACCATCCATTCAAAAGAAACAAACTTGGCAAGTGATTAATCCCAGAGCAGGTTAATAAATATGTCAATTTATTTTCTAAAAACAATGGGAGAAATTTTGCTTTTTTTGTTTTTTCAGGCAACCTACTCAAGTTAGATGTAGCCTGGCATTTGCAGCAGAGAGCTTTTAAAAATTGCCCAATAAGCCAATGAATAGACTTACTTCCAAGTAATGCTGTTTTCAAATAATTTTCTTTCTTTATTCTTGGAACTACAGGAAATAATCCCAATTTACTGCACAATTGGGATGAGAGCTTCCATTGTAAGCTGTTGTGGTTGTAAACTGAGCCAGACCTAATTTTACAATAATTTTCATGGCAGTTGACAAATACTTCTCTATGGTCATTAAATACATTGTGCAGTCCTTAAGCAAGTCCAATTTCCTCAATAGATGGGTGTTTCCCCTCGAGAAATCAGCAAAAGAAGTTGAAGAATACAGTCATGGGGTTACTGAACACTGCAAATCCCTTTTTAGATGTTCACCAGTTGTCAAATGCAAGAATTGCAATCACATGACAATGAGGGGTGATACAATGGTCATAAGAGCAAATACATGTCATTAGAAACTTTTTCCAAGGCCTTTGTAACTTTGAATAGTGGTTAAATATGTGGTTGTAAGTTGCAGGAACAAAGGTAAAGTTTGTCTTCCACAACTAGGAAGTGTTTTACTTTTATATATAAAAAAATAACACACAACCTGATTCCAGACAAGGAAAACAATGTGCATGAGGTGACTAATGCACAAAGAAGAGCAATGTTTTTCTGAAGGATTTTGCACAAGCTTTTTACAACTGATGCTTGGAACTGTCCTCTTGCCATTTTTCTCTCCGATGTCAGACCCAAAGGTACTTAATAGATAATCAGAGTTGGAAGGGACCTTCTTGAAAATCTCAAATGATGAAGCTCCCACAACTTCTGAGGGCAACTTCTATTGCATTGGTTGATTGTTCTCACTGTCAGAAATCGTTTCTCCTTATTTCCAGGTTAAATCTCTCCTTGTTCAGTTTCCATCCATTATTCCTTGTCTGCCTTTGGGTGCTTTAGGAAATAGTTTGACCCTTTCCTCTCTGTGGCAGCCCCTCAAATATTGGAACACTGCTATCATGTCTCCCCTGGTCCTTCTCTTCACTAGACAAGCCCTGCCCAGTTGCTGTAACCATTCTTCATATATTTAAAGTCCATGTCACACAGCACCAATGGATGGAAAGAGGATATAAAATGGAGAGAAACACTTACCATCCGTTGTTTAACGCGATGCATCCATTCTGTACTCACTGCGTCCGTTTTTCATACTCTCTATCCGTCCAGCATCCGTCTACTGAGATTTCATCTGCTCAAAAAGTTTTGAGCTGCACAAAACTTTTTGAGTGGATAAAGTATCCAACGCATCCATTCTACATCCGCTACGCATATGGGGAACATCTGTTATATGTCCGTCATCATCCGTTACGCGTCTGCTATATCCACTAGGCATCCGCTGTACATCCATGCAACTCACATCCGCTCCAGCAGAAAATGGAAACAGGGAGGAAGCGAAATGGATGCGGAACAGACACGCAGCGTTAGTAGCACGGATGTAGAAAGGATGAAAGCGGATGCAGCTCACATATAAAGCATATAAGACAGAAAACACATTCGTATAGGGGACGTATCTCAGATATTTAGGATGTCTGCAGGATGTCTAGAGGATGCAAAAGGACACCTAGCGGAAAACCTATATTTCCTATAAAAAGGGGGAGAAATCACCTGGATCTCAATTTCAGTCCAGCAGCCCTGTGGTGCAGACCTCTTCAGCCTTCATCTTGCTCTTGCTCTTCCACAGCATCCAGTCATCTCCACCATGGATCGTCGCACACTCCTTTTGGTAGCCGCCATCATTCTGCAACAGTGCGAAGCCCTCTACAGACTCTTTCACCTGTTCTACGGGAAGAAAAGGAGGCATCCAAGAAGTGTCTGGGTCTGAAGATGAGAAGAGCCGAGTACGGACTGTATAACAAGCTGATGGTGGGGCTCAGGAACGAAGACATTCATGCATTCCAGAACTTCATGAGGATGCCTCCAGCCATGTTTGATGAAGTTGTGCAGCGGCTGACACCCAGGTTGACCAAGGCAAACACCAACTTCCGGCCCAGCCTAGAACCTGGACTCAAGGTGGCACTCACTCTGCGCCACCTGGCCTCAGGGACCTCCTACAGGAGCATGAAGTATGCCTGGAGGATGCCACACAATACCATTAGCATTTTGGTCAGAGAAGTGGTGCAGGCCATCATCGAAGAATACCTGGAGGAGCTCCTCCAGTGACCCTCCACTGAAGAAGGCTGGAAGAAAGTTGCAGAGCAGTGGTATCAGAAGTGGAAATTCCCCCACACCATTGGAGCCATAGATGGGAAGCACGTGGCCTGCAAAGCTCCAGCCAACTCAGGGTCCACTTATCACAACTACAATGGCTTCTTCAGCATCATCCTCTTCGCCATGGTCGATGCTGACTACAAGTTCATCTATATCGATGCTTCAGGCAATGGGTCAGCTTCAGATGCCCAGGTATACAATGCCAGTCACTTGAAGGAGGGGCTGGAACGCAACCTCATCACAGGCTTCCCAGATCCACACCCCCTGCCCAACGACACACAAGATGTGCCCTACTTCATCGTGGGGGATGATGCCTTCTCCCTCAGAACCTACCTCATTAAGCCCTACACTTCCAGATGCCTCACCCGTGAAGAGAGGATCTTCAACTACAGGCTATCTAGGGCAAGACGGGTGGTGGAGAACGCCTTTGGCATCCTGGCCAACAGGTTCCAGGTACTTCTCACCACCATGCAGCATCGCCCACAGACCATGAGGAGGATCGTGAAAGCTTGCTGCATCCTGCACAATCTCATGCTCACCCGCTACCCAGTGTTGCAGAACAAGCTCGTGGACCACCAACAAGACAATGGGGACATGGCGCCTGGGGAATGGAGGCAAGGGCGAAACCTGATAGATACTGTGGATGTGCAAGGCCCCAACAGAGCTTCACATGAAGGGAAGAAGCAGCGCAACCTCCTGAAACACTGGTGCAACTCCTCAGCTGGAGCAGTGGAGTGGCAAGACAGGATGGTAGATGCTTAATGGATGCTTCCTTGAGCCTGTCTCATAACACTGATGAGATTGTGCCATTTATGTAGAGTGGCCCTACAATGAACAGGGCATTTAATAAAGAGTTGTGTTTATGTTGAAATGTGTTGATGAATGATTACATTGTTATTGATAATAAAGACCATAGGTGTGGCATATGGGAGGGTGGACCATACAGTCCCACTATGCTTGCACTGGAGGTTTATCTATCCCACAGCTATTACCCATTCCACAGGTATCCCTGCCCATCCCACTGCTATCCTAACCCATCCCACAGCTATTATCCATCCCACAGGTATCCCTGCCCATACCACTGCTATTACCCATCCCAAATGTATCCCTGCCCATCCCACAGCTATTACCCATCCCACAGGTATCCCTGCCAATCCCACTGCTATCCTTACCCATCCCACAAGCATGCAAAGGCTTAAACCATTTCTAAAAGTTTCCACCAAGACTTTATTTACTAAAAGAACTCATCCAAGTGTGTGAAGCAAAGATAAACTTTATTTATAACAAACTGTAAAAGCAAAATGACTCAAGAAAAGTGTCCCAAGCAGTGATAAAATCAACAGGTAGCAACCCAGTCTTTGGCACTCTTCTCAGTCACTGTGAGGTGTGCCCATAGTCTCAGGGGTGAAGGGTCCAGGTGCTGTGGAGGTGACTGCTGCTGGAGTGCTGGTCTGGGGCACCATTGGGGTGCCTGGCCCTGAGATGACAACAGGGGATGGTGTGTGGAGGAAGCTCTCACAGAGCTGGCTCAGTCCTGTGATGTTGAGAGCCCCTTCCTCCATGACATGGGGTGTCAGTCCCAAGACCAATGACAGATGTTCTGAGGCCGGGCTTGGCTGTGGGGTGGAGGAAGGAGGAGTGTAGTGGGGCTGTCTGGTCTGCACGTGGGCGAGGTGAGGCGTCAGTGGCATCTGTGCCGTGGGTGACATCTGTGATGTCGGTGGCACCGGTGGCATTGGTGGCACCAGTGGCATCGGTGGCATCAGTGGCATCGGTGGCAAACGATGAACCTGTGCCTGGACTGGGAAGGACTGCCTGTGCTGCTGGAACTCCTGGTAGCCATAGCCTTGGTCAGTGAGGGCCTGTGGAAAGCCTTGGAAGGACTGTGACATCACCTGGTGTGGAGGAGCAGACCTGGACTGGGTCGGAGCAGGTTCAGCTGGGCCTGGAGGGTTGTGCAGAAGACCTGTGATCCTCTCCTTTATCACCTGGTACTGTGATTCGAACATGTCCATGAGGCTCTGGTTGACGTAGGTGAGGAAGGGCTTTCTGTTAGAGGATGGTATGTTGGTGTGTACCAGCTGAGAGAGGAGATCTACGCTGCTTTTGATGGTGTCCCTGATCTCCAGCTCTGTCCCTCTGGTCTCTATCTGCTTTCTGTGGAGGTGGAGCTGGGGGTGGGGGTGGGTTGGACTCTGGTGGCAGCAGCCTCTACTTGCTGCAACTGCATCAGGGGGTGCTCCACGCGTTCCGCCATGGGGAGTGCAGCTGTCGGGGGGGTCTACATCGTGGGGTGCTCCACAGATACCTGCCTGGACACAGGAGCTGACTCTTGGCCAGAAGAAGACTGTCTCTCTGTGGTCTGCCTGAGAGAGAGGTTTGACAGAGGGGCTGCTCCTTGGTGGCGGACCTCACCCTCCAAGAAGCTGCACTTGATCATCACGTAGGTCTCCTGGTCGGTGAGCTTGACCGCGGCCTGGCCAGACTTCTTGAGGTGCAGCTTCCCATACCAGGTGTGCATGTGCTTCCACCACCAGAGGAGGACCTCCGGAGTATAGCCCAGGCTCTCCGCCTTCTCTCTCCAAGCCGCCTACTTCCACTTGGTGTCTCGATAGAGCCTGTGTCCCTTCCGCCAGAGGTACTCGTTCTCCCTCAGCCATTCAAGCACCTCATCCTCATGTTCCTCTTTGATGGAGTACTGTCTCCTCTCCCTATCGTGCGATTGCTTCTTCCTCCCTGGCAGGGCCTTCTGAGCCCTCATCAGTAGGGCTTTGAGGTTCTAGGGGCTGGTCCACCACACCACTACCAGCAGCAGCAACAACAGCAGCAGCAGCAAAAGCTGCACCAGCAGGACCAGCAGCACCAGCAGGACCAGCAGGACCAGGAGCACCAGCAGCACCAGGAGCACCAGCAGGACCAGCAGGACCAGCAGCACCAGCAGGACCAGGAGAGTAAGCACCAGCAGAAGCCCCAGCACCAGGAGCAGCACCAGCAGAAGCCCCAGCACCAGAAGAGTCAGCCCGAGCAGCAGAAGCCCCAGCAGAAGAAGAGTCAGCGCCAGGGGGTGGGATGGTGGCCCTGTCCTTCTTGCCAGGGCTGGCAAGAGTAGGCACAGGCTTCCTCTTTTTCCCCATGGTTGTTGGCTGGAGATGTGTCTGGCAGCAGGTCTTTCCTCTGAATGGTGACCTGCTTGCGAGCTGCATCCTTTTATATCCTTGGGGCTGATGCAATGCATCCTCCCTGCATGCACAGTGAATGCTTTGCATCCGCTAAGCATCCGCTAGGCATCTGCTAGGCTTTCGTGATGCATCCGCTTTATCCGCTAGGCATCCGCTCTGCATCTGTTCCTTCCGCTGCGCGTCCGCTTCACTGTGCTCCCCCAGAAGCTCTGCGGATGTGCCATCTACTTCCATCTGCTTCCATCCGCTAGGCTTCCGTGGAGCATCTGCTTAACAACCTCGCTATGTCCTCTCCCCATGCATTCCTTTCCATTGTTGTCCGCTCTGTTTATGCAAATTTGGTGCACTTTTGAGAGCGGATAACAACGTATGGAACATTTTCTTGTCTGCTGTGTCCTTTTTGCATACATTTTGCATCCGTCGGCCGATGTGACAGGGCCTTTAGTCTCCACTCCCCTAATCATTCTGGTTGCTCTTCTCTGTACTTTTTCTAGAGTCTGAACATTTTTTTTTTTAATGTGGTGAACAGAACTGGATGCAATACTCTAGGTGTGGTCTTACTAAAGCCCCTGTCCCACTGTACCAATGGATGCAAAGAGGATGTAAAACGTTAAAAAACATTGGAAAACACTATGTATCCGTTTTGTACTCATTGCATATGTGTTTCATATGCTCTATCCTTTGAGGATCCGTCCACTGAGATTTCATCTGCTCAAGAAGTTTTGAGCTGCACAAAACTTTGTGAATGGATGAACTTTCCGCTGTGTACGATGTAAATCCGTGACATTCGAGCAACAAATGTTCTATGTCCGTTCATCATCTGTTAAGCGTCCGCTGTATCCTCTCTGCATCCTCTGGGCATCCCCTCAACTCACATCAGCTGCAGCTGAAAACGGAAAGAGGGAGGAAACAAAAGGTACACAGAACGTCTACACAGCGTTAGTAGCATAGAAATAGAAAGGATGAGCAGTGAACGGTTTTCATCCTATATACATCTTCTAGGTTTCCTATGAACATCTGTCTAACATCCCTGCTACATACTACCCACATCCGTTCTTTTCCTTTCTTTTCTGTTCTGTTTATGCACATTTTTGCCACTTTTTGGAGCGGATGACAATGGATGGCGCACCCCCGAAATTTTGCTCGTCTGCTGTGTCCTTTTTGCATATGTTTTGCATCCGTCGGCCAGTGGGACCTAGCCTTAAGGCTTTATAGATTGGTATTAGTACCTCACTTGATTTCAATTGGATCCCTCTGTTAATGCAATTTAGGATTGTATTAGCTTTTTGGGGCTGCTGCTGTAGACTGCTGGCTCATGTTTAGCTGGTTGTCCACCAAGACTCCAAGATTCCTCTCACAGTTTTGAGCCTGGTTTCACCCAGTCTATATGTGTACTTTTGGTTTTTCTTACCTAAGTTTAGGACTTTACTTTTCTCTATATTGAATTTCATTTTGTTAGATAGGGCCCAATGTTCTAGTCTATTAAGATTCATCTGGATCTTGAGCCTCTCTTCTTGGGTGTTAGGTATTCCTGCCAGCTTAGTGGTACATTTCTGCCTCTCACAACCAAAACAGTTTTGATGCTTTCTTTCTGCTATTCCACTTCTTTGGATCCAAACCATGCTTTGATATTTCATTGCCTTTGCTGATATCCAAAAGAAATGGACATGGGGAGAAAGATATATCTGACAGTTTAGTAAGTAAAGTTAAAATACCTTTTCCAAGAATTTCTGAGGTCTAGAGAAGACTCAGATATTACCAAGATTTTGTTTCAAAGCCAGTACAAAAACAAAAACAAAAAGCTGAGCCTGGAGCCAGTCAAATCCTTGTTACATTTTTTTATGGACGTATAGTTAAGTAGAGCAATGGAGGAACAGTCTTGCTACCTTTTTAATCATCCATGTGTGTAAATATCTGAAAAAATGAAGTCACAGCAACCATAGTACAGGTAATCATTGACTTACAAACACAACTGAGACCAGCATTTTCTGTTGTTAACCAATGTGGTTGTTAAATGAGACATGCCCAATTTTGCAATATTTTTTTTTCTGCCACAATTGTTAAGTGAATCTCTGCAGTTAAATGAAGCATGTGGTCTTTAAGCTTTTCCTTAAAATGATGCTATAGAGCACTGCACCCCAGAACAACTAGACACAAGAACAATTTTTTCCCGAACGCCATCACTCTGCTAAACCAGGAGTCTTCAAACTTGACTCCCAGGAATTCTGGGAGTTGAAGTTCACAAGTCTTAAACTGGCCAAGTTTGAAGTCCCAAGTCCCTTAACACTGTCCACTGTTTACAAAATCTGCACTACTTGTGATGATCCGGAGTGTCACACAAATGTAATAAAATCCAAAATATAAATAAATGTCCTTTAATGCCTCCAACTTGGCCCCACTGTTCAATAATTCTCAGTTGGAGATTAAATTTATTCAAAAATAGTCTTCAAGAGAAAGCAATACATTCCAAACTCAATGAGCAGATAAAGGTGAAATAAAAAACCAAAACCAATTACAATGAAGGAATTTCCATAATGGACCAGGATAAGTAATTACCAAGTTCAAGGAGATAACAAGGCACATTCTGTTGGAAGGATGCCAACCAAGATAACTTCAGCCCAAAATAAAACACACTTTGCTTCTAGCAACACTGTGTTTAACCGTCTCTCTTATATACTGTTCTCCCCAGCTGCAACCAATGAGGGGGATCATGGCTGTTTCCACTCTCGTAAGCCAAGTTGTTTCCTTCTCCGTTCCTCTCTGCATGTCCTAGGGTGAAGAGGGGATGGGCCTGGTTCTTCCTCTGACTGCCCAGTCAGTCTCCGCCGTTCCCCAGCCTCCTCCACAACCTCTGGAGTCACACCTCCCAGTCCCTGTCAGCTGTTCCTCCTCTCCCTCAGAGTCAGACTCTAACAAGGGCATGACACTACTATTACTATTAATTTTCTCATCACTTCTTATCACCCATCCCCTCCCACTTGTGATGTATGACTATAACTTTGTTGTTTGTATCCTTACGATTTATATTGACTGTTTCCTAGTATGATTTGATTACTTATTGTACCCTATAATGATTATTAAGTGTTGTACCTTATAATTTTTGACTCTTGATGATTCTTGACTTTTCTTTTATGTATACTGAGAGCATTTACACCAAGACAAATTCCTTGTGTGTCCAACCACACTTGGCCAATAAAAAAATTCTAATTCTATTGACTTAGCTTGCCAGAATCTGTCTGGGAAGGCTGTAAATGGTGGTCACATGACCTCAGGACCCTATACCATTGTAAATACATGTTGGATGCCAAGCATTCAAATTTTGACCATCACTTTCTCTCTCTCCTTCTCCCTCCCCTCCCTCTCTTCCTTTCTTTCTCTCTCTCTCTCCCTCCCTTTTTCTTTCCCTCTCCCTCTCCCTCTCCCCCTTTCTCCTAGTCTCTTTCTCTCCTCTCCCCCTCCCTCCGTCTCCCTGTGTCTCTCCCTCCCCCTTTCTCACGCCACCTCTCTCCAAGCACACATACTTCCTATTTTCCCTGAAACATTAAATGTTGCCTTGTTCTAGATCTCTGTCTAGACTGACCATCATTATCTTTCTAGAGTTTCAGCTACTTTTGCTTCTCAGGTTTATCGTCAGAACAATTGGAGCACCTTGGCTTTCTTAACATAAAAGACGAGCTTAATTACTGGTTGATGGTCCTTCCCATTCAAAGGTCTCATCCTCAGTCTGCAAATAAATAAATCACAAAAGGTCAGTGTCGCTGTGTGTATTGTGAGCATCTGAAAGCTATATTACTAAGGAAATAGAAGTTATAATTTGAGGGAAAAGATTTGCCTTCATCAAATATGCAACTGGGAGGTTTGTCTTGCTATACGTTGATCATCTAGAAGGGCCCTGAGAGAAACATAATCCTCTTTTCTGAAAAAAAGACTTAGCACAGCTAGTTTGGGAATGTATTTAGGGAGTCTTAAAAACAAAAAATGCAGTAGCTGAAAAATATCACAATCCACCAGATGGCAGTAACTTCCTTCCTTTAAAATTGAATTTAACTTTCTTTTAACCTTGTTCTAAGTAAAGTATTTCCATCTGTAGAATTTCTTCTGAAGGAAGATTATATTTTTAGCTCTATGGCTAATGTTTTTTAAACAAGAGCTTAAAAAGAGAAAGACCAAGCCTTTGTTTTTAAAATGCTACCACTGATATTTCTGTGATTCATTGTTTCCTGCTCACTGTATATTTTTTCATCATGATATAGGGACATATAATGTTATATGCATTGTTATAAAACATTCACACCATCATAATGGTAATTCACTTCACCTTCCAGTCTTCAGATGATTATAATTGTGAACATTATTATTTTTATGTTGCATATTTTCCTTTGTTTTATTCATTTTATTTTTTCCTTATGTTTTTGCGATTTTCTGTTTCTGAAATTATTATGAATTTGAGTGTTCCTTGCATCTAACTGGAGTTGGGAGGGAGGGAAGGAGGGACAGGTATTTGCAGGTATTTATGCATATATGAATATATTATCAGCTCATGAGCATCTTGGATTATTGTGTTTAAAAATGTTTTATAAATATTACATTACATCACTTTAAAATCAGTTTACAAAGATCTATTTATAAGAAATATGCCTTTAGCTTTCTTCCTAAAATGCTTGGAAAGTAAGGTAGAAATAAATTTACAAGGAAAAAAAATACTGAGTTACTCAACATTCCTCCAATTACTTACAAGTAGCTCTGTTGGATTTACTGCCTTTAATAAAATGATTTCTGATTGCATCTTTGGAAAACCCTTGGAAATTTCTTGTTTTATAATGATATTACCAGTCACAGTTTGATAGTAGCCCCTAACTAGCTTTGGCTATTTACAAAAATTAGGTAGCTAAGCCTAGATAGTACCTTGGATGGAGACTATCTGGAAAGCCCAGTGCTAAAGTCTAAACTGGGAATTTGGGAGTCAGGAAAGAAGAACCCACTTAAAGAAAATAACTGTCCATAATTGACTATGGAAATTATCAGTCATCCAGGTCATGGTTGTCCCAAAGATGCTTTTTCAAGAGGCAACTGGACTTTCTGTTTTTACAATTGATCAACAACAATAATCTTAATGGTGTCAATCAGAGGTGGTATTCAGCAGGTTCTGACCAGTTCTGGAGAACTGGAAGCAGAAATTTTGAGTAGTTTGGAGAACCGGCAAATACCACCTCTGACTGAAGATTTTACAGTAACTTTCCCCTGCCATGCCCACCAAGCCACGCCCATAGAACCGGTAGTAAAAAAAATTGAATCCCATCACTGGTGTCAATGCAATACAAATGCCTCCTAGTTGGTGAAATATCAGCAACAATTCTGTTAGTTTGCAACATACTCTCTAGATTAGAGATATGAACTTGTATAGAGTGTCATTAACATGGTTGGGGTAAAAAAATGCCTATGGCACCCTAGACAAAATGTCCTGAAACTGACGAACACTGTATCATAAGAAAGAAACATTTCATGTGGTGCTGGGATGACAAAGGAAAATAATCTAATGTGTCAGAGTATTTGTAGCATGACTACCATTATGAGATAACCCAGGAGCAAAAGCACACAGAGACTTAGACATTAGTGTTATATAGAAACATATATGTTGTAGGCAAATACCTTCTTAACTCTACACTGAGAAACTCTGTTCTGGATACAGGACACAAGGAGAGAGAACAGGCCCTCTAATGGCTGCCTTATATAAACACCTCTTAAAGGGATAGAACATATCTCAGTCTTAAAGGGAAAAACCCATGCTGTGCATGAGCCTTACAGTTACATCAGACCTACAGCAGCTAGCAGCTATTACTGCTCCTGGTCAGCTCTTAAATCTTAATACCTCAACATAATGCATAGTTTACTTTACTAATATAAAAACTATTTATTCTGAAGTAACCCTGGTCATAGACAAGAAGATCCAAGGAAGTTATGGCTCTCTCATTTTTGCTCTACTTGAATACTGTTCTCTGAGTACATTTTTATTGTGTTTTATTATTGCTTGAATGGCAATCAATTGCTGTTTGCTTGTTACCTTTTTAAATTTGAACACGGCCTTGAGTGCTTTCCAGGAAGGAGACAGATTGGGGACTAATGGCTTTTGGATTTTCAGAGCTGGGGAAAGCCACAAGAATAGAATGGAATATTTTATTGTATATGGTCCATTAACCTTTACAAAAGGACATAAAACTCTGAAAGACAATAAAATATAAATATTAAATCAAAATGAATCTTTTAAAAAAAGAGCTACAGACATTGTGTTCTGAAAGCAGAATTACAATCAAATTTGTGCATGGAGATATTTTCAGACTGACAAATGCTATTAAAAGGCATAGGCTTTTGTGAGCTACAGCTTATTTCATCAGATATATGGAGTGGTTTAACCAAGGGAGGAATTGAAAAGAGGATGTGGCAAAGCGGTGCTGTAGGAAGAAAAAGTAGTTGGGTAAAATTAGATTGCATGTGAACTATATTATAAGTACCTCATCAATAAACAATTGCCATGTATTTAAAAAAAAACACACTTCTGAGTTGTCCTGAAATCTTCTAAGGCAACTTTAAGATTTGTGGACTTCAACTCCCAGAATTCCCTAGACAGCTATGCCCAAGATCCTATTCTAAGGTATTTGACTTCTGCAATCTCATTTTCAATTACATTGGTACCATTTCTTTTGTCCAAAATGGCTACTTTGAGATCTGAAAGAGTCACCTAGGAAAATAAAATGCTCAGCTATTTGACTTTGTTTTTCCTCCTGTTCTCAAATTGGCATCCATTCATTCTTTTGGCTAGAATTTGCCTGCTTGTCTTATGTAGAATCCAAAGAACAGATGATGGCACAGATCACATGAAATCACTGTTTCTCAATTTCAGCAACTTTAAGATTTGTGGACTTCAACTCCCAGAAGTTCCTTGCCAGCACTATGGAAATTGAAATCTACACATCTTAAAATACCAAAAGTTGAGAAACACTGCATTAGACAAAAATAATGTGGAAGTGCCTCTAATCTTGTTTATAAAGTTTTTGGGGCTGCTGTTGAAATAAATATGTAGGCAAATAGATATCTGGTTTAATGTATAGCCCAGATCCCATGTTATCATCACCATAATTTCCCCATGAGGCTTGATGGAAGCATCATACTTATTTTACATGTGGGATAATATGTCTCCTTTCCTTTCCTTTCCTTTCCTTTCCTTTCCTTTCCTTTCCTTTCC
>BLBF01000032.1:5546621-5563456 GCA_015471245.1 Laticauda colubrina | reverse complement strand
TTTCCTTTCCTTTCCTTTCCTTTCCTTTCCTTTCCTTTCCTTTCCTTCTCTTCTCTTCTCTTCTCTTCTCTTCTCTTCTCTTCTCTTCTCTTCGCTTCGCTTCGCTTCGCTTCCCTTCCCTTCCCTTCCCTTCCCTTCCCTTCCCTTCCCTTTTCTTTCCTTTTCTTTTCTTTCCTTCCTTCCCTTCCCTTCCCTGTCCTTTCCTTTCCTTTTCTTGCCTTGCCTTGCCTTGCCTTGCCTTGCCTTTCCTTCCTCCTTTTTCCTTTCCTCCTTTGGAGGAAGTGATGTAAGAGAAAAAGTGCTGTGGAGCAGTGGTCTTGCTTGCTCATCCTGTATTGTAATAATTCATGTTAAGCTTTTCTAATAGTATTTGATGTTTTGTAAACTTTCTTCTTAATCCTTTCAGATTTGCATCATTTTGACTGCCATATTTGCTTTACTGTTGGAGGTGAAGACATAATGGAAATTTACTCCGAAACAATTTCCCCAAAGTTGATAGTCATAAAAATTTCACTAATTTGTCTGGCAATCTTTGTTGGGCATTTGGAAAGGAATATGGATAGGAAGATATTCCGCCCAGAAATTTAAAAAACAGCAACACGGAGAGATATGTGATTCTTATAAAAGGCATGGCTTCTGGCCTCTTGTATTTTGTTTACATACTGCTGAGTTGGAAATTCTTTTCAACTGGCAAAATGAATTCTAGTCAGAGGGATACTAAAAACTTCAATTATTCCAATTAAACCTCCCTGAAACGATCAGATCCTCACTCATTTCTTATAAATCTTGTCGCGGTGGATAAATGTCTTTGCTTTGCTGACAATTGCCCCATTTTTTTTGAAACTTTCTAGCACATGGGTTTCCTTTTAGTCCTGGCTGAGATGTATTGTTAGCATGAATCAATCTTTTCCTCCTAACATTAGCAGGGTGTTTTAGATCTTATGCATAATGGCTTATATTTATAGTTGAGCTTCATGGAACCCTAGAGCTGGAAGAGGCTACTTAGGTCATCTAAGATTGTGGATTGCATTCCCCATTAGTCTCTGCATCTGCCACATTTTTTTTTTCCTGCTGGTCTTTCTTCCAAAAAGAAATGGACCTTTGGTTGAATGCAGGTTTCTTTTAAATGTTTTCATATCCTGTGCTTACCTAGAAGCACGTAAAGTAACATACCTGGAGTCCCATTGATCTCCTGCCCTGTGTTTAGGCCTCAGTCTGATGATCCAAGAAAGCATGTTATCAAAATCTAAGCTCTTAAAGTTTTCCCTGACTTTACACTCGCATTTTAAAGGTTAATATTTTCTCATCATAGATATAGGAGTTTGCTGTGCAGTCATCCTTCCTTAATTGCAGAACTTATGGGAGGAGATGCCATCTTCCATTTGTAAGTCTACCATTCTTTTTGAACAGATTTTCTGCATCCCCCTTTTTTACATATAGAACACATTTTTGCAGAATGCATTTTTTAATTAGAGACATGATAAAGTGGCTTTCTTGGAGAACCTAAGCTATTCTGGGATCAATCAAGGTCGGTCACACAGATTTTGCCTTCCGAGCTTTTGGACACATTCTGGAGCCCATTCTCAAGGAGCTTCTCTCTGGCAGAGTGTGTGCTTTGGCTATTCTCAGTGTGGTATTTATATATGGTGCCCATTTTGTATGGCTTTTAAGATGTTGATTGAGGTGTCGATGGCTGATTATTAAGTCTTTGGCTATTGTTTCCTTGTGCTGCCTCGCCATAGCCTACTAAATACTTGATAGGCTGGTGGCAAATTAGCACTCCTGTTGACTGATAAAGTGTTCTGACCCAGACTTAACAAAACCAAGAAACAGACTCCTTTTCCCCAAAACCCCCTCTTTATTTAGTTACTGTGAATTTATGGCATTCCCACATTCACAGAAAAGTCCCGACAATAATCCTTTCAAAGGTTAATTGCAAGAACAGACCATGGATAGTCCTTAGATAGTTGCCAGGCCAAGAGCTTCCAGTCACAAAGCTGTAAATTAAATATGTCACAAGGACTCTCTGTGAGGAACAAACTCTAATGAGAAAATCTTCCAAAAGAAATATGAACTAATTGTCTCCTGCAACCACCACTCATCTTTTGCTTCTATTTATTCCCCAGGGTGGAGCCATTCAACATCCACATGTGCCTTGCTTCTTGCCCCTATTACTTAGTTGTTCTCCTCTCCTGACAGCTCTGCACATACGCACACCTGGAACAAGCTTCAACTGTTCTTCCCCCCCCCCCCCCCGTATCTCCTCTAGGTAGCTAAGAAATGTCAGACAGCTCTGGCCCCATCTCTACTTCTGATGCAGAACATCCATCAAAGCCTTCCCAGGTTTCTCCCCAACCTCCTCAACATCAGAGTCTGCCTCCAGCTCTGCTGGCAGCTAGCAGGCTACAGCATAAAGGGCCTGTTCCCCAGGCTTCAAACACTTCCCTGTCTGTTTTTGTGCCTGCTCACCCAACAATTTTTGTAGCTGCAAAGCTATTCCAGTTTATAGGATTCAGTATGAACATTGTGAAAGAAGTATGATGGCAGATTAGAATTTCCAAGTAAGATCCTGACTCATCTTGCTAAGTTAGTCTTGCTGATGGAATTGTGAGGTAGGAGATGGGGCTTAAAAGATCAGGAAACAGATTCTGTCACTGCCTCTGTCTCTCTCTGCCTCTGCCTGTCTGTCTGTCTCTCCACCCCCTCCTTCTTTTTTCCCCATCCAAAATCCCACTGTTTGAATGACAAGTGCAGTTATTCCTTTCACTTCTGGTATCTTACCAGTTGCTTGGAATGGAAGCACCCACAGAGCAAGTTTTTTTCCTAGCATAATCTACAGATAGAACAAATGGCTTAATAAAACAGGCAGTGCCTCAGGTGATAAGGAGTATTTGATCAATACGTTAACTATATAGAAGTCCTTCTGAGAGAAAAAGATGAACTGGAAAATGTGACTCCAGCAACTGAAAAATAATAATACACCTGGCTTTCATCTCCTCCCCTGCCTTCTTCTCTCATCTCAACTTAACCAGATTTTCTTCTCTTAATATCAGCAGTGAGCAACAAATGAGGTGACTGCCTTGATGTGCTGTTTCTAAGACTTGGGCAGCCTAGACCGCTGAGGTGAAGAACAACAACTTAGTGTCTTGCTTGGAGGCCCCTCCCTGCTCCCTGGTTACTAAATCTTTCCTTTAATGTGAAGACTTTGTTGCTGCAACATCTTTTTTCCCATGGTGTAACATGCAAGCCAGGTCATCATCCAGTTGAATCCTTTTTATTAATACACTCCAAATTTTATTATTCTCCTTTGGAATAAATTCTGTTCAGCTAACACTTTTTCTTTGGCCTCTGTAGCCATCAAAGGAAAATATATATTTGTGGATTCCTTTTCTAGCCAACTCCTGGAGTTCTCTCTTTCTTCTCTCTTCTGTGGGAAAGGCAGCCTGTTTGATGTCTGGTCAATATCTTCCCAGCCAGTGAGCTTTGGAGGACCATCACAAAACCTAGGTAAAGAGCCAAATATGATGTACACTCTGCACTCCTCCAGCTGGAAGCAAGACCAACCCTTTGAAACTCATTTTGCTCAGGGTGTTGGCACAATGTCCAAGCAGATTCACACAATTTTTCCCCTTTTCAGAAAGGGAGCAAAACTAATCTGGCCTCTGGCCCAAACTAATATGCCTCCGTAACGTCACAGTGTTTTCCAAGGATGGTGGTAGTGAGGAGCCATTGCTATATGCAGTGTCTGAAGTGGATAGAGGGGATCAAAATCATAGCATTCCTTTTAGATGCTTGTCAATTTACAACATTTCAACTCTTAACACAGCTTTCCTCTTTTCACCAACCTGAGTTTTTCCTTCTCTGTGAGTGATGGATAATTTTAGCACTTTCCTGCCTGCTACAACAATGGAACAAAGGGAGATTTTTTTGAATCCTATTCAATTTGCCTCTTTCCCTCTTTACTCCCTCCCCACATGAGAACTCTGGGTCTTCCCAGTGCAATTGGCTCCCTCCAGCAAGGAAAAATTCTCAGAAGGACACATGCTATTGATGGGGTAGTGATTTCTGTCATTCTTTTTTTTTTTTTAACATCCCTATTGTATAAAACATGTATCATGGATCTGACTAATAAACAAATCAGAACTCCAAGGCTAGAATCTTCCTCAAAGAGCTTCTTTATTGGGGTACATCACATCAGCACACTTGAATTGGTAGGTTGGTGTAGCTGCTGTGTGGAATTGCCCCTCCTACAGTCAGAAGAGATGTATCTTCAAGAGTGGAACGCACAAAGCAGGAAGATGACAGTCGCCATCCACTTTTCCAGCATGTTCCTCCACCAAAAAGGCTAAAATCCAGGAAGAGTTTTCTACACTCAGTACAACCCCTGGATGGCAATCCCCAGAGCTGCAGGATAGAAGCCTGGTCAAAACATCTACAGGAGAAACCCCATAACCTCTTTTTTGAGCCAAAGGAATCCCTCCCAACAGGTGCCAGTGAGCCATGGCAAAACTGGCGCTGCCTGAATCGCCTTAGAACTGGAGTTGGGAGGTGCAAAGCCCTGATGCAGAAATGGGGATACAACCATGATGGATCCACAGAATGCGACTGCGGGGAGGCTCCCCAGACAATGGAACACCTATTAAACTGCACCCGGCTACCACAACCCTGTACATCACATGATCTCCACGATTACACCCCATGTGCCAGAGCCTGTGTTCTACAGTGGCTGGGAAAAGTGTAGCGACACGAGAGAAGAAGCACACTTGAATGGAAAACTAACTCTATTTCCCAGGGGTTCAGTATAATTTAAATAGAAAATGATTCCTTCCCCAAGTGTCACTGGTCACATTGTCAAATTAAATTAAGTAGCAGGTCCTTAGGCCCTTCTTCATCTGGCACCTATGGAGAAGACCTTGGTTTCCACAAGAAAGATCAATGCTGTGTCTGGCAATATATCTCCAATCTCTCCCCTCCCCCCATAGTGTGTGGTAACTGGGAAATGAGAAATCCTGCCAGGTTCGGTTCAACATTGACAATATGCTTTTCTTCACACGTACATGAAGTTTATTGGAAGCATGAGTATGAGATAGCTGTTATGCACAGCAGTAATCAAGGCATTGCACTGTATCTTAAGAACTCATTGTACTTCCCATGGTTTGGAGAACATGGATAGATTGTTTGCCAAAAAGATGCTCTCAAAAGCCAGAATTCACTTGGCCATATTAGAATGAAAATTAGCCATTCACCTAGCAGGACATGGGAAAGGATTATTTTTGAATTCTACTGGACTGAAATGTGTTTCCAGTATCTAATGATACTAATTACTAAGGTTCAGTGTAGCTTCAGCCCTTCATTTAATATCTCAGCTTGCTCTTCCAGATCAGCACCAAGGATACTATGGTACGTCTCTCCATGATCACATAAGGAGTAGAGAATTATACAGGCAACAATAAAGCATGCCCATCATGAATTCTTCTGTTAATCTAGACATACCAGTATTGAATGGACCAGTGTTTTCATTGCATCAACCTTTCCTTATTACTTTGCATTTTTTTCATTGCAGGTGTTTTACTTTCATATATGGATTTTTTTGTGCTTTCTGAGCTTGGTTGTTTGCTTATGGACATTTTGTAATCCAACCATGAAGCATCATCAGTGTGAATGAATGTGGGGTTTGCTCCTTGTTTATATACAGTACTTTGCCCTACCACAGTACCTTGCTTTGAGGAGGGTGTGGTTTTCTCTTTGGTACTTCCTTGATTAGGGTATTGGTTTCAGCTTGATAGTTTGCCTGGTGTAGTTTGACTTGGAGCTATCTCTCATCTTTCACTTTCTCTCTGTCTCTGTCTCTGTCTCTCTCTTCTATCATCATTCTCTTCCTCCCTCCCTCCTATTGGAACTTTCATATAATTTCTACTACACAATAGGTCTAACTTTCAAGAAATAAGTGTGGCTCTCTGAGAATCTCTGGTTGCTTAGCCACATCACAGTTTGACATGGCTGTGCAATTGGTTAGGATAATAATGTATAATCATGCTTCTGTATAATAGATAACACTACTTCTGAAAATAACGGACAAATTTCAGAGAGAAAACTGTGCTGGCTATGCAGCAAAAGCACCCACATTTTCTAATAGCTACTATTAGGCTTTCATTTTACACACATTACCTACAATAAGTCACATTGATCTCAATGAATTTACTTCTGAGTTCCATTATATTTTACTTGCTGTGGTATAAACTTTCTTGATCTAAAATTCACTGCATTATACGCTTTGAACCACAAAATCATACTATAGCAAGCCATTACAGTGTCACAAGGATATAGCTTTATTCACCCCCCGCCCCCTTGTCAAATATCATTCAGTCTGATCCTTAGAGTAGCTTAATATACCAGCAGTGTAGAAATTTTGGACTTATAACTCCTTCCTAAGCATGGTGCTATATTCATTGTTCACTATTGCAGATAGCAAATGATTTTATATTTGTTATGGGAATAACAAATGATTACATCCAAGTATCCTGAAATGCATTATTCTACCACCTACCTCCCATCACTATAGAGGAATAAATGAGGAATAATTTTAACTAAGAGTCCTTTAAAAGTCTGAAAATATGAGGCATTTTAAAAACAATCCTCCTCCTCTACCCGAAAATCTTTCTTTCTCTCTCTCTCTGTATGCATATATCCTGAGATCAAATTTGATCCACCTTATCAATATGCAATTTCTGGAAATTAATAGTGCATAATCCCAAGATAATCCTTTGTACTGCAATTATTTTAGCATAGATGGTTCAAGTCTGAGCACATAATTCAAGATCAATTACTGTCCCTTTGTTAAACTGATTGCATCTAATTCTTTCCACATTAGAAATGCTATCAGTGCTTGTCATCCCATTCCTATGCACTACTCAGAAGACTGCCCAATGCAGCCTTTCAATTTTATGTCCATAATAAAATGTGATTAGGTGAAGCAAAGAAATATTCTTCGATAAAGGAAGAAGCGAAATCCTCTCTGCTGAACCAGCCTATGATTTACAAGGTGTCTATCATTTTAAGATGTATTCCCTTCATTATCGTGTTCAGCCAACAATTGAAGAGAAGGCTTCTATCTTTTGACCTTACACTGGTTAGTCTGACACTTGATGTTGCCTTAAATGGACAAATGTACCTTTGAGATTAAGTACCAATTTCACATTACCACCCAGAAGCATACACACACACACACACACATACATATACATATAGATATTGATAGCTCCAACCTCACCCCCCCACCAGGCACCCAGGTGAAACCCAGCTTGCTAATGAATAGCAGCTTGCTAATGAAGAGCAGCCGTCCCTTCACACGGAGCCAAGCTACACTAAAAGCCTCCAACACAAGAACAGAGTGTTGCCAGCCAATCAAAGCCACAAAACAGACAGAAGAAACCAGAAACACCAATCAATCAAACTCCAAGTCCAGTGAACACAGACCAAAACTCCCAGCCAATCAGAATAGGCCAGCCTCGAATTTGAAACCAAAAGCTGTGAGACCCACATCCATACAGAAGCCTGATGATGGCAGATGAGATTCTGCTGAAACGTTACTACAACTTTGAAAGCACTACAATGATGTGGGATAATACCCGAAGGAAGCTGAACAGCACACACTCACACACACACACACACACACACACACACACACACACACATATATATGGTATTCAGCTTTGTTTGAGTATTTTCCCACATCACTATAGTTGTGCTTTTAAAGTTGTAGCAACGTTTTGGCAGAATCTCATCTGCCATCATCAGGCTTCTGTATTGAGTTTGTTGAACTCAATACAGAAGCCTGATGATGGCAGATGAGATTCTGCTGAAACGTTGCTTCAACTTTAAAAGCACAACTATAATGACGTGGGAAAATACCCGAACAAAGCTGAATATATACATGTAAGTACCCGTGAAAACTTAAGAAAACACAAACACACATACACATACACACACACACATGTATAAATATATATATATTTTCAAAGATGTCTCCATAAAACTTTGTGGAAGAAAACAAAAAGACATGGGCAAATCATTTTAAAATCCGATGCAGTAATTAATTCAACATTTAGCATTTCCTCATAGTTGCCTATATTGATGTGGAAGAATAGTGTGCTACTGTTACAAGTGTCAAAGATATGTTTATGAATAATGAAACAATACTTAAGTTGTGCCACTCTATTAATAAAGTTCTGTCACCTTGATTAATCTGACTTTCAAAAAACTCCAGTATGTGTCAAATCCAGAACTGGCAACCAACCTGCCGAACTGAACTTTGTTAGGAATGAACCATTAGTGGTACAGGTTAAAATATTTTCTTGGGGGACTGTAATGCCCTTAGGATCCATAGCAAATGATCACTAATTGAAAAAACTATTGTTTATTCATATATTGCTTGCCTTTATTATCTTTGTAAATAATTTAAGGCAGTGAACATAACTAATACTCCTTCATTCTCCTATTTTTTCCACAACAAAAGCAAGTCAGTGAAGTGAGTTGGGTTGAGAGAGAATGACTTGTGTTGTAGCCCAACGGCAGCTAGCAGAGCTGGAAGTAGAGTCGGACAGCGAGGAGGTTGGGGAGGAACATGGGATAGTTCTGAGGCTGAGGAAGGCTCGGACAAGGGCTCTGCATTAGAGGCAGAGATGGGGCCAGGGCAGGCTGGCAGTTATCAGCTGCCTTCAGAGTCAGACAGCAGTGAGGTGGAGGAAGACTGACCTGCCAACCTCTGATAAAGGAAAATCTGGAGACCCTTGAAAAAAAATCTGGAGATTCTATAAAAAATAGTGAGATTCTATTTTTTTCCCAATCAAGATTAAACAAACCCCTTTTCCATCGAGGAAAGTCATTAACAGTTTATTTAAATGTTTTATTTGTGTTCCCTGTTATAAGAAGATGCAGCTTTCTTTGATGATTCTAATAGGTCATCACTAGGACGAAACTTATAGCAAGGTGTCATTTCTTCTGGATAAGCCAACTTCATGGCCAAAATGTTAGACAAGGTGCCATCAAGGCCTAAACAGGAACGACTGTCAGTTTTGTTCTTACGAACAATGCTGAAAAGGCGCTCTTCCTCTGCATTACTGTGTGGGATCACAAGTACTGCTTCTGCAATTCTGGTCAGGTGCTGGAATCTCTTTGCTGAGGAACCAGGCTGTTTCATGTGTGCAATGTACCACCAAAGAATGTCAACACGATAATGAAATACCTCAGTACCACCTTCCATTGCATCAATCACTTTTGCTGCCTGCAAAGCATCCCCACCAATGTCACTATCAGTAAGTGATCGGTAGTCACAACATTCTTCAAAAAGAGCATCTACTGGAATTTCATGAAATATTGCATAAAACCTGTCATAGAAGTACTCCACATTTTGCCATTCTGCTTCAAGGCGCTGGGGTATGTTTATCCAAACTGCGTTTTGAATCAACCCTTCCCTCAATGGAAATTTTCCAAGAATATATGCAAGCGAACTTTTAAAATAGAAGTGGGCAGTGTAGAAGAATTTGTTGTACTTTGCTTCTGTTATGTTACCTTCATTTAAGAGCTTGTTGAGAGTGGCCTTTGTAGGTCCACCAAGATAAATGTTCTGATGTTCAATAAACAGTTCCTCATCATTAAGATCTACATCTGTAGGTTTAGCACTCACAAGGACTTCAGGCTTCACAATGCGGTTTGCAATCTTTTTGGCCAGGGTCAACATAGAGGTTTGCAGAACATGGACTGTTGGCTCACTTCTCTGCAGTAGTTTGTTGAACTGTGTGAACAGCTGAATTGATGCATTATGGAACAGAAGGACTGGTTCCAGGAGATGATTTGAAAATGCATCCTTAAGTCGGTTAAACCTTGCATCTGAAAAACCTTCACTCAGAAAGTAAGACTTCAGACTTGGAAACTTCTTAAGTGCTCTTTCAATACAGCGTTCTAAAGAAAGCCAACGGCAGGTGACATGCTTTAACACTTGCTGATACTCTTGGTCACAAAATTCAAAATACTCTGCAAGCTTTCCTTTGCGTTTGGAACTCTTATCAAACCAATAATATAGATCGATAAGCACATCCTCAACATTAACATCAATAATCTCTGTGAAAGTATCATTTGCTGCAGTTGCAGCAAGATGAGCCAAATGACATGGACATCCAGAAATAAAAATGCTTTGGTTTTTTGTCTTACAGCGTGATGCAATCGAATTGTTGCATCCAATCATAGCATTGGTATTGTCCACACTTAGGCTACTAGCATTCAGCCACGGCATTCCATCTTTTGTGAATTTTTGATCCATAACATCAAAAATGGTTGCAGCTTTTCCTCCATCAACCCCACTGGTAACACACATATGATAAAAATGACTTGTGACCATTTTTGATCGATTTATATCAAATATACGGATAGTTACAGGGTTCATCTTGTTTAATCCCGTGTCATTTGAGCCATCTATACCCAGACTGAAGGGATGGCTTTTTCAATGATCCACTAAATAATTGTGATAGTGGGGACCCAGGGCAACGTTTAATATTGCTGAAGTTTTCGTGCATCCTGAGGCATAGGCTGCTGCAATCTTGCTATCAGGAAATATTTCCTTGAACAAAGGGCCCAAATGATCCGCTGTTGCAATTGGCAAGTTGTGTTGTACTAAGAAGTTAGTTATCATAACTTCAGCTTTAATAACATTGCTTCCAGAATTCCCAGGTTTTGAAAGAAATCTTCATATAGAATGACTCTTTTTCTCATCTTCAACTCTTCTCCTATGTGTATCTTGTTCACAATGCACTTTGACATCACAAAGTCCTTGATGGTGGCAGCTAACAGATTTACCACATGGTATACAGAAGAAGCTATATCGGTCATTGTCAACTGCTTTTACAGGGTATTCTTTGGTCCAAGAGGGGTTGTACTTTACCTGATATTTCGCTGCTCCATCATATTTTTGGCCAATCTTTTCAGCTGGTTCTTCCTGGTCTGTTTCAGTGTCAGAATTCGAATCTTCTATTGAAAAATCGCCTCTTTTCACCATGTTTAGACTACTGGGAAATTAGCCTCATTCCCAGGACTTACTCCCCTTTCAAAAAGATTACCGTATATACTCGCATATAAGCCGACCCCCAAATTTGAAAAAAAAAAAAGTGTTTTAAATTCGTCATGAGATTGAGGAGCCTTGTCATGAGACCGTGAGAAATGATAAAAAATCATGAGACTCACAGCAGAACCGTGAGAGTTGGCAGGGCTGGGAAGAGTTGGAGCCAGTTCCCAGCCTACGCATGCGCAGAGCTGCCAAAAGAAAAGAATATGAAATTAAGGGTTGATGTGGGAATAAGGCCACAGGTGAACTGTGAATGGCCACTCCCATAGGGATTAAAAGAAGAGCAAAAGGGGAGGGGACTTTTGCAGGAAACAATTTGTTTCTTGCAGCAGTGTGAAGATCTGTTTGTTCATCTCTGAGACTCTGTGCTGAGTCCTTGCTTGTCAGCACTGCATTTGAAAATATTTACTTGGCAGCTCTCCAAGCAAGATAAGGTCTGTGCTCCTAATTACACTCTGTTTGCCAGGCCTTTGGCTGAGTGTGAATGCAAGAAATTCACTTTCATTTAATAAAAGGGGTTTTGCCAGGACAAAGAATCTGCTTAGTGCTTTTTGGAGAAGCCTACATCAGAACAGACTGGCTCAAAATCATCCAACTGGCTTTCATGTCTAAGGTAGACATACCTTCCCTTTATTTTCCTATTGGAGATGTTTATCTTACCCAAGTTTATCTCTTTTTTAAATAGATCAAAAGCCAGAAAATTATGCACTTAGGCCGGCATGCCTCCTCAACATATCATTGTAGAAAGTTCTTCTGTATTACGTTAAATAATAGCTTTGTGGCCAGTACAACAAACAAACAAAAAAAGTAATGTTCTTCTTTGAGATATCTTAGAAAAACAATTTTATACCTAATGGTCATAAATTAGAGTTAGATGAATGTAAAGGTATACTAGATTGCCACCTATTTTATTTCGCTTCTCTTACAATGGAAAGCACTGGGAAATCTTAACTATGAAAGGGAATATAGAATCATTTCATGGATTTCACAGATGTTTGGATGACACCCAGGATGAACTAATATATATTTGTCAGCTTCATATATTTGTCTGCAATAATATGCTTTCACGGTTTAATGCACCGAGCATGTTTTTATATGAGATGTCAAGACTGATACAAAAGTCCCAAAACTTCCTAAATTAACAAAAGTACTGTCAACATGTCTTGTGATTTAATGCCTCTTTTGAAATTTAATTTTATTACTGTCAATATTCCCCCCTCCAATTCCACCACTGCATTTTTATTTTCGAACAGATGACAAACTCTGTAAAAATACAAATATTTGGTGAGGTTAACAATGAAAGGCTGGGGTAGTAACTATCCATTGTTTGTCATGTCATATGTTTTTGTATTGCAGCTTCTTCTTCTTTTACTATTTTCTTGTTTACAGTCTGGAGCAAAGGGGTTGGTTACATGGTGTACTTCCAGAAAAAAAGCTCTGAAGCAATTCCAAGTACTACTTAGAATGGAATGGTGAAGTCAGCGTGAAAGGTCTTTTTCATACCAAATTTGTTGACAGCACAGTACATTTTCCTATACATTTTAAAATAGAGAAAGTAGAAGAAAATGAAGAAACTAAAGTGCTCAGGGACTTTAGAATTCAAACAGATAAGCACTTACCATACAACACCCAGACTGTTGATTAGAAAAGTTAAAAAAAAAAATTGGGATAAAGGAAGTTGCAGTAGCTGGAGACAGCAGGAGCATGCAGAATGGCTGGAGGGTGCCATCCAACACCATCAGCATTGTGGTCAGAGAAGTGGTGCAGGCCATCATCGAAGAATATAAGGAGGAGTTCCTCCAGTACCCCTCCACTGAAGAAGGATGGAAGAAAGTTTCAGAGCAGTGGTATAAGAAGTGGAACTTCCCCCACACCGTTGGAGCCATAGATGGCAAGCACGTGGCCTGCAAAGCTCCAGCCAAGTCGGGGTCCACTTATTTCAACTCCAAGGGCTTCTTCAGCATCATCCTCTTTGCCATGGTCGATGCTGACTACAAGTTCACGTACATCGATGCTTCAGGCAGCGGCTCATCTTCAGATGCCCAGGTATACAACGCCAGTGACCTCAAGGAGGGGCTGGAAGGCAACCTCATCATGGGCTTTCCAGATCCAGACCCCCTGCCCAACGACAAACAAGATGTGCCCTACTTCATCATGGGGGATGATGACTTCTCCCTCAGAACCTACCTCATGAAGCCCTACACCTCCAGACTCCTCACCCGTGAAGAGAGGATCTTCAACTACAGGCTGTCCAGGGCAAGGCGGGTGGTGGAGAATGCCTTTGGCATCCTGGCCAACAGGTTCCAGGTACTTCTCACCACCATGCAGCATTGCCCAGAGACCGTGAGGAGGATCATGGAAGCTTGCTGCATCCTGCACAATCTCATGCGCACCCGCTACCCAGTCTTGCAGAACAGGCTCTTGGACCTCCAACAAGCCAATGGGGTCATGGAGCCTGGGGAATGGAGGCAAGGGCGAAACCTGATCGACATTGAGGATGTGCAAGGCCCCAACAGAGCCTCAAATGAAGCGAAGAAGCAGCACAACCTCCTGAGACAATGGTGCAACTCCCCAGCTGGAGCAGTGGAGTGGCAAGACAGGATGGTAGATGCTTAATGGATGCTTCCTTCAGCCTGTCTCATCACACGGATGAGATTGGGCCATTTATGTTTGGTTGGCCTACAATGAACAAGGCGTTTCATAAAGAGTTGTGTTTATGTTGACATGTGTGGATAATTGATTACATTATTATTGATAATAAAGGGCCATAGGTGTGGCACCTGGGAGGGTGGACCATACAGTCCCACTATGCTTACACTGGAGGTTTATCTATCCCCACAGCTATTACCCATCCCAAAGGTATCCCTGCCCATCCCACAGCTATCTTAACCCATCCCACAAGCATGCAAAGGCTTAAACCATTTCTAAAAGTTTCCAGCAAGACTTTATACAAAAAAAGAAATGAAGCAAGTGTGTGAATCAAAAATAGACTTTACTAACAAGCTATAAGACAAAAAAGAGTCTCTGGCACTCCTCTTCATCGCTCAGTCTCAGAGGTGAAGGGTCCAGGTGCTGTGGAGGTGGCTGGTGCTGGAGTGCTTGTCATCAGCTCCTCCAGAAGCAGAAGCAGCAGAAGCGCCAGCCCCAGAAGAGTGAGCCCGTGCTGCAGAAGCCCCAGCAGAACCAGTGTGAGGGCCAGGGGGCGGGATGGTAGCCCTGTCCCTCTTGCCAGGGCTGGCAGCAGATGGCTGAGGCTTGCTGTGCTTCCGCATGGTTGTGGGGTTGCTGGCTGGCAGGGAGGCTGGCAGGAACCAAGGCTGGCAGGCAGGCACCAAGGCTGGCAGGCAGACATGAACCAAGGCTGGCAGGAAGGCTGGCAGGCAGACATGAACCAAGGCTGGCAGGAAGGCAGGCAGCAAGGCTTGCAGGCAGACCGGCTGGCAGCAAGGCTGGCAGCAAGGCTTGCAGGGAGGCTGGCAGCAAGGCTGGCAGGGAGGCTGGTAGCAAGGCTGGCAGCAAGGCTGGTAGCAAGGCGGGCAGCAAGGCTGGTAGCAAGGCGGGCAGCAAGGCTGGTAGCAAGGCGGGCAGCACGGCTGGTAGCAAGGCGGGCAGCAAGGCTGGCAGGCAGACATGCAGGCAGGACAGGCAAGGCAGTCGATGTGTCTGGGAGCAGGTCTTTCCTCTGAATGGTGACCTGCTTCTGAGCTGCTTCCGTTATATCCGCGGGGCTGATGCAATGCATCCTCCCCGCATGCGCAGTGAACGGCAGGCATCCGTTAGGCTTCTGCTCTGCATCCGCTTTATCCATTCGGCGTCCACTGTGCATCCTCTGTATCCGTTCCGCGTCCGCTTTGCTGAGGCTCCCCGGAAGCCCTGCGGATGTGCCACCCACTCCCATCTGCTCCCATCCATTTCCATCCGCTAGGCTTCCGTTCCGCATCCACTTTGCATCCACCCTGTGTCCTCCCCGCGTCCGTGTTATCCACTCCAGTTATGCAAATTTTTGCCCCTTTTGAGAGCGGATAACAATGGATGGAACATTTTTCTCATCTGTTGTGTCTGTTTTGCATCCGTTGGCCGGTGTGACATGGGCTTTAATATAGAGCAATGCCTAGGCTACTTTTAGTTTCAGTTCCTAGCCTAGGTTACTTCTAGTTTCAGTTTCCAAACTATCCTCATTGGCTGATTTAAGCCCCTGTCACACAGCACCAACGGATGCAAAGAGGATGTAAAACGGAGAGAAACACTTGCCATCTGTTGGTTAATGTGATGCTTCCATTCTGTACTCACTGCGTCCGTTTTTCATCCTCTCTATCCGTCCAGCATCCGTCTATTGACATTTCATCCGCTCAAAAAGTTTTGAGCTGCACAAACCTTTTTAGGCGGAAAATGTATCCAACGCGTCCGTTAGACATCCGCTACGCATACGGGGAACATCCGTTCTACATCTGTCGTCATCCGTTACACATCCGCTATATCCGCTAGGCATCTGCTGCACATCTGTGCAACTAGCATCCGCTTCAGCGGAAAACGGAAACAGGGAGGAAGCAAAATGTATTTGGAACATGAGTAGCATGGACGTAGAAAGGATGAAAGCAGATGCAGCTCGCATACAAAGCATTAAAACGAAAAAAACGTTCGTATAGGGGATGTATCTCAGATATTTAGGATGTCTGGAGGATGTCCAGAGGATGCAGAAGGACACCTAGTGGAAAACCGATATATCCTATAAAAAGGGGGAGGAAATCACCTGGATCTCACTTTCAGTCTAGCAGCCCTGCTGTGCAGACCTCTTCAGCCTTCATCTGGCTCTTGCTCTTCCACAGCATCCAGTCATGTCCACCATGGATCGTCACACACTCCATTTGATAGCCACCATCATTCTACAACAGTGTGAAGCCATCTACAGGCTCTTTCACCTGTTCTACGCGAAGAAAAGGAGGCGGCCAAGAAGTGTCTGGGTCCGAAGATGGATCGCCAGAAGAGCAGAGTACGGACTGTATAACAAGCTGATGGTGAAGCTGAGCAACGAAGACCCTTGTGCATTCCAGAACTTCATGAGGATGCCTCCAGCCATGTTTGACGAAGTTGTGGAGCGGCTGAGACCCAGGTTGACCAAGCAGAGCACCAACTTCCAGCCCAGCCTGGACCCTGGGCTCAAGGTGGCACTGACTCTGCGCCACCTGGCCTCAGGGTCCACTTACAGGAGCATGTAGTACGGCTGGAGGGTGCCACACAACACCATCAGCATTGTGGTCAGAGAAATGGTGCAGGCCATCATCGAAGAATACCTGGAGGAGCTCCTCAAGTGCCCCTCCACTGAAGAAGGATGGAAGAAAGTTGCAGAGCAGTGGTATCAGAAGTGGAACTTCCCCCACACTGTTGGAGACATAGATGGCAAGCACGTGGCCTGCAAAGCTCCAGCCAAGTCGGGGTCCACTTATTTCAACACCAAGGGCTTCTTCAGCATCGTCCTCTTCGCCATGGTCGATGCTGACTACAAGTTCATGTACATCGATGCTTCAGCCAACGGCTCATCTTCGGATGCCCAGGTATACAACGCCAGTGACCTCAAGGAGGAGCTGGAATGCAACCTCATCATGGGCTTCCCAGATCCAGATCCCCTGCCCAACGACACGCAAGATTTGTCCTATTTCATCGTGGGGATGACACCTTCTCCCTCACAACCTACCTCATGAAGCCCTACACTTCCAGACTC
>BLBF01000032.1:5517762-5534293 GCA_015471245.1 Laticauda colubrina | reverse complement strand
TCTATCTATCTATCTATCTATCTATCTATCTATCTATCTATCTATCTATCTATCTATCATCTATCAATCTCCACCAGGGTAACTCTGGTGTGTTACAATGTTAAAAGGATCAAACTATATAAAACCTATCCAAATAAAATAAAATACAAATAAAAAACTGTAAAAATTCAGATACCCAATTCTTACTAAAAGATGGGGTTGGGAGGGGAGAGGGAGGAATGAATGAATGAATGAATTATTTATTGGCCAAGTGTGATTAGACACACAAGAAATTTGTCTTGGTACATACGTTCTCAATGTACATAAAAAGAAAAGATACATTCATCAAGAATCATAAGGTACAACCAGGGGTGGGATTCAAAATTTTTAACAACCGGTTCTATGGGCATGGCTTAGGTGGTGGCCGTGACTTGGTGGTCATGTGATTGGCTGGGTGTGGCCAACTCAACATCACTCACATCGAGGCATGCATCTCCTTACCTGGCCTCTCATGGCTGTGGGGTTGCTGCAACACTCATAAGTGTGAAAAATGGTCATAAATCACTTTTTTCAGTGCCATTGTAACTTTGAATGGTCACTCCACACAAGCAAAGTACCAGCAAAGGAGGGAAAAAAAACTCCAGAGACGTTCCTGAGACAGGATGTCTAGTCCTGCCAAGAATGTAATTAGGGTTAACAGAGAGGCAGTTTCTGTAAGCAACACCAGAATGTTTCCTTCCTGCCTTCCTTACAGGATTAAGTCAGTAATTTATCCTAACAACTGGTTCTCCCAACTGCTTGGAATGTTAACAACCGGTTCTAGTGAATAGGTGCTAACTGGTAGAATCCCACCCCTGGGTACAACACTTAATATAGTCATAGGGTACAAATAGGGATCACTGCAAAACAATGACCACAAGTCTCAATCTCACCAGACAGAAACTGTTTTAAAATATCTGAAGCTATGAAGAATCAAGGACAAGATAGCCTTTCCCCCTTTTTTTTCAATGCAGAAATCTTCTTTCTGCCTTAATACCACATATCTTGAAGTGCTAAGTCAACCTATTAACAAGACACAAGAATTAATCTCTCCTGTTTGATTAGTTCCAATCCTGGCCTAAAAATAGAAGAGCCATTTCAGACCAGTGCAAATTGCTTTCCCTTCAATTCCTGAATCATTTCCTTACTTTTTATGTAAAATTAATTATTTTGATCAAGTTCTTTTTTATAGGCAGCTCCTTAGTGAGAATAGAAATAAACTCTGGCATGATAACTTTTGTGTGCCACATTCTTGGGGGTGAGTTGAATGTATTCTGCAAAATTAACTTTGTGGCTGTTTGCTGATATTTTTGCTTGCATCCAAAGGTTGCAAAACGACTTGTTGGTTGTGTGAGTATATATCCACTAAGCCATAAAGATGATGTTTACCTTTCCAGGCCCTCTATTCAGATCAATAGCAGTCTTGAAGGCATCTACTGCTTTCTGAATGATCAAGTGAACTTTTAAAGAATTTGTCTGATATATTGATTAATCTGCTCTCTGATGGATCCTTTGATAGAGCTGACACAAATGGTTCTGGGAGATGATATTGGAGTCTCCAGGGCTTTTTCTATGGGGAAACATAAGGATTCATGATGAGGCCATTCTAAGAAAGGTGAATCACTCTTTCACAGCCTCCATGGGTTTCACACAAATGTGAATGGGTTTCAAAACCTGCTAGTTTTTTGTTCTGGAGAGAGGGGTGCAAGTAACTTAGAAAGGATATTATTGTTACTTGTGGGCCACTGATGAGGATGAAACTGTGGCAATATATTCATCTCAATAGGGCCTAGATTAGATTAGTCTACTCAGAGACATTGAGGACAATGGCTAGATGTCTAGAGGCTCTCACATCAAGCTGATTGCCCTACTGGCAATATAGCTGAGATACAGAATACGAAAGATTTCTGAGAGACAATCCTAATCAAGCTCATTTTCCTGTGTTGGAGCATAGAGTTCATTATAGCATATAAAGTAACTGCAGACAAAGGAATCTGCAAGTATGATGCAGATCCAGGGATGGGTCTGAGAATAACAATGGCATCATCACGATGCCAAAGCAATCAAAGAAGAGGAAATATCAAGTCTTAGCCTTGATTTTATCTGTGAAATATTACTTAAGGTAGCTCTTTTGGATTATCGTGAAACTCAAAACAGTCCAGTGATAGCAATAAATGTTCAACAAGTGATAGTTTTTGGGGAGGGGTAAAGTAGGGCAGAGAAGAAGAATTAGAGGAAGCTGCCCAAAGCTGTTTTACAATGGGGGATCAAAAAATGTCACGAATGAATGACAATAAATGAATGAATGAATGAATGGGTGAATGAATGAATGAATGAATGAATGAATAAAAAAGATGCTCTACATTGCAGCATTCTATTGGAACATATAAATGTTCTACTTATAACACTACTTACAACACTAGCGACACTTCCTAATTCAAAGGGCAGGAAACAGGTTAATTATAGTAACTGTTTATCTAGATATAAATTTTAAGTGGTATTCCAATCAGCTAGCATACTATGTATTTGATATAACAGTGTGAGTTCTATGTTCCTCCATTTTTTTAACCAATAGAAAGTGTGGAATATAAATCTAAAACAAAACCCACCATGTTGCAGCACTTAACAAATACTAATAGCAATGGCACCTACAGAGGTATTATTTATTAGTTTGAATAAATGTACTCAACTATCCATAATGGCTGCATTCAATTATGTTCAGATTTATTAGGCTCTTTTGTAATTAAATACATGGAATGCATTACATCAATTTGAATAAAAAGGCTCCTTTTATTATTTTTGTACTAATGTTTGCCATTCATAAATTCACTAATGTATCTGTCTTTCTCTTTCTCTCTGTATTTCCTGAATATAAATCTATGCATAAGTATGTTTACATGATTATATGAGTAAGTTTTACATTAGTCATTTTAGTGATGCAAAACCTGTGACTCCCTATATAACTTTATTAAATATTTTTAAAAGAAAAATTGAAAACCAGTACAAACTAATGTAAAATAAGAAAAAGAATTGGAAAAAAACAAGCTAAAGGTACACAAAACTAAAAAAGAAATAAAAGAAAATTAGAAAATAAAGCAAATACAAAGAAATACGTAGCTTCCAATCTTCTTGACAGCTGTTAAAAGTACAACTATAAATGTACCACTTATTCCATGGTTACAATATAGCCCTCTTCTTTCTATAATTTAACTTGTCTTTTTTTCTTCTTTTTAGGTAAAAGTAAAGGTTCCCCTCACACATACTTGCTAGTCGTTTCCGGCTCTAGGGGGCAGTGCTCATTTTTGTTATAAAGCCTAAGAGCCAGCACTGTCCGAAGATGTCTCCATGGTCATGTGACAAGCATGACTAAATGCTGAAGGTGTACGGAATGCTGTAATTTTCCAACCAAAGCGCTCCTTATTTTTCTATTTGCATTTTTTACATGCTTTTGAACTGCTAGGCTGGCAGAAGCTGGGACAAGTAACGGGAGTTCATTCTGTTGGGTGGTGCTAGGGATTTGAACTGCCAAACTGCCAACCTTTCTGATTGACAAGCTCAACGTCTTACCCACTGAGCCACCACATCCCTATTTCTTCTTTTTATGACCCTGTAATTCCTTGTATCAGGGTGGAGTTGGGATAGCTGAATGGAGTTGAGCATTTACTGGTCAGATGCCCTTCCTGACACCTACAGAGTTTGCAGCAAAGTGTTAAATATTACCTAGTATGGCCATAGAGTGAAGTTGGCAAACAGAATCCACTCATTGGCCCAGCCACTGGTGGGAAAAATAAAATCCCATCAGTAGCTGAAGCCACAAAAGCCGGTGCCTGCCGTGGCTGAGTGGCTTTTTACTTAAACTTTAATAAAGACATAATTATGGTTCCTGCTGTGTCCTGCCTCTTATTCCTGTGGACCCATCTAACACTGGCAATGAAGGTGGGTTCCTGAATAGTGGAGAGGACAAAGGATACCTTGTGGATTTCAGACACCATTTTACCGGCCATTGCAATGACTGCAACCCCACCAACCGACAATGGCACAAGGCTCGGCCACCCTGGCACACTGCCCAATGGCTATTCCTCATGGCCCAGCAAAGGAGAAATGGTCATCCTACATGGGTCGATTCAACTTACAACTGGAAGTCAATGGACTCCAAGCAGCCTCCAATGCACAGAAGAAAGCCTTGTTTCTGACCTACTGCAACATTGAGATCTACGAGATGGCAGATGCCCTGGTCACAGATAATCTATAGACTGTGTCCTGGGATGAGCTCCAATGGCACTGAAGGGACATTACGGCCCCTCTCCCTCCTACCTGGCAAGCCGATATACTTTTATACATGGAGCCAGAGAGAGGGGGAGACGATAAATGCATTAGTAGCCAATTTGCCAAGGATAGCCAAAAACTGCAGGTTCCCAGACATTGAAGGGATGATTAGAGATCGAATAATCCTGGGAATGAAGGACCTGCACTTCAAAAGAAACTCTTGGCCCAAGAAGGTGTCTCCTTCATAGATGCCATCACTGAGGCATGAGCCGCAGAGTCCTCTGACAACTTGGCAGTGCAGATTAGAGGGACAGGGAAGGTCCATGCAACAGCAACCGATTGCCACCCCAACCACAGTGAATCCACTTCCAAAGCAAGCGAAGACAATGACGGAGATGTGCACAAGCTAAAGTCGGG
This sequence comes from Laticauda colubrina, assembly GCA_015471245.1. Classification (NCBI taxonomy): domain Eukaryota; kingdom Metazoa; phylum Chordata; class Lepidosauria; order Squamata; family Elapidae; genus Laticauda; species Laticauda colubrina. The sequence goes on along the minus strand of BLBF01000032.1, from coordinate 5,529,592 downwards.
TAAGCCAGGCAGGAAGCCTGGAAGCAGAGAATGCGGGGGTTGAAGTGGAAACCACCAGTGGTTGGCATACCAATTTAAATATACCATCTGCCAAAGATGTGAGCACCGAGACCACATCACAGAAGTGTGTCGGGCCATCCAACTGACCAAAAAACAAGACAGGCAGGTATCATCCCCATGAGGCAATATGGCCACCAAGGGGGAGGGCAAAAGACCCCTGGCAGGAAATTCAAAAGAAGAGATGATGCCAAGAAGCCCATTTCACTTTCGTTGGCTACGTGCAGACCCAGGTGAGACATGCCAATGCCTACGAAGCAAACAAGGTAATGGCCACAGTCTTCATCGAGGGCAAGCATTGCCACATGGAAGTGGACTCAGGTCTTACATATCCATGATATCATGGGACACCCTCAAAAGACTCCAGCCAAAGCTGTGGTGAGACCAGCTGGAACCACAGACTATCATACTCTGAGATTATCAGGGCAGCCACATTCCTGTGTTGGGCTGGAAAGCAGTACATATCAAATACAGCCTATTTCAAGGGACACTGCCCGTTACAATAGTAGACTGGAACTTGCTCAGCCTACTTGGAAGATAATGGTTCCAGCCACTACAGATCACTGTCACTGCCGTGCACCCATTTGAAACCACCACAGGGGCAGCAGACATCGTGGAACTGGAGCAGGAATTCAGCGATGTCTTTGATGACAACCTGGGCAAGTACACGGAGATCCCTATTTCATTTAATTTAGACCCCAACATCTCCCTGATTTGCTTCAAGCCATTGCGAGTTCCATTTGCCCTCCAGCCCAAAGTCAAAGAGCAATTAGATATTCAGTTAATTGCCCAAGGGGTCTCAAGCCGGTGGACCATGCCAAATGGGAGACCCCAATCATCATCCCAGTTAAACCAGGCAGGTCTATCAGGATTTGTGCTGACTATAAAACAACCCTGAATAAGGCCCTCCAGCAAAGTGCCTACCCCATGTCAGTAGTACTTCACCTACTGCACTCCCTGGGTAGAGGGATGATATTTGCCAAATTAGATCTGGCCCAGGTCTACCAGCAACTGCTCATAGATGAGGCAACCGCTGAGGCACAGACCATCATCACCCACTGGGGCGCCTTTAAATGTAAGCAGCTATAGTTTGGAGTAAGCATAGCCCCCGGCCTGTTCCAGAGTATTATGGAAAGGCTGCTGCACAATAACCTGGGGGTAATACCCTACTTCGATGATGTGATCATCTCAGCCCGCAACCAAGAACAACTAATGAAGCGGTTAAAGACAGTGCTGGGGAGATTCCAAGAAGCAGGACTGAAGTTAAAAAGGAATAAATGCCACATAGCTATCCCCCAAGTGGAATTTCTGGGTTTCCTGATAGATGCAGCAGGCACCCAACCCACCAACGGAAAGCTGAAAGCAATATGGGAAGCTCCCAATCCCCAAAACAAAGTTGAACTGCAAGCCTTCTTGGGGTTGCTCAACTTTTATAATGTATTTCTACCGCAGAAAGCAACTATTACAGAACCACTTCATAGATTGCTCAATAAGACAACCAACTGGACCTGGGGACAACGCAAGGCTTATGCATTCAGAAAAATAAAAAAACATCCTGTCATCCAACAGCGTACTCATGCAATATAGAGAGACACTGCCATTGACACTCACATGTGACACCTCCCCCTATGGCATTGGGACAATCCTTAGCCACAAACTACCCAATGGGACAGAAGCACCCATTACATATTATTCAAAAACACTATCCAAAACACAAAGGAACTATAGTCAAATTGACAAGGAAATGCTTGCAGCAGTAGCAGGGGTCAAACGCTTCCATGAACACCTATATGGAAGACAGTTCGACCTTATCACTGACCATAAACCTCTGCTGGGCATCCTGGCCAGCAATAAACGCACACCGAACATCCTATTTCCCAGGATGTTAAGATGGAGTGTGTTCATGGTCACTCATAGCTACTGTCTAATTCACTGGTCAGGAAAAGATATTGCAAATGCCAACATGTTGAGTCGCTGCCCCCTTCCAGATATCGTCGAAGACCCAGCACCCTCCACCACAGTACTTCTAGTAGAGGAAATGCGTCCCAGACTGATGAAGTCTGCAGAAATTGCCAGACTCATGGCATGTGACAAGACCATGGTGCGGATTTTGAACTGGGTGTGAAGGGGATGGCCAGAAGCCATAGAAGGGGATGAATTCAAAGCATATAAACACATGCAGGCTGAGGTATCCATACTCAAGGGCTATATACTATTGGGAGAGAGAGTGGTCATCCCTCCCCCATTTTGTAACAAGGTCCTGACAGTTCTTCACGAGGGCCACCCAGGAAAAGTCTGCATGAAGGCCCTAGCCAGAAGCTTCATGTGGTGGCCAGGGCTGGACAAAAAAATAGAGACCTGGGTCACAACCTGCACACCTTGTCAAGAAATACAACCTGTGCTCACAGCAGCCAGCCTGAAGAAATGGGAGACCCCTACAGCCCCATGGGCCCATATACACATCAACTTCACAGGGCCCTGCCAAGGGCAAACATTCCTCATAGTGGTCAATGCATATTCCAAATGGCTAAAAGTAATCAGAATGACTTCTACCACCACCGAAGCAACCATAAGAGCCCTTCAGAAGCTGTTCTCTATCACGGACTACCATACATAATCATCTCAGATAATGCCCTCCAATTCACATCCCATCCATTGGAGAGTTTCCTAGCCAGAGTAGGAATCAGACATGCACTTTCAGTGCCTATACATCTGAGCATGAACGGGCAAGTGGAACGGATGGTCTGAATGACCAAGGAAACCCTCAGGAGAATGGGCAAAGGGGAGTGGCAAGAAAGGATTGACAGAATGCTGCTTGCCCAACACATTATACCCCATTCAACAACACACCACAGCAGAGCAGAACTAATAATGGGCCCAAAACTCTGATCAACGCTAGACAGAGAACATCCGAACTACAGTCCCGAAACCCCAGTAGACTCCACTGGGAAGTGTAGGAACTTTTCCATAGGGGACCCAGTCTACGCACACAATTACACAGGGGGACTATTTGGGTACCTGCAAAAGTCACCAAAATTACCGGATCCAGATCCTATTGAGTTGAGATGGAAGAAGGAAAACAGTGGGAGAGGCACATCGACCAAATCAGAGGCTGAATCCCAACTGCAAACAATCAACCTGAAAGCCAATGCAAGAAATCGAAACAACCCCCAGCAGAGGCTCTGCCTACAGAACCCAGAAGAATGCAGGGACACCTACCATGCGAAGAGGAAGTCCCATGAAGTACGTCTGAGGCCTCAGGCTCAACGGTCCCTGTCGCACCACAAGATGACTGCAAGATGTTTCCACAGGCAGGGACTGGAGCAGTGGCAGGCCTGGCCACTCGGGCCGCCACCCCAGGAGTGAGTGAAGTGTGTAGGTCCAATTGTATCCCACAAAGCCCTGCCTACCTACGCAATTATGTAAGGTAGGCTAGGCACAGATTGGATGGACGCTAACCAGGAGGGGCGGGGTGTTAAATATTACCTAATATGGCTATAGAATGGAGTCAGCTAACAGACTCCACTCATTGGCCCAGTCACCAGAGGGAAAAATAAAGTCCCATCAGTGGCTGAAGCCTTGGACAGTGCCAGCTACAAAAGCCAGTCCCTGCTGTGGCTGAGCTGCTTTTTACTTAAACTTTAATAAAGACATAACTACAGTTCCTGCTGTGTCCTGCCTCTTATTCCCGTGGACCCATCTAACACAGATATTTTCTCTTTGTGCGCTGATAGAAAAGAATCTGTCCCTGCCTAGGATTGAACTCTCAGTTTCCTGAATGCGAGGTGAGCATCTTAACCTTTAGGCCACCATACCAGTCTATAATTTATCTTGTCTAATCATGAAAAACACACATGTTCAATTCATTTCCCCCCATTACATACATTAGAGTCCATAAGGGGTTTCCAGTGGTGGAGATATTGTGGAGATATTGTCTTTTCTTTGATCAAAAAAGTCAATTTCTCCGTTTGGGTAATGCTGAATCTCTCCATCTTTGTGCACACAATAATTTCACTGCAGTTGTCATATAAAACAAAGTGTCATAATCCCCGCCCCACTGTTTGTTCATCAATCCCAAAAGAAAACCCTCTGGTCTCAATTGTACATTAAACTTTACAATCCTCCAAATCGTTGTATGTATTTGAATCCAAAATTTTCTAGAAGTTTACTGAACAAGATTAAAAAACCCTTCTTCTTGTTCACATTTCCAGCATCAATTTGAAGTGCTTCTAAACATTCTAGACAATTATTTCCAGAGAGAGAAAAAAAATCTGTTACTTTCAAAGTTGGCACAGCAGCATGAGACTGATGGAAGCTCCCCAGCAAATATTTAATGCCTAATTTTGACAACCGATACTCTCAGAGACAGAATATTTTCTTGTGTTTCTAAACTTTGAAAGTGTTCTCAGAAAGAGGAAAAAAAAACACTGAAAGAGATAAGTTTGGAGCAATCATTTTGATTGCATTTTTCTTACAGAAAAAAATGTTGAAGTAACAGACACAGTGGGTGGTGGTGTTAGAGTAAGATAATTACTCCCCCCCCCGCCCCCAAGGTGTATCAAGACACAGTGTGGCTCATTATCTCTCATCCCTGCAGGGTGTAATTATTTTGAATAACTACACTCTTGGAACTGCTTTATTGTTCCTATCATATTTCTTTTACCTTTGAACCTAAATGCATAAAACAATGACATTGTTGCCTGTGAGGGCCACTGAAATTCACCTGCCTTTGCATAGAATTTAACTGGCAGCTGCAAAATTTCTTGAAGCATCCAAATCCTCTGCCCTTCCTTCCTTTCCCAGAAGACCTTCATCATGAAATCCAAAGAAAGGAAAATATTGTAGTGAAGGATACTGGTAGCATCTAAATAAAGCCAAAGAATACAAACATGGGTTTAAGAATATTTTTGAGTAAGTCACACAGACTGAATCTTCTTTTTGGTTGGCTGAATGGAGTGCTACCTTGCTCTAACTTCTTAAAATAAAATGGTCTCTTGGGATGGTACGAGTTTACCTCTACTATCCCCTAGGAGACATTTGCAGAAGTCAACAAAAATTCTTGCAATCTTATTCCTTACAACTGAATCCACTCAAGATACAGGTAGTCCATCAATGGAAACTACTTCTGAATTTCGTGCTTGATGTGGAAAAAAATGTAATTTTGACTTTGGGTTTTACAGATTAGATTGATAGATCTTTACAGAAATGACTTGTTCTTGTTATTATGGAAAGACAAAAAGCTGTGATTTGATGTTAATGCCCTATTCTACTGCAACAGAGGAAGTCAATGCTTCTTTTTCTTTTCTTTTCCTTATCTTTCCCTCATGTCTCTCTCCCCCTCCCCTCCCTTTCCACTGCTCTTTTATTTACTTTTGTATTTTGAATTTTATAATACTCTATAATCTAATAAAAATGTTTGAAAAAAAAAGTAATACAGGTAGTCCTCAACTTACAACCATTTATTTGGGGTCCCTTCAAACTTACAATGGCACTGAAAAAAGTGTCTTGGGACTGTTCTTCAGACTTACAACCAATTCAGCATCTCCATGATCATGTGAACAAAATTTGGATGCTTGGCAAGGTAGCACTCCATTTGGCTGACAAATAAGAAGATTTGCATGACTTCCTTAAAAATATTCTTGTACCCATGTTTGTATTCTTTTGTTTTATTTGGATGCTTCAAACATTCTTGACTGCAGTATTTTCAGGGATGGCTTCAAAAATTTAAGCAACAGGTTCTCTGCCCAATTGCTGGGGTGTGTGGCTATGGTGGGCATGGCCTAGTCAGCCTCCTGCACCATGGTGGAAGGTATGTGTGTGTTTTGCCCTACCTGGGCTCTGGAGGTTTTTCTCAAGCCTCCGTGTGCTCTGGAGGCTCTCTGGAAGCCAGAAATGGACCCATTTCTAGCTTTCCTGAACTTCCAGGAGGCCCATTTTTCACCCTCCTCGAGCCTCCGTGTGCACACTGCACTTACTTGCATCCAAAATGGACTGTGTGGGGACTGCTGGGAGGGGCAGGGTGGGGTGGGCAGGGCCAGCCAGGTGTAGGATTTGGGGGTTCTCTGAATTACATAGAATATTAGCTAGGGACTCTCCTGAACCCCTGAAAACCCCAAGCAGCCCACCCCTGAGTATTTTCCTTTCTTTGGATTTCAAGATGTATTTATGACATCTTGTATTTATGACAATCTGTTGCTTAAGTGTCCTGGAGCATCTTTTGCTACTTTCTGACAAACAAAGTCAATTCAGAAGCCAGATTTATCCTAACAACCATGTTTCCAACTTACCAACTGCAGTGATTCACTCAACAACTGTGGCCAGAAAGGTTGTAAAATGAATCTCAGAAGAAAAAAAAGCAAAAACCAGGATTTTTATTAATGTGGTGCCCTGAAGAGACTTCATTGGCTAAATGGGAAGTGCATACCTCTGTGGAAGCTTTGAGAACAGCATCAGAAGACCTACAAAAATATTTACCAAAATGCAATTCATAATCTGTCAAAGAGGAAACCTATGAAATATGTGACTGAGGAGCTTGCCAAATGAGCTATTCTTGTTTTAATAAATATTAGTCTTTATAATTCTGTATTAAACAAAAAAAATCATGGGACTTCTAGTTTGCAGGGCTTCAGCAGCAGGCAGGAATCCACAATCGTGCACGGTTTCTGCCTGGGCTCGTTGCCGGAGCACCCTGAGCCAGCTGGCTTCGGGGCTAAGCCACCCCGTAGAGGTCGGTGAAGATGGGGGAGATTCCAGCAGGGTCGAGGAAAGCCGCATCTTTCCTCCCCAGCTGGCTAAACTCTCTTTCCCGAAGGTGGTAGAGCGGCAGTCAGAAATGGCTGCCTCAAAGAAGCCCTCATCCGGAAAAGAATGTGCAGGAGGAAGAAAGTGCTAAAGTGAAAGTTTGGGCTGACCGGGATAAGAAGAAACAATTAAGGCATCCTGGAACTTAAACTTTAAAAAAAAAAAGATATATTGCTCCCAAAGAAGACTCAGAAGCAGCGAATGAAAGTGAAAAGGGAAAGTTGTTTTTTTTCACTCTCCTACCTTACGTTGACAGCAAACAGAGATGAATGAGAAATCGGAAAAATCTGCTTTGGCACCAACAGGTATTTAAACTGGAAAATTTAATGCCAAGGGGATATGAAAGATTTCTGAATAGAAAAGGCAAAAAAAAAAAAAAAGAGAAAGAAAATTTTATTTTGCTGTAAGTGGGAAGGGAGAGGAAGAGAATAAGAACAGGATTTGGAAGGAGGAGATAGCCTGGAATCTAATGAATTTCAACAGGACTGCTAAAAGATATACTTTAACTGGAACTTTGTAACTAAATACTAACCCCAGGAAGAGAAAGTGAAGAAAGAAAGAAAGTGTAAAAAGAAACAGCTTGTGTGTATTTGGATTGTGTGGTACTTTGGACTTTTGGAATTATATTGGAAGGATTAAAAACACTTGGGTGATTGTTTTAAAAGAAAAAAAAAACTATAATGGCATCACTTGTGGATGAACTGAAAATAGAATTTAAAAAATATAAAGAAGAGGAACAAGAAGGGAAGGGCTCTCTTGATTCCGTTTTTCAATTCTTAGAAATGGCGATCTTTACCAATGAGAAACTACAAGAAAAGACGATGCAACAAGAAGATTGGGACGAAGAAGCCATCTTTAACGAACAAGTAACTTTACTTGGGGAAGAAAGGGGAAAGAGGGGAAAGAGAATGGAGAATTTGAGACCTAAAAAAACAACCAAAAAAGGGAAAAATAAGGTGAAAAGTGGATATAACGTGAGAAAGCAACAGAAAAAGGGAATATAGAAAAGGGAAATTGAGGTAGAGAGACGAGGGGGTAAAAAGGGCAGAGAGAAGAAGCAAAGGAGGAGGGAAGAGAAGAGAAGCTACAAGAGTGTGAAGCAAGATGTAAAGAAACAGGACATATTTATAGATAATGGGTAAAAATTTAATTGAAAAAGGGATTCTGCAAAGGTACATATGATTGTATTGTTATATTTGTATTTAGAAATAATATTAGAAAATTGGAAACAATGTATTTCTGAATAAAATATTTATTTCTGAATAAAATAAATGGAAACATTTCTGAATAAAATAAATGGAATCAATTAAATGAGAGAATTAATTTAGAAAGGAATGGGAACATTTTAATGACATAATGTTTTAAAATGCAAGTGAAGTGAGGGGGAAGTAATGGAAAATTTACAAGCGTTCCCATAGAAGCATGATATCTATTTGAAAAGTAATGTGTTAAATGTTTAAAATTTAAATGAATATTAACATTAATGATAGAATTGAATTGGTATGGATCATTGTTTTAATTATATTATATATTTATACTTTTCTTTTTTCTTTTTAAAATGTAGTGTCTAGTTTTAATGTACTACGCAGAATCCAAATGGAAGTAACATTCTATATTAAGTGTTATAATTTTAGGGGAAAGATATAAAGGCATCATACTCTTATTAGTGACTACAGGAGGAATCTTGTTTAAGGAGAAAAGATAATAGATAGCTGAAATAGGACAGACAAAGAATATAAATATAACGATCTGATTTGAGATGAAACAAATAAAAATAAAATTAAGAAAGTTAAAAGAGGGGAGAAGCCATATAGAAAGTAGAATGGCAATAAGATATGGAATGGTATATAAAAATGAGCATGAATTTGAATTGGTGTCTGTACAAAGAGATGTAACCCAGGATCAGACTGCTTTCAGAAAAGAGGTTTTATGTTTTTCATGTTCTGTGTTGTGTTTGTCTATGTTTGTTTCTAAAAATCAATAAAATTTTTTCAAAACAAAACAAAACAAAACAAAAATAATCACAACCATAAACAAAAGTTTTAAAAAAAGATTGCAAAAGCATGTCCTTTGATTCTAGCCCTTAATACCATTTTTATTATAGGCCATTGATCTGAACCCTGGGGAGATTTAGTCAGCCAATTTATTTTTCGACGAACTGATTTTAATATGCAAAAGTAACCCTTCTGTTGTATCTTGCTTTAATTGATGCCTAATTATCCAAGGGCACTCTTAACCTTAATCTAATAATTTTATCCAGATTATTTAACCAGTAGTGAAACCATTACATAAGATTTTATAGTGCAGGCTGACATTAACAATGGAATTCGGTAAGTAATTAAAAAAAATTAGAAGGCAGCAGAATGTAGATCTGAATAGTCAATGAGCATAGAGGTTTTCAAGAAAGAGAATGTAAAAGGAAAACTGAGTATCTGAAATTAAATTCCATTTAGAGAGAAATTTTAATTGATTAATTGATTGATTTAATTGATTAATTGATTTTAATTGATTGAATTTTAATTAATTCTCTCTGAGAAGGTTGGAGACTTTAAATTTGAGACATGCCTTGTTAGTAAGTGTCTTCTCTATATTTCAGTAGAGAAGAAAGTAGTCCCAGGGAAGTGATTGTTGCAGTTTATTAAATAGGAATTCATTTGAGATGGAACAGGGATTAGCTAAGCACCCCAAAAGCTACAGCTTTATTTATTTTTATTTTAAAAAAATGTTGAAGAAATTTTATTTACAAAGTTAAAACTACAAAAAAAAAAAAAGAAAAGAGAAAAATATATAAAAAGAAAATCAGGAAAGACTGTTTGAAGTTATAATGTGATTTATGATCATTTTTCATACTTATGACCATCACAGCATCCCTATGGTCACATGATCAAAATTCAGATGCTTGACAATTGACTCATATTTATGATGGGTGGCCTATCCAGGGATCATGTGATTGTATTCTGTGGCCTTTTGACAAGCAAAGTCAATGGGGAAGCCAGATTCGTTTAACATCTGTATCACTAACTTAACAACTGCAGTGATTCACTCAACAACTTTACCACAAAATGTCATAAAATGGGGGCAAAACTCACTTAACAACTGTCTTAGCAACATACATTTTGAGCTCAGTTGTGGCCATAAGTCTTTCTGTACAGAAAAAAATATTAGCAACTTTATAAATCAAAAGAAAAAGGGGAAAATATTTTAAAATAGTGATTTCTTAGCAGTTAGAAACCCAGTTATATGGTTTCCACCCTCCCAAATTGCACACCATGTTTTCTGTTTTCTCATATGCAGCTGTTTTTAAGCAATAAAAATAAATTAATTCTATTGTAGTGAAAGTGGCTCATGAGATATGGAAGGCCATCTATAATTCACTCGACAATCACCTTCCATTTGAATGACTATTATAATTATGTCTGTATGTGCCTGTGTACCCCTGTCCGACGCTCCCTCTGAAATCCACCAATATAAACAAAAAAGTTTCTAGTTGATGACATATATTTCAAAGCTACTCAAAAGTCTTTAAATACTTTTTGCACTTGTTGGTAAATATTAAAGGCCTAAAAAAATCAATAAAGTTACCCTGAACTTCAGTGATACCATTTGAAGCCCACTTCATGTTATATTGTATGCCAAGGGTGTCAAACTCAATTTCATTGAGGGCCGCATCAAAGCTGTAGTTGACTTGGGGGGAGGGCAGATGGGTTTGGCCAACTGTGTGGGTGTGTTCAACTGTGTGGGCATGGCCAGCTTGACTCCCCAAATTGTTGGCATGTTTCCTCTTTGCATTGAGTAGACCGGGCGGAAGCCAAGCTGGCCTGATCTTTCATCTTTGCATTGGGTAGTCCAGAACATATTGCAGGCTGAATCTGGCCCGTGGGCCTTGAGTTTGACAAACCTGTTCTATGCAAACAGACTCATAAGAAATTACAAATCAATTTCCACTACTGAAATTGCAATACATTGTAAAGCAGTTTGCTAAAAGAACTATTTTCAAATGATGCTCTAGATCAAGAATCTTCAAACTTGACAGCTTTAAGATTTGTGGAGTTCAACTCCCAGAATTCCTCCTTCTGTCATGTTAGCTCAGGAATTCTGGGGAATTGAAGACCACAAGTCTTAAACTTGCCAAGTTTGAAGACCCTTGCTCTAGATATTTTGGAGTCTGATCTGTTTCAATCCTGGCCAGATTCAAAAAGGAGACTAAACCAGATATATTTGTATTGAAGCATGCCAGAAATTGGTTTTTTTAAAACATCTGTTTTTAAAAAGCAAATCATAATATGTGCTGGAGATTGACATTGTGTATTTGGTTGCCTTTTGCAATAATGATGGGCTTAAAATGCCATGGCCATGAGGCAGAACACTTTTTGTGATTTGTATTATGCCCATAAACAAGTTGAAGTGCTAAACAGTGTTACAAATGACTGGACACACATTGTCTTTTTTAACTGTTTGACAAGTTTTAATTGTTAAAGTAATTGCTAGATGAGAAAAGTAAGATCTGCTTCTGATAATTTATATTGTTTTAGGGAAGGGAATCAGTAGATGAAATTAAATTAGTATTGGGACTTTAAGGGAAAGAAAATTATGAATTAGGCTTTTTTAAAAGATCACAGACTTGTAAAAAAAACCATATCATGTATCAATTTCAAATGTGGCATGCATCTATATTTGATTGAGGAATGAATTAATTTTATTGGTGGGGCTTAGCTATTAATTTGTCCACAGTCCCATAAAGTCTGAGGAATATGAGGTAACCAGAGAGAACTGTCAGAAAATAGTAAAAGCAAGAGCAAATTTATCATCCTTGGCTGAATATTTGTTCAGCAAATTTTCATGAACCAGTTTGGTGCAGGTTTCCATATATGTCAAGGGGGTGTCAATGTACACATGTGCAATGCAAAGATTTGTTCCAGGACAGTTTCTTCTTCTTCTTCTTCTTCTTCTTCTTCTTCTTCTTCTTCTTCTT
>BLBF01000032.1:5467397-5517752 GCA_015471245.1 Laticauda colubrina | reverse complement strand
CTTCTTCTTCTTCTTCTTCTTCTTCTTCTTCTTCTTCTTCTTCTTCTCTTCCTCTTCCTCTTCCTCTTCCTCTTCCTCTTCCTCCTCTTCCTCTTCCTCCTCCTCCTCCTCCTTCTCCCCCCCCACTCTCTCTCTCTCATTTCCTCTTGTCAAATCTAAAACTGTTTTATAATCTATAATATCTGCTTGCATGTGACACTTTATTCTGGTGCAGATAACAGGCAGGTTATGGGACTAAGTGTTTCAGATAAGGATATTGATTTGTTTGGGTTAGTAAACTAAGTGATTTAATTTGAAAGTAATTTGATCTTTTGAAAATGAGAAAAATCTAATCTCATTGTAATCTGACTGTCAAAGTTCAGACTAATGAACCCAAGCAAATCAGAACTCTGAGGCTAGGATCCTCCTCAAAGCGCTTCTTTATTTGATTACATTATATTTCCTTCAAAGGAAAACCAACTCTAAATCTTTCCCGCAGTTTCAGTATAATTAAAATAGGAAATAACCCCATCCCCCAACCGTCACAGGTCATGTTGGCCAATTGGGTTAATTGGCGGGCTCTTGACACACTCCTTCCCTGACCTTATCCGCTGGGAGTAGAGATGACCTTGATTCTCACAAGAAAGCTCTCTGTTGTGTCGAGTAAGGCATTCCAACCTACTTTCCCCCTTCCTCCTCTGCGTGGCAACCAAGGAACAGGAAAATGGCTGTTGCCAGGTTTGGTTTGAAGTTGATACTAATCTTTTAAAAATGAGAAAAAGAAAATATAGGTAGCACTATGACGAAGCATGCAAATTCAAGGGCTGAAAGGAGAAATGAAGAAGTCTTTCCAAAACCCAGAGAAAGCCCTCTCATTCACCCTAAAGCCCATGTCACACTGAACCAACGGATGCAAAGAGGATGTAAAACGGACAAAAAACCTTGCCATCCCTTGGTTAACACGATGTATCTGTTCTGTACTCACTGCCTCCATTTTGCTTCCTCTCTATCCGTCTAGCATCCGTTTATGGACGTTTCACCCACTCCAAAAGTTTTGGGCTGCCTAAAACTTTTGCGCGGAAAATGTATCCAGTTTGTCCGTTCTGCATCCGCTACGAATCTGTTACGCATCCGTTACGCATCCGTTACACATCTGTTACGCATCCACTATATCCGCTAGGTGTCCGCTACGCATCCACGCAACTCGCATCCGCCCGGACGCAGGGAGGAAGCGGAACGGACGTGGAACGGATGCAGAACGGATGCAGAACGGATGCAGCATGGAAACAAAGCGTTTAAAGTGGAAAAAACGTTTGCAGAGGGGACCTATATCTCAGATATTAAGGATGTCTAGAGGATGCCTAGAGGATGCCTAGAGGATGCCTAGCAGTAAACCTATACTGCCTATAAAAAGGGGGAGCAACTCGCCTGCATCGCACTTTCAGAACAGCAGCCCAGCGGTGCAGACCTCTGCAGCCTTCATCTGGCTCTTCCTCTTCCACAGCATCCAGTCATGTCCACCGTGGATTGTAACAAAGTCCTTTCAGCAGCCACCATCGTTCTGCAACAGTGCGAAGCCATCTGCAGGCTCTCTGAACACTACTGTGAGAAGAAAAGGAGCCACCCAAAAAGAGTCTGGGTGCAAAGATGGTTCACCAGTAGAGCGGAGGATGGACTGTACAACAAGCTGATGGTGGAGCTCAGGAGCGAAGACACTCGGGCATTCCAGAACTTCATGAGGATGCCTCCAGCCATGTTTGACGAAGTTGTGCAGCGCCTGACACCCAGGTTGACCAAGGCAAACACCAGCTTCCGGCCCAGCCTGGAACCTGGGCTTAAGGTGGCACTCACTCTGCGCCACCTGGCCTCAGGGACCTCCTACAGGAGCATGCAGAACGGCTGGAGGGTGACATCCAACACCATCACCATTGTGGTCAGAGAAGTGGTACAGGCCATCATCGAAGAATACAAGGAGGAGCTCCTCCAGTACCCCCCCACTGAAGAAGGATGGAAGAAAGTTGCAGAGCAGTGGTATCAGAAGTGGAACTTCCCCCACATCGTTGGAGCCATAGATGGCAAGCACGTGGCCTGCAAATCTCCAGCCAAGTCGGGATCCACTTATTTCAACTCCAAGGGCTTCTTCAGCATCATCCTCTTTGCCATGGTCGATGCTGACTACAAGTTCATGTACATCGATGCTTCAGGCAGCGGCTCATGTTCAGATGCCCAGGTATACAACGCCAGTGACCTCAAGGAGGGGCTGGAACGCAACCTCATCATGGGCTTTCCAGATCCAGACCCACTCCCAACGACACGCAAGATGTGCCCTACTTCATCGTGCGGGATGATGCCTTCTCCCTCAGAACCTACCTCATGAAGCCCTACACCTCCAGACTCCTCACCCGTGAAGAGAGGATCTTCAACTACAGGCTGTCCAGGGCAAGGCGGAGAACACCTTTGGCATCCTGGCCAACAGGTTCCAGGTACTTCTCACCACCATGCAGCATCGGCCACAGACCATGAGGAGGATCGTGGAAGCTTGCTGCATCCTGCACAATCTAATGTGCACCCGCTACCCAGTCTTGTAGAACAGGCTCATGGACCTCCAAGAAGCCAATGGGGACTTGGAGCCTGGGAAATGGAGGCAAGGGCGAAACCTGATCAACACTGAGGATGTGCTAGGGCCCAACAGAGCCTCAAATGAAGCGAAGAAACAGCGCAACCTCCTGAGTATATGGTGCAACACCCCAGCTGGAGCAGTGGAGTGGCAAGACAGGATGGTAGATGCTTAATGGATGCTTCCTTCAGCCTGTCTCATCACACGGATGAGATTGGGCCATGTATGTTTGGTTGGCCCTATAATGAACAGGGCGTTTAATAAAGAGTTGTGTTTATGTTGACATGTGTGGATAATTGATTACATTATTATTGATAATAAAGGGCTGTAGGTGTGGCACCTGGGAGGGTGGACCATACAGTCCCACTATGCTTACACTGGAGGTTTATCTATCCCCACAGCTATTACCCATCCCAAAGGTATCCCTGCCCATCCCACAGCTATCTTAACCCATCCCACAAGCATGCAAAGGCTTAAACCATTTCTAAAAGTTTCCAGCAAGACTTTATTAAAAAAAAGAAATGAAGCAAGTGTGTGAATCAAAAATAGACTTTACTAACAACAAGCTATAAGACAAAAAAGAGTCTCTGGCACTCCTCTTCGTCACTCAGTCTCAGGGGTGAAGGGTGCAGGTGCTATGGATGTGGCTGGTGCTGGAGTGCTTGTCATCAGCTCCTCCAGAAGCAGAAGCAGCAGAAGCGCCAGCCCCAGAAGAGCGAGCCCGTGCTGCAGAAGCCCCAGCAGAACCAGAGTGAGGGCCAAGGGGTGGGATGGTAGCCCTGTCCCTCTTGCCAGGGCTGGCAGCAGATGGCTGAGGCTTGCTGTGCCTCCGCATGGTTGTGGGGTTGCTGGCTGGCCGGGAGGCTGGCAGGAACCAAGGCTGGCAGAAAGGCTGGCAGGGAGGCTGGCAGGCAGGCTGGCAGGCAGGCAGGCAGGCACTAAGGCTTGCAGGCAGACATCAACCAAGGCTGGCAGGAAGGCTGGCAGGCAGACATGAACCAAGGCTGGCAGGAAGGCAGGAAGCAAGGCTTGCAGGCAGACTGACTGGCAGCAAGGCTGGCAGGGAGGCTGGCAGCAAGGCTGGCAGGGAGGCTGGCAGCAAGGCTGGTAGCAAGGCTGGCAGCAAGGCTGGCAGGCATACATGCAGGCAGGGCAGGCAAGGCAGTCGATGTGTCCGGCAGCAGGTCTTTCCTCTGAATGGTGACCTGCTTCCGAGCTGCTTCCGTTATATACGCGGGCTGACACAATGCATCCTCCCCGCATGCGCAGTGAACGCAAGGCATCCATTAGGCTTCCGCTGTGTATCCGCTGTGCATCTGCTGTGCATCCGCTTTATCCATTTGGCGTCCGCTGTTCATCCGCTGTATCCGTTCCGCGTCTGCTTTGTTGAGGCCCCCCTGAAGCCCTGCAGATGTGCCACCCAGTCCCATCCGCTCCCATCCGCTTCCATCCGCTAGGCTTTCGTTCCGCATCCACTTTGCATCCGCCCTGCGTCCTTCCCCCGTCCGTGTTATCCGCTCCGGTTATGCAAATTTTTGCCCCTTTTGAGAGCAGATAACAACAGATGGAACATTTTTCTCGTCCGTTGTGTCCGTTTTGCATCCGTTGGCCAGTGTGACATGGGCTTAAGCATGAATAGCAAATTCATTAAGAGTATGAGGGCTAAAATGACAGAGGGCTGCCAAACACATTTACCAAACTCTATGAATAAGTTTTAGCTGCTTGAGGATGTGAGCATCCAACTAAAAATCATTACACTGAGAAGCTCCACCTCTACCATTTTTCTGGGCAATCTTGCACAAGATGTTGTTAATATTTACTGAGTGAAGACCTCTATGTGTTAATATATATGCACAAAAGAAGGCTGAGTAAATGTTTGAGCTACTCTTTGCTACCAGAAGTACAGTTACTCAGTGTGGGCTTTTGATCTGTACTTGTTTCTTCATCAAAAAGATAAACATAACACATAAATAAAGTTTGCCAGCAATTTTTTTTTCTCTCTGTCTACTTTTCTCTATTTCTTTCTCCCTATCTTTGTGTCTCATGCAGACATACACATATACAGTTTTTTTTCCAAGGCAGTAATTGTCTTGAATGAAACAGTTCATTTGTGATTTAGTCCTATTATTATTATAATTATTATTTTAATTTTTAAATTCTCTGTAATTTGATTGTGATGTGGTGTTTGGGGCACTGTGCTGAAGTCACTTTCAAATTTCATTATATTTTGGAAAGCAATGACAATAAAGGAATCCTATTCTATTCTATCTACTCTGGTAATACATAATCAGAGTTTTGAGTCTTTCTAACCTTTAAAGTCTAATTCGTTGCATGGTTCATTGTGTTTCTGAACCATCAATAAAAACTACCAAAACACAATCTATGTAATTTGAATGTACAGGTAATCCTCAACGTACGACCACAATTGAGCCCAAAATTTCTGTTGTTAAGTGACTTTTTGCTGATTTTGATGACCTTTCTTACTACAGCTGTTAAGTGAATCATTGTAGTTGTTAAGTTAGTGACACAGTTGTTAAGTGAATCTGGCTTTCCCATTGACTTTGCTCGTCAGAAGGTCACAAAAATTATCACATCATCCCGGGACACTGCAACTGTCATAAGTATGGAGCAGTTGCCAAACATCTGAATTTTGATCACTTGACCATGGGGATGCTGCAAAGGTTGCAAATGTGAAAAATGGTCATAAGTCACTTTTTCAGTGCCATTGTAATTTTGAACAGTCACTATAAGAACTGTTGTAAGTCGGTGATTGCCTATCTATGCAGCCATTCCAAGCTTTCTTATAAACATTATACTTACAATTTAGAACATATCCACCCCCAGTTTTGATCATAGTATGTAACACTCTGGGCTGCATGAATATTATTGCATATATGGCAATAGCAATAGCATTTAGACTTATATACCACTTCACAGTGCTTTACAGCCCTCTCTAAGAGGTTTACAGAGTCAGCCTATTGCCCCCCACTAATCTGGGTCCTCATTTTGCCCACTTTGGAAGGATGGAAGGCTGAGTCAGCCTTGAGCCTGGTGAGATTTGAACTGCCAGATTGCAGGCAGCTGGAAGTCTGCATTTTAACCATTGCGCCACCATAGCACGGCACGGATATAAACTGTCTTCCAGCAGAATGTCACCCACTGATGCCTGTTCTGACCCAGGCTTCATCAAACTTAATAAAACACAAGCTGAATTTAGAAGTAAAACCTTTTTTAATATGTTGCTGGGAATTACTTGTATTCCCAGCCAAAACTAATTATACACATTTCCTCCAGATAAGAGCATGCTTTTCAGTGTTGTCAAATGCTGCGAAGAAACAGAAGTCCTATTAAGGCTAACATACACCAACCCCAAAACTTAGAAAAAACCCGACCAGAGTACAGAGCTTCACGAAGGAGATTATTGAACTGCTTTGCTTCCTGTAAAGCTCTTCATCATTGAGGATTGACTTTTATCCCTTATGGGAGGGGCAATCACCTCCCAGCCCTACTCCTGAGTTGCCACTGCTGCTCTCGCCTTCTAGCAGCTCTGTGCACACGTGCACTGGGAACAGGCTGACTCTACTCACAGCCAGAAATTTGATCCTAACTGAACTCAAGGTTGACTTAGCCTTCCATCTTCCTTGGTCAATAAAATGAAGATTGTTGGAGGCAATATGCAAATCATGCTTACATTGTAAACCATCCAGAGAGTCCTGTAAAGCATTGTGGGACAGTATATAAGTTGAGGGCTATTATTATTGCATTTGAATATAAATTACTAGGGACTTACTTCAAAAGTTAGTTGCCTTCAAATTCTCCCCATTGAAAACAGATCTTATTTATGATTATGTACAAAGAGAATATTAGTGCCAAATTGCAAATTAAAAACACCCAGTTTTGGGCCATTATATGGCCTTCAGTATTAACTTACAGGACGATGTTTAAAATGTGTACAGTTTTAAACTCTTACACAAGAGTCAATATTTAGAGTTGTAATGAAAAAATATGGAAAATAGCATTGTGTTTTCTGTTTGTTATGCCTGGGCTAATCTGAGTAACACAGCTTTGCTCTTGTTACTCCTGAGAGATAGGCTGTGGGGTGAGAGGGAGAAGTGGAGCCTAAGGTGTTCGTCAAATTTTGGCAATGTTCTGAGCAATTAAATAAAAAATCAATTAAATCTTCAAGTGTTGCAGACTTACAAACAAGGACTGTGATTGTACTTCTGTTAAAATCATAATGGGACTTAGAATCTGGTTTTTTTTTAATGCACTGGCCTTAATTCAAGAAAAACTGTTCCACATATTAGACTCAATCATTTTTTATCTTTTTTTCCTTCCTACAATAGACTCACACCAGAGAGACAGCAACTTGGGTGGAGAGGGGAGGAAGAAAGAAAAAGAGAAGGGAGTCTTATGCTGCCTGAGGCACGCTAAAGTTGTTTAACTCAGTTAATTTAAACACTTAACTTTAAATGGCTCACTTAGAGAAACATGCCATCAAAACATTTTTTCTGCCATTTTATTACATAAACATCTGCAGCTGATTCCCTAGCCCCCAAAGAGACCAAGTGACAGAATGAGGCCTGTCCATCACAAGTCTGAGAGAAATACTTTTCTTCCTTCCCTACCACTACAGAAGGTTAGTTCTTTTCCCCATTGTCAAAGAAGAGCATAAACACAAGGTGCTGACTTGGGGGACAAAAGAAGTCCTCACCCACACCTACCCCCACATCTAATACTCCAAATTCCCTCCATAAAGGAATATTCTCTCAATGGCTAGTAATAATGCTTATCATACACACCCCATATGACCAGAGGCCCTCTGTATTTGAATGCTCAAAAGGTCTTTTTTTGTTGAAGTGTGACTTTAGTAACACTGACTCTTTAGAACTTTACCATCTATTGACCATGGAGGGCAGAGGGGTGTAGAGAAAAAGGGAAGATTTTTATGGCATGACATCCTTCTTTCTCCTCACAAACACATTTCTATCACACTGCTCACTCTTCATCTGTAGTTCTTCCTTCTGCTTTTGAACTCACTGAACTGTTGCTCTCTGCCCAGGTGTATCTCAGGAGCAGGAGTGTAAAAGAAAATCAAGAAACCACACCACAATGCATATATAAAGAAATGAAGCCTTGATCACAGAGTTGTGGCCACATTGTGACTTTTTTTTCTTCCCTCCTGCCACACAGGATGTGTCTGACTTCATAGAATGTAGCTAGCTGGATGCTTGGCTTTCCCTATCCCTACATACAGGGAGTCTTTGACTTACAACCACTTGTTTAATGGCTATTCAAAATGACAATGAGCATGCTTAGTACTGTTGCAACAACCCCACAGTCTCATGATCAAAATGCTGATTTAGAAAAGGTCATTTCTTAAAAA
Source organism: Laticauda colubrina (assembly GCA_015471245.1). Classification (NCBI taxonomy): domain Eukaryota; kingdom Metazoa; phylum Chordata; class Lepidosauria; order Squamata; family Elapidae; genus Laticauda; species Laticauda colubrina. The sequence continues at coordinate 5,509,770 of BLBF01000032.1, read as the reverse complement.
CACTGCAAAATAATTCCAAATGCGTTCATCGGGGGTTTAATGGCATTACTTTTCAGTATCTTAAGGGCTTGTCACATCGGCCGACGGATGCAAAAAGTATGTAAAAAGGACACAGAGGACGAGAAAATGTTCCATCCGTTATTATCTGCTCTCAAAAGTGCCCCAAATTTGCATAAACAGAGCGGACAACAACGGAAAGGAATGGATGGGGAGAGGACGTAGCAAGGATGTAAAGTGGATGCTCCATGGAAGCCTAGCAGATGGAAGCGGATGGAAGCGGATGGCACATCTGCAGGGCTTCCGGGGGAGCACAGCGAAGTGGGCGCGTAGCGGAAGGAGCGGATGCAGAGCGGATGCCTAGCAGATGACACGGATTCATCATGGATGCCTAGCGGATGTCTAGCGGATGCCTAGTGGATGCAAAGCGTTCACTGCGCATGCGGGGAGGATGCATTGCGTCAGCCCCACAGATATAAAAGGATGCAGCTCGCAAGGAGGTCACCATTCAGAGGAAAGACCTGCTGTCAGACACATCTCCAGCCAACAACCATGGGGAAGAAGAGGAATCCTGTGCCCACTCTTGCCAGCCCTGGCAAGAAGGACAGGAGCACCATCCCACCCCCTGGCACTAACTCTGCTTCTGCTGGGGCTTCTGCTGCTGGTGCTGACTCTGCTGGTGCTGGTGCTTCTGCTGGTGCTTACTCTGCTGGCACTGCTCCTGGTGCTGGTGCTTCTGCTGGTGCTTACTCTACTGGTGCTGCTTCTGGTGCTGGTGCTTCTGCTGGTGCTTCCTCTGCTGCTGGTGCTGCTGGTGCTGCTGGTGCTGCTGGTGCTGCTGGTGCTGCTGGTCCTGCTTTTGCTGCTGCTGCTGCTGCTGGTGTGGTGGACCATCCCCTAGAACCTCAAAGCCCTTCTGATGAGGGCCAAGAAGGCCCTGCTACAGGGAGGAAGAGGCAATCGCGCAATAGGGAGAGGAGACAGAACTCCATTGAAGAGGAACATGAGGATGAGGTGCTCGAATAGCTGAGGGAGAACGAGTACCAATGGCGGAAGGGACACGGGCTCTATCGAGACACCAAGAGGAAGCAGGCGGCTTGGAGAGAGAAGGCGGAGAGCCTAGGCTACACTTCGGAGGTCCTCCTCGGGTGGTGGAAGCACATACACACCTGGTACGGGAAGCTGCACCTCAAGAAGTCTGGCCAGCCACGGTCAAGCTCACTGACCGGGAGACCTATGTGATGGTCAAGTGCAGCTTCTTGGAGGGTGAGGTCCGCCACCGAGGAGCAGCCTCTCTGTCTACCCTCTCTCTCAGGCAGCCAACAGAGAGCCAGTCCTCTTCTGGCCAGGAGTCAGCTCCTGTGTCCAGGCAGGTATCTGTGGAGCGCCCCATGATGGAGACCCCCCCGACAGCTGCACTCCCCGTGATGGAGTGCGTGGAGGACCTCCTGATGCAGTGGGAGCAAGGAGAGGGCACTGCCACCAGAGAACAACCCACCCCCACCCCCAGCTCCACCTCCACAGAAAGCAGGCAGAGAGGCAGACCAGAGGGCCAGAGCCACATTGTTCTGCTGGAGATCAGGGACACCATCAAAAGCAGCGTAGATCTCCTCTCTCAGCTGGTACACACTGACATCCCATCCTCAAACCGCAAGCCCTTCCTCACCTACGTTAACCAGACCCTCATGGACATGTCTGAATCACAGTACCAGGTGATAAAGGAGAGGATCACAGGTCTTCTGCACAACCCTCCAGGCCCAGATGAACCTGCTCCGACCCAGTCCAGGTCTGCTCCTCCACTCCAGGTGATGTCACAGCCCTTCCAAGGCTTTCCACAGGCCCTCACCTACCAAGGCTACGGCTACCAGGAGTTCCAGCAGCAGAGGCAGCCCTTCCCAGTCCAGGCACAGGTACATCGTACGCCACCGATGCCACCGATGCCACTGATGCCATAGATGCCACCGATGTCACAGATGCCACCAACGCCACAGATGCCACCCATGCCACAGATGCCATCCATGCCACAGATGCCACCAACGCCTCACCTCGCTCACCTGCAGATCAGACAGCCCCACTAGATTCCTCCTTCCTCCACACCACAGACAAGCCCGGCCTCAGAACATCTGTCATCGGTCCTGGGACTGACACCCTATGTCATGGAGGAAGGGGCTCTCAACATCACAGAACTGAGTCAGCTCTCTGAGAGCTTCCTCCACACACCATCCCCTCTTGTCCTCTCGGGACCAGGCATCCCAATGGTGCCTCAGACCAGCACTCCAGCAGCAGCCACCTCCACAGCACCTGGACCCTTCACCCCTGAGACTATGGGCACGCCTCAGAGTGACTGAGAAGAGTGCCAGAGACTGGGTTGCTACCTGTTGACTTTATCTTTGCTTGGGACACTTTACTTGGGTCATTTTGCTTTTACAGTTTGTTATTAATGAAGTTTATCTTTGCTTCACACACTTGGTTCAGTTCTTTTCGTCAATAAAGTCTTGGTGGAAACTTTTAGAAATGGTTTAAGCCTTTGCATGCTTGTGGGATGGGTAAGGATAGCAGTGGGATGGGCAGGGATACCTGTGGTATGGGTAATAGCTGTGGGATGGGCAGGAATACTTGTGGGATGGGCAGGGATACCTTTGGGATGGGTAATAGCTGTGGAATGGGTTAGAATAGCAGTGAGATGGGCAGGGATACCTTTGGGATGGGTAATAGCTGTGGGATGGGTAACAGCTGCGGAATGGGTTAGGATACCTGTGGGATGGGTAATAGCTGTGGGATAGATAAACCTCCAGTGCAAGCATAGTTGGACTGTATGGTCCACCCTCACATCTGCCACACCTATGGCTCTTTATTATCAATAACAATTTAATCATTCATCAACACATTTCAACATAAACACAACTCTTTATTAAATGCCCTGTTCATTGTAGGGCCACTCAACATACATGGCACAATCTCATCAGTGTGATGAGACAGGCTGAAGGAAGCATCCATTAATCATCTACCATCTTGTCTTGCCACTCCACTGCTGCAGCTGGGGAGTTGCACCAGTGTTTCAGGAGGTTGCGCTGATTCTTCCCTTCATGTGAAGCTCTGTTGGGCCTTGCACATCCACAGTATCTATCAGGTTTCGCCCTTGCCTCCATTCACCAGGCTCCATGTCCCCATTGCCTTGTTGGAGGTCCATGAGCCTGTTCTGCAGCACTGGGTAGCGGGTGTGCATGAGATTGTGCAGGATGCAGCAAGCTTACTCGATGTTCCTCACGGTCTCTGGGCGATGCTGCATGGTGGTGAGAAGTACCTGGAACCTGTTTGCCAGGATGCTAAAGGCGTTCTCCACCACCCACCTTGCCCTGGACAGCCTGTAGTTGAAGATCCTCTCTTCACGCGTGAGGCATCTGGAAGTGTAGGGCTTCATGAGGTAGGAGAAGGCGTCATCACTCACGATGAAGTAGGGCACATCTTGTGTGGCGTTGGGCAGGGGGGTCTGGATCTGGGAAGCCCATGATGTGGTTGTGTTCCAGCCCCTCCTTGAGATGACTAGCATTGTATACCTGGGCATCTGAAGCTGACCCATTGCCTGAAGCATCGATGTGCATGAACTTGTAGTCAGCATTGACCATGGCGAAGAGGATGATGCTGAAGAAGCCCTTGTAGTTGTGATAAGTGGACCCTGACTTGGCTGGAGCTTTGCAGGCCACGTGCTTCCCATCTGTGGCTCCAACAGTGTGGGGAAGTTCCACTTCTGATAACACTGCCCTGCAACTTTCTTCCAGCCTTCTTCAGTGGAGGGGTACTGGAGGAACTCCTCCGGGTATTCTTCGATGATGGCCTGCACCACTTCTCTGACCACAATGCTGATGGTGTTGTCTGGCACCCTCCAGCCATACTGCATGCTCCTGTACGTGGTCCCGGAGGCCAGGTGGTGCAGAGTCAGTACCGCCTTGAGCTCAAGGTCCAGGCTGGGATGGAAGTTGGTGCTTGGCTTGGTCAACCTGGCTCTCAGCCGCTGCACAACTTCATCAAACATGGCTGGCGGCATCCTCATGAACTTCTGGAATGCACGAGTGTCTTCATTCCTTAGCTCCACCATCAGCTTGTTATACAGTCCGTACTCGGCTCTTCTCGCGATCCATCTTCGGACCCAGAGTCTTCTTGGATGCCTCCTTTTCTTCGCGTAGAACAGGTGAAAGAGCCTGTAGAGGGCTTCGCACTGTTGTAGAACGATGGCGGCTACCAAAAGGAGTGTGCGATGATCCATGGTGGAGATGACTGGATGCTGTGGAAGAGCAAGAGTAAGATGAAGGCTGAAGAAGTCTGCAAAGCAGGGCTGCTGGTCTGAAAGTGAGATCCAGGTGATTTCTCCCCCTTTTTATAGGATATATCGGTTTTCTGCTAGGTGTCCTTTTGCATCCTCCAGGCATCCTGCAGACATCCTAAATATCCAAGATACGTCCCCTAGATGAAAGTTTTTTCCATTTTAATGCTTTGTATGCGAGCTGCATCCGCTTTCATCCTTTCTACGTTCCTGCTACTAATGCTGCGTGTCCATTCCACGTCCGTTTCGCTTCCTCCTTGTGTCCGTTTTCTGCTGGAGTGGATGTGAGTTGAGCGGATGCGCAGCAGATGCCTAGCGGATATAGCGGATGCGTAATGGATGACGACGGACGTATAACAGATGTTCCCCGTATGCGTAGTGGATGTATAACAGACGCGTTGGATACTTTATCCGCTCAAAAAGTTTTGTGCAGCTCAAAACTTTTTGAGTGGATGAAATCTCAGTAGACGGATGCTGGATGGATAGAGAGTATGAAAAATGGACGCAGTGAGTACAGAACGGATGCATCGCATTAACCAACGGATGGCAAGTGTTTCTCTCCATTTTACATCCTCTTTCCATCTGTTGGTGCTGTGTGACATGGGCTTTACCAGCAAGCAAAAGTTCAATTAAAAATATGAATCAGTGCATACCTTCCTGCCCATATTTTACCTTTAAGACTGAGTTCCTGTGGAGTTCCTATTATCAGTTCCTAAGATCTGATAATAAAGGTTTCTCAGAATCACATCTGGCACTTTTCCACCTCTATCACTAGCCTTTTTCTGTGATGTATTTATGATATATATAGTACTAAGGTGTAATTTATCTTAAAATAATTTCATATTAGTTATTATTTCAGAATGAACTTATCCTAACATTCAAGTAATTTGGCTAATGCTAAGATGAGACACCAGCAGAAAAAATCCCTCACCTGAAATGGATTGAGGAGAAAACTTTGTAGAACATTGTGGAAGAACAGAAATGTACAGCTAAGTCTGTCACCAGGAATTCAGCTTCATGTGAAGGAGGTAATAGACATATAGATTAAATAGACAGGCAAGCAGGCAGGCAGGCAGGCAGGCAGGCAGACAGACAGATATGGGTGGGTAGGTGGATGGATGGATGATAGATTTTTCTATCTATAGATAGTAGATAGATAGAGATGGATAATAATAATAACAACAATGACAATAATAATACCTAATACTATTACTACTAATAATAATAATAAGTGAAAGACAGTGTTGAACCAGCTTTGATGGAGGTGAACAAGAGGAAGCTGCTCAAAGTGCAGCAAACCAATAATCAATACAGGAAAACAGCGATGCAAACTCAGGCTGACATCTGGTATAACAAAGCACTGCATGGATAGTTCCTTGAAAAGATCCAAAGAAAAATAGATTAGGAAAATACCTGGTTATGGCTGGCCAATGGAACACTGAAGAAAGAAACAGAAGGCCTGATTCTTGCAGTCCAAGAACAAGCCAACAGAATGAATGCAATCAAAGCCAGAATAGAAAAATCTGCTGATGACCCCAAATGCAAACTCTGCAAAGAATTGGACAAAACCATTGATCACATACTGAGCTGTTGCAAGACAATCACTCAGACTGACTACAAACAATGTCACAACACAGACACTTAGATGGTCCACTGGAACTTGTGTCTGGAACAACTACCATCCACCTGGAGCAAAGAACTGGTGGGACTGTAAGCCTGAAAAAGTGGTTGAAAATGAGCATGCAAAACTACTGTGGGACTTCTGAATACAGACTGACGAATTTTTGGAACACAATACCCTGGATATCACAATTGTGGAGAAGAAAAAAGTGTGGATCATCGACATTGCTATACCTGGTGACAGCAGAATTGACAAGAAACAACTTGAAAAAAATCACCAGATATCAGGCTTGAGAATCAAACTGAAGAGACTCTGGCATAAACCAATGCAGGTGCTTCCAGTGGTATTTGGCACACTGGGGGCTGTGCCTAAAGACCCAGGCAAGCACTTGAAAACAATTGGCGCTGACAAAATCACCATTGGTCAGCTGCAGAAGGCCACCTTACTGGGATCTGCTCACATAATCCACTGATACATCATGCAGTCCTAAACACTTGGGAAGTGTTTGACTAGTGATTTGTGATACGAAACCCAGTATAGTTATCTCATTTGCTGTGTATACTGTCATTTTTGTGTATATTTATTATTATTATTATTATTGTTGTTGTTGTTGTTGTTGTTGTTGTTGTTGTTGTTGTTGTTGCTGTTGTTGTTGATGATGATAAATGGATAAATGATAGGTAGGGGTGTGTGTGTGTGTGTGTGTGTGTGTGTGTATCATCAAGTCAGTGTTGACTCTTAGAGCCAACACAAATTGATTTTATTCTGGAGGACTGAATGTTTACATGTTTACTTTACATTTTTCTTTCCAAAACAATCTCTTGGTCTCTTTTGACTTGACTTCCACTGTTTCATTTTCTTCAAAATAAGAGAGGCAGAACAGGGATACTAAAGTATACTTCAAGCTTTATTTGTCTGAGACCAGTTTCTTGTGCCTCCCTTCCCTCTCCTTGGGAAGATCCTCCACTTTGCAAGCCCTCTTTAGATCAAAACTCCTGTCCAGAAGTCCTAATCCTCTGACTTGCTGAATGAATTCACAGGATCCCTATGACTGGATCTTGCCAATTGCTCTGCTGACTTACCTACTTCATGCTCCTGCACTCCTGGGGTGAATGCATTCAGCAAGTCAGAGAATTTCCAGCAGATAAAAGCTGGTAACAGCAAAAGGTATGTAGAGCTGCCAACTTTTGTTCTTAGTGTTGGAGATTCTACTAATGATTTTTCTTTTTTTTAGAGGGAGAGAAAATCATATGTAGCATAGCACTCTTTGACCAAAATCTCTGGAGAAGTGCTCTGAATATGAGTAGAGAGTATAAGGCATGACAAATCCATTTTCTGTCTCTACACAAAAACTTCTATATTCATAGTTAACTTTTTAAAAATATGAATTAAACACAGGACAGTACATAGATGGAAGAGACTATTTCTGAAGCATAGATATATTTACTTGGAAAGCCATTATGAGGTGATTGTTTTCCATGTACTTCTGTCAGGCAGCTGTGTCTGGTTGCATCATTCCTGGAAGCATTTCATAAAACTAGTAGATTTTGACAGTTATTGATCGATAAAAGTTACGCTCGTGACCTTTCCCAGTTCTGTAAGCAACAGGTACTGCAAATGTCAAATTTACACAACTGCTTCTCTGAGAGTGATGTGTGAAAATCTGTCTTTTTTATTTTAAATAAATGTTCTTCTGTTGAAACTAAATCATGCAGTGGTGTTCCCAGCTTAATAGCAAGCTTTAAATTCTATTACCCTTTCCCTTTTTCTTATAAGATACAGAAATTTTTTTAAAATAACTCAGCAGTTACAACACCAGAGCAGAGCTAACGTCCTTCAGACATGAGGTAAAGGGAGGGTTCTCAGCACATCCAGGGATGGGCTTCAAACATTTTAGCAATGGGTTCTCTGCCCTAGTCGGCCTCCTGGACCATGGAGGGGATTTTAGTCCTCCCTGGGCTCTGGAGGTTTTCTTCGAGCCTCTGAGAGGGTGAAAATAGCCTCCCTGGGCTTTGGAGGCTCTCTGGAAGCCAAAAACAGGCCTCCATTTCCAGCCTTCCCAAACTTCCGGAAGGCCTATTTTTTGTCCTCCCGGAGCCTCCATGTGCACCCTGCACTTACTTGCATCCAAAATGGGCCACATGGGGATTACTAGGAGGGATGGGTAGGGCCAGCCAAGAGTGGTATTTGGAGGTTCTCCAAACTGCACAGAATCTTAGCTAAGGGCTCTCCCAAACCCCTGTGAACCCCCAGCAGCCCAGCCCTAAGCATATCCCACAGTACTTATTACGGGCAGGGCTTTTTCTATGTTGAGGCATAATAAGCAGGTGACATATAGTTTTTAGTATTGATTTTATGTACTTCTGTTTCTCATGGTCATGAGACCAAGAGGGCAGGATGGCTGCAACTGCTCATTCTCACTGATTTATCACCACCCAGGGAGTACATGTAGCTTAAGGAATCCTACAGACATGGAGAGACATAGTACAACTCTGGAGACAGGTAGCTCCAAGATACCTTCTTGTAGCCTGACCTTTAATGATACTTCTACCTCTACCCACCTGGTTTTGACCTGCCTTGCTCTGTCTGGATGAAATTGAATAGAATTAAGTGCCTCTCCCCTACATCGGTGGGGATGGAAAGATTCCCTTGTTGCAACTGTGGTGCTGATATGTGAATTATTAAACATATTGTGGAAGAGTGCACCTGACCTGATGTATGTTTTCTGGTTCTTTCGAAGATCTGCATGAAGCAACACCAGGGGCAATTGTCTGGGTAGCTGAATTAGAGATCTAATCATGAGGCCACTGCCATACCCCCATATATAATTATGTTGATTGTTTACTTCTCTTCTGTCTTGCTCTCATCATAGACTAGTTGTTGTTGATGATGATAATAGTTTTTAATTTAATTTTAACTTTGTCCTGCTGTCAATTTAAAGTGCAACTGTAGATAAAGTGTTCAAACTTATGCTTTCATTATTATTATTGTGGTTCATCTCACAGAAAGCCAGATGTTCAGACTGGATTTGGCATTTTTGTCGACCTAGCCAGTCCTTCCCAAGGAGTTGGGATAGGCAGATGTGGAAATTTGTTATTATTACTTATATCATTGCAGGATGTAAGCTGTTGCAAGTAAAGCCATCTTTTGCAATTGACTGATGGTGAATTTGTCAATACCAATGGGGTTCAAGTGGGGCTCCAGGTTGGAATTGCACCAAAGCATCTATGACTGTTGGTATTACTTCTGCTTTCTTTTGCCACAGTCATTCTATTTTTATTTGCAGGTTCTAGTATTTTTTATCTTCTCCAGTTCTTTCTCTTCTCTTCTGGTCTCTCCAGATCCTGCCACATCTGCTATCTAGATTTTTTAAAAATATTTCATATTGACAATTATTAAGTATGGGATGCTATATTATTATCAAATTTATCTACCATCCATCTCACAGTTCAAAGTGACTTTCTTGCATTAGACGCCATAAATTATGCTACTTATTTTTGTCCCATTTTACTGAGAACCATTAATCCTATTAAAATCCAGAGGTGTCACGAGAAGTTTAAAATAATCAAGATGGTGGCTGCTACCAACCTTTCTTATGCATTAGGAATGCAACCCACGTAAGAAGGGATGGATCTTCAATTAAGCAATTATGGCCACTATTTAGACTCTCTTGACTACACCTTTGGACCCTGCAGTGAAATCCAATCAGAGACATTTTGCTATTTGAGAGGAATCAGGAAATAGAGCGTTGTCCATTCCTATCAAGGCTCACCACTATTTCAGGACAAATAGCTACAGATTTATTTCATTTATTTATTTATTTATTTAGATTTGTCAGTTGCTTACAAGATAATAGGTATAAGTATATAAATAGTTATGAATACATGAAATGGGTACATATAAGAAAAATAAAAGAAACAATAGGACAGGGATGGTAGGCACATTGGTGCACTTATGCATGCCCCCTACAGACCTACAGACCTACAGAAAGGGGTGAGGTCAATAGTAGACAGTCTAAGGTTAAAGTTTTAGGGGTTTGGGGAAGAAACCAGAGTCAGGTAGAGTATTGCAGACATTGACCACTCTGTTGCTGAAGTCAAATTTCCTCCAATCAAGTTTGGTGCGGTTAACCTTGAGTTTGTATCTATTGTGTGCTCTTGTGTTGTTATGGTTGAAGCTGAAGTATTCATTGACAGGTAGGACATTGCAATGTATGATTTTATATACCATACTTAGATCAGACCGAAGACGGCATAATTCAAGGTTTTCTAAGTCTAGAATTTCAAGTCTGGTGGCTTAAGGTATTCTGCAACGAAGAGAGGGGTGGAGAATTCTTCTTGTGAAATATTTCTGGACTTTCTCAACTGTGCTAATATCAGATACGTAATGTGGGCTTCAGACTGATGAGCTGTATTCGGGTATTGGTCTAGCAAATGGCTTTGTATGCTCCAGTTAGTAGTGTGATATTACTAGAGAAAAAGCTATGTAGGATTAGGTTAACAACACTTAATGTCTTTTTGGCTATGTAGTTACAGTGGGCTCCAGCACTTAGATCATTAGAAATGAGTACTCCAAGGTCCTTTACAGAGCTTGGATCATCAACAAGGTCTTTACTATTTAGCTTGTATTTTATTTTCTGATTTTTTTTGCCAATATGTAAGACAGAGCACTTATTTGTTGAGATTTGAAGTTGCCATTTGTTTGACCATTCCGATACATAGTCAAAATCTTTTTGAAGTGTAGCAGTATTGTCTGTGATATTGAACAGCTTTACCTCATCAGCGAAGAGAACACAGTTGCTCTTAATATGATCACGGAGGTCATTTATGTATAGTATGAAGAGAGTTGGTCCTAGAACACTGCCTTGGAGGACACCACTATTGACAGGTACAGAATTTGATAAGACACTCCCAATTTTGACCATTTGTTGTCTGTTTGACAGGAATGCTTCTATCCAGTTACACAGTTGTCCAGAGATACCATAAGATTTTAGTTTTAGGAGTAGTTTATTGTGTACCATTGAATCAAAGGCTTTACAAAAGTCTATGTAGATTGCGTCTATTGTTTTGCCCTGACTGAGTTGTGTAGTCCATATGTTTTTGCAGTGTAAGAGTTGCAGATTACAAGATAGTTTTTGTCTGAAACTAAACTGTTTATTGGAGAGTAGGTTGTTTGTCTCTAAGTGGAGGATAATGTGTTGGTTAATAATTGATTCCATGACTTTACAGGTGACGCAGCATAAAGAGATTGGTCTGTAATTTTCAACTAGGCTGGGGTCTCCCTTTTTGAAGATAGGGATGACCGTGGCTTGTGACCACAGTTTTGGCAAGGAGCTGGTACTGAAAGAATTTTCAAAGATTATGCTGAGAGGTTCGGCTATGGCAATGGGTAGCTTTTTAAAGAAGTATACACATATTCCATCTGGTCCAATAGATAGAGATGGTTTTAGATTGCGTGGTGCTTTTTCAACATTGTCTTCTGTAAAATCAAGATGTATGAGATCATTGTAGTTTTCTGTGGTTCAGCTAGGAAATACTGAGCATGATCCATTGCTGTTTACAAATATTGAGCCAAAGAATATGTTAAAGATGTTGGCTTTAATGGTGTTGTCGTTGCAGTCTTTACCATTAGTCCTTTCAGGGGTGGGATGGACCTTAAGTCTTTTAGTCTGTTGTTTACAAAATTGTAAAAAGCGCTGGTGGAATTGGTGCATAGAAGGTTTTGCTCTTGTTTAATGTGATAATTGGTGCATTCGGTCTTTATTTGGTGGCATAAATTTTTGTACTGGCTTTTGAAATTGGCAACGTGACCAGATTTGTTTTCCACCAGAGTGATCTCTTTTTGGATTAAAGTTTCCTTATTGTTATGGGTAATCTGGTTTTTTTTTTTGGAGGGGGGGAGTTGTTGTTGGTACATATAGTTTGATGACTCTTTTGACTTCAAGTAAAAATATGTTGTAATGGTCTTCAACAGTATTGCATCCAGTGAATAGAGATTGCCAATCAAGTGATGAGAGATCATTGTCTATAAGATCATAGTTGCCTTTTTTGAAGTTATAATTGGGGATTACATCATTGTGATGATTTTTTTGTGTGGGCGTATGTTGAGACAAAAGTCAATCATATTGTGGTCACTGTTGGAAAAGGGTTCTTTAGTTTGTATTCTGTAAATTAAATTTAAACTATTGCAGAATATGAGATCGAGGCAGTTGTTAAGTCTATTGTTGGCTACTAGTTGTTCCAGTCCCAGATTTGTAACAGCATTGTAGAAGGTTGCATGTATAGGTTCAGTTGTACATTCATTTAGGGTCCAATTAATATGAGGTAGATTGAGGTCACCAAGAAAGATAAAAGTGTGTGGGCAGGATGTTGCCCATGTTGTCATAAATTTAGCTTGTTTACATGTTCGATGTCATAATCAGGTACTCTTTAGCCCTCTCCTTCTCCCTCTCTCTCAGTAAAAACCAATAATAACAATTTAGGGAACATTGCCACTCTTTCACAACACCCAAATCTGTTTCTTGAGGCAGCTGGCTCACTGGGTCTCACATTAAGCCTTCCTATCTCACTCTTTTATAATTTGAACCATGTATCAGATTTAATTCAGCCTTCAGTGATTGCAAAAGTCAATAGTTGTTTGCCATGATTAATTTAGTAGCTATTAACAACAGGTTTTAAGTATATCAAATTAAGTAGACTTAATAAACATGGTGTTGGGCTTAATGATATAGCCTAATGTGCTACTAAGAATCTGTTTTTGGAACCTGGTTGAATCTTGTATGCATTAAGTAGTAGCACAGATAGTATTGATATAACAGTTTCTCAAATTGTATTGAATCCTAGCAGCCTTACAAATAGGAAAAGATCAGCTGCTTCATGAAGGTTCAGTCACTTCTACAAGTAGAAAAAGATCAGCTGCTTCATGAAGATTCAGTCACTTCAGAGGTGGTATATTTGGAATAAATGTTCAAATCATCTCCCTTTTAAAAGCTTTGTATAAAACACCAGTGTGAACAAATCTCATTATTAGAAACACACATTGTCCTATGCTATATATACTCATGCTCAGGGAGAACATGTGTTATTCTATGAAAATATCTGACAACAGCCTTTGGGGAAAAAAAGCCCCATTTCCTTGACTTCTTTGACGTCTGTTAGATTAAAGTAAATCATGGCAGCCATTTTAGGAACCATCAAATCCTATGGTATCACAGTACTCCATGTAAATGTGTTTATAAATCCCTCCCCCCATCTGCATGGCCCTCAGTTCACAAGCTAAAATAAAGGGGAATGTGAGCTAATTGGTAAAACAATGGAATTCTGCCTGATATCCCAGTTGTGAATTGTAGTTCTGACAACTAAGTTTCAATTTGCATACACCAGTAAGAAATATACTTGGTGAGAAGCAAGCATTAACTCTATACAATTACCATAGAAGGAGGGGTCTTATCAACCAGGCCAATGCACATATCTATATTGGTTACCTCAGAAGAATATTTTTATTTAGGATAGCAAATTTGATGTATATACATTGGAACAAATTGTTAGTAGCTCCTATCCACCCTCAACAGCAGTCAGATGGAGGTGTGGTCTGCCTGTATTGCATTATTATGGGGGTGGGTTATCAAGCAGAGAAGGAAAAACAATTCTTCTATGAAAAACAAGATGGCGTGAAAATAATTGTTGCCATTTTCTTATTTAGGTTGTACAAGAAATAAATGAGATTTTTGTTGTTTGCATTTGCAAGTCAGTGTGAATTCTATTAAGCATTCAGGATTAATCAAACAACACCTGCATTTAACAAGAAATATAAGGTAAATATATCTAGAGGCATAAACAACTGCACAACCAAATTTGTCCAATGGAAATATGATTCCAATTATGGTGTTTTGTTTTGCAAAAGGCAGCAATAACTGTTTAAATGGCAGTAGGCAATATTTAGAAATTGGGTATAATTAAAACTGCAGCAACTAGTTGACTAAAATCACAACAGAGGCTTAAATACTTCTCCTTTGGGGTCACTTATCATGTCTGTTCAATGAATGCATAAACAAAGCAAAACAATATTGGTCGTGTAAAGCTAGCATAGTGCAAATAAATCCCTGTGTTGACTGACAGATGCTAATCTCTTTGTCTCACCTGCTCCGCTTCCCTCCCTCTCTCCCTCTTAAATGCAGGCCGAGGATTAGACCTTGTCACATGGAAAGACAGAGCAGGCAGCTGAGACCTTGCCCAGGGCTGGGTCATTGGTAAGAAATGATTTGCAGCTGAAGGATTGCAACCTGTTGTGGATTTTGCAGAAAGAGGGCTGATGGGTTCAGCAGGGGGAGTGCGAACTATTTCCAACACAACCCTCTGCACACAGCTCATCTCCCTAAACACAGATTCCATACATCCATAGAGACAAATAAGCATCAAAGCTCCTTCTTCTAGGTGTCTTCCTTTTCTTTCAACTTATTTCCCCAATATTATTTTCTTCCATTCTTTTCCAGCAGTAACTCAATCAATTGCCATTCCCCTCTGGCCCCACCCTTTCTGCTTGAACATCTGCCCTCTAGACCGGGAGTCAAAAATCGGAAATGGCCCTTTTCCCATGAGAGGGGACTTTCCCCCTAAGGCTAATTGAGCATCCTTTAACATTTACTCAGATCCAATTATGTGTCTCTTAGCTCCCTCCCAGCGAGTTCCCAGTTTCTTCCCAATTATTCCAGGTGTGTGTGATGAATCAGGTGCTAACAGGCACCTTTGACAATATATGAATGATAGAGGTGCTTGTTTCTTCCAAGCAGCAGGGCAAAAAATGATTCCCAGTAGCTGCCCAAGTTCTATTCTACTAGTCTGACAGATGCAAAATTAGCACTGCTTTGTAAGCTGCATTAGCCTGGTCTCCTGCTTCTTCTCCCCCATTGTCCTGGTGAATGAGCAAAGCCCACTGTTTCAGGTACAACAGCCTGAAAGAGAGGTGGCTTTATCATTTTTTAAACCTTCCTCACAAGGGCAGAAAAGAATAAGGAGTAGATAAGTCTAAGCCTTTATGTTGGACAGACTGAACTGAGGCAGAAAAAAGGAGAGGGAAGGGAGAGAGAGAGAGAGAGAGAGAGGGAGAGAGAGAGAGAGAGAGAGAGAGAGAGAGAGAGAGAGAGAGAGAGGTTTTATTCCTTGCAACTCAGTTAAAAGTATCTTCTTTCATTAAGCAGAAAAGCTGAGTAGTTAAAATAGGCTGCTTATGTTGTCATATATTTCAACAATTGTTATGGTTTACCTTAGAGCCCTGTCCAGGCAGGAAATGTGGGATGCAAGTGTTTTAAGCAAACAGATAAGCAATTATATTAGGTCCCCATGCAACATTATTACCTCTTAAAGCAGATGTAATTTTTAAATATTATTTTAGTAAAATGAAATATTTTTAAAAAAAATCTACTGTAGAAATGTAGCCTGTAGTATGAGCTAGGTTGATTAAGATGATACATCTGTGGATTACACAACCTTTAAAAAATAGTAGCTAGAGAGAGAAATAGAATCTACATAATACAAAAAGTATAATTTTTTCCTTAAGACTTGGAAACATTTCATTGGTTGTTCATTGCATATAAATCATAAGTTAGCAAATCCAGGGTACAAAACTCCAGATGACCACCAGTTGGCAGCAAAAGATACAGAAACCAAATATCTTTATCTTTGCTATCATCTGGTGGCTGTCTGAATATATGCAACCAGTCTGTTATTGTAACCAGACACCATCTCTCCCCCCCTTTTTTTTCTCTCTCTCCCCCGCATCCTAAATGAAGCAGAAGGAGATTTAAAATGAGTCCTGCAAATGGAGATAAAGCCCATGTCACACTGCACCAACGGATGGAAAGAGGATGTAAAATGGAGAGAAACACTTGCCATCCGTTGGTTAACACGATCCATCCGTTCTGCACTCACTGCCTCTGTTTTTCATCCTCTCTATCCGTCCAGCATCCATCGACTGGGGTTCCATCAGCTCAAAAAGTTTTGAGCTGCTCAAAACTTTTTGAGCAGAAAATGTATCCAATGTGTCTGTTCTGCATCCGCAACACATATGGGGAACATCCGTTCTACAACCGTCGTCATCCATTACGCGTCCGCTATATCCACAAGGCATCCTCTGTGCATCCGCGCAACTCAAATCCACTCCAGCGGAAAACAGACACAGGGAGGAAGCGAAACGGACATGGAACGGACGTGCAGCGTTAGTCGCACGGACGGAGAAAGGATGAAAGTGGATGCAGCTCACATACAAAGCATTTAAAATGGAAAAAACGTTCGTAGAGGGGACCTATCTTGGATATTTAGGATGTCTGCAGGATGCCTAGAGGATGCAAAAGGACACCTTGTGGAAAACCTATATTGCCTATAAAAAGGGGGAGGAACTCACCTGGATCTCACTTTCAGTCCAGCAGCCCTGCTGTGCAGACCTCTTCAGCCTTCATCTACCTCTTCCTCTTCCACAGAATCCAGTCATGTTCACCATGGATCGTAACACAGTCCTTTTGGTAGCCGCCATTGTTCTGCAACAGTGCGAAGCCATCTACAGGCTCTTTCAACTGTTTTACAGGAAGAAAAGGAGGCATCCAAGAAGTATCTGGGTCCGAAGATGGATCAGGAGAAGAGCAGAGTACGGACTGTACAACAAGCTGATGGTGGAGCTGAGGAATGAAGACCCTCATGCATTCCAGAACTTCATGAGGATGCCTCCAGCCATGTTTGATGAAGTTGTGGAGCGGCTGAGAGCCAGGTTGACCAAGGAAAACACCAACTTCTGGCACAGCCTGGACCCTGGGCTCAAGGTGGCACTGACTCTGCACCACCTGGCCTCAGGGTCCACGTACAGGAGCATGCATTACGGCTGGAGGGTGCCCCACAACACCATCAGCATTGTGGTCAGAGAAGTGGTGCAGGCCATCATCGAAGAATACCTGGAGTGCCCCTCCACTGAAGAAGGTTGGAAGAAAGTTGCAGAGCAGTGGTATCAGAAGTGGAACTTCCCCCATACCATTGGAGCCATAGATGGCAAGCACGTGGCCTGCAAAGCTCCAGCCAAGTCGGGGTCCACTTATTTCAACTACAAGGGCTTATTCAGCATCATCCTCTTTGCCATGGTCGATGCTGACTACAAGTTCATGTACATCGATGCTTCAGGCAACGGGTCAGCTTCAGATGCCCAGGTATACAATGCCAGTGACCTCAAGGAGGGGCTGGAATGCAACCTCATCATGGACTTCCCAGATCCAGACCCCCTGCCCAACTACACACAAGATGTGCCCTACTTCATCGTGGGGGATGACGCCTTCTCTCTCAGAACCTACCTCATGAAGCCCTACACTTCCAGACTCCTCACCCGTGAAGAGAGGATCTTCAACTACAGGCTGTCCAGGGCAAGGCAGGTGGTAGAGAACGCCTTTGGCATCCTGGCCAACAGGTTCCAGGTATTTCTCACCATCATACAGCATCGCCCAGAGACCATGAGGAGGATCGTGGAAGCTTGCTGCATCCTGCACAATCTCATGCGCACCCGCTACCCAGTGTTGCAGAACAGGCTCGTGGACTCCAACAAGGCAATGGGGACATGGAGCCTGGGGAATGGAGGCAAGGGCGAAACCTGATAGATACTGTGGATGTGCCAGGCCCCAACAGAGCTTCACATGAAGGGAAGAATCAGCACAACCTCCTGAAACACTGGTGCAACTCCCCAGCTGGAGCAGTGGAGTGGCAAGACAGGATGATAGATGATTAATGGATGCTTCCTTCAGCCTGTCTCATCACACGGATGAGATTGGGCCATGTATGTTGAGTGGGCCTACAATGAACAGGGCATTTAATAAAGAGTTGTGTTTATGTTGACATGTGTGGATGAATGATTACATTATTATTGATATTAAAGGGTGATAGGTGTGGCAGCTGGGATGGTGGACCATACAGTCCCACTCTGCTTGCACTGGAGGTTTATCTATCCCACAGCTATTACCCATGCCACAGGTATCCCTGCCCATCCCACTGCTACCCTTACCCATCCCACAAGCATGCAAAGGCTTAAACCATTTCTAAAAGTTTCCACCAAGACTTTATTGACAAAAATAAATGAAGCAAGTGTGTGAAGCAAAGATAATCTTTATTAATAACAAGCTGTAAAAGAAAAATGGCCCAAGTCAAGTTGGTCACTCTGAGGCATGCCCAGTCTCAGGGGTGAAGGGTCCAGGTGCTGTGGAGGTGTCTGTTGCTGGAGTGCTGGTCTGAGGTGCCACTGGGGTGCCTGGCCCCGAGAGGACAACAGGGGACGGTGTGTTGAGGAAGCTCTCAGACAGCTGCCTCAGCCCCGTGATGTTGAGAGCCCCTTCCTCGATGACATGGGGTGTCAGCCCCAATATCGATGACAGATGTTCTGAGGCCGGGCTTGGCTGTGGGGTGGAGGAAGGAGCAGTGTAGTGGGGCTGTCTGGTCTGCAGCTGGGTGAGGACTGGCGTTGGTGGCATCTGTGGCATGGGTGGCATCAGTGGCGTGGCTGGCATCGGTGGCGTGGCTGGCATCTGTGGCATGGGTGGCATCGGTAGCATTAGTGACACCGGTGATGTCCGATGTACCTGTGCCTGGACTGGGAAGGGTTGCCTGTGCTGCTGGACCTCCTGGTAGCCATAGCCTTGGTAGGGGAGGGCCTGTGGAAAGCCTTGGAAGGGCAGTGACATCACCTGGGGTGCAGGAGCAGGCCTGGACTGGGTGGGAGCAGGTTCATCTTGGTCTGGAGGGTTGTGAAGAAGATCGGTGATCCTGTCCTTCACCACCTGGTACTGTTTCCGACATGTTCATGAGGGTCTGGTTGACGTAGGTGTGGAAGGGCTTGCAGTTGGAGGATGGGGCATCGGTGTGTACCAGCTGACAGAGGAGATCTACGCTGCTCCTGATGGTGTCTCTTATCTCCAGCAGGACAGTGTGGCTCTGCCCCTCCGGTCTGCCTCTCTGCCTTTCTTTGGAGGTGGATGCGGGTTGGGCTGTGGTGGAAGTGCCATCTCCTTTCTCCCACTGCACCAGGGAGTCCTCCACGCACTCCGCCAGGGGTAGTACAGCTGTTAGGGGGGTCTCTGTCCTGGCACGCTCCACAGATACCTGCCTGGACACAGGAGCTGACTCTTGGCCAGAGGAGGACTGGCTCTCAGCAGGCTGCCTGAGAGAGAGGGTTGTGAGAGGGGCTGCTCCTCGGTGGCGGACCTCACCCTCCAAGAAGCTGCACTTGGCCATCACGTAGGTCTCCTGGTCCATCAGCTTGACCCCGGCCTGGCCAGATTTCTTGAGGTGCAGCTTCCCGTACCAGGTGTGCATGTGCTTCCACCACCCCAGGAGGACATCAGAAGTGTAGCCCAAGCTCTCTGCCTTCTCTCTCCAAGCCGCCTGCTTCCTCTTGGTGTCTTGATAGAGCCTGTGTCCCTTCCGCCAAAGATATTCATTCTCCCTCAGCCACTCCAGCACCTCCTCCTCATGTTCCTCTTCTATGGTCTATTGCCTCCTCTCCCTTTCACGCGTCTGCCTCTTCCTCCCTTTGGCAGGGCCATATGGGCCCTCATCAGAAGGGCTTCAAGTTTGTAGGGGCTGCTCCTCCACACCACCACCACCACCAGCAGCAGGAGCAACAACAGTAGCAGCAAAAGCAGGACCAGCAGCACCAGCAGCACCAGCAGCACCAGCAGCACCAGGAGCAGGACCAGGAGCACCAGGAGCATGAGCAGGACCAGAAGCACGAGCAAGACCAGGAGAACCAGCAGGACGAGGAGCACCAGCAGGACCAGGAGCACCAGCAGGACCAGCAGGACCAGGAGCAGCGCCAGCAGAGTAAGCACCAGCAGAAATACCAGCACCAGGAGCAGTGCCAGCAGAGTAAGCACCAGCAGAAACACCAGTACCAGAAGCAGCATCAGCAGAAGCCCCAGCACCAGAAGAGCGAGCCCGGGCAGCAGAAGCCCCAGCAGAAGCAGAGTCAGGGCCAGGGGGTGGGAGGGTGGCCCTGTCCCTCTTGCCAGGGCTGGCAGCAGATGGCAGAGGCTTCTGTTTCTTCCCCATGGTTGTTGGGTTGCTGGCTGGCTGGCTGGCTGGCTGGCTGGCTGGCAAGCTGTGTCTGGAAGCAGGTCTTTCCTCTGAATGGTGACCTGCTTGGGAGCTGCTTCCCTTTATATCCACGGGGCTGATGCAATGCATCCTCCCCGCATGCGCAGTGAACGCTAGGCATCCGCTACGCATCCACGAGGCTTCCGCTAGGCTTCCGCTCTGCATCCGCTTCTTTCACTCGGCATCCACTCTGTATCCGCTCTTTCCATTCCACGTCCGCTTTGCTGTGCTCCCCCGGAAGCCTTGCGGATGTGCCATCCGCTTCCTTCCGCTAGGCTTCCGTGGAGCATCTGCTTTCCATCCGCCCTACGTCCTCTGCCTGTCCGTTCCTTTCCGTGTTGTCCGCTCTGGTTATGCAAATTCGTGGCACTTTTGAGAGTGGATAACAATGGATGGAACATTTTGCTTGTCCGCTGTATCCTTTTTACAAACGTTTTGCATCCGTCGGCCAGTGTGACAGGGCCTTAAAGCAAAGACAACTGTGCAAAGCATCCTGAGCTTCTTAGAGAAAAGCAAGGTAGAAAAGTGATATGATCTTAATTTGCATGCATCTCTTTTTAACATACATTCCTAAATGCTGGTTACGAAAGTAATGGGCAAACTCCTTTTTTTCTCCTTGCCAAATGGTTAGGGAACAGGAACTTAAATGTAGGAGTATCTAGAGAGCAAAAGCAAGTTTTTTGACAGATAGAGGGAGGAGGAAGAGGATCCATGTGAACACACTTTACCTAACCACTCTTCCCTTGTTTCTCTGGAGCAAAGTAGACATTTTGGTGCCAACCATTAAAATTCTCTCGGGTCAAGCCAGGAAAAGAGTTTTGAATATAGCATGAGCCAATATCTGCAAGCCAATTCCCTAACATGGTCTCAGACTGTTGTTTCATGAGCACAAATAGATATATGAAATAAATCATAATATCCGATCTGAAAGTTGAGCTGGTCAGATTAGATTAGGGGTGCCAAACTTGATTTCACTGAGGGCTGCATCGGAGTTTTGTTTGATCTTGGAGGGCCGGAGTTGGCCATGGCCAGCATGACATCACTCGTGTGAGGGGGCACCTGTAGTGGCCTGAATGCTCCGTTATAAATGGGTTCCTGAGCTCTATTTTCGGCTGTGATGGCCTCCTACAAACCTTTGCCAATGAAAACTGAACTTGGGGGGGGGCATGTGTGGCCCTTGCAAACTCCCTTTTCAGCAGAGACAATGTCCTGCAACCCTCTGCCAGCAAAAATGGAGCTCACAAGGGCCATGCACAGCCCTCCCAAGCTCCAATTTTGCTGTCAGAGGCACCACCAGCCAGTCATTTGCTATCTCTAGGGTAGCCTCAAGGGCCAGATCTAAGCACCCTGCGAGCTGGATCTGACCCTTGGTCCTTGAGTTTGACACCCATGAATTAGATCCTAACAACAATAAAAGGTAAAATTGTGCCCATCAAACTGAGATATTTTTTTTTTTGCCTGTCTATTCATCTTGTATCCTTCCTGGAAAGCTACCATGAAAGTGACATACACGAAGGTGTGGTTGAAGTAAATGAAACTATAAAAGAAAATTGACAAATAGTGGACATCATCAGTGGTGGGATTATTATTTTTTACTTCTGGTTCTGTGGGCATGGCTTGGTGGGCATGGCAGGGAGATACTGTAAAATCTCCAGTCAGAGGTGGAATTTGCCTGTTCAAAATTTCCGCTACCGGTTCTCCAGAACTGGTCAGAACCTGCTGAATACCAGCTCTGGACATCTTCCTTCCTATGAACCCAATGTTTGTGACTCATGCTGGAATTAGTTAACTATCCAATGCTTCATTTGGAGCAGACCAGCCTGGACTAGGTTGTATTAGACTTAATTAGCCCTTAGCACTTTGTGACATACTTGATCTTGTTTCCCCAAATTCAACAATAACTGATTGCTAGGTTTTCTTATCATAATTGCTTCAGAACAGGAGGAAGGGCCCCTCAATGGACTTTATGCTAAATGAACTTGGTTCTACTTAAATAATTAGGCTACTTGTATCTGGTAGGAGTTTCTTGGATGGAATGAAGCTGAGTATCTTTTCTGCCCTATCATCAGAATAAAAATAGAATTGTGTTTTAGCCAGTAGGGTTAGTGAGTTCCACTTTCGTGAATATTGTTTTCTTTTCATATGAAAATGTATTGATCATGCATATGAAACAGGAATGACCTATTGGTTGTTGAATTAATCTCTGCCTTTATCGTTCACAATCCTGCTCACTCTGAAGGTCAGTGAGAGTGGCAAGGCTCCCTTTTAGCTTTAAAAACATATTTCCATTCAGGCACTGCAATATCAGCAGTCAAAAAGACATTACAAAGAGTGAAAAACTAATATGTAGTAAATTAATTCAGCTTGAGTAACACTTCAGAAATCGAATTGCATTAAAAAAAGTATCCTGGTGAATGCAAAAGGGCATAAACAACTGTTTTCTAAAACAACGGATTCCTAAGTGAGAAGTATTCATGTATTCCTAAAAGCATTCAACCTTTGATCCACCAATAACTTGTGAATTTACTTTTTGCTTGATGCTTTGGACCTTGTGGATAAAAGCTGCTTGCAGGTTATTGGTTTGCAGGGTTTCAGCACTAAAGCAGGAGCCCAGAAACCAAAACTGGAAAGAATTGGGAATAACAAAACCATAGTAAATAATACTGAGTCATATTTCTTCAGGGTTGTGGCTTCTGGACAGCCTGTCAAAATTGGATATCTTGCTAAGTCAGTGCTGAGATCACATTGGTCACATATCTCAAAAGTTGCCACAAAGAAGAGGGAATCAAGCTATTCTCCAAAGCACCTGAGGGCAGGACAAGAAGCAACAAGTGGAAACTAATCAATGAGAGAAGCAACTTAGAATGATGTAAGAAGACATTTCCTGACAGTTAGAACAATTAAATCAATGGAACAACCTGCCTCCAGAAGTTGTGAATGCTCAAAACACTGCAAATTTTAAAGAAGAGATTGGACAAGCATTTGTCTGAAATGGTATAACGTTTCCTACCTAAGCAGGAGGTTGGACTAGATGACCTATAAGGTGCCTTCCAACTCTGATTATCTGTTACTTGTTATCTTTCAACTCTGTATTCTATTCTATTCTACTGTATTCTATTCTATTCTTATTCTATTTTACTGAGCACCAATGTGTATGCTCTTGTTTCCCAAAAGAGTGGTCCCTATAAACACACTTTTACTTCTCAACTGTGATACACCATGTGTAACACTCCATTTTGAATTTACAAAGACAGTGGCTTTATGCTATTTTACTTCATAGTTTAGTTAGTACTTCTCCTCCCTGGAAGTCCTGCATTGAAAACTGTATTTAACGTTCGCTTCCCACTGCTGTGCACACTGGGTATAAGGACTGTATAACACAGATAGTGTTTAGAACATGACAAGGCATAGCAACATGCTCTCTGCTCTAGCAGTCCTTTGATAACACCCGAAGAGACCGAGAAAGTTTCTCTGGGTTTCACAAACAGCATTGGTGCAAAGCCAATCAGAGCCAGATGTGAGAGATGGACTTTCGGAATAAACTTTTATTGAAGCACTCCAGGAAAGGGATCCCAACCAGAGGTGGTATTCAGCAGGTTCTGACCAATTCTGGAGAACCAGTAGTGGAAATTTTGAGCAGTTCAGAGAACTGGCAAATATGACCACTGACTGGCCCTGCCCCCACCTATTCGCTACCTCCCAAGTTCCCACTGATCGGCTGTGTTACATATTAACATAATTGTAATACCCTAACCTGATTGGCTGAAACGAACTGCACTGTGATTGGCCGAGATGCATGACAGTGATTGGTAAGTAAGGAATCTCCCGTGATTGGACAAACCGATCACGGGAGATTCAGAAAGCTGTCATTGGGTGAGAGCCGCTGGCTCGCTCTATAAGAACAGCTGCCGTGGCTCATGAAAGGCTACACAGATCTATACCTTGAATAAAGAGCTGAAGTTACGCTGGTCTCCTGTATCCTGATTTCCTGTGATTTTAAACTGGCAACGAGGATGGGATCCTGAGACAAAGAGACCAGTCGGGCATGTCGCAACCAAGATGAACAACCGACGAGATGGCTGGCAACAACTCGCCACCCACACCATTCAACCAGACAACCGAGGACTGGGAATCTTACATCGATAGATTCCTCATGTTCCTCGAGAGCAACAATCTCAAGGATACAAACAACCACTGAAAGAGAGCTGTGTTTCTGACCCATTGCGGGCCAGCCATATTCAAGATGGCCAAAGCATTGGCCAAGCCAGAGGATGTGAAGGAGATGACTTGGCCAGATCTTGATCGATTACTTCGGAACCACTATGCCCCAGCCATGTCAAATCTGATTCGGCAACATGAATTCTACCGTTGGGATCAAAAGGATGGAGAGAGCATCGGAGATTTCGTGGAAGCATTGAGGAACATAGGAGGTGCGTGTGGCTTTTCAGACATGGATGAAGCTCTGAGGGACCGTGTGGTTCTCAGTCTCAGAGACCCCGTGCTTCAGAGCAGGCTGATGGCTCAGGCAGACATTATAGTTACCAAAGCCATTGCTGAAGCCACTGCAGCTAAAGCCATGAAGAAATCAGCAGCCAAGATGTGACAAATGAATGCAAGGGACCGCCCAACAACATCGGAGACCAACACATCTCCCGAAAAATGAACTGAAACTGGTCACAAAGCAACAACGGCGCACCACGAGGACATCGAGCTATCACCCAGCACTGACAATAAGGAAGAGGAGATCCACAGATTGCAAGCAGAGAGAGACAGGAGGAGAAGTCATAAGTTGGGCTTCCAGTGCACCGGTTGCGGCAGCGACCACCCCAGTTCTGAGTGCCGGTCTTTAGACGCCATTTGCCGGTACTGTGAAAAATGGGGGCATATCGCCAAGGTCTGCTGCAACAAACGGAACTCCAGCCCAAGATGACGTGACAGCATGCCTCCCAGAAACCGAGACAGATTAACAGAGAACCGATGGAACCGCGAAAACTGAAGCAAGCGGCTCAGCGAAACCAGATGACGGGAAGAAACCCATCAAATGGTCACAATCGGCCATTCAGACAACTCAGACGCAAGAAAAGTACACGTGCAGGTCAACATCGAAGGCAGGCCATGCAGAATGGAGGTGGACTCCGGATCATACCTCTCCATGGTGTCCTGGGACATGATTAAGAGGTTAGTGCCCAGCTTACAGAAACAAGAGCTGGAGAACCAGAAACTCACCATTAAAGACTATCAGGTGAACAGAATCCCCGTAATAGGAATTGGACACTTCCATGTAACCTTCAAAAGACATGGAAAAGTACTTCCACTCACTATTGTGGACAGAGACCACCCAAGTCTGCTGGGTCTGGAATAGTTCGTACCATTAGGGATCGAGGTGACGGGCATCAACCATGTCGAGGAAACAGACTGGGAAGATGAGCTGATGAAGGAATTCCAAGAAGTGTTCGATGGACAATTAGGCAAGTACCGGGGGTCCCCAATATCATTTAGCTTGAACCCCAATATTGCCCCAATCCATCTCAAACCAAGACGAGTTCCATTCACACTCAAACCAAAAATAGACGAACAATTAGATAAGCTCATCACACAAGGGGTCCTGGAACCAATAGATCATGCATGCTGGGAGACCCCAATAGTCACCCCAATCAAACCAGATGGGTCCGTGAGAATTTGTGGGGACTATAAAGCGACACTTAACAATGCACTGCAACAAAGTGCATACCCAGTCCTGGTGGTACAGCACCTCCTACACTCACTTGGGGGAGGAAAAGTCTTTGCGAAGCTTGACTTGGTGCAAGCATATCAACAGCTGCCTGTCGATGCTGAGACTGCGGA
Source organism: Laticauda colubrina (assembly GCA_015471245.1). Lineage (NCBI taxonomy): Eukaryota > Metazoa > Chordata > Lepidosauria > Squamata > Elapidae > Laticauda > Laticauda colubrina. The sequence goes on along the minus strand of BLBF01000032.1, from coordinate 5,483,873 downwards.
AGCACAAACTATCGTGACCCACAGGGGGGCTTTCCGGTGCAAAAGGCTCTAATTCGGAGAATGTGGTACCAGGGGTGTTCCAGACTTTAGTGGAATGGTTACTCCAAGGAATTAAGGGAGTCGTGCCATATTTTGATGATGTGTTGGTAGCGGCCAAAGACAAAACACAATTGAGAAGCCGACTCAGAGAAGTCCAACAAAAATTTAAAAATGCAGGACTTAAAGTTAAAAAAGAAAAGTGCCAGTTATGCAATGAAAAGATTGAGTTCCTGGGATATTTGGTGGACAAAGACGGAATCCACCCTACCCACAAAAAAAAAATAAAAGCAATAAAGGAAGCCCCGAGACCTCAAAATAAGGCAGAATTACAAGCCTTTCTGGGACTAATCAATTTCTACAATGTCTTTTTGCCACAGTAGGCAACAACAGCGGAACCTCTACATAGGTTGCTCAACAAGACGTCCGTTTGGTCCTGGGGCAAGTGGGAAGAGGCCGCCTTCCGGAACATAAAAGATCTCCTCACATCACAATCAGTCCTCATCCAGTACAGTGAGACCCTACCACTGACGGTAACCTGCGATGCCTCTACATTCGGCATTGGAGCTATACTAAGCCATACCCTGCCAGACTGGAGAGAAGTGCCAATTGCTTACTTCTCGAAAACACTATCAAAGGCAGAAAGAAATTATAGCCAGCTCGACAAGGAGGCACTTGCAGAGGTTACCAGTGTGAAGCGGTTTCACAAGTACTTATACGGTAGGGACTTCACCCTCATCACTGACCATAAACCACTACTGGAGATCCTGGTGGGGAACAAGGCCATCCCCAACATACTGTCTCCCTGGATGACAAGGTGATCTGAGTTCATTGCCGCCTATACCTACCAACTGATATATCGCCCAGGGAAATGCATGCCGACGCACTAAGCTGCAAAATCTCGCATGCCGACGCACTAAGCTGTTGCCCTTTAATAGATTATGAAGATGACCCTGCACCCACCACATCCACCCTGCAAATAGAGACATTGCCAAACCTACCAACAACCACGTCAGACATTGCGGGAGAGATGATCAAAGACGGCAAACTGGTGCGAGTTTTGAACTGGGTGGTAAAAGAGTGGCCAGAAACAGAAAGCAGTGACCATTTTAAACCCTTACAAAACCGGCAAACTGAATTATCCTCCCAAAAGGGATGTATACTATGGGGCGATAGAATGGTAGTTCCAGACAGCTTACAAAAAAAATATCGCACATGTTGCATGAGGGACACCCGGGCATTGTGAAAATAAAATCCCTAGCCAGAAGCTATGCATGGTGGCCAGGGATAGACAGAATCATTGAAACCTGGGTGGCAACATGTGACAAATGTCAGCATTCCAGACCAAACCCACCCAAAGCACCAACCCTCCAGTGGGAAACACCAAGGGGCCCATGGTCAAGGGTCCATATAGACTTTGCGGGACCCACGAAAGGGCACACTTTCTTGATCGCAGTAGACACTTACTCCAACTGGTTGGAGGTAAACCTAATGCGATCTACCATGACGGAGGCGGTTACAAAACAACTAAACAGACTTTTCACCACCCACGGCCTAGCTGACTTCATAGTATCTGACAACGGGCCACAATTTACAGCATTGGCATTTGAGCAATTCCTCGCAGAACGGGGAATCCGACACGCATTGACAGCACCCATTCATCTGGTGGCGAACGGGCGGGCAGAACGAATGGTCAGATACACCAAAGACACTTTTGAAAAGATGGACACTGGTAACATACATGACAAAATAAATAAACTATTAACAATACAGCACATAATACCAAGTGCTAAAACCAATAAAAGTCCGGCAGAACTCCTGAAGGGAAGAAAACTCCGATCCCATCTAGACAGACTTCACCCGACATACAATCCAGAAAAACCACCAGACTCATCCAGCTGGTACAGGGCATTTAATCCAGGAGACACGATTTACACTAAAAAATTTTCAGGAGACCCACTATGGATACCCGCTACAATAACCCAAGTGACAGGCCCCCAGTTGTACCGGCTGGAAACAGAGGACAGAAGAAACTGGAAATGGCATGTCGACCAAATACGGTCCAGAATAATTTTAAACAACACCGAAAACCCACAAAATTCACAAACAGACTCTAATAAAAAAACTTGGGGAGGGGGGAGAAACCCCAAACAATAATCAAAAAGAAAGAGAAAATACTACTACAGGACAACGACAAACTGAACGGGCCCAACCAACGCAAACCGAACCAGAAATACAAACACCACTAAATAAAAGAAGAAATCAACAATACTCACCGGAGAATGAAGGCAGCCGAAGAGTACCAGAGGAAGACGACCCACTCAAAACCTCGCCTGGTAGAAACAGTCAAGCCAGCTCAACCAGCCTGGAAAGACTGGCCAGGAACAAAGAAGCCGACAACTCGACCGAACCCAGTAGACCAGGTGGGAGTTGTGGCGAAAGGCCTGACTCACCCTTCCAGGCGGTTCCATGGAGAAGAGCGGAAGCAATGAAGGTCCCTTCCGAACCGGCTGAAGACCACACAGCCCTGCCTACCTACGCGACTACATCATGTAGGATGGACCATACCAAGAGGGGAGGGGTGTTACATATTAACATACTTGTAATACCCTAACCTGATTGACTGAAACGAACTGCACTGTGATTGGCCGAGACGCATGACGGTGATTGGTTAGTAAGAAATCTCCCGTGATTGGACAAAATGATCGCGGGAGATTCAGAAAGCTGTCATTGGGTGAGAACCGCCGGCTAGCTCTATAAGAAGAGCTGCCGTGGCTCGCGAAAGGCTACACAGATCTATACCTTGAATAAAGAGCTGAAGTTACGCTGGTCTCCTGTCTCCTGATTTCCCACGATTTTAAAGGCTGGGTCTTCTTTTGTTGCAGGTTAGTGGGGTGGGGAGGGAATAGGATTTTGCAGTAACCTTCCCCTGCCATGCCCACAAACCCACGCCCACAAGCCACACCATGTCCACAAAGCCATGTCCACAGAATGAGTAATAAAAAAATTTGAATCCCACCACTGATCCCAAAAGCTAGGGGGGCTGAGACCTTGAACAATAGCAAAGTTTGGTCTTTTATACAATTGTTTTGAAAAAATGGAGAAGTCAAATTTCACAGAACCTTTACCTTGTTTTTAGTATCCGTGCCTGTTCATCTGTGGAGTTTTGTCCCTCCTGAGAATACGTGTCATTTCCCCCATAGAATTATCTTGCACAAGGCTCTTTGTGTCTTTTCTCCATACTTGCAGGTACTGTTGCTAAATTTTTGTAACTTTATTCCCAGCAGTGTTGTGACGATTTTTTTAACTATGTGGTTATATTTCTGATTATCATTACTGATTTTAAAACTTGAAATGGTTGCTAATCCTAACCTTCTTGTTTATATTATTTTATAATATTTAAAGAGTAATATTGTTTATTCATCAAATTTATATGTCCCATTTTATAGGAAGTGACTCTGACTGACGTACAAGAATCCAATTAAAAATAAATATTAAATAATAATTGCCTAATAATTATTAAAATATTTATTTAAAAATTGTATGATTATAATTTTGTTTCATGCTAGTAATCAAGAAATGATGCTAGTAATCAAGAAATGAACCCTTCCTTTTTAAAACTCATGGTTCATCATTTTTTAAAAAAACCATTCTTCTATGCTCACAATAATCTAGAGAGGATATTTTCTATCAGGCATACAGTTTTACTTAAAAAAAACAACAGCACAACCCTATGAATTTCTAAGGTTATGCCACACTGTTTGAAGATGCTGTAGCAAGTTTACTGAGAGTTCAATATTTGCAACACATCGCACCTTCCATGTTCACATTAGAATTTTCCAAATCCTTTTTCAAAAGATTATGCGGAGTTTTTAAATGACTTTTTCACATGATGTTCCCATACATCATGTTTATTGCCACAGGGAGTGTTGTTTGAACTGAAACATAGGAAATAATTGTTTGAGCTCAGAGACATCTGTGGGCAAAGTCACACACCTGAAGCCATGCGTCTGTAATATGAATCATCTATGCAGCAAACTGAGAAAAGGGATTCAATCATTTAGTTACAACCACATCTTGATTTTTTTTTAAGCCCCCTAACAGATTATTATTATTAGAGTTTTGTCTACATTTGTTCTCTTACTTGTTATTTTATAAGTAAAACAGCAAACATAGCTAATCCTCCTTCCTCCTCCAATTTTCCCCACACCAACAATCCTGGGAGATGAGTTGGGCTGAGAGAGAGTGACTGGCTCAAAATCATCCAGTTGGCTTTCATGTCTACAGAGAGAATAGAATTCACAATCTCCTGGTTTCTAGACCAGCAATTTCACCACTCCACCAAACTGAGCAGATACTTCTATTTAAATCACTATATCAACTTTATTTATTTATTTTATTATTATTATTATTGTAACTTTCAAATTTTTTTCTTAAAGCTGTCCAGAGTTGTCTTCTTTGGCTCCTCCAAGTTTTTTTTTTTACTCTATTTTTTTTCAAGGGAGAAACAAACATCAGCCAGTACAACTATGAGTCCAGCTTGTATTAACGGGGGTGATGGTGACACATTGGTGATAAGAATTTTCACCTTGATATTAATAGAGCTGGTTTCAACACTTTAAATAAATCTATCTAAAAAATAAATGTCTTTCTTTTTTTAAAAAAAATATTCAAGATTGTAGAGATAGGACAAAGAAAAGAGTCAAGGATCAAATAGATAGTAAGCTGGTTTCATATGATCAAAGTGCTATTTCAAGTAAGCCATAAACTAGAAGCCATAAACTAATCCATAAACCAAATTTTGTAGTATTCCAGCTTCTTGTAAAAATGATGCAGGGTTGCATGCAAAACTGAAGCAGAAGTGAAGAAGATGCTGGATGTTTCAGAAAAGAGAAAGAGAGAAGAATGATAGCAAGTCCCCCCCCCCCCCACACACAACCTGTCATGGTTTTCATGCAGGAATGGAGTGATTAAGCCTAGGAATTGGGTTGCAAAAAGGAGATGAATTTCATCTTGTACTAGCAAAGCAGCATGATGCAGATGGTAAAGGGAAAATGATGTCTCCTCAGTAGGGGAAAAATAATGGGAGAGGAAAGCATATTCATTGAATTGGGAATAGGAGACCTCTGTGGCATGAAAGCAACTCACAGATGAGGCCTTCTGCTGGTGGACTTAAAAGGATGCTTGCAAATCCAGAATGAATGCAGCCTACAACATGCAGTGAGCTAAGAAAAACTTTTAACAATAGATCATGGAGGGAGTAACATGAAGCCAACTATAAGAAATGCATACTTACCTCTCCAATTTTGTAAAATGCGAGAGAAAGTTTGATAACACGACAGGCAGGATTTCAACAAGCCACCTGCTAAGGCAGAATGTTCTAGTAATTCAAAAATAGCTTGAGTATTCCAACTAAAAGCAGCAGTCATTTGTTGTTGGGTTTTTTTTTTTTTTTTGCAAATTCTAGATTTTATAAGTGGGGTTTCCAGTTCATGTTTGATCATACTTGTCCCAAGTTGTATTATGGTCCTCAAACTCTCTCCCTCTTTCTTTTGCAAGCAGTGAGCCAAGGATGGCTCCCTAATCAGAATTTGCTACAGGCAAACTGTAGTAAACTATACCTGAAATTCACAAACTTCGACAGAAGGGTACCAGGCACAAAGGCTTATATTGCAACTGCAACATTTTACTCATGAAATGCTTATTGACATTTGTGCTGCTGGAAGAATTATCCTTCTAGGTTCAGTTCCAAGTGGGGAAAAAGACACTGGAAACATGGAGGCTGTTTGGAAAGATCATCCTTTCCACTTTGGAGCTCCAAGCCACATGGCTTGGAGCTCCAAACTGAAAAGGATGATCACATACTTCAAGATGTTGGGTGAAGGAAAAGAAGAAGGGCTGATATACTGAGAGTGCCAGGGTTTTATACCCTCTGTTGGGATTTGAATTTGAGCTTGTATTCTGATTGGTTATCAGACTCCCGTGGGGCCATGCAGGGGCTGTAGGCTGTCCTGAGTCCAAGGCTTGGTTGAGTCTTGCTGGATGATGTAATGAAAGAGCTTTGGGCAATTCCTATAGCTCTACCTGGAGATCTTTGTTATGTAGAATAGGCTGGCCTAGGCCAGAGTAATGGCCCATCAGCAAAGGTGGAGGGGGCTGAGTTTCTGCTTCTGAGTTTCTCCTCTTTTTAAGGGAAATATTCTGCCTTTTTAATATTTCCTGGGGTATTTAAATTTTCTAGGAGAGGGATGGGTGGTAACTTCCCACAGTCCTTACTTTCTTGTATTCTTTCCTTGTATCTTTAGGTATTTATATTGCAAGATAATTATTAAGATGCAGTAACAAGTCATGCATTAAATTGTGACTAGATTGTTTCTTTTTGGTATGATGAAGTGGTCAAGAACATTCTAAGGCTCCCACTGCTTGCTAGCTGGCAGGCATAATAGCCTAATCTTAATGACAAGTTCCTCTCTTCCTGACATTATCCTTTGTATGATTTCTGTATACCTCAGTGAGTTTTTCTTTCTAATAAAGAACATAAACATGCATTTGATTGTACTAGGCACCTGTAATTGCTTTTCAAAACCTCATCTATCAGTATGATGAAAATGATATATTTTTCTAGATTGGTCTCATATCCTTAATACCTGATATTTCAAAAAAACAAAACAGAACCCTAACAAATAAAAATCCATCAGTGCTCCATATATTGAACTATAAGAAAAAAAAGGTAAATAAAGCAGCCTACAGGCAAATAAACCATGGACAACCAGCAATAGATGATTGATATAGGCATATAGGGAGATAGGAAGATAGGGAGATAACAGACAGACAGATAGACAGACAGATACTGTAGATAGATAGAGATAATAGATAACAGAGAGAGAAGATATAAGAATAATCTTTTTACAATTTAAATTTTTTGTCAAGACAAAGAAAGGAGAGGTAAGATCAATATTAAGTCAGTTTCTAATAACTGAGTGAACTTGAAATTCACAGTGATAAGTCCAACAAGAATTTCTGGTAGAAAATTTTATGGTTAAAAAAAATATGGACCTGAACTGGTGTTTTACTAATTTTTTTTAACTTGTTATTAGGGCAGAATGAATAATGTACCTGTGAGATGACAAAAGCCACTACATGCAGTTGGAACAATAGTTGTATTCTGTCCAATGTGTTTGTTTATGTGGCTGACAAAGAAGACCAACACAATCTGCATAAGCAAAGTCTTTCATCATCCCAGTTCCCTTTGAATACATACCCTTTGAATACATATCAAGGCACCAGGAAAAGGTTCAGAATAAGAAAACTCTCAAATAAGCCCTTTCAATTTGTTTAATTACTTTTTAAGTTGTTGGTTTGATTGTTATCACCCAGGGTGGGGGAGGGGGGAGTTTATTAGGTTTTGTATGTTTTTTTTTTATTTCTGTAAACTGCACAAAATCTCTTTAGGTGTGTTGGGTGACTGTGTATTTTTTTCTTAATAAATAATAAAAAAGTGTTTTTAATCTTTTGTTCCCTCAAAACTCTTGTATCCTTGGTCCAGCTCCCTTCATTACAACCAAAATGGTGCCAGGATTTCACCTCGACTTGTGTTCCTAGACTAAAGAGGAAAGGGCCATCTGAAAAATGGTGATTTTGCTGTTTAATTCTTTCAGAAAACAGAGTGGGTTTGCTTACTATAGTTTACTTTCCATAGGAAATAGTTTAATCAATAAAAGCCTGACTGGACCTGCATGTATGCTCATGGATCCTAGTCAGTCTCTTAATGGCCTAATGTGGGTGGGATGAGTAAATCTCTGGTCATCTTTATATATGTGTGTGTGTATGTGCCTCCACAGCCACGGTTTCCTCTGAGATTAGTGGTTTTGTCTGTAATATTCTGCCTCTCTCAACATTATGAATGAGCTGTGGGAAATGGGAGACTTTTGTGTCTTATCCTTAAGGGGGAAAAATGAACTGTTCTGTCAGAGAACTATGCATAAAAAATAAGATTCTGTGAAAAAGCATTGGAGGTGACCTATGCTAGTAATTGAGACAACATTTTTTTCTCTTCCCATTGTTTGGTGAGGGAGGTGGGAATCGGAAAAGTTCCCCTTGGGTATATATTTGTTCTACTTTTTTTATTTTGTTCTAGCTTCAGCTTTGTGCTTTAATTGCTCTAATGGCACCTTATAAGGTGCCTCAGCCTGGATACAAACAAGGAGATATAAATTTCAGTGCCCTTCCCTCTTTAATAGGACAGAAAATGAACACTGAATTCATTAATTACAGAATTTCATTTTTTTAAAAAAGCTTATCTTCTATTTTTTTTAACTTCAACAAATGGAATGGAAGCATTTGTCCTTTAGTCTTAAGGAAAGTTAACATCTTCTGTCAGATAAATAGGATAAATGTCAAAGGCAACTTAGTTAGAAAGTTGATGAGTCTGTTCAGCATGTTGTATATGAAAGATAGGTGGAGCATCCCTAGATTTTGAATTCTGAGTTTCATTTATTACATTCCTTCCATTCCTCCCTCAATCATATTATTTTCCAATCCATTCTGTGAGTTAAGTTAGCTTGCAAGATTGTGACTGATCCAAGTTACTCAGGAAATTTGTGATTGATTGGAGATTTGAACCTGGGTCTCCCCAACCCTAGTGTGGTGTTTTAATTGCCATCCTGATCAGATTGTCTCACCTTGCTTTGCCTTCAGTGTGACTCTATTTTTTCCCCAATGAGAGATGGCATTTTATTCCCCTAACTTCGGGTAGAATGACTGTATGAGCTACAGAAGTTTAGATGTGGCTTTGAAATTCTCCAATGGGTCTCTGGGCATAGAACTTGGTTGGAAGATTTCTTTGAATTTTTGCCTTGGGAACTCTTTAAGAACTGTTCAAAGGAAGAATTCCAGATAGAGGTCACCAATAATGTCTCTGAAAAAGCCCATTGTGGTCTCTTTGCATCGGATTTGTTGAAATCTGGGAAGCCAGAAATGCTACATACAATTAGACAGAGAGTTGTGCAGTGAGATTGGACAGTCATCCTTGTCTCTGGATCATCTCATAATAGATTTAATAACATACTTCGCCCACATAAGCACACCCTTTTTCATCAGCTTGAATGAGAACAGGTAGAAAACCTGTTGGAGTATTTCTTGGTTGACCATTAACAATCCAACTTTCAACTGGAAACAGATGTTTTGAATATGTTTCAGAAGGCTATCCTGTTTTCATTGTATGTTAGTTTCTCTATCATTTCTTTTGTTGACCCTGAAAATTACATACGTGTTGCCATATTTTATTGTAGCTTTTGTATATTCTTTTTTTAGTTTCCTTTCAGCTTTCTGCAAAGGAATTTAATGGTATCCCAGGCTCACCACTTTCTAGCTGTTGAAAGGGGGGTTATAGAGATAAAGGGGGAACGCTATGTCTAGGTGGCATTCTTTCCCATGGGAAGAGAGAAGATGCCTGCAGCTGGAGGAAGGTGGAGTTTGGAATCACTGGATTGATGGACTGAGAATTGATTGGAGATTGTGACTCTGGGAGGAAGTTTCAAACTTTTGCTTGTTACTAGCTGTAATTCAAGAATCTGACCAGAGTTGGAATTATACAAAGGCCTTGCCAATTTGATATGTTCCGAATAAACAGACTCTTAAGAAAGATGGGTGCCTTGGATTTTATATCAGGGGACATATTACTTGGAAAGCTGACATCTTTTTCATTCTAATCAATTTACTTACAAGTCTTATAACTGGAAAATTTAACTCTGCTACTGTTTCCCATTCTATTGCTACAGCATTTTGGAAAATGGATATGCTAAATACCGTTTCACATCATAAAATTCTCATTTGTTAAGAAAGTTATGATTCCCATTCTCTTATTCTTTTATGCTAAGAAGGGACAGAGAAGCATCCATCTTCCTCTTGGGCTCCACCAGTGTGGCCTAGAAGGTTATTGAGCTTGTAAGTTTGAAGGACACCAAGACTGCAGCTTAGATTATTCTGTCCATGATATAGTAAAAGGAATGAGGTTGGAGAGAGATGGATGGATGGAGATATCCTTCAATGTATGTAAATATAAAAATGTTAAAAATACAAGCTAAAAAAACCCAAAATAAAGTGATAATAGCATTCTACTATTTTCTTCATGCTGTGTCTGATTAAAATTCCAGGATTCCAGAAAAAGAAAGAACAAAAAAAGAAAGATTCCCTTAAATCAGGCTGAAGCTACATGCCCATGTTCATATATTGGTGACAATACTGAAGTGGCTTACTGTTGCCTTCTTCTGTTCTCCCCCCCCTCCCCAGGGGTGTTATATTCAGGAGTTTGATATTAATCCATTTTGACCCTTCTTAGTTCTTTGAAGATCAGCCAAGATTGGGTAGGTTCTATCATCTCTACTTTTTTAGCAATTCATTCATTCATCAAATTTCTACACCACCCATCTCACCTAAATGACTCTGGGGACTCTACAAATATAATCCACAAAAAGTGACATAGTTAAAATAATATTAAAGTAGTTAAACAGTTAAGAATTACAGAAGTTTTTAAAAAAAAGTTTTAAAAGGTAATGGAAGCACCCTTAAGCCACTATGAGGGTTGCATGCCACTCTTCAGTCCCCATACCAGTTGGCAGAGTCATATCTTGATGCTTCTCTGTCCATGATATGATATGCTTTTTGGGAAGGTAGGAGGTGAGGGAGCTGACCTCTGAGGGCAGGGTAGGGGCAACTGCAAAAACTCTTTTCCTAGACCCTGCCAATCAAAACTGTTTAGCTGACAGAGTCTGCTGTTTGATCAGGTGGAATGAGTTGATAAAATAGGGATAATACGATTCCTCAGGTAGCCTGGCTCCATGCTGTGAAGGCTTTAAAGCTGATAACCCTTACGTTGAATTAGATCCAGAAGCAGACTGGCACCCAAAGCAGCTTGCTTAGCAAAGGTATTACATGTGCCCTCCTTAGGGTGTCTGAAATGGCTTATACTGCTGTATTCCACACCAGTAGTAACTTCTGTATAGTCTTCAATGGTAACCTCATTTAGTGTACATTGCAACAGTTCATATGGGAGATGATCAGGGCAGGAATGATGGAAAGAAGTTCATAATAAGAATTTGACACTGATGAAAACTGGCAAATCATGTGCTATTTATCCCTTACTAAAAGTTGGAGTGGGTAGCAACCAGTTGGAGGCCACTTCCCCACCCACTGGGGAGGAACACAGTACCAACTAAGCATTTAGGACCAATTGATATACAATGTTCACTTAAAAATCCAGTGAATTCAAGTGGATTTACTTCTTAGAACTAAGCTAGACATGTGCGAAGCAGTTCCTGTGTTGTTGGTAGGACTGTTACCAAATTCTCCAGACACAGACGCTTGAGTGAAATATCAGAGCCACAGCAGGAACAGCTGGAGAAATCTCTGCCCTCAAGCTCCCACTCTTTAAACTGTTTTTCTTCTGATAAAACTCACCAACTGCCGGAACAAAGTAAAGATGGAGAAGTGGCTTATACTAAAGGACAGACAGCCTGAAGCTGATAATTTAGAACATATTTTATGTGCACATGAAAAAGAAGGCTATTCCACAGGGAGATGCTGATGCCTTATCATCACTCATTTTCTAGACTTAAGTGTTATTTTATGTGATGTGCTTCTGTGACAAGATGATGAAATTACCTGGCCCGGTAAGTCTTTCTGTGACCCACTTGACCCTAGGAGCTCATTTGAAGTATTTCTTAAAAAGGCAGAAAGAGGGAGGGAGGGTGGGTGGGAGGGAGGGAGAGAGAGACACACACACACACACACACACACACAGAGAGAGACAGAGAGGTGCATAATGCAATAAAGAAGCTTGCAAAGTGTATAGGACAACTACCCATTTCTCATTCCACATTTTACATATATAGCTAACATCTTTCATCAATTTAAAAACAACAGAACAGAATTCTTATCAGCCAAATGTGATTGGACATACATGGAATTTGTCTCTGGTGTATAAGCATCTAACCCTACTCTCTATTCCTGTCACATGCCTCAAATTGATTATTATGGACACTTCCATGCAGTCTTTTTGGCTCAATATAGTAATGGCTTGCCCTTGCTGCCTTCTGGGGTGTTGTTTCAACATCCCACTTTTACCGACAACCATGAACTTCCAAATTAGGACTCCATCTGAGGCATAATTAGGACTGGTGTGCTTAATGGTTTAGGTTAGCCAAGCTTGGAAGATGCAGTCTATTGAGGTAATTCCCCATTAGGAGAATGAGCGCATACAGGGAGACATATTTGAGAGTAGTGTTTGAATAATACACACACAGTACACAGATACACTGTACAGTAAATGTAGGTTTTTACTTTCCATAAAGGTTTAAGCAAAGTTCAAAATAGGCAGTCCAAAGTCATTCACAGGTAAATCAGTCAGTTTTTAGTCCAGGGATAATCCAAATATCAAATTCCAGTATCATAAACAGATTAGTATCAGACTTACAACAAATCCAGAAATAGCAGTCAATTAGGAAGAAATGGAGGAACGGCAATACTTTCCAACAGAAGGAAACAGAGAGTTACTCACACTTTCTTCTGAGACTAAGACTAAGACAACCTAGGTTTCTGGCTCCATCTTATGGCTGTTTGAGAAACCACACCCAACTACAGTTTTGCATTTTCTTAAAGATACAGTATTAAAATGTCTCTCCTGGTTTATATATTGTCCAACCCAAATAGCTGTTAGGTGACTTACATTCCTAACACAGTCCCACGCTGAGGCCTTTTCCCCTTGGCCTCCGTATTATGTACAGGTAGTCTTTGACTTGCAACCATTCATTTAGTGATGGTTTGGAGTTAAGATAGTGCTAAAAAAAAAAGACTTATGTTTGGTTTTCACATTTACAACTGTCGTAGCATCCCCGCAGTCACACAATCATAATTCAGGTATTTGCTAACAGGAATGTATTTATATGATGTTTTGAGTATCCTGGAATGATGTGATTGCCATCTATGACCTTCTCAGCTGGCTTCCGACAAGCAAAGTCAATGGGAGAAGTCAAATTTGCTTAACTGGGTGATTTGCTTAATGACCACATGATTTACTTAATGGACTCACCAAAAAAGGTCATAAAATTGGACACGGTCATGTGATATTTCCCTTAATGACCAAATCATTTTGAGTAACAGACGTTCAGATCCTAGTTGTGGTTGTAAGTCAAGGACCCTCTGTGTGACTGTTAGCCAGTGTGGTGGAGTCAGTAAAGAGTGCCTTGCTGGATATAAATGGAAAATAGTCAAGTCCCATTTTGATTTCATGAAGCTTGTTTCGTTTCTTGGATACAACCATTCCCCCTTAGCTAACCTATCTTATTGACTTGCCATTGTGTGGAAATTTGGGAGTTGGTTTCTTTTATACATTTTTCCCCTTTTGTTTTGGGATGTTTCATGATGATTTTGCATTACTCGACACATCCATATTTTGAAGCAGTCAAATTGTCAGGTAAGTCACGCTGGTATGTCTTTTTTTTTTTTTTGTAAATCGGACAATCTGTATCAATTTTCTACTATCTCGCACCTATTTCAGAATAGAACTGGGACAATACTTATATTATGGTAAAAAGAAAGGTACTGCCTCCAAGGAGGTATGCTATCTTAATAAGTCTTATCTTCCTGACAAGGAAAAAAAAGTGCTTTTCAAATCCAGTGTGCATTATAAACTACCATTTACAAAATCTTTGTTCTAAAGTGCTGGCAATTTTTACCTGGGGCAGACGTTTTGCAGAATTTAAAAGGTCTCCACAGGATACTAGTAAATCTAAGGTGAATTTTCAAGCCCTGGTGGGTATTATGAAACCTAAAGTTCTATTTGTCCAAGGTTTTTTGGGGGGGGGGGGGGCTTCTCCCCTGGGTATATACTTTCATTTTCTGGGCTCCACTTCAGTGTGCATTTGGCCATTATCGCTCAAAGAAAGTAGAGAAAAAACTTTGCTAGCATGAACCCACTTCACTGAATTAATTGAACTCTTGTGCAAAGGCCCTTAAAATGCTCTGAAAATGGAAATGAACTTTCAATATGCGTGTTAGTTTGGGACAGAAGCTGAAGGGGAGCCGGCATTATAAACAGGAATAAGATTTCGAATAATAATTTGGTAGGAAGTATGTCTTATTTACCATGAAGAGAAGTATGTCTATAAGTGTAATAAATAGAAAATCATAAGGAAAAATTATCTCAACATTTACCTAAGCATTTTTTTTTGTGTATGTGAAAAGTTATAGTGTTATTATAATAAAGAGATAATGTTTCAGCTATAAGCAAATGTATTTCTTGGTTGGTTTATATACCCCCACAATCCCAAAGAACTCTTAGTAGCTCAGAAATCCATGTCACTTAAGATAAATGATGAACTTCACAGCAAACATATAGCATGTCTGTATAGGGCTGTAAAGCACTAGAAAGCGGTATATAAGTCTAAGTGCTATTTCTGTGTCATAAAACCTCCAACATGGCACTGTAATCTAGCATCCAATATTCAATAAATATTCAAAATCAGTTTTCAGTGCTTCCTGAAGTCAAAGTGGGAGCCGGACACCTTTCATCTAGAAAATCCTTCCAGAAGATCAGCACTGTATGTGAAAAGCATTACACCCAAACTTTGGTTCTCAGCTGTTTCTGATAACAACTTCAAATTTGTGGGGCCAAGACTAATGGGAGAATGTGGATTGTATACAGTTTGGGTCAGTCTGGTTTAGTGGTTAAGGCACCAGGCTAGAAAGCAGTGGATTATGATTAGATTAGATTAGATTAACAGAGTTGGAAGGGACTTTGTAGGTCACATAGTCCAACCCCCCCATCCAAGCAGTTCAAGTCCTGCCTTAGCCACAAAAGCCAGCAGGGGGACCTTGGGCCAGTCACTCTTTCTCAGCCCAGCTCACCTCACAGGGTTGTTGTTATGGGGAAAATAGGAGGGAGAAGGAGCATTAGATATGTTTGCTGCCTTGTTTATAAATATAATAAATGTAATAATAAATAATAAAGCTATAATAAATAGATTTAATATATACAGGAGCAAGATATTTGGCCAATTGGCAATACAGCCAGGACACAGGGCCCTTAACACATTTAGTGCCCTCTAACCAAGTTTTTAAAAGGGACGCAGTGGATCAGTGACTAAGATGCTGAGCTTGTCGATCAGAAAGGTCAGCAGTTGGCAGTTCATATCCCTAGCACCACCTAACAGAGTAAGCTCCCGTTATTTGTTCCAGCTTCTGCCAACCTAGCAGTTTGAAAGCATGTAAAAAATGCAAGTAGAAAAAGAGGGACCACTTTGGTGGGAAGGTAACAGCATTCTGTCTACCATCAGTGTTTAGTCATGCTGGCTACATGACCATGGAGACGTCTTCGAACAGCGCTGGTTCTTCGGCTTTGTAACGGAGATGAGCACCACCCCCTAGAATCAGAAATGACTAGCACGTACGTGCGAGGGAAACCTTTACCTTTAACCAGTGGTGGAATTCAAATTTTTTTACTACCGGTTCTGTGGTTGTGGCTTATTTGGTGGGTATAGCTTGTGACTGGGTGGGTGTGCTTGGTGGTCATGTGACTGGGTGGGTATGGCCAACTCAATGTCACTTACATCAAGGGTTGCCTCACCTGGGCCCTCCCCTCCCAGCCATTCCTTGTCACCCAGCCTCAACTTATCTATAGTTCTGTAAAAATGTTGTTCACCCTGTCACCTTTTTTGACTTTATTAGCTGCATACTATAGATGTACTTTCGTGGACCACTGAAATGAGGAAATGCTTTACTCAAAAGTGTGATAGGCAACAGGCTTTTAAGGGGCTGCCACAAAGAAAGGGGGACAATGTATTTTCCAAAGAAGCAGAATGCAAACAAGAAGCAATGGATGGAAACTGAACAGAGAGAAGCAATCTAAAACTAAGGAGAAACTTCCGGACAGTGAGAACAATTCACCAGTGGAACTGCCTGTCTCCAGAAGTTCTGGGTGCTCAATCACTGGAAGTTTTTAAGAAAAGACTGGACAGCCATTTCTCTGAAATGGTATAGGGTTCACCCCAAGTCCCCTTCTAAGTATTATTCTGAAACCTTTCCCAGGATTTCTACTCAGAGTTTGGCATCCTCAGTTTTCTTGCATGAGGTGGGGGTTGGACTAGAAGACCTCCAAGGTCCCTTTCAACTCTTGTTAAACACATGTGTATTTTATGCTCTGAATTATTGACATTGAATGCATGTAAATCCTGAGAAATATGTGGTAGCCCTGGGCAAAAGAAAGGCAGAAAAATCACTCTAGGTGTAGGGACAGTGTAAAATATTAACATGAAAAATAATGGAACAATTTAAAATAATAGCACAGAGTTTTATCTCTCCCTCTCTTCCTATTTTTTTCTTTCTTTCTCTACCTTCCTCTTTCTTTCTTTCTTTCTTTCTTTCTTTCTTTCTTTCTTTCTTTCT
>BLBF01000032.1:5432504-5467387 GCA_015471245.1 Laticauda colubrina | reverse complement strand
TCTTTCTTTCTTTCTTTCTTTCTTTCTTTCTTTCTTTCTTTCTTTCTTTCTTTCTTTCTTTCTTTCTCTTTCTCTCTCATACACACACACACACACACACACATACACACACACATACACACACAGAGCATTTAACAGACAAGCATTTTGGAACAGCTCCTTTAAATTTCTCCAAGGCTTGAGTGGATTCCTCCACCCCCTCTGTCAGACCGCACTTCTTCTCACTCCAAACACTTTAACTCACAAGGAGAAAGCGATTCTTGCAGTGTCCATACCTTTCTTCCTTTCCCGGGGAGAAAGAGGACATGAGGAACGGAAAGCCAGGAGAGCGATTGCAAGTGAGTGACCAGTCAGCCAGGTTGGGGGCATGGCCAGCCAGGGATTGCCACTGGTTTGGTGACCCATGCCAAATAACCGCTACCGGTTCACCTGGGTAGGTGAGAACTGGTTGAATACCACCTCTGCCTTTAACCAAGTTTTTAGGGCCTCACAAAAGGCTAACAGGGTTGGGCCATTCTAATTTCCAAACAGAGCCTATTCCATAGAGCTAGGGCCACTGCAGAAAAAGCTCTTAGAAAAACAGGGTCCATAAGTGCATATTAAACAGAAAAGAATAGATCCTTAGATTGTCACCTTGAAACAATCAGTTGAGCAAATTCATCAGATAGAGAATAGAAAGCATTTTCACTTAACTCCAAACAATAATAATTGATTTGAACAGCTGAGTAGAATGGATCATTCTTGAAGATTCAAGGTGCAAATTTCTATGTCTGAGCCAAACTGAACCCAATCTGAGTTTAATTGTTTCTTGGGTATACATTTCTCTTGGGCATACATATCTGATCATCTATAATCGACATTTGTTTTAAAAGTAATTAAAATAATAACTCTAACAATTAATAATGTTATTTGCCATCTGCTAAAGCAATCACACAGAATGGAATGAATCATTACCATTGGCATTCTATTTTTTTCCCCCTGTGGTAAATACAATGAATTAAAAACAGCAGGGTTTGCTTATAAAATCATGAAGTAGAATTAAACTGATTGATGCACAATGATGGATGGTTCAGCTGGATACAAAAATAACTGCTTTTTTTTTTTACAAGTCAAACAAGGAAAGAGATGTGCTACAACTGCAATGCCTGATAATAGCATAGATCTATATCTTAGACAAGCAGGGAGATACTTTCCATTTTGGCATGCTCTTTAGGCTTCATAAACATTCATTACATGCTAATAGAAAAACAGAAAAACTCTTGTGTCTAGAGATCCAGGTCTTTTCAAGTACAAAGCTGACACTCCAAGTTTTAGAAGTTTGGCAGAGAGAATCGAGTTGGCTTCAGCTTCAATGACCAGGGATAGATGAAGATAGATCTCTGTTCTTTGTACAGTGCAATCCTTTGGTTCTTTTCAGTGCTTTCTTTCTTTTTTATTATTTAAAAGCCAATTTAACCTAAATCTTGCCCCCAAGGCCTTGGTTTTTCAGTTCTGTATCATCATTATTGTTCTGACCCAGCTCCCAAAACACAACAAACCCTCTGAAGTTAACTCAAAGATTCCTTTCTTAGGAGCGCCAGCAGCCTTGGCAAAGTTTGTCTCTCACTGCAGGCTAACAAGGTTATCCAGCAGGGAGATGAATTGTTGTCTGCCACATCTATTCATCTCCACCCCCTGCCTTTTATCCCCAGAGCTAGGGTGGGGCTTCGTGAGCAGCAGTGGCTCTTTCATCCCCAGGACCGACCCACAGATTTCTACTGCTCTCCTCTTTTCTGCCTTCTGTGCATCCGCACGTCAGGCACTGGACCCAATTGTTTCTCCTCTTCCTCATCAGCCACCTCCAGATCTGGGGGCTGTTGACTCTCCATCTGAGGGCTGACAGATGGTCCAGGCTCTGTCATGCCCCTTGTGGAGACTGACTCTGAGGAAGAGGAGGAACAGCCAACAACGAGTGGAAGTATGGCTCCAGAGGTGGTGGAGGAGACTGGGGAAGGGCAGAGGCTGGTTGAACAGTCAGAGGAGGCCCTAAGCCCATCTCCTATCCATCCTAGGGAACACAGGGAGGAGAGGATCAGAGAAAAACATGGTCTACTCTGGAGGGGTTGCAGGTGTGAGGGTTGCAGGTGTGAGATCTGCATAAGAGTTTGGATCTGTTTGCTAACAAATGCTGGAGACAAATGGTTGGTGTTCTTCTAAAGGACTATACCTGGTTATCTTCCTGAAGTTTGTAATTATTTATCCTGGTCTGCTGTGGAACTTTCTTCAGTGAGGTTTGTTTTTGGTTTTTGCTTTGTTATCTGCTCTTCGAATTTGAGCTGTGTTTCTTTCGTTTGGAATGTTATTTTGAAAATAGTTTAATCTTCAACTGTGAACAATTAAACGGTGAAGCCAAAGCTGAAGGCATTAAAGGATCTTTATTTACGTTTTGGTTTTTGTTATATTTTTGATACACTCCAGGTCATCAAATTTTGAAGATTCTGGACGACAATTAATAGTCTGTTTAAGATACAGTTGATTTCAAAAGAAAAAAAAACTGTTTTGCAAAATCCTTCAGGGAGGCTGTTTTCTTGTATTTATGTTAAATAGCCAATCTTCAAATCTTCTGAGAATGGACTTCAAGGTACAATCCAGGAAGTACATTTTACATAGAAGAAATATGAAAGACTCGTTTGTAACACATTATGTAACTGGGTATGTGTTTGTTAGCATCTCTCTCTCTCTCTCTCTCTCTCTCTCTCTCTCTCTCTCTCTCTCTTCCCCCTTGGAGCTCTCAGGTTGCCTTGATGCTCACCGTAACTCCCACACCTCCTCCTCCTCTGATTCGGCTGCTAGAGGGGTTGGCAGCCTACAGGCCACAACAATTATCACCCTGTCCTTTAATAAAGTAGGCAACTCCCTGTGGAATGATTATCAAATGAAGTCTTTCTGAAAATGAAACTTTTGGGTTTAGAGTTCTGGAAACTGGGATTCAAGCCTTGACTCATCTAGAGACCTAAAACCGAGAACTAGTGAAAGGCATCTGAGGATAAAATGGAGGTGGAAGTAGAGAATATCATGTGCCCTGATTTAAGGCTTTTAGGTGAAAGGTAGGATCTATGGTAAATACAGCAATTATTCCTACCAATGTTAACTTCTAACAGCATGCACAATCATTTTTGAATCTTTTCCCAGGAGAACTAGCCTGTGGTACTAGCCTTTGACCTGTAATCTGATCTCACTAAAATCAAATCCAGCATTAAGGGAAGGTTAAGAATCATGTTTTAAACCTCGCAAGGTCAGGAAGTCAGTATTACAATCAGCACTGCCATTTATAATAAAAGGCAACCTTTACAGCTTACATAAAGTAACATAGAAACGCTTTTCACAATGGTATGAAAAATAGGACTGTATTGAGTCAACCAACTCTCTTGATGAACAATGGACTTAGCAGAATCAATACAAAATTCAGGCAGACCCACGCAATCTGGAATTTGTAGCTTCTTGCGGCTAGTAAAGGCTGAGTTATGTTTGCTTGCAAAAATTTCTCTTTTTTTACTTCCTTGAAGTTCGTACCTATTACAAGTGGAACCAAAATACAGAAAATATGCCTTAAAATAGAAATGCTTCATTTCCTATAGATGAGATGGGGGTTAGGAGGAGGGGCATGTTAAGTTTTAACAAACAATATGATTATTAGTTCCTGCCTTTAGACTACAGTTTTCTGTGGGGATTTGTTGTACAATCACAAACAACATCTAAAAGATGCCATTGGTAGTGGGGAAAAATAGTCAAGCCAAGGTTGAAGAATAAACAAGACCCAGGCCTTGCTTTGGTAGTCCTAATTACATCTGGTTTGAGCTGTCACTCTGCAGCCATATTCAATTATTTTAAATGGGCTGCCAGTGTTATCCATCTGATAGAGCAGATCCTACTGATTTGATGGTTCCCTGGGTGACAGTGAATATTTGTGTTACCATTCTATGAAAGCCTAATTATATTATATCCATGTTTCAGACCCCTCTATGCAATCTCGAATGTCAAAGACCCTCAAAAGATTGAAATGCAAGGGAAGCAATTCCCTGGGTAAAGAAGGATGCATTCCCTAGAGCAGAAACAGGCATCACCTTCCTCATTGGTCCCTATGTCTGTAATCGATGTAACCTTTCTAGATAAGTGTGTATTAAGGATGTGTGCATTTTACACCTGCAGAGTTTTGGAGCAGAAGTGGTCATTGTTGACACTTCTTAAAGAACCTGCATCTTTATTTAGGCTCCCAGGGTTATGCATGTTTTTTGTTCACTAGATGAAGAGAGCCTACTGCTTTGAAGCATCTTTTCACTTTGAACACAATGAACAACATATCCTTTGAATGTACAATACTTTGCTTTGATATAGTGTGTGTAATATCTTTGCTTCCTGGGTGGAACCTTTTAAAGGTCTTTTTATTAAAGTAAAAAGCAAGAACACTTATACTTATATACCGCTTCACAGTGCTTTTCAATAATCTCAATAAGGCAATTTACAGAGTCAGCATATTGCCCCCAACAATCTGGGTCATCCTTTTACTGACCTTGGGAAGATGGAAGGTTGAGTCAACTTTGAGTCAGTCAGGATCAAACTTCTGGCTGGGGGCAGAGTCAGTCTGCAATGCTGCATTCTAACCACTGCACCACCATGGCTCTATAAAGTACAAGGTAAGGTAAAAGTCAGCTTTATTTTCATTATCAGTATTTTAAATAGAGGCCCCACAGGCATCCTTGGGGAATAAAAATGGTAGGTCCTCCACTTGGGGTGTGGAAGTAAGGAAAGATGAACACATTCAAAATGGGGAGAATTTAGAAGCGTACCTTCTAGCTTTTTAAAAATGTCCACACTCACAATGTTCACACACATACTCTCAGAGCTATCATTATCCTTACTTAATTATTTTTTATTTGTCCCTCTTAAAACCTGAATTAACTTGTTACATTGACGTGTTTTAATAGTTGGAGTTATAATTAAGATTTTTCTGATCTTTTGATTTTCTGATTTAATTACTTCCATTCCCCATTTAGTGGAAACTCATTTTAATCGGTTATAGATTCAGACATTTGTAAATTCATCCCAAGTTCCATAAATTATACCTAGTAGGATGGATTGTGGAAGGCTGATTGAACTGATGGAATTAGGGCTGATTTCCCCTCTTAACTTCCTCTTATGAAGGGTAGTCATTTGGTTTTTGCTTTTTTAAAAATATTGCTCTTCTTACCCATCCTATCATATAATTGGATATGTCTGGTTTAATGAAAACAAGACTAGAGGTGACATGAAAGCAATGTTCAATATCTAAGGGGCTGCCACAAAGAAGAGGGGAATCAACCTATTCTCCAAAACCAAGAAGGAAGGAATGGAAACTAATTAAGGAGAAAACCAACCTAGAACTAAGGAGAAGTTAGAACAATTTCCTGACCATTAAAACAATTAATCAGTGGAATGACTTCCTTCCAGGAGTTGTGGGTATTGCATCCACGGAGGTTTTTAAGAGGTGATTGGACAACCACTTGTCTGAAATGATATAGGGTTTCCTTCTTGAGAAGAGGTATGGACTAGAAGACCTCTAAGGTCCCTTCCAACTCTGTTATTCTAAAGGCAGAAAGTGGCCTTCTACATTTATTTGCTGCTGCCAGCCCAAATGTGCCAACACTGTGCTAGAGTCATATGAACATTTCTGCCCAACAAAGTGCCAACAGAGTTAAAAATAATGATCTCTGCCTTGATTTAAAAATGCCAGCGTTTCATTGTGCGATCCTAAAATTGATTATAGTCATTTGCCCAAATGAGTGTGCCAGCCATAAAGGCGAGTGGCACTACGCTGTTTATGGTAGCCTTGACATTTGGGAATATTTAGTGCCACTTCTTTGTGGTGAGCTCTGCTATAAGATGTGTTAATGGCACAGCCTTTTTAGTCAGGCTCATTATCATTAATATAATTTACAGGACATATGCATGGCTTCCTGCCTTTTTATTTCAAATTTGTATAAATGTGAATTCATAGTATAAATGAATAAGCAAGAATGCACTCAGTTTTCCTCTGTCATTAGAAGTCTAAGGTTTCAAAGATAAAGCAGCTATGAAAACATATTATGGCTGCTGTGATTTCAAGACAAGGAGAAAAAAATTGGCAATGACTTGTGTTTTACCACAGAGGGGAAAGCTGTAACAATTAGAAAAAAAGCCTTTTAAGGTAATAAATGGATTTGTCCTAAGCTGTCATATCTTCTGGGCTGTTATATTATTATTTTTGTCTATTGTGGTCATAATATTACCTATCACATCATTTTGGTGTGCTTATGCAACAGGCCAAATGATATCGCAGGCAGCCCAATCTTTCACTTTAATAACCATTTATTTTTGAGATAGCGGATTCTCCAAACCCAGTGGAAGTAAGCTGTCTCTTGTGAAATACTCCTCTAAGTGTGATGCATTAGTCTGTTTGGCCTTCTGTGCAGAGGTTTGAATAATAAACCACATCCAGACCAAAAATTACTCTGTGCCTAAGAACTCCTCAGCAAAACATAATCTATTCTCCTAAAACCTGCCCTTGATTTATAATAGATCCTGTGTTTAAGATTCAAATAGTCTTGCCTTTATTTTGTTTATTCTGCTTTCTTTAAAAAAAGCTTGTCTCAGTAACGCTGGGATGCTCAGAGTAGAATCTTATTTTCAACGTTAAGCAGAATGATACTCACAAGTGTTTCCCAGTTGGGTTTTTAGGCTACATTTTTGAGAACTATTGCTAGCAACAACCAAGACACTCCACAGACAAACCTGCTTGCACAAAGTCCATTGGGCATTTGATAGTAGACTCATGATTGAAATGACCATAAACTCTTTCCCCTTACAATTTAGCACATGAGATGCCGAACTTCCAATAGGTGCATCTCCATAAACAGATTATGCAGGTCTATGATAGAATAATAGACTCTGTCAAGCAGGAGTTGACCATGTTGGTGCAATAATTCCCATCACTGTGTGTGAAGACTGTTAAAAAACTGAGATTTGGTTTCCAAAAGCTGGAATAAGATCTTGTTTTTTGGGGGGGAGGGGGGCAGTAATAAAATATGCATTCCAGGTTTGATACCTCGAATCTCCATTCAAAAGGTGGGCAACTTTCAGCCCTGAGAACCACACACAGTGCTAAAGAGTGGACAGAAGGCTACACAGAAAAGCTGCCCCCCTTTAATCCATTATAATTCCAGCATTGTGTTTTTTCCAGCTGCCACTCTTTCATGGAGACATTGCTTTCTGCTTCTTAGCTGGGTGACTATTGGTAGATCATATAAACAATAGTTCTGTTTGTGGAAGTGGTCAGTTGAAGTCCCATATGACTTTCCCTAGTTAGGGGAAGCGACAGGGTTAAAGCCCATGTCACACTGAACCAACGGATTCAAAGAGGATGTAAAATGGACAAAAAACCTTGCCATCCGTTGGTTAACGCGATGTATCCGTTCTGTACTCACTGCCTCCGTTTTGCTTCCTCTCTATCTGTCCAGCATCCGTTTATGGACGTTTCATCCGCTCCAAAAGTTTTGGGCTGCCTAAAACTTTTGCACAGAAAATGTATCCAGTTCGTCCGTTCTGCATCCGCTACGCATCCACTAGGCATCCGTTACGCATCTGCTATATCCGCTAGGCGTCCGCTACGCATCCGCGCAACTCCATCCGCTCCAGCGGTAAACGGACGCGGGGAGGAAGCGGAACGGATGCAGAATGGATGCCTAGCGGATGCAGCACGGAAACAAAGCGTTTAAAAGGGAAAAAACGTTCGCAGAAGGGACCTATCTCGGATATTAAGGATGTCTACAGGATGCCTAGAGGATGCCTAGAGGATGCCTAGCAGAAAACCTATACTGTCTGTAAAAAGGGGAACAACTCGCCTGCATCGCACTTTCAGAACAGCAACCCAGCGGTGCAGACCTCTGCAGCCTTCGTCTGTCTCTTCCTCTTCCACAGAATCCAGTCATGTCCACCGTGGATTGTAACAAAGTCCTTTCGGCAGCCACCATCGTTCTGCAACAGTGCGAAGCCATATGCAGGCTCTGTGAACACTACTGGGAGAAGAAAAGGAGCCACCCAAAAAGAGTCTGGGTCCGAAGATGGTTCACCAGTAGAGCGGAGGACGGACTTTACAACAAGCTGATGGTGGAGCTCAGGAGCGAAGACACTCGGGTGTTCCAGAACTTCATGAGGATGCCTCCAGCCATTTTTGATGAAGTTGTGCAGCGGCTGACACCCAGGTTGACCAAGGCAAATACCAGCTTCCGGCCCAGCCTGGAACCTGGGCTCAAGGTGGCACTCACTCTACGCCACCTGGCCTCAGGGACCGTCTACAGGAGCATGCAGAACGGCTGGAAGGTGCCATCCAACACCATCAGCATTGTGGTCAGAGAAGTGATGCAGGCCATCATCGAAGAATACAAGGAGGAGCTCCTCCAGTACCCCTCCACTGAAGAAGGCTGGAAGAAAGTTGCAGAGCAGTGGTATCAGAAGTGGAACTTCCGCCATACTGTTAGAGCCATAGATGGGAAGCACGTGGCCTGCAAAGCTCCAACCAAGTCGGGGTCCACTTATTTCAACTCCAAGGGCTTCTTCAGCATCATCCTTTTTGCCATGGTCGATGTTGACTACAAGTTCATGTACATCGATGCTTCAGGCAACGGCTCATCTTCGGATGCCCAGGTATACAACGCCAGTCACCTCAAGGAGGGGCTGGAACGCAACCTCATTGTAGGCTTCCCAGATCCAGAACCCCTGCCCAACGACACACAAGATGTGCCCTACTTCATCGTGGGGGATGACGACTTCTCCCTCACAACCTACCTCATGAAGCCCTACACCTCCAGACTCCTCACCCGTGAAGAGAGGATCTTCAACTACAGGCTGTCCAGGACAAGGCGGGTGGTGGAGAACGCCTTTGGCATCCTGGCCAACAGGTTCCAGGTACTTCTCACCACCATGCAGCATCGTCCAGAGACCGTGAGGAGGATCAGGGAAGCTTGCTGCATCCTGCACAATCTCATGCGCACCCGCTACCCAGTCTTGCAGAACAGGCTCGTGGACCTCCAACAAGCCAATGGGGTCATGGAGCCTGGGGAATGGAGGCAAGGGCGAAACCTGATTGACACTGAGGATGTGCAAGGCCCCAACAGAGCCTCAAATGAAGCAAAGAAGCAGCGCAACCTCCTGAGACAATGGTGCAACTCCCCAGCTGGAGCAGTGGAGTGGCAAGACAGGATGGTAGATGCTTAATGGATGCTCCCTTCAGCCTGTCTCATCACACAGATGAGATTGGGCCATATATGTTTGGTTGGCCTACAATGAACAGGGCATTTAATAAAGAGTTGTGTTTATGTTGACATGTGTGGATAATTATTACATTATTATTGATTACAAAGGGCCATAGGTGTGGCACCTGGGAGGGTGGACCATACAGTCCCACTATGCTTGCACTGGAGGTTTATCTATCCCACAGCTATTACCCATCCCAAAGTTATCCCTGCCCATCCCACAGGTATCCCTGCCCATCCCATAGCTATCTTAACCCATCCCACAAGCATGCAAAGGCTTTAACCATTTCTAAAAGTTTCCAGCAAGACTTTATGAAAAAGAAAGAAATGAAGCAAGTGTGTGAATCAAAAATAGACTTTACTAACAACAAGCTATAAGACAAAAATGATTCTCTGGCACTCCTCTTGGTCGCTCAGTCTCAGGGGTGAAGGGTCCAGGTGCTGTGGAGGTGGCTGCTGCTGGAGTGCTTGTCATCAGTTCCTCCAGAAGCAGAAGCAGCAGAAGCGCCAGCTCCAGAAGAGCGAGCCCGTGCTGTAGAAGCCCCAGCATAACCAGAGTGAGGGCCAGGGGGCGGGATGGTAGCCCTGTCCCTCTTGCCAGGGCTGGCAGCAGATGGCTGAGGCTTGCTGTGCTTCCGCATGGTTGTGGGGTTGCTGGCTGGCAGGGAAGCTGGCAGGAACCAAGGCTGGCAGAAAGGCTGGCAGGGAGGCTGGCAGGAAGGCTGGCAGGGAGGCTGGCAGGGAGGCTGGCAGGAAGGCTGGCAGGCAGACATGAACCAAGGCTGGCAGGAAGGCTGGCAGGCAGACATGAACCAAGGCTGGCAGGAAGGCTGGCAGGCAGACCGGCTGGCAGCAAGGCTTGCAGGCAGGCTGGCAGCAAGGCTGACAGGGAGGCTGCCAGGGAGGCTGGCAGCAAGGCTGGTAGCAAGGCTGGCAGGCAGACATGCAGGCAGGGCAGGCAAGGCAGTCGATGCGTCCGGCAGCAGGTCTTTCCTCTGAATGGTGACCTGCTTCTGAGCTGCTTCCGTTATATCCGCGGGGCTGACACAATGCATCCTCCCCGCATGCACAATTAATGCCAGGCATCCATTAGGCTTCCGCTGTGCATCCGCTAGGCTTCTGCTGTGCGTCCGCTTCATCCGTTCGGCGTCCGCTCTGCTTCCGGTCTTTCCGTTCCGGGTCCACTTTGCTGAGGCCCCCCGGAAGCCCTGCGGATGTGCCACCCACTCCCATCCGCTTCCATCCGCTAGGCTTCCGTTCCGCATCCGCTTTGTATCCGCCCTGCGTCCTCCCCGCGTCCGTGTTATCCACTCCGGTTATGCAAATTTTTGCCCCCTTTGAGAGCGGATAACAACGGATGGAACATTTTGCTCGTCCGCTGTGTCCTTTTTGCATCCGTTGGGCAGTGTGACATGGGCTTAAGACACATATACTTTGCTATAGTGTAGTGATGGCTGTGGCATCTTAAAAGCTGCCAGGAGTCCAGGCATTCTGCTGATAGATTAATATGGTTGGCCAGAAATGTTGCAAATGAAAGTGAATGTACATGTCCCAGGATAATGTTGCAGGATCCAATCTGGAACAATATCTACCTGTTCAGTTTTTGCCCCATTTTGGGGTGTGTGCAGAAATGACGGTATGATTTTCATATTTTGTTGATGCACAAAATAAACTAATAGCTTCCAAGAAGGAGATTCTAATTATCAATATCGAGATTACAGTGCTAGTTGACTTCTGCATGTTCAAAAATGCTTGGCCTTCTGTGCAGAGGCTTGAACAATAAACCATTTCCAGAGTAAAAATTATTCTGTATCTAAGAATTCCTCATCAAAATATAATTTTTTCTGTTGATTTTTAATAGATCTTGTGTTTAAGGTTCAAATAGGAATAAGGTAAGGGCAGTTCTTAGGGCTATAGCCATAGGAGTAGTCAAGTCATCCTTGACTGTTTTGCCTTGCAGATAGATGTAGGTTCTGTTGTACACCTAGCTAACAGAAGCTGGCAGCATTCACTGGAAAATCCCTACTATAATTGGATACTGATATAGAGCTTCATCTGGAAATATTTCTTGGTTCAACAAACAGTTAATCGCTTAGTATTTTGAGGAACAGATGCTCATGGGAAGTGAATGTATTTTAAGCAGTAGTTATAGGTCAAAGTCAAAAGTTCAAAGGGCATATTCATGATTTGAGGATGTTTGCAATCACATAGTTCAACATGATATGAACCCTAACTATTATTTTAACTATATATTTTTTAAAAAACTATATTTTTCAAGTTCAAAGGGATTAACTTTTAATTATGTGGATAGTTAAAAACATGTGATTGTTAATTAAAATGAAAAAAAAATCTGATCAAAGCAGAGATTTGCTATGTTCAGCAATCACTAATTTATTTGTGTACTTTTAACATGGATCTTTATAGCAAGAGAAATTATGTGCTATATGAAATTTACTTTGGTTCAGACATCTAAATACCTATTGTTAATCCACTTCAACCTCACCCCAATTTTCCTATGGATGATTGAGGTAAATGACCTATATGCAACTGTTGTGATTCTGATGAATTTTCTTTCAGACAGTGGATCTTTTTTAATGTTAGTTGTTATGTGCTATGGAAGCTGCTGAGAGTTGCTGGATTGGGGAAGCCAGATAAAAGATAGATAGATAGATAGATAGATAGATAGATAGATAGATAGATAGATAGATAGATAGATAGATAGATAGATAGATATGATAGAGAGATATGATAGATAGAGAGATAGAGATGAAAGATAGATATGACAGAGAGAAAGAGAGAGATGTGAGAGAGAGCAAGAGAAAATAGAGAGTTTGTGTGAATTTAGACACAAATTTCACTCCTTTAATCTGATCACCAATGCCACTGATAGAGATTACCTGACAGTCAGGCATTCCTAGCTGCACTGAAAAATATTAGCATTCCCTACAAGAAGCTATACTACTTTATCAGATTCCTGGCCCAACAAGTTCTAGATTGAATAGCAGAGGCTGCTGTCTATGGATTGGACAGGATATATTCTCAGGACTATTTAGAAGCTACAGGAATCCATCCACAGCATTCTGCCTGAGCATGTGCTTTGCCATTTAGCTCTATCCCTCCCACCAGCCCTGATTTTTATAGGATGGAGGAGAAGAGAAACTCATAAGATATGTCACCCTAATTTCATTTTAGAGTCATGCACCAGAGGGTGGCAGTGCACAAACACTCAGCATTCATCTACAGTCATAATGGAGTAGGTGCTTCATGCAATTCAGAAAGATCATTAGAAATCATCCTTCTTGCTTAGATAAAGGCCAATGCATTACTTGCAGCTGGCTTTCTTTCATGGTTAGTAAACAACAGCAGCCATCACAGGAAATGTATACTACAGTGGACTTATGGAAACAATGCACAGAGAGATGGAATATAAGTTATGAAATATCAGTATATTTGCATTTTGCTGTTCATTATATATTACTCTAGAAGTCACTATCCTTGGTAATAAATGACAGCAACTGCATTTTCATACTGAATTATGGAACTTGATACACTATGGTAAGCCAGAACAATCCAAATAGCACTGGAGACCATCCATGATCAGAAACAAAGGAATTTTTCATAGTGGACAACTGAGAAAACTTCACAAGTAATGGTTGAGATGTTGGACTTGGGTCAGCTGCAAGTCTTCCCTTGGCCAAAAATCTCAGTAAGTGGCTTTAAAACAATAACTTTGTCTCACTTCAGCAAACATCACAGGGCTATTTTTATGGGGATGGGGATCAAAGTCAGACCTGCCAACCCCTGATAAAGGAAAATCTGGAGACCCATGAAAAAAAATCTGGAGATTCTATAAAAAATAGTGAGATT
The DNA here is from genome assembly GCA_015471245.1 of Laticauda colubrina. Lineage (NCBI taxonomy): Eukaryota > Metazoa > Chordata > Lepidosauria > Squamata > Elapidae > Laticauda > Laticauda colubrina. The sequence continues at coordinate 5,454,215 of BLBF01000032.1, read as the reverse complement.
CTACGTTTTCCCAATCAAGATTAAACAAACCCCTTTTCCATCCAGGAAAGTCATTAACAGTTTTTTTAAATGTTTTATTTGCGTTCCCTGTTGTAAGAAGATGCAGCATTCTTTCTTCTATTGAAAAATCACCACCTCTTTTTGCCATGTTTATACGATTGCAATCGCTTTCCTGCGCTTAACTTACAAAGACACTGGGAAACTAGCCTCGTTCCCAGGGCCTACTCCCCTTTCAAAATGATGGACAGACAGGAAGAAAAACGATTACCGTATATACTTGCATATAAGCTGACCCCCAAATTTGGAAAAAAAAAAAGCGTTTTAAATTCGGCGTGAGATTGAGGAGCCTTGTTGTGAGACCGTGAGAAATAACAAAAAATTGTGAGACTCACGGCAGAACTGTGAGAGTTGGCAGGGCTGCAAAGTTTCCCCCCAAATAAGTTGCATTGACTTTTTCAAGGAAAAAACGCAGATTTTAAATATAATGAATGAATGAATAAAATGAGAACTTTAACCTATAACTAACTAACTAACTAACTCACTCACTCACTCATTCACTCACTCACTCACTCACTCACTCACTCTCCCTCCTTCCTTCCCTCCCTCCCATCTGTTCATATCATAAAGCAAAATGTTTGCATTAGACTTGATATGAATCTTCTTTAAATGTGACTCAAATTCTTTATTAAGGAAATTACCCCTAAAAAGACTTGAGATGGGGGAATGGAAGACTACAACTTTCAGTTTCTTCAATATAAAAGCAATGGTCAAACAGAGTATTTGTACAAAATTCTGAATATGGGACAGACTTTTAGCACTCTCTAGGACTGATATTACAAGGGAGAACACTATCATGCCTTGGACACTTAAGAGCTTGTGGTTGTGTCTGTTAGGATGAATATGAAGAAAGCTCTTTTTCAGGACTTATTCTCTTTTAAAATGGGCCGGTCCAGCACTCTGTCTTGTAGCTAAGACCATTGTCCACTTAGGCAAAAGAACAGCACCTACCTGTGTAGTTTTTGCTAAGGATTCAGTAGGCCCCATTTGAGGTTTGTATCAAAAAGGCATGGGGTGATATTTATGCTTTGTTGATACTTGAAGATAAAATAGATATTGCAGAACAAATGAATAGCTCCCAGAGAGGAGATTCTAACTATCACTGGCTAGAGAATAGTTCTAGTTGGTTCCTGCATGTTCAAAATGGACAGAAAAGTAACTTTTAAAAAAGTCATGATGATGGATGTGAATTTGTATGAGGAAGAACTGTTTTCAACTCAATTTTACCATGACCAGGTGGTTATAACTGGTTAGGCCATCCAGATCTTGGGGGTTATTCCACCTTGGATGGAGTAGAACCTCCTCTTCAAGATTGCTGGGGAGGGTTTTCCTGGATTTGCAATTCCTAATTGAAGAGGAGCCCTATTTAGATTAGTGGGCTCTTTAGATAGTCACTCATACATTAGTTGTCTTGTTGCAACACACTCTACATGGGGCCGCTCTTGCAAACACTGAGAAGCTTTAACTAATGCAGGATGTGGCAGTGCAAATAGTAACAGGCATAACTTGCAATGCCAATGTAACACTTCTGCTTTGCGAGTTATACAGGTTGTCAGTTTGTTTCCAGGTGTGGTTGTTACCTGTAAAGCCCTACCTGGCATAGGATATGATTACTTGCCTTACACTTGCTTGGCTGCACCAATCATGAAGGATCAACCAGACAGAGGTTGGTACCCTGCATGATTGATGCCATCCAGTTTCCTTGGATTAAACAGTGTCTTAATCTGGAAGTGTGCCTTCTCTTCAGCACTGTTTGCCTTATGGAATGAGATTCTCAGAGATCCAGATGCTCCAACTCTTTTGCTGTTCAGAAGAGCAGGGAAGACTTGGCTTTTCACCTGGGCCTTTGGCGAGCCACATTGACTCCCTTCACTTCATTTGAGTTGTCATTTTTTTTCTTTATCCTTTATGTCTTAGTGATTCTATAGTATTTTGTTTGATTGTTGTGAGCCACCAAGACTCATTAAGTCAGGCAGTATACAACTTTAATAGCTTATTATTGTTCATCACACAACCAGATGTTTAGATTGGATTCCATGTTTTTATCTCCCTATCAACCTGGGATAGGCAGATGTTGCTTGATGGTGTTAAAGGTATTGCTGTAAGATAGAAGCTGTTCCAAGTAAAGCTATCTTTTGCTATTGACTGATGATGAGTTTGTCAATGCCGAAGGTGCTCCAGTGGTGATCCAGATGTTTTGGGATTTCACATAAGGCACCTGTTACGATCGCGTTCTATTTCTACTTGCAGGTTTTTGTATATTGTGATTTTCCCCAGTTCTTCCTCTTATTTTCTGCTGTCTCCAGGTAGTGCAATGTCAACTATCCAGATATTTTTGTCTTTCTTATCAACGATTGGATGACTGTTATGTAGCAGTTACTTCTCTTTTTGAATTCTAAAGTCCCAGAATGCTTTAGTTTCTTCCCTTTCTACTACTTTCTCTATTTTTATATCAAATGGTATTTCTTGCAGATATTGCAGTATAACCTAGTTGCTATTTTATCATGCTGTTGTTTGCTGTCAGTCTGGGCGATCTTGTTGCAGCAGCTAAAGCCCCTGTTACACTGCACCAATGGATGCAAAGAGGATGTAAAACGGACAAAAAACCTTGCCATCCATTCGAAAATGCAATGTATCCGTTCTGTACTCACTGCCTCCGTTTTGCTTCCTCTCTATCCGTCCAGCATCCGTTTATGGACGTTTCATCCACTCCAAAAGTTTTGGGCTGCCCAAAACTTTTGCACGGAAAATGTATCCAGTTCGTCCGTTCTGCATCCGCTACGCATCCACTAGGCATCCGTTACGCATCCGTTACACATCCGCTATATCCGCTAGGCATCCGCTATGCATCCACGGAACTCCATCCGCCCGGACACAGGGAGGAAGTGGAACGGATGCAGAACAGATGCAGAACGGATGGCTAGCAGATGCAGAACGGAAACAAAGCGTTTAAAACGGAAAAAACGTTCACAGAGGGGACCTATCTCGGATATTAAGGATGTCTAGAAGATGCCTAGAGGATGCCTAGAGGATGCCTAGCGGAAAACCTATACTGCCTATAAAAAGGGGGAGCAACACGCCTGCATCGCACTTTCAGAACAGCAGCCTAGTGGTGTAGACCTCTGCAGCCTTCATCTGGCCCTTCCTCTTCCACAGCATCCAGTCATGTCCACCGTGGATTGTAACAAAGTCCTTTCGGCAGCCACCATCGTTCTGCAACAGTGCGAAGCCATCTGCAGGCTCTGTGAACTCTACTGCGAGAAGAAAAGGAGCCACCCAAAAAGAGTCTGGATCCGAAGATGGTTCGCCAGAAGAGCAGAGGATGGACTGTACAACAAGCTGATGATGGAGCTCAGGAACGAAGACACTCGTGCAATCCAAAACCTCATGAGGATGCCTCCAGCCATGTTTGATGAAGTTGTGCAGCGCCTGACACCCAGGTTGACCAAGGCAAACACCAGCTTCCGGCCCAGCCTGGAATCTGAGCTCAAGGTGGTACTCACTCTGCGCCACCTGGCCTCAGGGACCTCCTACAGGAGCATGCAGTACGGCTGGAGGGTGCCATCCAACACCATCAGCATTGTGGTCAGAGAAGTGGTGCAGGCCATCATCGAAGAATACAAGGAGGAGCTCCTCCAGTACCCCTCCACTGAAGAAGGATGGAAGAAAGTTGCAGAGCAGTGGTATCAGAAGTGGAACTTCCCCCACACCGTTGGAGGCATAGATGGGAAGCACGTGGCCTGCAAAGCTCCAGCCAAGTCGGGGTCCACTTATTTCAATTCCAAGGGCTTCTTCAGCATCATCTTCTTCGCCATGGTCGATGCTGACTACAAGTTCATGTACATCGATGCTTCAGGCAACGGCTCATCTTCAGATGCCCAGGAATACAATGCCAGTCACCTCAAGGAGGAGCTGGAAGGCAACCTCATCGTGGGCTTCCCAGATCCAGAACCCCTGCCCAACGACACACAAGATGTGCCCTACATCATCGTGGGGGATGATGCCTTCTCCCTCACAACCTACCTCATGAAGCCCTACACCTCCAGACTCCTCACCCATGAAGAGAGGATCTCCAACTATAGGCTGTCCAGGGCAAGGCGGGTGGTGGAGAATGCCTTTGGCATCCTGGCCAACAGGTTCCAGGTACTTCTCACCACCATGCAGCATTGCCCAGAGACCGTGAGGAGGATCAGGGAAGCTTGCTGCATGCTGCACAATCTCATGCGCACCCGCTACCCAGTCTTGCAGAACAGGCTCGTGGACCTCCAGCAAGGCAATGGGGACATGGGGTCTGGGGAATGGAGGCAAGGGCGAAACCTGATCGACACTGAGGATGTGCAAGGGCCCAATAGAGCCTTACGTGAGGCGAAGAAGCAGCGCAACCTCCTGAAACACTGGTGCAACTCCCCAGCTGGAGCAGTGGAGTGGCAAGACAGGATGATAGATGCTTAATGGATGCTTCCTTTAGACTGTCTCATCACACGGATGAGATTGGGCCATGTATGTTTGGTTGGCCTACAATGAACAGGTGTTTAATAAAGAGTTGTGTTTGTGTTGACATGTGTGGATAATTATTACATTATTATTGATAATAAAGGGCCGTAGGGGTGGCACTTGGGAGAGTGGACCATACATTCCCACTATGCTTGCACTGGAGGTTTATCTATCCCACAGCTATTACCTATCCCAAAGGTATCCCTGCTCATTCCACAGGTATCCCTTCCCATCCCACAGCTGTCATAACCCATCCCACAAGCATGCAAAGGCTTAAACCATTTCTAAAAGTTTCCAGCAAGACTTTATTAAAAAAAAGAAATGAAGCAAGTGTGTGAATCAAAACTAGACTTTATTAACAACAAGCTATAAAACAAAAATGAGTCTTTGGCACTCTTCTTGGTCGCTCAGTCTCAGGGGTGAAGGGTCCAGGTGCTGTGGAGGTGGCTGCTGCTGGAGTGCTTGTCATCAGCTCCTCCAGAAGCAGAAGCAGCAGAAGCCCCAGCCCCAGAAGAGCGAGCCCGTGCTGCAGAAGCCCCAGCAGAACCAGAGTGAGGGCCAGGGGGAAGGATGGTAGCTCTGTCCTTCTTGCAAGGGCTGGCAGCAGATGGCTGAGGCTTGCTGTGCTTCCGCATGGTTGTGGGGTTGCTGGCTGGCAGGGAGGCTGGCAGGAACCAAGGCTGGCATGAAGGCTGGCAGGGAGGCAGGCACCAAGGCTGGCAGGAAGGCTGGCAGGAAGGCTGGCAGGCAGGCAGGCACCAAGGCTGGCAGGCAGACATGAACCAAGGCTGGCAGGCAGGCAGGCACCAAGGCTTCCAGGAAGGCTGGCAGGGAGGCAGGCACCAAGGCTGGCAGGGAGGCAGGCACCAAGGCAGTCACCAAGGCTGGCAGGCAGGCAGGCAGTCTGGCACCAAGGCTGTCAGGGAGGCTGGTAGGGAGGCTGACAGCAAGGCTGGTAGCAAGGCTGGCAGCAAGGCTGGTAGCAAGGCTGGCAGCAAGTCTGGCAGGCAGACATTCAGGGAGGGCAGGCAAGGCAGCCAATCCGTCCGGCAGCAGGTCTTTCCTCTGAATGGCGACCTGCTTCCGAGCTGCTTCTGTTATATCTGCGGGGCTGACACAATGCATCCTCCCCGCATGCGCAATTAATGCCAGGCATCCGCTAGGCTTCCACTGTGCATCCGCTGTGCATCCGCTGTGCATCCGCTGTGCATCCGCTTCATCAGCTCGGCGTCCATTCTGCATCCGCTGTATCCGTTCTGCGTCTGCTTCACTGAGGCCCCCCGGAAGCCCTGCGGATGTGCCATCCGCTCCCATCCACTTCCATCTGCTAGGCTTCCGTTCCGCATCCGCTTTGCATCCGCCCTGCGTCCTCCCTGCATCCGTATTATCCGCTCCAGTTATGCAAATTTCTGCCCCTTTTGAGAGCGGGTAACAACGGATGGAACATTTTGCTCGTCCTCTGTGTCCTTTTTGCATCCGTTGGGCAGTGTGACATGGGCTTAACTAAGTGGTCCACTATTTTCTTCAGCATTTCTTTACAGAGGTAGAACTTGCTGTCTATTGCTGTCTTCTCAATTCTGCCTTTGTATGTATTTGTTCTTGAGGCTTGGCCTTATGCAGCCAGAATTAGCCCCTTGGTCTCTTTCTTCAACTTTCTTGCTCTTAGCCATTGCCCTTTTTTTATGCGCTGGCCATGTAATACTTTGCCTTGCCATGTCTCTTTTCTGTTCTTCATCTGAACTTTCTTATAGGTCTGTTTGGTCTCTACAATATTCCGTAGGTCTTTCTGGAATACTATCTTCAGTGGATTTTCTTCACTGTCCTTCAGATATTCTTCCAATGCCCTTTTTTCTTCTTTAACTGCCTAGTGTACTTGCAACATTCCATGCCCACCTATTTTTCTTGATAAATAGAATCTGTTAACATCACTATGTGAATGAAGGGCAAGATTGTCATTATTTATTACTATTTTTATTACCAATGCTGCCCATGACTCTAATGTACTCCATTCTTCTTGTGCATCCCTTTCCACTTCATTTGATGGCAGGTCCACAAATGCTATGAAATTCAATCAGGTACCTATAATAGTAAATGCCATCCATGTCAATCTGTAAGCTAAATTAAATGCTTTGAACTCTTTTAAAGCCATATTTTTAATGTTCTTTGAAAAGAAATGCAAAATCTCTAATGAAACATAATGAAATAACATATGATTCAGAATTCTTCTTGCTTCCAAAAGATATGTGTGTGTTAAATTATGTCTAATATCTCAGCTCACTGGGGATGGGGGGAAACCATACTTTTTGGATTTGTGCATCCTTCCAAAGCAGCTGCAAAGACAAATTAGAAGCTACCAATCCACTTTTGCTCAATTTATAAGGGGGCTTAGAAGTTAATGCAGAACATTATTTCACTTTTAGGTCATCAGAGATTATTTGCTGACCCTATTTATGTTTGAAATGCAGAATTGCCATTGCTTCTACTACAAGGCATATGATGTGATTGTACCACATGTACTGCAATTGTGCAGAGAACCAGGACAATAAACCACCTTTTTTGCTGACCTCCCTTTTGAGCCCTCACTGTATTTCCATCATTGGACCTTCTTTTCTCAGCCTCTACTTTTCATTCTTTTTTCAGTATAAATTTATTTAGGCTTTTTATTTGCACTTTTAAAAAATTTCTATTTTGCAGTCTATATATTAAACTGTTTGGCTCAATTACCTCCTTTCCAGGTTTCAGATTAATGTCATTATTAATCCACTCCTCCCCCCCCCCGGGAGAAAAAAATCATTCTCTTTTACAAAGGTGCCTCAGCCACAGCAATCCCAAGTATATTCTCAACTCACAAAAAATTATATTACCTCATTTCAGGCCATCAGACATTATTTGTCTACCTCGTGCTGATGCATAAACACAACAATAAGCAGCTTGTAGAATTGTTTCTCATATCCAATAAATAAATAAGGGAAAAACTCAGCCAACCCAAAGTTATTGAAAGCTACTTTGTATTTGTTTATAATTACATGAACTACAAATTGACTCTAAACCTTCAGGAATTCTTATAGATTAAAAGAGTTGGAAGGGACCTTGTAGGTCAACTAGTTCAGGGGTCACCAACCTTTTGGACCTCAGGGACCACCAAACTCATAATTTTAGACCCCAGGGACCACTTACTGGTTCTGTGGGCATGGCCTAATTTGTGGGTGTGGCTTGGTGGTCATGTGACTGGCTGGGCATTACTTGTATGTAAATATAAATATTATAAATATTTATATAAATATTGTTTTTTATAAAAAAAGAGCAACTTTTACCCAAAATCAGGCAAAGCAGGCAAGCAGATTGAATTGCTCACAGAATCACAGATTCATTCATAAATCTATCTATCTGCCATTGGCTGGCTTAGTCTGTTACACAAAATTTGCTTGCAAGCAAACTCACAAAATTAACTCACAACACACCATGCATGTAAATATTGAATTTTTATTATAAAAACAACTTTTATCCAAAATAAAGCAAAGCAGGCAGATTGAGTTGATCACAGAATCATTCAGTGATCTATCCATCTGCCATCGGCTAGCTCAGTCTCTCAAATTTGCTTGCCATGAGTCTGCACTGAATTTGCTTGCAAGCAAACCTTCAGTCCTAAGGGAGGTTCAGCTGTGCTTAGCTAGAAAACAAGAAATCCAACCATTTCCAGCTTCCTAGCTAATCTAAATCTCCCGGCACAGCAGAACAGATGATGGTCGGAAAAAGGAAAAATAGCAACTTAGCAGACAAGTTTGCCAAGTAAGGAGTGAGTGGGCTTCCTGTGGGCCATGTGGGCTGAGCAGCCTTGTGTTTCTGTGCAGCCTGGATTAATTGCTCTAGGGGTGAGATTTCTCTGTGGCCCACCAGTGGGCCGCGGCCTACCAGTTGGTGACTGCTGATCTACTCCACACACATACCCCACCCAAGCAGGAGACCCTATACTATTTCTGACAAATGGCAGTCCAATCTCTTCTTGAAAGTCTCAAGTGATGATGCTCCCACAACTTCTGAAGGCAAGCTGTTCCATTGGTTGATTGTTCTCACTGTCAGAAAGTTTCTCCTTATTTCCAGGTTAAATCTCTCCTTGTTCAGTTTCCATCCATTATTCCTTGTCTGGCCTTTGGGTGCTTTAGGAAATATTTTGACTCTTTTCTCTCTGTGGCAGCCCCTCAAATATTGGAAGACTACTATTATGTCCCCCCTGGTCCTCCTCTGACTAGACTAGCCATGCCCACTTCCTGTAACCATTCTTCATATGTTTTAGTCTCTAGTCCCCTAATCATCCTGATTGCTCTTCTCTGTACTTTTTCTAGAATCTCAACATCTTTTTTACAGAATGGTGACCAAAAATGGATGCAGTATTCTTGGTGGGGTCTTACTAAGGCTTTATAGAGTGGTACTAGTACCTCATTCGATCTTGATTGTATCCTCTGTTAATGCACTTAAGGATTGCATTGGCTTTTTTGGCTGCCGCTGCACACTGCTGGCTCATATTTAGCTGGTTGTGCACAAGACTCCAAGATCCCTCTCACAGTTACTGCTATTGAGCCTGGTTTCACCCAGTGTACTTTTGGTTTTTCTTGTCTAAGTGTAAGACTTTACTTTTCTCTATATTGAATTTCATTTTATTAGATATGGCCCAGTGTTCTAGTCTGTCAAGATCCATCTGGATCCTGATCTTCTTGGGTGTTAGCTATTCCTGCCAGCTTAGTATCATCTGCAAATTTGGTAAGTTCCCCTTCTATTCCCTCATGTAAGTCATTTATGAAGATATTGAAGAGTACTGGGCCTAAGAAAGAACCTTGTGGCAATCCACTGCTCACTCCCCCCCTCCCCCCATGTAGACTTAGACCCATTAAGGACTAGTCATTGAGTATGGTTTATCAGCCAGTTGCAAATCCATCTGGTGGTGATGCTATCTTCCTACTTTTTTCTAGCTTACAAAAAAATAGGTTATGGTCTACTTTGTTGAATGCCTTGCTGAAGTCTAAGTATATTATGTCCAGAGTATTTCACTGGTCTACTATTTTAGTCACTATGTTGAAAAATGAAATAAGATTGGTTTGGCATGATCTGTTTTAAACAAACCCTTGCTGACTGCTAGTTATTCCTTTACTTGTTTCTAGATGTTGGTAGATTTTTTTTAAATTATCTTTTCCAGTATCTTCCTGGGTATTGATGCTAGGCTTATTGATCTGTGGTTTCCTGGGTCTGTTTTGCCCACTTTTTTGAAGATGGGAACCACATCAGCTCTTTTCCAGTCCTCTGGTAGTTCCTCGGTGCTCCAGGATTTTTAAAAGATGTGATGCAGTGGTGCTGAAATGATATCTGTCATTTCCCATGCCTACCACAGGGATTTGGTTTCCCTGATAGTCCTTGAGGGTTAGGTGCTGCTTCTTCAATTCTTTGGGTTTGATACCTGGGACTAGCTGTTTTATTGTGTCCCACGATACCATGGAGAGGAAGGACCCCGAGTCCACTTCCATCTTGCAGTGTTTTCCTTCGATTTTCACGATGACTTTAATTTTTTTTCCACTTTCCGTCTGAGCGCTCTGTATAATGACAGTTTGGTGTGTATTGGCTCGCTTCTCTTGTTGCCAATTTCTCTCGGCTCGTTTAGGCTCAGCTCGTGTTGGGGAATTTCTGCGTCTCGTCGGGCTGTAGTATTTTTTGTTCCTGAAGACCTTCTCGATGTGCCCTCGTTTTTTGCAATGCCGGCAGATGGCATCGAGAAATCTGCATTCGGCTCAGGGATGGTTTCCTCCGCAGCCAGCACATTCCCGCCAATTTCTTCTTTCGCGCTCTTTTCTGTTCGTGAGCAAACGGTGGACCTCGTCGTCTTCTTCGCTCGATTCAACTGTTTCGCCTGACTCTTCGTAGTGGGTTGTGGTGGCAGGGTGCTTTCTGTCTTTGGTTGGTGTTTCTTCGCTGTGTGTGTTCATCTTTTTCATGGCTACGGCAGATTTTTTCGCGGCTTCAGCGGCTGTGGCTTCCGTGATGGCTTCGGTAACGGTGATGTTGGGCTTGTTGAGTAATTTACTCTGTGTGGTCGAGTCTCTCAGGCCCAACACCACGCGATCCCTCATTGCTTCGTCAATGTTCAAAAATTCACACTCACCCCCTAATTGTCTGAGGGCAGCGATGAAATCGGCGATGGTCTCTCCCTCTCTCTGGTCTCTGTGATAAAATTCGTGTCGCTTTATTAAGTTGGACACCGTCGGAGCGTAGTGTGCTTTGAGGAGTCTTTGCAATTCTGTCCACGTTAGTTGTTTAACGTCCCGGGGCTTCGCAAGGGCCTTTGCCATCTTGAAAACGGTTGGCCCGCAGTGCGTCAGGAATACAGCTCTCTTGCGTTGCTCTGAAATGCCTTCCATTTCATTGCTCTCCAAATACATTTGGAAGCAATCAGCATAGGAATCCCAATCCTCTTCGTTGGGATTGAAGGGTGCGGGCGGTGCGTTGTTTCCAGACATCTTAGTTGTCATCTGGACTTCTTATCACCACGTGCAGGTTTTTTTCCGTTCAGGACGATCCCATCCTCGTCGCCAGTGTTTTGTTCGGAAAACACATGAGGTAGACCGGGTTCCAACAACAAATACTTTATTCTTCAACTAGTTAGTAAATAGGAACACTTGGCTGAAGCTGAGGCCAGCCTTTTATACAGGCTGGCTTGCCTGCTTGCAGCCAATGGCAGTTGTTTAGATTTGCCACCTTTTAGCAGCTCTTTGGATTGGTTCCTAGTGAACCAATCCAATGTTTATTTTATTTGACCAATCAGGTTTGTAGATTTGGAGTCACCCACTTTACATATAGAACACATTTTTCTTTCATGCTCCTATGGAAGCATGAAAAAGAGGGCAGATTTTCAGGAATAAGAGAGCAGGGCTGTGCTTGTGCCTGCACAAACTCTAAAGCCTCCTCTCGCAACTCTTTTTAGGACGTGCACAGCCCTGTTGACTGACAATCATGACCCAGTAAAAATATGCACCTTCTAGATGAAGCCTGGTGCATTAATTGCCTCTCCAAAGAAGAAAGAGCTTCATCTACTCTTTGTTTATCTTACATTTGCAGAGTAGTGATGCCATTCATATTGAGACTTCCACTGTAATTATAAATGATTCTTTACTGATTGCTCTATGAATCACAGCATTAGCTGTCTTGGTCACTTCGCTTGGTCTAAAGAGAGTTCTCTCAAACAGGACAGTCTCCATGGCTATCCTTTTTCTGAAAGAAGAGCCAAAAAGTTGGCAGGGCAAATTTAAGTGGCGTAAAGCTTTTAGAAGGATACATTTCCACACTTCTTAGGGAAGTGTTGGGACAGTGAAGAAAGTCCAGGTGACAATAGGAGTTGGAGCTAGTCCAGGTGACAATAGGAGTTGGAATTCAGCATCTCCTCCTGCTTTTAAACCAAGTTGGGACTCTGCATAAGTAGTCCTCAACTTACAACAGTTTATTCAGTGACTGTTCAAAATTGGCACAGCGCTGGAAAAAATGACTTTGGATCATTTTTCACACTTACAACCATTGCAGCATGCCCATCATTGTGTGACCTAAATTTGGATGCTTGGCAACTAACGGTTGCATATTTATGACGGTTGCAGTGTCCTGGGTAATGCAATCACCTTTTGCGACAAGCAGAATCAATGGGGAAGCCGGATTCACTGAACCACCATGATACTAAGTTAACAACTAAAGTGATTTACTTAGCACTGGTGTCAAGAAAGCTCAAAAAAGGGGCAAAACTTACTTGACAACTGTCTCGCTTAGCAACAGAAATTTGGGGCTAAATTGAGGACTACCTGTATCTCAGGGATGGGATTCTACCAGTTCACATCTATTTGCACCTATGAAACATGACCATGGAAAAAAGAACAGGAATGTGTGCCATTCCTGCTTGCCATTTTTTATATATACAAAAAAACAAACAAACAGTGAATTACATGTGCCTTTCTACTATCATGGAGTATTGACATTTTAAGAATAAATTCACAGCTTCTCAGATTCTTCACTTTAAAACCACCTTAAAACTGATTTCCTGCTACAAAACCTACCTCCCCCCCCAGTTCAGAGTAGAAGACTTGGTTTCCTAGCAACCCTGAAATCATCTTGTCAGAGATTAATCCTCTGTTGGCAATGATGTTGCTGGGCTAAGGGATTAAGTTTTCTTTGCTTTTCCTTTTATTCGGTTCCCCTATCACCAGCCATTGTGGCACTCAAAGGAGAGGGAGCAGCTACCTCTCTGCTTGTAAGCAAGCAGGCAGACAAGGTCTCTCTCTTCCCACCTATCAATGCAGCTGGAGGGAAAAAGAAAACAGAAAAAGGAAGAAAACAAAGGGAGAGCACTAGTAGCACAGTTTTCCCATTTGCAGGTGAAAGGGGAGAGGAAATGCTTAAACAGGCTTGAGAGTTGGGAAGCTCCTCTGTAATGGTATGTGGGAAAGACCTTGGCAGACCATCAAAGGGAAGCTGCCTAGAGAATAGTCAGATGAGAGGGAACATAGCCCACAACTGGATAGTGGGTGGAGCAGGAGACTCAGGAGGGAATTTCCCTAAGTTATTGGGATGTAAAGAAGACAAGGGAATTGTACTTTTAGACTGTTAATATAGCTTTAAAATAAAATAGAATTAGCTCACTTGGCCAGGTTTTCTGTTTGGTCTACCCGGTAAGGATGACTTCTCTATAGATTTGTAACCTGAGAGAAAACTAAGGGAATGTGAACCAATGGGCACACTATGGGCTACATTTATACAGATAGTGATTGGCTTGGCCATGACATGTCTCTATACTCAAGTGAAACATGGCTGAGAGAGTTGGTTGCATTTATTCATGTCCATCATTTGTGCATAGTTAAGCCCATGTCACACTGCCCAACGGATGCAAAAAGGACACAGCGGATGAGCAAAATGTTCCATCCATTGTTATCCGCTCTCAAAAGGGGCAGAAATTTGCATAACCGGAGCGGATAACAAGGACGCATTGAGGACGCAGGGCGGATGCAAAGCGGATGCGGAACGGAAGCCTAGCGGATGGAAGCGGATGGGAGCAGATGGCACATCCGTACGCTTCCGGGTGGTCTCAACAAAGCGGATGCAGAATGGAAAGAGCGGATGCAGAGCGGAAGCCTAGCGGATGAAGCGGATGCACAGCGGATGCACAGCGGAAGCCTAATGGATGCCTGGCGTTAATTGCGCATGCGGGGAGGATGCATTGCGTCAGCCCGTGGATATAACGGAAGCAGCTCGGAAGCAGGTCGCCATTCAGAGGAAAGACCTGCTGCCGGACGGATTGGCTGCCTTGCCTGCCCTGCCTGCATGTCTGCCTGCAAGCCTTGCTGCCAGCCTTGGTGCCAGCCTTGGTTGCCAGCCTTGCTGCCAGCCTTGGTGCCAGCCTTGGTTGCCAGCCTTGGTGCCAGCCTTGGTGCCAGCCTTCCTGCCAGCCTGCCTGCAAGCCTTGCTGCCAGCCTTGCTGCCAGCCTTGGCACCAGCCTTGCTGCCAGCCTTCCTGCCAGCCTTGGTGCCTGCCTCCCTGCCAGTCTTCCTGCCAGCCTTGGTTCCTGCCAGCCTCCCTGCCAGCCAGCAACCCCACAACCATGCGGAAGCACAGCAAGCCTCAGCCATCTGCTGCCAGCCCTTGCAAGAGGGACAGGGCTACCATCCCACCCCCTGGCCCTCACTCTGGTTCTGCTGGGGCTTCTGCAGCACGGGCTCGCTCTTCTGGGGCTGGGGCTTCTGCTGCTTCTGCTTCTGGAGGAGCTGATAACAAGCACTCCAGCACCAGCCACCTCCACAGCACCTGCACCCTTCACCCCTGAGACTGAGCGACCAAGAGGAGTGCCAGAGACTCATTTTTGTCTTGTAGCTTGTTGTTAATGAAGTCTATTTTTGATTCACACACTTGTTCATTTCTTTTTTTTAATAAAGTCTTGGTGGAAACTTTTAGAAATGGTTTAAGCCTTTGCATGCTTGTGGGATGGGTAAGGATAGCTTTGGAATGGGTTAGGATACCTATGGGATGGGTAATAGCTGTGGGATGGGTTAGGATAGCAGTGGGATAGATAAACCTCCAGTGCAAGCATAGTGGGACTGTATGGTCCACCCTCCCAGGTGCCACACTTATGGCCCTTTATTATCAATAACGATATAATCAATCATCCACACATGTCAACATAAACACAACTCTTTATTAAACGCCCTGTTCATTGTAGGCCAACCAAACATACATGGCCCAATCTCATCCATGTGATGAGATAGGCTGAAGGAAGCATCCATTAAGCATTTACAATCCTGTCTTGCCACTGCACTGCTCCAGCTGGGGAGTTGCACCAGTGTTTCAGGAGGTTGCGCTGCTTCTTTGCCTCACGTGAGGCTCTGTTGGGGCCTTGCACATCCTCAGTGTCGATCAGATTTTGCCCTTGCCTCCATTCCCCAGGCTCCATGTCCCCATTGCCTTGTTGACGGTCCACAAGCCTGTTCTGCAAGACTGGGTAGCGGGTGCGCATGAGATTGTGCAGGATGCAGCAAGCTTCCACGATCCTCCTCATGGTCCCTGGGCTATGCTGCATGTTGGTGAGAAGTACCTGGAACCTGTTGGCCAGGATGCCAAAGGCATTCTCTACCATCCGCCTTGCCCTGAACAGCCTGTCATTGAAGATCCTCTCTTCACGGGTGAGGTATTTGGAGGTGTAGGGCTTCATGAGGTAGGTTCTGAGGGAGAAGGTGTCATCCCCCACGATGAAGTAGGGCACATCTTGCTTGTCGTTGGGCAGGGGGTCTGGATCTGGGAAGCCCACTGTGAGGTTGCCTTCCAGCCCCTCCTTGAGGTGACTGGCGTTGTATACCTGGGCATCTGAAGATGAGCCGTTGCCTGAAGCATCGATGTACATGAACTTGTAGTCAGCATCGACCATGGCAAAGAGGATGATGCTGAAGAAGCTCTTGTAGTTCTGATAAATGGACCCCGACTTGGCTGGAGCTTTGCAGGCCACGTGCTTGCCATCTATGGCTCCAACAGTGTGTGGTAAGTTCCACTTCTGATACCACTGCTCTGCAACTTTCTTCCATCCTTCTTCAGTGGAGGGGTACTGG
This sequence comes from Laticauda colubrina, assembly GCA_015471245.1. Taxonomy (NCBI): domain Eukaryota; kingdom Metazoa; phylum Chordata; class Lepidosauria; order Squamata; family Elapidae; genus Laticauda; species Laticauda colubrina. The sequence goes on along the minus strand of BLBF01000032.1, from coordinate 5,438,549 downwards.
AGGAGCTCCTCCTTGTATTCTTCAATGATGGCCTGCACCACTTCTCTGACCACAATACTGATGGTGTTGGGTGGCACTCTCCAGCCGTACTGCATGTTGCTGTAGGTGGTCCGTGAGGCCAGGTGGCGCAGAGTCAGTGCCACCTTGAGCCCAGGTTCCAGGCTGGGCGGGAAGTTGGTGTTTGTCTTGGTCAACCTGGGTGTCAGCCACTGCACAAGTTCGTCAAACATGGCTGGAGGCTTCCTCATGAAGTTCTGGAACGCCCGAGTGTCTTCACTCCTGAGCTCCACCATCAGCTTGTTGTACAGTCCGTCCCCTGTTCTTCTGGTGAACCATCTTTGGACCCAGACTTTTTTTGGGTGCCTCCTTTTCTTCCCGTAGTAGAGTTCACAGAGCCTATAGATGGTTTCGCACTGTTGCAGAAGGATGGTGGCTGCCGAAAGGACTTTGTCACAATCCACGGTGGACATGACTGGATGCTGTGGAAGAGGAAGAGTCAGATGAAGGCTACAGAGGTCTGCACAGCTTGGCTGCTGTTCTGAAAGTGAGATGCAGGTGAGTTGCTCCCCCTTTTTATAGGAAGTATAGGTGTCCCTTTGCATCCTCTAGGCATCCTCTAGGCATCCTCTAGACATCCTTAATATCCAAGATAGGTCCCCTCTGCGAACGTTTTTTCCGCTTTTAATGCTTTGTTTCCGTGCTGTATCTGTTCTGCATCCATTCTGCGTCCGTTCCGCTTCCTCCCTGCGTCCGGGCAGATGCGAGTTGTGCGGATGCGCAGCGGACACCAAGCAGATATAGCGGATGCGTAACGGATGCATAACGGATGCATAGCGGATGTGTAGTGGATGCAGAACGGACGAATTGGATACATTTTCCGCGCAAAAGTTTTGGGCAGCCCAAAACTTTCGGAGCGGATGAAACGTCAATAAACGGATGCTGGACGGATAGAGAGGAAGCAAAATGGAGGCAGTGAGTACATCGCGTTTTCGAATGGATGGCAAGGTTTTTTGTCCATTTTACATCCTCTTTGCATCCATTGGTTCAGTGTGACATGGGCTTTAGTAGCCTTGTCCAGGGCTACCGTCAGCCCGAAAGGAATACATGCAATGGGAAGTGGGAATGACCTTGGGAGAAGGGGAAGAGCCATAGTCAGTGGAATTGTTGGGTCAGAGGCAGCTTAGCTCAGAGAAGGAATGTGCATGTAACAAATATCTCAGAAGGGACCTATTAAGCTATAAAAGTGACAAGGGAGAAACATACTTCCAAACTTGCAAGATTCTTTTAATGAAACTTTACCACAAAGATAGAGCTTGTACTTCTGTGTATGCTTCCTGTCCAGACTATTTCACAAATCTGACAATATATAAGAGGAGATATAAAGAACCTGGGACTGTGCACAAGAACTTGGCCCTTCAGTTCTCATCATTTGCCTTATATTAAGCTTCATAACAAGTCCTATTCATGTTCAGTGGGAGGAAAGGTGAATTAGATTTTGCACTAGCAAGACAGTTGAGATGCTGGCATTGGAGCCAGACATCCTGCATTGACGTGCCTCTATTCCCCAGGACTTTCACTGGTTCCTATCCTTATCTAATCTCTTCCTGCTGTTGCTGGTGAGCCCTTTCTGAGTAGAGTATACAGTTTTGAAGGGTGGGTTTAATTCAACTAAGCTTCAGATGAATCAACCTGTAGAAAATGAGAAACATGGTGCCTGTAGAGGGAGAGCTGTTGAAATAGGCCTCAGTAAAGTGGCAGTTTCCCAGGAAGAAAGGAGCAGGTGGGGGATGAAACAAGAGATAGAACAGCCTGAAACTGGACCGAAGACAGAGGAAGAGAGTTAGAGTAGCCACTGTCCAGAATAAAACAGGGTATATTTATTAGGATGGGAATAGTAAAGGTTTAGCTTGGCAAAGTTCAGCACAGCTTTGTCTCTTTGCTGAACAATTTGGTGATTGCTGTGTATTTCTTTTTTCATCCCTATTATCTCTTCCTGAAAAGGGGTAAAGAAGATTACTTTTTAAAAAATGGTTGTGATGAAATTTTTGAAACTATCTAGCCAAAGCTTTGCAGTTTTCCTCATTTCTTCTAAAGGGTATACTGTCCCTGTTATTTCCATCCACTTTTGCCCCAAAATGAAGCAGCTGCTAGAGTTTTGAAGCTTCCTTATTGGCTATGGAAAAAATCTTGTTATTTTTTAATTAAATTTCAAGTCACAAAGCAACTGAAACCAAATCATTGTAGTTTGTGAGTTAACTTTGAATTGCAAACTCGAAATTGCAGTCCCTTTGAATCTTGGTTTGTACCAATTTAATCTGACTGAACAAGCTTGATACTCACTGAAAGATTCGGGCAACACAGTCAAATTGCAAAAGCTAGGAGACAGAAAACAGACAACATTTCTAATTAACACTTAATTGTCTTATTATTAGTGTTCTGTCCGGAAAAACGCGAGGTAGACCGGGTTCTAACAACAAAGTCTTTATTCCAACACAATCAGTAAAAACGGAACATTGGCTCAAGCTGCGACAGCCTTTTATACTCTCCTGTCTGCCGGCTTGTAGCCAATGACATTCATTTGATTTTGCCGCCTTTATGCGGCTTCGAGGATTGGTTCCTTTTGAACCAATCCCTTTTAGTTTTTAGTAACCAATCAGAATGAGTTATTTGGAGCCAACTATTTTATACAGAACACCCCTCCCCTCTTAGTTCAGTCCTACGTGGTGACGTAGTCTCGCAGGTAGGTGGGGCTTCTCCTGGCTCGACTGGACTTGCGCGGTTCATTTTTGTTGGAGACTTCGACCGGTTTGGATGGGGCTGCCGTGTCTTCCGTCCTTCTCCCTGGAACCATCTGGAAGGGTGAGTCAGCCATTTTACTGCCGCCTGAGTTGCTTAGGCCGGCGGTTTTGCCGCTCCCTCCCGTTTCCTTCGGGCAGGTCGAGCCGGCCTGGCTGGCCCCCTCCAATGGACTCTTCATGCAACTTCCTTCAAACAGTGAGTCTCTATTTTGCTCTTTTTGTCTGTACTCATTTTCGGAGTTTGATTTAAACGGTTCTTTATTTATTTCTTGCATTTCCCGCCCCTCTTTGGTTTGAATTTCGTCGTTTTTGTATATGCATGGTTGTGTTTTTTCATTTCTTTCTAAATTTCGGGAACGAAGCTGGTCTATGTGCCGCTTCCATTCCCTGCTGTCGTCTACCATTAATCGGTAGGATTTGGGGCCTGTTATTTTTGTAATTTGTCCCGGTAGCCATAATGGGTCCCCAGTGAAGTTTTTAGCATACACTAAATTGCCAATTTCAAAACTCCTGAATAGCGTAGAGGAGTCAGGGCGGTTTTCTGGTTTGAAATTTGGATGCAGCCTATCTAGGTGCGACCTTAGTTTTCTCCCCATCAGTAATTCTGCTGGGGTTTTGTTGGTTGTGGTACTTGGTGTTATATGTTGGAGGGTGAGTAATCGGTTTATTTTGTTTTGGACATCTCCAGTGTCCATTTTCTCTAAACCCTCCTTGGTAAACCTGACCATTCTTTCTGCCCTACCATTTGCAGCTGGATGGGCCGGCGCGGTAAGGGCATGTCTTATACCTAGGGAGGCTAGATATTGCTCGAATTGGAGGCTGGTTAATTGTGGCCCATTATCGGACACTAGGACGTCCGGTAGGCCATGGGTTGCAAAAATTTTGTCTAATTGTTTCATCACGGTTTCTGTTGTCGTTGATGGCATAATTTTTACCTCTAGCCAATTAGAGTATGCATCCACGACAATCAGAAACGTGTGCCCCTTGATAGGACCTGCGAAATTGATGTGGATTCGTGACCAGGGGCCTCTTGGGGTTTCCCAGTCCCTTACGGGTGCTTTTGGTGGGGATGGTCTGATTCTCTGGCATTTGTTGCATGAGTTTACCCAGTATTCTATGTCCCTATCAATACCCGGCCACCAGACATAACTTCTAGCAAGGCTTTTCATTTTAACAATTCCAGGGTGATCCTCGTGCAACATACCTAGTACCCTGGGTTGCAATTTGTTAGGAATAATTACCCGCTCACCCCACAATAAACACCCTTTTTGGATTGAGAGTTCAGTTTGTCTGGTCTGGAAAGGTTAAAGTCCGGAAAGACTTTAAAAGTCTCAGTTTTTTGGTCTTCCGGCCAACCTCTACCTACCCAGTTAAGGACGCGGGCAGTCAATGGGTCTTTTGCGGTGGGTCTGGCGACATCATTCACGGATATGGGTAGATCAGGGCAAGTCTCTATCTGTAGTGCAGTCATCATTGGTGCCGGGTCTTCTTCTCTTGATGGCAAGGGTGCTCTGCTCAAGGCGTCTGCATGGGAAATTTGTTTCCCTGGCCGATGTATTAGAGTATAGGAATAGGCTGCTAGGAACTCCGACCATCTAGTCATTCTTGGGGACAGAATATTTGGTGTGGGCTTGTTTCCCACCAAAATTCCTAATAGCGGTTTGTGGTCTGTTACAATTTGAAAAGTCCGCCCATATAGGTACTTGTGGAAACGTTTTACCCCAGCGACGATTGCTAGGGCTTCTCTGTCCAATTAGCTGTAATTTCGCTCGGTTTTTGACAGGGTTTTTGAATAGTATGCGACGGGTGCCTCTCTTCCATCAGGTAGTTGGTGGCTCAGGATGGTACCAATTCCAAATGGTGAGGCGTCGCAGGTCACTCTCAATGGTAGTGTGTCGCTGAATTGAATGAGAACGGTGTTCGATGTTAGCAAGTTTTTTATTTGCTGGAAAGCTTTCTTTTCTTTATAACCCCAAGTCCAAAATGCTTTCTTGTCCAGTAACCGGTGCAATGGTTCTGCTATTGTAGCCTTATTTGGTAGGAATACATTATAGAAATTTATCAGTCCTAGAAATGCTTGTAACTCAGTTTTGTTCTTTGGTTCTGGTGCGTCTTTAATGGCTTTAATTTTCTTTTTTGTAGGGTGTATACCTTCTCCGTCTATAAAATAGCCCAGGAATTCGACGCTCTTTTTTATTAGACAGCACTTTTCTTTTTTTACTTTTAGGCCAGATTCCCTGAATTTGGTTAGTACTTCCTTAAGTCTCTTTCTTAGTTGGTTTTCATTTTTTGCTGAGATTAGGACGTCGTCGAAATATGGTACGACTCATTGTATGCCATTTAGGAGGCGTTCCATTAGGCTCTGAAAAATGCCTGGGGCTACACTCACTCCAAATTGGAGTCTGTTACATCTGAAAGCCCCCTTGTGAGTAACTATAGTCTGTGCTTCTGCTGTTTCGGGGTCAACTGGGAGCTGTTGATAAGCTTGTGCCAGGTCAAGTTTGGCAAAAACTTTTCCACTCCCCAGGGAATGTAGTAAGTGCTGCACTACTGGCACCGGATATGCGCTCTGTTGCAGTGCGTGGTTCAGTGTAGCCTTGTAGTCACCACAGATTCGAATGGACCCGTCAGGTTTCATAGGTGTAACTATAGGCGTTTCCCACTTGGCATGGTCCACAGGTTCTAATACCCCTTGTGCTACTAGTTTATTTAGCTGTTCCTCAATCTTTGTTTTTAAGGCAAAAGGAACTCGCCTGGCCTTTAGTCTCCGTGGGGTTACTTGGAGGTCTAGACTAAAAGAAATAGGGTGTCCCCGATACTTGCCAAGTGAGCCGTCAAAAACGTCCTGGAATTCCTGGATTAGGTTTTCTTCCCAGTCAGTTGTGGCCACTCGGTCTATCCCGGTCATCCTGATGCCCAATGGCGTGAACCATTCGATGCCCAGGAGGCTTGGTCGGTCTCGGTCGACTATGGTCAGCAGTAGCACTTCAACATGATGTTTGTAAGTGACTCGGAATTGTCCCATGCCGACTACAGGGATTCGGTTTCCCTGGTAGTCTTTGAGTGTTAGCCGCTGCTTCTGGAGTTCTTTAGGTTTGATATCTGGGACTAGTTGTTTGAGGGTGTCCCAAGATACCATGGATAGGAAGTGTTAGGGATAACATTGTTTACCCTAACTGGTTTAGGTGAAATAATAACTATGATTCATAGTTGTGTATGTTAAAGTGTCTGCAGCTTTAACTGTGGT
>BLBF01000032.1:5419159-5432494 GCA_015471245.1 Laticauda colubrina | reverse complement strand
TGGCAATCATTAAAAAGAATTTTAAGATATCTTAAAGGAACAATGAAGCATGCATTGTATATAGAACCAAAGGGTGATTTGAGTCTTAGTGCCTATGCAGATGCAAGTTTTGCAACTGATATAAACACTAGAAAATCAACATCTGGGATGGCTATATTATTTGGTAAGACACTAATAGGGTGGAGGTCAATCAGACAACAGCATATTAGCTTATCCACGATGGAAGCTGAATTTTCATGTCTGTCATTATTATGCACTGACTTGATTTTCTACAAACAGTTATTATTAGACATGGGTATAACTGTAAAAGATTCCATTATTGTGTACGAGGATAACCAAGCAGCTATAAAGTTAGCTACTAGTATTGCTGTAAAAACTAGATCAAAACATACTGATTTAAGGTATTTAAATGTTAGAGAATCAGTAAAGAATGGACTAATTAAATTGGAATACTGCATGACAGAAGAAAACATTGCAGACCAATTTACAAAAGCTCAAGGAGCAATTAAGTTTAAAGAGAGTTGTGAAAAATATAATTTAAAGATGTAAATGATTCATAGTTATTATTTAACCTAGAAGGGGAGAATGTTAGGGATAACATTGTTTACCCTAACTGGTTTAGGTGAAATAATAACTATGATTCATAGTTGTGTATGTTAAAGTGTCTGCAGCTTTAACTGTGGAATAGTAATTAAGGGAGTGGTTATGAAAACACTTTAAAAGTAGCAAGACTACAGCTTGCTCACTCTGGCTTTGATGATCCCTGATTACTGCTAGGAATCAAGACTGCATTGTTCGAACGGGAGAGAGAACAAAGGACTGATTTGTAAGTGAACTGACATAGGATATTCTACATGGACTTTGCTAACTGAATATCCCTGAATGGACTGACTACATGATAAATGACTATTGGACTGATATTTGACTATGCCATGAACTTATAATGGAATAAACTATATTCTTGATAGCACAAGCGTATCTGTTATTTTTACTGTATGTTAATAAACATACAAGCTTAGCTCACTCATTTATCTGTGTGCCTATCTGACTAACGCTGCACATTCTGTTTAGCTTGTCTCCCTAACCCTGGTTGGGGAACCCAGGCTTAACAGGAAGAATCCAGAGTCTACTTCCATTTTGCAGGGCTTTCCTTCAATTTTTACAATTATCTTGACTTTCTTTCCGCTTTCCGTCTGAGCGCTTCCTATCGTAACAGTCTGATGTGTATTCTCTTGGTTAGAGGTTTGCTTGTTCCGCTGCCACTTTCTCTCAGCTCGCCTGGGCTCGGCCTGTGTGGGGGAGTTGTTGCGTCTCATTGGGCTGTAGTTTTTCTTGTTCCTGCAGACTTTCTCGATATGCCCTCGTTTCTTGCAAGTTCTGGAAATGGCATCGAGAAACCTGCATTCGGCTCGAGGATGATTTCCACCGCAGCCAGCGCATTCCCGCCAATTTCTCCTTTCGCGCTCTTTCTTGTTGGCATACAGGTGGTGGACCTCGTCATCTACTTCGTCTGATTCGGATGTCTTGCCATAATCTTCATGGTGAGTGGTAGCGGGAGACTGTTTTTTTCCTCTGGCCAGGCTTGTTTCGTCTCCATTCGAGTTCATCTGCTTCATTTTGACAGCCGATTTTTTCGCGGCTTCAGCGGCTGTGGCTTCCACGATGGCCTCGGCTATGGTTATGTTGGGCTTGTTTAATAGTTTGCTCTGTGTTATCGAGTCTCTTAAGCCCAACACTACTCGGTCTCTCATGGCCTCATCTAGGTTTAGGAATTCGCACTCTCCCCCTATTTGTCGGAGAGCAGCTACGAAGTTAGCGATGGTCTCACCTTCTCTCTGGTCTCTTCGATAGAATTCGTGTCACTTTATAAGGTTGGACACCATTGGGGCGTAGTGAGCTTTGAGCAGCCTCTGAAGTTCTGGCCACGTCAATTGCTTGACGTCTCAGGGCTTCGCTAGGGCTTTGGCCATCTTGAAGATTGTAGGCCCGCAGTGTGTTAAGAACACAGCCCTCTTGCGCTGATCTGAGATTCCCTCCATCTCATTGCTTTCCAAGTACATCTGGAAACGGTCTACATAGGAATCCCAATCCTCTTCGTTGGGATTAAAAGGTGCGGGCGGTGCGTTGTTCCTGGCCATTCTGTTTACCGTCTGGAATTCTATATCACCGTGTGCTCGTTCTCGCATTTAGGACAATCCCATCCTCGTCGCCAGTGTTCTGTCTGGAAAAACGCGAGGTAGACCGAGTTCCAACAACAAAGTCTTTATTCCAACACAATCAGTAAAAACGGAAGATTGGCTCAAGCCATGACAGCCTTTTATACTCTCCTGTCTGCCGGCTTGTAGCCAATGACATTCATTTGATTTTGCCGCCTTTATGCGGCTTCGAGGATTGGTTCCTTTTGAACCAATCCCTTTTAGTTTTTAGTAACCAATCAGAATGAGTTATTTGGAGCCAACTATTTTATACAGAACAATTAGTTTGCATCTTTAAAGCTAGTCTCCTGCTTTTTCCAGTGTTAAGACCAGTTTCAACTACCACTTGATTGATTATTGTATATGAGACAAGGGGAGGTACTATTCAGTGGAGGGATTCAAAAAAATTTACTATTGGTTCTGTGGGCATGGCTTTGTGGGCATGGCAGGTAAGGTACTGCAAAATCCCATTCTCTCTCCACCCCACTAACCTGCTTTTCTGCCCCATTCTCCTGTGCAGGGCAACAAAAGAAGACACAGCCAATCAGCTGGGACTCAGGAGGCAGAGATAAATGGGGGTGGGGCCAGTCAGAGATGGAATTTGCCAGTTCTCTGAACCACTCAAAATTTTCACTACTGGTTCTCCAGAACTGGTCAGAACCTACTGAATAACACCTCTGGTATTATCTTAAAAAGATGGGACAGCCATTTGTCCAGAATGATATGAGGACTGGCCAAGGGATTGGGCTAGAAGACATCCAAGGTCTGTTCCAACCTTATGATTACATGATCTTCAGTTCATCCCTGAAAGTAGTTACTTCTCAGCACTGGTTCCTTATACATCCAAGATTTGCTTAGTCTTCAATGAATATAGCAATAGCACTTGACTTATCACTTCACAGTGCTTTACAGTTCTCTCTAAGCAGTTTACAGAGTCAGCCTATTGCTTTACACAATCTGGGCCCTCATCTTACCAACCTTGGAAGGATGGAAGGCTGAGTCAACCTTGAGCCGGTTAGGACTGAACCCCTGGAGTTTGCAGTGAGTTAGCCTGTAATACTGCATCCTAACCACTGTGACATCACAGTGCTGTATATACATAAATAATATATCCATAAACAGAATTTATGGCGCTTAATTTGGGACACTAAGATTGTAATGTGGTATCAGGCCCCCATCAAGACATTGTCTCCAAGCCACTATTTGATGAATCTGGAATTGAATGGATCCAAGACAGATTCAAAGCCCATAAGATATGTCTGGTGCTCAAGAAACTGTGCTGGACATATCAGTCACAGTTTACAACAACTGGATCTATGTCATTATAACGGCATCAGGTTTTTTGCTTAATAATTTTCTTTAGATTGTTTTTCTCCCATTGTTTTTGTTTTTTAATTTTCAATTTCAGGTTACTTCTCTTCTTTGTCTCTGAAGTACTTCTGCTTTTTATCTGCTCCATGAAACATATACAGAATTATCTGACTTCTCCCTTGTTTAAATACAGATCTTTTCTCTTATTTTCGCAAACAACCGAAATATATCCTTTAATATATTCTATGTTCTTCTGCATAACTAATTATTCTGTGCAAATGCTGATAACCATTATTTAAAAAAAAACCCTATACATCAATAGTTCTTATTGCCATCCATAATCTTCTCAAATATTTCTATTCCAGCTGGAGCAGAAATAGCAGTAGTAGTTTTTCTTCTTCAGATGAAAGCTTCACTGTTCAGTTACTTCAAAGTTACTGCTTCTTTGCTTGTCCATGTTGAGAAAGGTTGAAAACAAAGGAAATTAAAGCTAGGAGGCCTTTGTATAGTACCCCACACAAGTTCCAACACAAGTTAGGCATTTCCTCTGGTAAAATGGGGAATAGACTGAGGAAACAACATGCTGCTTTTTGTGCAGTTATTGGTGTATCTGTGAGACTACACAATTGGTGTATTGGTGAGAGTGTAGCATTTTTGAGGGGTGAAGGGAGGAATGCAGAATGGAAGTTTTTAAAATGAGATTACATGCTTTGTAACTAGTACCCAGATTTGTCTCTACAAATAAGACTGAGGAAAAAAAAATCCTGTTTGAAACTCTAATCCTAGTTTGTGCAAAAAAACCTGATAGATAGATAGACCTGAGCCAGGAGTCAAACTCAAACTCTGACTCCGATTCTGACAACATTGTTCCAGCTGAGTGTGTGGATTATCAGCCTCTGGGATCTTCAAACAGAGAAAACTGAGCAATCACAGGCATCTCCTGACCACATGGACCAATCAGATGATGAGGCATGTGATGACCCGGGGTGTGGCACAAAGGCAACACAGTCAAATAAGCAAGAAGAGTCCCTTTATTATCTCCAACCTTGCCCTCATTGTTCAGGTTACCTTTGGCTGGAGAAAATTCAGTCCAAAACAAAATACATACAGACCATAACTAAAAATCCAGGCAAACCAAGCTGCAGTAATTAACTTGACAGGGCAGGAGAAGGAATTTCAATCATGAAAGCATGGCAAAAGTCACACAGTTGGGAAGACATCAGGAACAGAGATAAGCCATGACAAAACCAGATAAACTCATGATTTACTCCAGACAGTTTGCTGTGTGCAGCTTCCCTTTTTAAACACTATGTTCCCAGTTGCAGTTAATGAAGGGAATCAGGGCCCTTTCTTCCTCCATAAGCCATGGTACTCACATTGCTCCCTTCTCTGTTCCACTCTGCTTGCCCTAGGAGGAAGAGGGAGTAGGTCTGGTTCTTCCTCTGAATTCCCTCTCCCTTGCTCTACCTCTCCCCTGCTCTGCTGAGCCAGACTTTGCCCTTCCGCAGTTTCTTCCAGCTAATGGAGACACACTCCAACTCCCTGTAAGCTGTTCGGCCTCCCCCTCCGAATCAGATTCCAACAGGATTGATAAAGCAATCAGATGATGAGGCATGACTCCCCCACACCAGCCCTAGGTCTAGATGCATGCAATGGCAAGCAGAGCAACTTCTGTCAATGAGGCTTCTCATTGGGCAAATGGTGAGGCCTGATTGAGTACATGCAACCAGCTGCTTGGAAGCAGATTTATTTATTAAACAAATAAATTACTAACACACATTTGATTCTGGGTGTCTTACAACCAGGGGTGGGATTCTACCGGTTTGGACTGGATCAGATGAACCCCTTGTTCCCATGTTCAGCTCACTCTGAACTGGTTTGCAGCGATGAGGAAGTGGGCCCACTCTCTCACCCCTGCTCTTTCCTGTGCTTTATGTCTTGTTTAGAGCACAGCTGATTCGCATGGCAGAGCATTTTGCCGTGTCTCAGCTGTTTTCTTCACAGAGGCTGCAGTTGAAGATATGGGCTTGTCTTTTTAAAATGCAGAGTGCTTTTGCAAAGCATGCATCTGCATGCAAAATGCATGATCAACAAACTGGTTGTTATACCGGTGGAATCCCACCCCTGCTTACAAAATTTTAAAAAACCATAGCATTAAAAGCAAAACCCTACTCCACCCTGCTGAAGGTAGCAACAACACAAGCCAATCAACCACTTGATTGATTCCATCTCCATTCAGTGTCCCCCAGGCTTGCTGACAAAACCACATCTTCAGGGCCATTCAGAGTTGCTTTGCCTTTAGTCTTTGTTTGGAAACAACCATCTGGAATCCTAGTTTGCCATTCTTGTTCCTGTGTTTACTTACTCTTGAACCCTTGACTGCTGGACTGGCTGACTACCTGACTTGGTGCTCTGATTCCCGGAACAAATTTGGACCACTCTATTGCTGCTTAAACTTCCAGTGGACTCATTCAGACAAATTTTCTTTGCACTGGCTCTGATTTACGATCTTGTCTACTTTTATGTGCTTAACTGTAGCAACTGTGTCTGCCTGTGTTGCTTGCAATCTGAGACCAAACAGTAAGCTTTCAAACTTAATCTCTTTCTTTCCCTATTGCTTGCTTTTTCAGGCTAACTAAACTGAATGTATTTGCTCTACATCATCTACAGTGAGTACAAATATAAATAATTAATACACCTCCTCAGCAATTTTCTTATCTGACCATATCTAATGCCATAATCGCTAATTATTAATGTTCCTGAAAACATATGCTGTTTCCACTTCTTTTTGTGTTCTTGCTAAGCTTCTGGAAAACGTAACCTTCATAGCTTGTGAGTTTCATATCATTTCCCTCCCATCCCTTCTAATTGTATAAACGTTCTTTTTTAAATGTCCTCATATAAGATGCCTTGAGCAACTGTCATGTCATAAATCCATAGCAACACATTTCTGTATCCAATTGAAAAAGTAAACTAATCAGAAGATGAGAGGCATTTCTCTGAATTTTTTAATAGCCATATTCCCTTCTTTTCTCCCTTTTCTTCTCTTTCCCCCTTTCTCCATTCACTGAATGGGGAAGGAAAGAAAGAAAGTAAAGAAGTAAATCCCAGTGCTACAAGAAACACTGATAAGGATGCCCATGTTCATCTCTTCTTCATGCTCTGATGCTGTCCTTGTCCTTTATTTTAGCTACCTGGTTGTTTTGACAGCTAATTGGTGGAGTTATGAAGTTTCTTAGGGTATGGATTTAACATCAACTACACCCAAGCAGACAAAAGATTCCAGATCTCCCCCATTCCCACCCCTCTTTTGAGCTTTCTTACAATAGTTAATGGACATTTTATCCCCATAATTGTAATGTCTTTATTTACTTTACTTTTTTTTTTTAAATGTCTCCATATTCCCATGTATAGGAATGTAATTTGTTATTCAAGACTCTTGTGATTGGAGTGAATACATTTAGGCCAAACCAGACCTGCTTAAAAATGGGAGGATCTCTAATTTTATAACAGGCTTAGTTTGGCCCAGATAGGTCACTCCAATCATTGGAGTCTTATATTACTAATTATAATGATACCATTGATCCCTGTTTCCCATACATATATACAAAAAATAAATAAATCAGCTTTTCTGTGAAAGGAAAAAAAATATCCCCCTAATAATTAGGATCAGAATCTGACTTGTTGAGGAGAGCTTTGTTTGCCAAGTACTTATGATTATTATGCTGACGGTAGGAAGTTACATCAGTAAACAAGCATTTACATTTGCAATATAGAAGTCTGTATTGGCAACTTTGTCAACACCTATGTGAGAATTGGCTTTCGTGGAAGCCAAAATAATAATAGAATCTCTACATAGAGAAGCCAAAGTACACCCAGCTGTATAAACGAAAGCCTTCTCAGTACAGATTTTCTAACCATAGAGCTAATTTTGCTGTAAAACTATTTCATGGATGCTATATCATGGGTTCCTTGACTATACATTCATTTTTAAGCAAGACTAAAGAGTGTCAGAAAACAGATTTAGAGGATGAAAAAAAGGCAACAGGTATTATTAATACATGTTGAACAACAGTGGTGCAATGGTTAGAATGCAGTACTGCAGGCTACTTTTTCTGACTGCCGATTGACAGTAGTTTGGTAGTTCGATTCTGACTGGCTCAACGTTGACTCAGCCTTCCATCCTTTCGAGGTTGATAAATGAGGACCTAGATTGTTGGGGGCAATATGCTGATTCTGTAAACCACTTAGAGAGTGGGCTGTAAAACACTGTGAAGCGGTATATAAATCTAAGTGCTAATGCTATTACTATTATGCAATATTAAATCTTCTAAGAAAAAAGCATTTTCAACAAATGGAGAAATAAATTACACCAACAGTAAGTTGAGTTGCACACTATTTTTATTAAACATACTTAGTATATGTGCCATTTCTACCTCCATAATTTTTTAGTTTCAATTACTGAATTATTTATGTTTGCCTGACACCGAATGTTTAATTCCTTACTATTCCATTATATCTATTCTTTCCTTTCTCTTGTATTTCAATTGCCTTTGATTGTATTCTTGTCAAAAGTTCTTTCCAGAAGCTATATATGACCTGAATGTCTCCTGGCTTGTTCTTGCATATGACACTCAATAAATGTTTTTTCAGTTGTGGAATGCCTGAAGCTGTCATTAAAGAGTTTTTACATCTAAATTGTGTATTTATGTCCTTTTGAACTAAGCTATAACTTGGATTGAGAAACAGCCTTTGGTTTGGCTCTGTTATGAAAGATATGGATGAAATAAAACCCATCTGACAGATACAGGTTGAGAACTGGCATATCACTTTTGATAAGGTTTATTTCTGAATCCAACCTAAATTTATTATCTTTTAATTTTATTACTTCTTAGCTTTGTTTTCTGTTATCTCATCAGGGCACCTTCTAATGACAAGTCAGACATTAAATGGCCAGGGCAACCAGATAAATCTTACCGGTACAAATTTTATGCAGAAGTTTAATGTCCTGTTTGAAGTGCTGGTTTCCAGGTTACAGTTTTCATGCAGATAAAAAGAGGAGTTCCTTTGCAAGGTAAGCCTGTAGTTCATTTTCCCATTGCATTGTTCAATTGGTTTTTCATTACCCAAACACTCAGTTTGAATTCTTAACTCTTTCTCTTAGGGTAACACTTGCTTTGTGTTTCTGAATTTTTGAAAGATCTCGGTTATGCTGCAGTTATGAATAGTGGTTTATTCTAATGTAAAGTTCAGAGAGATTAACAGCGTTCTTCTGATTTTCCTATGAATAATGAGAATTATATCTTATATTGTTCTCACTGTTTCAAGATTTTTTTGTTTGAACATATAATTAAAGTATAATTGAATATTTTATATTTAATATAAAGTGTTAAATCATACTATTTAAATAGTTTTTCCTGTCTTTTTAAGGGCAAGTTGTTATCTAAAAATATATTTTTTAAAAATGTTATAAACTACAATATAACCTATGCAGGACTATGAAACTCTTAAAAGTTATTCAATCTGCCCATCCTTATTGTATAGAATTGGGATAAATTGCTTGAAATAAAGTTATCCCAGGTTGGATATTCCTACTTCGCTATGTAAGTAAAGTGTGCTTTATAATATCAATATTTGTGGATTTTGTAGCTAACTTTTGTATCTTTTAAATACACATGCTGTGTTGGTTATATGTAAGTCCTGTTGTGTTAACTCTTAAATTTTCTTGTTGTGGGCCATTCTTGGGAACAAAGGTCTAAAGCCAATGGCACTAATTCCTCATGTCATGTCATCTCCTCACAACAAGGGCAAAGTAGATCATAGAGAAGTGTGGGTTTAGAGAACTCTCTGCCCCTTCCTTATCTATGATTCCATGGTCATTTTCTCCATCTTTCTTCTTAGTCCATACATGAACAAAACACATGCTTTGGCCAACTCATATGATAGACTGTGGCTAGTTACATAATAGCCTTTGCCCATCACTACAACTTATTTCTTATGACTAGACATCCTTTTTCATTTTATTTATAAAATTATAAAATTTATGTATTCATTCAATTTGTGCATCACCCAATTCTCAACAACTCCTAATGATGAGTTTTGCTCAGGTCATGCTTCTGCTTTCAGGAACACTTACAGTGTTCAACTTCCAAGCTCTTATATACATTGACAATGATTTAGAGAAGTGCTTTATAATTTATGCAAGTGCAGCACCTCCCAGATATTCATTTAAAGCAGCCAGTTTTTTCAGAGTTCTTCATAAACCTGAAAAAAGGTAACCCCACTTTAAGGAGACAGATTCACTTGAATAAATTAACTCTTTTAAGCAGCTGCTACTTTCCTTTTTCAAGCTCATGAAAAAGACATGAAAAAAGACATGATGGTATCAATGGGTAGTAGAGAGCTGCCATAGTTAACTTTGGTTGAAATCCAAAGCACAGCTTCCAAATCTTTTTCATAGCAAGACCCTTTCATGAAAAATATGTTTCCATGCATAAGGTGAGACTAGAATTCACAATCTTCTGGTTTCTAGCTGGGTGCTTTAGCCACTACATTTTGAGGTAGTAACCACTACAATTTGATATCAGTTTTGGAGGGGTGGCTTGCCTTGCAGCCTCAGTCTGTGCTTTTAGTCTAGATGGTTCTTTTATGGCTCTTAGAAGGGATTATTGAATTAATTTGATTTGGCTGTACTTCCTTTACAGTGTGGTAGCTGCTTGATGACTCATCTGATGCTACCAAACTCTGGCATAGACAGAAGGATGAAGAAGAACAAAGAATTATTGAACTACATAGTGCCTTTTTCTGATGTACTTCTATAAAAAAAAGAAAGTAACACTGGGGTTTCACAGCACAAGGTGGAATCATAAAATGTTACTGTTGCTGTAGAGATGTAAGAAAAAGCAAAGCAAAGCAAATTTAAGCATGTCTGAAGAACTTGCTGAAATTTATGGTTATCTTCTCCAGAGCATGAGTTTTTCCCCTCTTGTGACATTCAGTTATCAGCAGTGCCTCTTGGACCATAGCAGGCTGTCCAGAGAGAGCAATAGTGCTGTGACACTTGAAATGATGAAGAAATATATTGTTTCAAAGAATCCACACAATATAAGCTCTTCCTTACTCTCCCTTCCTCACTTTTCCTTATTTGTTCATTCATTCCTTCTCACCCTTCTGGTTACGCCAGCTACTCCGCAAATGATAAGAGAACCAGTAATTTGCTTGCTTAGAATATAGATTAAGCTTTTGCTCAGAAAAAAATTGTCCTTTGCTGTGTTAGAAGTTAAAAGCTTCTGATATGACTACCCCCCTCTCCTTTCAGCCAGATTATTCTGATAAGGGAAATGTTTTATGTCTGTGGTTCCCAACTTTTTGAGCACCAAGGAACAATTCCATGGAGAAAGGTTTTTCCATCAAGGACTGGAGGAGGTGTGGTTTTGCATGCTGCTTGCATCCTGCAGATGGAACTTTGCTTGTCTGTGTGGACCAGTTGTTGGCATGCTGTAAATCATTGCTGGTCTATGGACTGGGTTTTGGGAGGCCCTGTTTTATGTCTGTACTCCAATTTGACATGCTCATAATATGTAAGGAGGAATATACATACTATATTTGAGGGTGATCTTTCTTTCTGGCCTTCATACCTCAGGCAACATCCTAATATACACATCCAACATATCTCTCAGGATCAAAGCCCAGGACAGGAGCACCTCAATCTGCACATCTAAATATCAAAGCCTGCTTGTCATTGTAAGCTACCTTCAACCATTGTATGTGATTGAATGAATAAGCTACTCTATATCCAGCCGCTGCCATTTGTGTTTATTCATGATCGGGCTCAGAAAATCAGGCCAAGAAAATTCTTCTAACAGCAAGAAGTTGTTCTTACATTTTATTCTCAGTGAAACACTGCTGACTGTGGGTGTGTGTGAATATCCAATGGACTTTCCAGACTTTTGTGCTGCTTTTCTATACAGTTGTATTGTATTAGTTCTCTTGACTGCTTTCTGCAACTGCTTTGTGAGATTGCTATGCTTCATTAAGGCCTACAGTCCTCCTCTGTTTCTAAGGCTACCATGAAAGAAAAGAAGAAATGTTTGAATATCCAGGTGAGACACTTTTAAAATTCCACCCAGCAGAACAGCAAATAAAGAAATCTGAAGTAAATGCACCAATCAGAATATGTGTGACTCATATTGTTAGATATATACAGTTACTGTATATATTTTTAATTTTTAAATATGATTCTTAAAATATAGTATTCCCTGTAAATATTGTTTACTCCCAACTAGATTATGTGCTCTCCTCTGTAAGACCATAAATCACTGCATACCAGCTGTACTTATTTATGTAGCAGATGAACAGATTGAGCCTGAGGGAGGGGTCAAACACATCATCAGTCATGAGTCCTTGCGTGCCCACAAGAGATCTAAGTTCAGCCCACCTTGAATTCCTTCTTTAACTTCCACTTATTTCCCTTGACCAATAATAGCTCAGATTCTTGTAGAGATCTGAAGCTTGCAATAAATCTTTATACTCATTTGAACTGCCTGAATCTCCTGATTTCCCCACGCTTGCCATTAAAGCCTTTAAAAAAATTACATTGCCACCCCATTTGGACAATTGTGACTTGAATGATTTATAATTAACTATCAATTGTACTTGATACAATTTTTTTTGTTTCCTACATAACTGATATATATGAGCCAATATTTCAAAGCTGGGAAAGAACTCTGAGAACCATTTTCCCCAGAATATTCACTGAGAAAATTTTAAATTTTTTACAGTATTCTGGAAGGAGGGAAAGAAAAGGAGTCCCTGTGGATTTTACTCCATTAGTTGTTGCCAACCACAGTGGGCATCACTAAACATATCAAAAAGCTGGATATTTATGTAACTGTAAACATATTTTCTTTGCAGTAAATTTCCTCTTTGGCTTGCTATACAAATAGAGCAGGAAGACGTTTTATTCATTGTATCATTTCGGTGAGTATAAGTACAGCTTCCCTTTTAAAAGCTGAAACCTACTATTTGCTATCTTCCTGGCAGTATCATCTATCTTTATTTTGTCATATTTCTTTTCTCCCTTCTCTGTCTTAATATAGATTCATTTTTATTTTTTTTTGCTCTTTGAAATGTGAGCTATGATGCACCTTAATGTAACGAGAGCTTCTAAAACTAAAGCGAGACATCCTGGGCAAATGAAATCTGGTTTAGGCCCCAAATTCACAATTAGTAAGTGCTCCATATTCATCAACACTGCCAACCTTAGCCATAATGAAGGTATGGTAATGGAACTTCTTTTTATTGATTCTCTGGGTAATTGAAGAAAAGTGTAATTGCTATCCTAAATTTAATCTTGTAACACTCCTCTGTTGCCAGCCTTCTGTTCCAATGACTTCCTGGAAACATTGGAGTGAAATTTTGAGCTCATTTCCAAATTCACCAGCTTCCAAACATGCTATCCCCAAGATACCTTCAATCTATAAATATTATATATATATATATGGTTTTTTTTTTCTCCACACCACAAGCCAGGCAAACACCTGAGTACAAACAGACTCCTTCTGATGCCTCCAGCTCAAACACCCCCCCACCAAGCACCCAGGTGAAACCTAGCTTCCTAATAGATAACAGCCGTCCTTTCACACGAAGCCAAGCTGCACTGAAAGCCTCCAACACAGGAACAGAGTGTTGCCAGCCAATCAAAGCCACAAAACAGACAAGAAACCAGAAACACCAATCAAACAAACTCCAAGTCCAATAAACACAGACCAAGACTCCCAACCAATCAGGATAGGCTCGCCTCAAATTTAAAACCAACGGCTGTGAGACC
>BLBF01000032.1:5398094-5409159 GCA_015471245.1 Laticauda colubrina | reverse complement strand
CATCCTTAATGAACAAGCAACTTTATTTGGGGAAGAAAGGGGAAAGAGGAGAAAGAGAATGGAGAATTTAAGACTTAAAAAAACAACCAAAAAAGGGAAAAACAAGGTGAAAAGTGGACACAATATCAGAAAGCAACAGAAAAGAGGAATACACAAGAGGGTGGAGATTAAGAGACAAGGGGGTAAAAAGGGTAGAGGGGAGAAACAAGGGAGGAAAGAAGGGAAGAGAAGCTACAAAGGTTTGAAACTAGATGTAAAGAAACAGATTTTATTTAGAGATAATGGGTAAACATATAACTGAAAAAGAGATTCTGCAAAGGTACATAAGATTGTGTTGTTGTATCTGTATTTGAAATAATGTTAGAAAATTGGAATAATATATGATTATAAAATGGGACAAAATATTTAATGTAACTTAGCGAAATTTTTTTTTTTAAATAAAATAAATGAAATTAAATATGAGAGAATTGAATTAAAGAAAGTAACTAAGCAAAATCTATAAGTGTTCCCATAGAAGTATGATATTTATTTAGAAAGGATTGTGTAAAATGTTTAAGACTTAAATGAATATTAATTTTAATGATATAATTTCAATTGCTATGGATTGTTGTTTTAATTATATTATATATCAAAAAAAACTTTTTTCTTTCTGTTTTAAAATATTGAGTTTATTTTTAGAATGTATTACGCAGAATCCGAATGAAAATTATGTGTTATGTTAAGCTTTAAAATTAGGGGAAGGATAAGTATGACAAGGCATTATACTCCAATCAGTCATTACAGAAGAAATTTTGTGTTAATGAGAAAAAATAATAGACAGCTGAAACAGGACAGACAAAATGATTTATAATGATTTAAATTGAGATGAAATAAATATAATAGAATTAAGAGAGTGAAAAGAGGGGAGAAGCTATATAGAAAATGTAAAATAGTAAATAAGAAATGGAATTGCTATATAAAAGTAAGCATGAACTTGAATTTATGTCTGTACAAAAAGATGTAACTCGGGATCAAACTGCCGTCCAAAAAGATATTTTATGTTTTCTATGTTTTGTGTTTTGTTGGTATATGTTTGTTTGTTAAAAAATTAATAAATTTTTTTTCAAAAATAATAATAATAATAATTAGATAAAGTCTATGGACTGATATTATAAAGAAAAAACACACACACAAATTTGGATTTGGATTCAGAAATTCTCTTTATTCTAAGTCTTCTTATATTTTGGGCATATCTTGAGGGCAACCAAGATATTATATTCTTCCCTATTATTTTGATTCTGAATATTGTCCAGCAAGCTGTGCATTCTTCCCTATTATTCAACTTCGTTTTGCTCTTTCTTATCAGTTTTCTTTTTATTTCCAGTACATATTTTGTTGTCATAAAACACATGAAAAATATAACAGCAATCCTAATGTTATGGTACATCTGCTTCAGTCAAGACTGTATAGCACATCAATAAAGCTGTGTAAAAAAACATGGCATAGAAGTGATGATGTATGAAGGGAAAAAAATCAACTCTATTAAGGAAAAGAAGTGAAATTCTCATTTCTCTCGGTAGCTATCCTGGTGGAATAAACAGAAGAACAACAAAGAATACAATGAGGAAATACTATCATGTCCAATGTTGTTAGTTTTACCTAGCATACCACCCATACCTAGCAGAACACAACACAATGTTATTTTCAGCACGCAACACAGTCACACTGGAGTTTGGCACCTACAGGTAGCAAATGGCTACGGTTGAGGCAAACAGCAAAAGAGAAATATTATTTAGGGTGGCTTCAACAACTTGCTAAAGTTTCTGGAGTATGCTCTGAAACCAACAATTTCTCCACAAAACTCAGTGCCCAGAAAAAGTAGGAAGCAGAAAAATTTCATGAGTCCTTTGCAGCATACTCTCAGCCAATCTTTTTTTTTTTTAATGTTGCACAACAACTTCAAAATGTGTATTTTCACTGTTCTGTTGTGTTCGTCATCGTATGGAGAGCTGTGAAACAGAAATAAGTTTTCATTCATTAAAAAGACTAGATTACAAACATTCAAGTACTACTGTCACCAAACATGTTTAGCATGAAACATTGAATAATATATTGCTGCCTTACTTATCCCCACATTCTTTTTTTCAGTTTAACTTTTGTCACTGTCCAAGAATCAATTAGATTTCATCAGGCCACCCAAATGTTTACCTCCGTTTCCATAGCAGTCCAAAAAAGAGATCTGATTCTAATGAGAAGTCCTCAAGCAAGGGATGATGTCTCTTCCAATGCATAAAATAGCTATATTGCTAAACTATTTTGGCTGCCCTCTAATGCAGAGGTGGCAACAATTGCTGCTTTCCATATGACATGGGAACCACATTGACATCTTGCTTATAGGAAGATATCTTTTATTTTATTTTATTTTAGATTTTATTGTCTAAAATCTATATTTTATACAATACAGATTTGTGATTCACTGTTCCAATGTTTCAGCTGATCAACAAGAAATTAAATGATAGAAAATAACTCATGTTGAAAGCAACTATAGGGCTATAAGAAACACTTTAGTACAAATCCAGAAACAGGACGCAAAGTTTGTGTTTGATTCATTTCTAAGAGAAGACTATTTCTGAACTCTCAGTAATTATATCCAATTTGTTTGTTGTTAATAGTTTCAAAATTGTATTACAAAATATTAAGATCTCATATATGATAGTGATAAAAACCACTAAATATAATTGTATAATTCATTGGATGATAGATATACATCTGAATATCATTTTTATGCATTCAAAGCACCTCAGATCCTTGCTATAATGATCTACTCTGATGTATTTTTAAAAAGCTAGTTCATCAATATAAATTGATTTAAGGGGGAAAATTAAATAAATAACTCTACCCTCGAAGTTAAATCCATAAATATGTTTCTGTACATCTAAAACAGGGAAAGAACCAATTTAGTTACATCAGTTTTTATAACTAGGCATCTACTGTCACCTATTTTTATTCCAACATAATATTGGAAAGAAATTATGTATTTATAAGTATGAGACTAATCTGTGTGTCGAATAGCAGGATAAATTTCTGAAATCTTGATGGTATGGTTTCAGAATTGGGGTGTGGGAGAAACCCAGAGGTGTTATTCAGCAGGTTCTGACCAGGTTCTGGAGAACCGTTAGCAGAAATTTTGAGTAATTCAGAGAACCAGCAAATCCCACCCCTAACTGGAGATTTTACAGTATCCTTCCCCTGCCATGCCCACCAAGCCACGGCCACAGAACTGGTAGTATAAAAATTTTAATCCTACCACTGGAGAAACCACAAAGAAAAGTTGAATTTGAACAAGAGCCCTGGAGAGGAAAAAACCCCACAGCCCCCCCCCCCCCCATCCTACCGGAGGGATAGTCATGTGACTCAGCATGGGTCTACTATTTAGAGGGCAGAAGGAACTTCAGAAGTCAGGCTCTGCATGTTTCTCCTCTTTAATGTATGATTCTTAACATGCTATGTTGAGAAATAAAGAATTAGACATATTACCACAATGCCATCTTCAGTGCAATCACATCTTTGCAGAGTAAAGTAATGTTTACAGGATCTATCTTTTATACCCTGTCATTCTCTTCCCCCCAAATAATATCTTATTTCAGACTTTTGCCCATGTAAAAATGGAAGTCGTCCATTAATCTATACCAGGAACTTGTACCTATTGATTTGGGATAAATCACAAGACTTCCACTTTATTTATTCTATTATTACATTTATGCACCTTCAAATCAGACGGATCCACAGCAGCTTTGTTTCAACAATTCCATAACAGGAATTTTTAATATTTAATGACTTTTTTATCCAGTTCCTCACATAGCTGCTCTCTTCTCTTTCCTAATCTAATCCTAACACTTGTCCAACAAGGCATAAAAGGAAGATGGAGAATATTTCCAACATTTTTTTTGGCTGGAGGACAGGGGTGGGATTCTACCGGTTCTGACAAGTTCTATAGAACACTTTGTTAACTTTCTAAGCAGTTTGCAGAACCAGTAGTTAGAACAAATCTCCTTTTGTTTTTTTCCACCCTTATCACATTCTTGGCAGTATGCCTAGACTTACTGTCTCCAAAGGATACTTTCTTGATACTTTTGATACTTGATACTTTTATACTGTTGCTGGGAGGAAATGACCATTGCAGCATCCCCACTGTCATGAGAGGCCAGGCGAGGAGAAGCGCCCCTTAACACGAGTGACATCGAGTTGGCCATGCCTACCCAGTCACATGACCACCAAGCCACATCCACCAACTAAGCCATGGCCACAGAATCTGTTGTTAAAAAATTTGAATCCCACCCCTGCTAGAGGATGGTTATAGCCTACAGTTATATAGTTGAAACTTGGTCAAATGAAACGTAATTCCTGTTAGATAATGTACAGGTAATCATTGCTCTATCTCCTCCATTTTCTATCTCATGATCTTTGCTTTGTCCCACCCTATTTTCACCTACCAACTCAAGTTCCTTCTTCTAGCAAAGAAGACTGTAGTACACTGCAGCTTAGACTGTAGTATATAAATTAGCCTGAGGAATGTTGCTAGTTCAATATTTTATACACAGCTTTTTAAGTATCTATGGAGATTCTCAGTCATTCAGGTCATGGTTATCCCAAAGGTGCTTTTTCAAAAGCCAACTGGGCTTTCTGTTTTTTTCTTTTTGAAGATGTTTTGCTTCTCATCCAAGAAACTCAGAGCTGAAGAAACTTCTTGGATAAGAAGCAAAACATCTTCAAAGAAAAAACAGAAAGTCCAGTTGCCTTTTGAAAAAGCACCTTTGGGATAACCTTTTAAGCTTTTTCAACAGTATATTAAATTTGTATTTTGAAGCTGAAGATCATAAGCATAGTTGTAGTTTCATTGAGTTGCTGATCCTAATTGTAATTATTAAATAAGGATTATTTGTATACCTAAGGTAATCCATATATCTCAGCAGTAGAAAACTACGGACATCTGAATCTAAAATTCAATAGTGTGTGTGTGTGTGAGAGAGAGAGAGAGAGAAAGAGAGAGAGAATGCTACATTTCATGAAATTATGGAGTTTTTGTTTGTTCCACAATGATAATTGTGGAAAATTGTTTTTTTCCCCAAACAGAACAAAAAACACACAAAAGTATATCTTTAGCCAAAACTGAAATGTTACTAAGCTAAAGAAGTGGCAACCACAGAGCTACGAAACAAAGGATTTGTTGCAAGTTTCTTTCAGAAATCTTTAAAAAGTAATCCAACCTATACATTTTCAGCAGAGGGTTATGAGAAGCAAGCTTAAATGACCTAAACAAACAAACAAAACACATTTTGTTATTCAAATGTAAATAAAGGTAAAAGTTCCCCCTATCCAATTGTATCTGATTCTAGGAGATGGTGCTCATCTCCATTTCTTAGCCAAGGCAGCCAGTGTTATTTGAAAAAAATTCCATGGTCATATAGGCAGCATGACATCACATCGCAGTGCAAAGCAGGTGGTGAAACATATAATGCTATTACCTTCCCACAAAATGGTACCTATTTATCTATTTGCATTTGCATGCTTTCAAACTGCTAGGTAGGCAGGAGCTGGGCAAGAATGGGAGCTTGCCCCATCACGCAGTGTTGGGATCTCAAATCTGGGCTCTCCACTCTCCAGCTGACAAGCTCAGAATCTTTAACTGCTGAACTATTGTACTCCTCAAATTTAAATAGATTAAATAAATATATCAGTATTTGATTATTTAGTAGTGCTTCATCTGACTTTTTTCTTTTGGTTAACATTAAAAAAACACCCACAATCAACATCCTTGTACTTGGCTAGTGTGTTAGCAGTTTTTCCTCTTTCGTAAAGAAATCTGCCATATTTGCCAGCTTTGATTTTATAACCTAGCAAGGGCATTTGCCTTCATGTTTATTTCCAAACCACATTATCTGCATCTTGCAAACAAACCAGACATGCTCAAAATACAATAGAAGGTTTTTTTTTTTATAAAAGAGTGATTAGTTTGCTAGAAAGTTCATTATCCCCCAGGAACACATTTAGAAATCCCCTTTTAGCAAAACTCAGAAACAAATTAAACTAAAAATGTTAAAAAATGAATTGGCAATCACTCAGCAACATAAACAAGCGCACAGATCTTGCTTTGCTTTCTTCCTCAGGAGGTCTGTATTGTTCAGCCAAAAGGCCAACTTCAAGGGAATGCAACAATGTCTATCTGCAGCAATGTGTGGTTTTGAGAAGTATTCCCACTCCTCTTTATGTGTCAGGGAAATGACATACCAGCTGTGTGTTTTATGATTGTTTCGCTTCTACTGGATCCCTTTTTGATTGGAAATAAAAGCAGGGGAAAGCAAAGCAAGCACAAGTGGTCTCTGCAAAGGTCTGTCACATGTGTCTTTCTTGTTGTGGAAGCCTGAGGGTTGATTAAAAACAAAAAGATTGTAAGTTAACTAATTAGAATGTGGGTAACATTAGAAGCTTGGATATCACCTTCACAAATGGACTTTTATTAAGTAAAATGGGTTTAAACCTGATTCACTTGTTTTTTTTACAAATGATTGATATCCCATAAATTCTAGCCTCCTCTAACATTATTCCTATCACCAATGGAGAGCTGATCCTGGACTTGGATTGAGAGGCCCTCAAACCTGTGGGTCCACCTGCTCCTCCTCCATTCTTTTCCCTGAGGCCCCCCTTCCTGCTGCAATATAACCTGGCAGGAGGGTTGCCAATATTTGATTGGCTGTTCCATCACCCACTCATATACAATGCAGCCATATACTTCAATAAAGTTACATGCGATTGAAAGATAATCCATAAATAACTGATGAAAATGGCTTTCTTACACTTGTGGTTCTTAGTGTGTGTGTGTGTATGTGTGTGTGTGTGTGTGCAGGGGTGGGATTGTACCAGTTCGTACCTATTCACTAGAACCGATTGTTAACATTCTAAGCAGTTTGGAGAACCAGTTGTTAGAAGAAATTACTGGCCTAATCCTGTAAGGAAGGCAGGAAGGCAACATTCTGGTGTTGCTTACAGAAACTGCCTCTCCATTAACCCTTATTACATTCTTGGCAAGACTAGACTTCCTGTTTCTGGAACTTCTCTGGAGTTTTTTTTTCCTCCTTTGCTGGTACTTTGCTTATGTGGAGTGACCATTCAAAGTTACAATGGCACTGAAAAAAGTGACTTATGACCATTTTCACACTTACGACCATTGCAGTATCCCCACAGTCATGAGAGGTCATGTGAGGAGATGCAATGTGAGTGATGTTGAGTTGGCCTTGCCCAGACAGTAACTTGACCACCAAGCCATATCTACCCAGCCACATGACCACCAAGCCACACCTACCAAGCTATGCCCACAGAACCGGTTGTTAAAAAATTTGAATCCCACCCCTGTGTGTGTGTGTGTGTGTAATTACCAAGGGAGTAATGGAGCACTTTGTAATTGTTTGTGTGTCAAAGCTTAGATTATTGCTACCGAGATGCTTGTGCAAAACAAATGAATCTGGATTTATTTATTTATTTTTATTGCTGGGGATAATGACTATTTGAGACCAGAAAAGGGGTAATTGGGTCAAACAGTTTTAAAACCACTGTTTGCCCATCATATTTACTATCAATCTGTCATGTCTGGCACCCTCCAGACATTTGAGGATTTCAAATGTGTGCTGGGAATTTTGGAAATTATAGCTCCAACATTAGAAGAAGCATGATTATTTATAGAGTTTATTGCTTCTTGGATTTATATTCTTGTTCTGGAGCTTAAGTTAACAGCAGTCTGTGGTGTGTCTTCATTATTTATTCATAACAACCTGTAAGCCAGTGAGTTGACCATGGGGTTATAACCAATATCCTAACCAATATAGCTCAATTTACTGGTTAAGGCCATACATGCTAATAAATGGGAAGATCTTAAAAGAAGAAGAATGAAAAACAACAACAATAGAGACAGAAGTATAGAATCTTATTATCTTGCCTGATAACATTTGATAGCACTGTATAAAAAAATTGTAAATATTTAAAAATGAGTGGTCCTGTGTGATTCCCACACAAGTGAATCATGGAAGGTCAAATATTGTTTTCTGTTCACAGTTTGATCTTACACAGATTTTTTCAGGGCTGGGTTGAAATACAATGATTACATGTTTTAGTATGAGATCAGTGGTTTGTTTTAGGAAAAGGTAATCAATATGGCAATTTATCAGTCTAGTACTTACTTTATCCTTTTGGGACTGGAACAGGAAAGGATAGAGATTAGGTGTTAAGAAAGAAGGAAGCAGGTAAGTAAGTAAGTAAGCAAGCGAGCAAGGGAATGTCTTACAGTGAATCTCCTTTTGGCCTGGTTTCTGAAAAATAACTGAAAATCTTTGGAAATTGTCCTTTCCTCTTAGGCCATGACATGGGCTAAAAATGGAATAACTACTTCATGCTCGGCCAGATTCCCTGGCCTTCCATTTCCAAGAGGATAATTCACCCACATGCAATTTGAAAAAGATTAAACAATATTGAATACATTTCAATGAAGTATATATGAATTTAGAAGAAAAAAAAGGGAGCCAGAAGTTGAGATGGGCATTCTTTGTTACAGAAGAAACTTAAGATCCACTTGTTTCCTGCATTCAATGAGAATTATTAAAAGGAAGGAGGGTGAAACACATAATCATGAACTAATAGAGATATTGTCTTCATGATAGTCGTTACCATCCAGTCAAATTATGGCAAGTCTCTCTCCACTAAGAATAAGAACAAAGCAGAATAATCAGTTGGGCTCTGGTGACTCATATCTTCCTCTGAAAAATTCTACCATTCACCATTATTATGGTGAGATAGATTACATTACTAATATACATTAAGAGGTTATTCTTGCTGACCCCTTGTGGATTTTAAAATTACTTCACTATCCCAGGATGACCTTCATCTAACGCTGCTGAGTTCAAAGTTATTCATAATATTATACCATTCCTTTTTGTGGGGCAGAGAGTTTGGAGAGATGCATCATACTGTTGTCGGTCTTATAAAGTAAGTTAAGCTAAATAAGGGGCTGTATTGGGTCTGATTTGAGAATAGTCCTGGTGACTAGTTCTCCTGTTTCACTGCCAGGCAGTCCTCCCATATCCGCAGCCACCATCTCGATCCAAAGACATCACGTTTCAAATTCTGCTTGACACTTACTAGAAGGAATGTAAAGGAATTAAATTAAATTAAAGGAATCCTTGAAGAATAATCAAGGATGGAGAATAAATTCTAGAACAGGCTTGCCTTCTGGTTCCCAGTAGTATGTATGCTAGCAATAGTAGTGGTATTAATAGTATAAGTATAAGTATTAGTATAAGTATATTAATAGTGTTCTGTATGGAAATTGGTAGGTTCCAAGTACTTCATTCTGATTGGCCGAAAAGGCTACTTATGGATTGGTTCGCTAGAAACCAATCTGGAAAGCCGCCAAATGTCAGGAAGAGTTAAATAACTGTCATTGGCCACAAGCTGGCAGGCTAGCCGCTATATAAAGGGCTGTTGCAGCTTGGGCCATGTTCCGTTTCTTTACCTAGTGGTTTGAAATAAAGAGTTGTTGTTTGGAACCCGGTCTCCCGCGCTTCCTTCCGGATGGAACAAATGTATATTAATGGTATATTAATAGTATTAGTAACAGTAGAAGTATACAAAATGCTATTGTCAACTTTTGCTCTGCTTTCTAGCTCTAGGAGATGGACTTTTTCAAAGGAAAAAGAAATCCAGAAATGTCCAAAAATTAAAGATAATCTCAGCCAGGATTCTGTTATTTCATTTTCCTATCAGATTAGTTTTGTTTCGAAGTATTTACAAGATAAATGTATTAAAATATAAAGCCTAAAGTAATCTCCATTGAAGAATCCTGATTTAAAACATATACATAATCTTAGAAAATGAAATTAGTTACCTGTAGCTAACTGGTTAATTGCTTTCAAAGGCATTTATAATTGTTATCAAAAATGTTTACTCAGATAAGTTAACTCTACTGGATACAGTAGGATTTACTTTTATATGAGAGTAAATACAATTAATTATAGCTGGATTTGGGATCTCTGTTGAGAAAAAAGAGTTCTAAATAAGAAATCTTTTTCCAGGCAGGTCATTTTAATAAGATAATTATTTTGTATTAAATATTTAAACAGTTTTATCACACAAATACAATGCACTCCTATAATTCAGATTGTGTTTTCATTTGTGGCCAGATGGATTGACAAAATTTATGTCTTCACCATTCATGAAATCTCAACCTTCAATTATTTTCTTTTTGATAGTCTGTTTTATCTCCTCAGCCAATTGTGCAGTTCATGATTTATGCCCAATGTAGGGATAAGTTGTTTAGAAAAGTATCACAGTTTATGAAGGTAGAAAAAGAAGGAAATGTTCTCCATGGTAAGTATACAATGGAAGTGATCATTATGGACATTGTGAAAATTGATTTATGTCCATTTAGAAGCATTAGAATACTAAACAATGAAGTTAGCTACTTCCTTTCTGTTTCACTGTTGGAGGCTTAATTATTTGTATATTTATTCATTTTGTAAGGCTACCCATCTCAAATTCAGACTTATTTAAAAACAATACTTAAAAACAAGGAAAAAAACACAGAGAAAAATTTTAAATAACATATAGAAGCTGAGAAAAAACAGCAACAATAACAATTAGCAAAATTGAAAAAATTGGCTCAGCCATACATCTAATGTAAATGCATAATATTATAGGTCATGAGGTCAGCCCCAACCTTCCTTACCTTCCATAAGAATCTAAAGATCTGGCACTTCCAGTTAGCTTAGGGCTCCAAAGATGGAGCATCAGAATAGAGGTAATTGATCAATTAACAATAGATCTCAGCCCCACCCCAACCTGCTCCTATCCTTCCCATCTTTTAATTGGATTATATTGTTTGGATTTTGTGCTAACGTACTATGTTTTCAATGTATATAGTTTTTATCTTTTATGATTGTAAACTGTCCAGAGTTACCTCCTGAGGTAACATGGGTGCCCTATAAATTTTATAAGATAGATAGATAGATAGATAGATAGATAGATAGATAGATAGATAGAT
>BLBF01000032.1:5353572-5397652 GCA_015471245.1 Laticauda colubrina | reverse complement strand
GTCTGTCTGTCTGTCTGTCTGTCTGTCTGTCTGTCTGTCTGTCTGTCTCTCTCTCTCTCTCTCTCTCTCTCTCTCTCACACACACACACACACACACACACACACAAATTTCCAATGATTCAAAAGTATCAAATTATTAAATTATTAACCTGAGAACTTGGACTGAGTATAATTACTAGTTGTTGGTTTTATTCTTCATCTGATTCAAAGCTGAACTGAGTACGAAGAAGATAATTTAATTCAATTTTGCTGGAGATCCCTCTTACCATAGTTGGTTAGGTGTGGGCTGTATTCTTTTTAAAAATGACTTTACTTCATGACAAGATAAATGAGTTAGTGAGAGTGCAGTGACCCCCATGGGTGCCATTTCTCAAATATTACAACTTTTGCAAACACATCTCCAAATTCTATTTACAGTACAATGGCTCACTGGTAGGAAAATGGATGCTCAGCATGTGATTTGGTATTTTCTACAAAGTGCAACAAATATTTACTTCATTTGTGAGCTTATAGATCTCATACTCTTAACGTTCACAATCGTGGTGATGTTCTGAAAACAACAACTTATAATTTTGATTTTGATATAATGGAAAGCTTCTGCATTTAAACACACACAATCAATTTCTTTAGTGCATTTAGTTGAAATCAAGGGTTTCATAGTAGAAATTGAAGTAAAGTACTTCAGAAATTGCAGGATGCTTACCACTATCTCTGGTTTTAACTGCCCAGTTTAAATAGCTATTATGAAATCTGAAATTACAATAAATCTTGATTCTTCTTATCTTCAGGTACTATGTATGCTAATTTCAAGCAAAAGCTGGGAATTTTCTGGGAAGAATGATGCTGTCATGAAACACACCAATAATATAATTTTGAGTTGAAAGGTGACTCTACTTTCAGAATACTGAATGTGGAAAGCTTGTTATAAGAGTATCACCTAACATAATCCAAATACAGCAGACCTTGTATTCCTCTCTGTCCTACTGCCTCAATTCCATAAACTCCATATTAATAACATCTCACAAGTTATTGTGAGAGTAAGCAAAAGCCACACTCTTTTTATAGTGTATGCCCGAAATGTTTTAATTGCATTGCCATTTAATTGTATTCCCCTTTTATTAATGAAACAATGCCATACCTTCTTTCCACAGTCAAGACCACCGTATCCACTTCTACAAGCACAAACATTTGGTTGGATGCATCGGCCTCCAAACAGGCATTTTGGTTCACAAACAGCTGTGAGAAAAACAACACATTTGTATTATTTCTAAACTTACACAGATGTAAATTACAATGTTAAACATGGTTTTCCTTTGAATCACTTATGGCCTCCATCTTCATGTTTCCAGAAGCAAGTGCAAATGTGGCTTTTCTGGAAGGTCTTTGTAGTTAATTGTATTTAGCAATATGCCTTCTTATAATTCTGATTTTTTAGCTTTGTATTCTTAGTTAATAATATCAATTGGATTTTGGACAATGCTTTAACATGACAAACATTCAAGTTTATGCTTCAACCGCTGATGCAGAAGAAGACGAGGTTGATAAGTTTTATAATCAACTTCAATTTCGCATTTCACAACTTCACATTTTGATTCTTACTATGTTACAGAGCATCTGATTATGACATCAAATATGTAAACAAGCTAACTACACTACTAACATGGGCAGCATCCTGCCCACATGCTTTTATCTTTCTTGGTGACTTCAATCTACCTCATATTGACTGGACCCTAATGAATGTACAACTGAACCCATACACGCAACCTTCTACAATGCTGTTACAAATCTGGGACTGGAACAACTAGTAACCAACAACACTAGACTAAACAACTGCCTCGATCTCATCTTCTGCAATAATTTAAATTTAATTTATGGAATACAAACTAAAGAATCCTTTTCCAGCAGTGACCACAATACGATTGGCTTTTGTCTCAACATACGCCCACACAAAAACCATCACAATGATGTAATCCCCAACTATAACTTCAAAAAAGGCAACTATGATCTTATAGACAACGATCTCTCATCCCTTGATTGGCAATCTCTATTCACTGGATGCAATACTGTTGAAGACCATAACAACATATTTTTTCTTGAAGTTAAAAGAGTCGTCAAACTATATGTACCAACAACAACTCCACCCCCCCCCCAAAAAAAAAAAAAACCAGATTACTCATAACAATAAAGAAACTTCAATCCAAAAAGAGATCACTCTGGTGAAAAAACAAATCTGGTCACGTTGCCAATTTCAAAAGCCGATACAAAAATTTATGCCACCAGATAAAAACTGAATGCACCAATTATCACATTAAACAAGAGGAAAACCTTCTATGCACCAATTCCACCTGTGTTCTTTACAATTTTGTAAACAACAAACCAAAAGACTTAAGGTCCATCCCACTCCTGATAGGACCTAATGGTAAAGACTGCAATGATGACACCATTAAAGCCAACATTTAACACATTCTTTGGCTCAGTATTTGTAAACAGCAATGGATGATGCCCAGTATTTCCTAGCCAAACCACAGACAACTACAATGATCTAATACATATTGATTTTACAGAAGACAATGTTAAAAAAGCACCACACAATCTAAAACCATCTCTGTCTATTGGATTAGATGGAATATGTGTCTACTTAAAAAAGCTATCCACTGCCATAGCCGAACCACTAAGCATAATCTTTGAAAAATCTTTCAGGACCAGCTCCTTGCCTAACCTATGATCACAAGCCACGGTTTATCCCATCTTCAAAAAGGGAGACCCCAGCCTAGTTGAAAATTACAGACCAATCTCCTTATGCTGCGTCACCTGCAAAGTCATGCAATCATAAAGGACCTTGGAATACTCATCTCTAATGATCTAAGTGCTAGAGCCCACTATAACTACATAGCCAAAAAGGCATTAAGAGTTGCTAACCAAACCCTATGTAGCTTTTTCTCTGGAAATATCACACTGCTAACTAGAGCGTACAAAACATTTGCTAGACCAATACTTGAATACAGCTCATCAGTCTGGAACCCACATTACGTATCTGATATTAACACAGTTGAGAAAGTCCAGAAACATTTCACAAGAAGAGTTCTCCACTCCTCTACTCATTGTAGAATACCTTATGCCACCAGACTTGAAATTCTAGACTTAGAAAATCTTGAATTATGCCGTCTTTGGTCTGATCTAAGTATGGTATATAAAATCATACATTGCCATGTCCTATCTGTCAATGAATACTTCAGCTTTAACCATAACAACACAAGAGCACACAATAGATACAAACTCAAGGTTAACCACACCAAACCTGATTGCAGGAAATACGACTTCAGCAACAGAGTGGTCAATGTCTGCAATACTCTACCTGACTCTGTGGTTTCTTCACCAAACCCCAAAAACTTTAATCTTAGATTGTCTACTATTGTCCTCACCCCTTTCCTAAGAGGTCTGTAGGGAGTGTACATAAGCGCACCAATGTACCTACCATTCCTGTCTGTTGTTTCTTTTATTTTTCTTATATGTACCCATTTCATGTATTTATAACTATGTATGTACTTATATCTATTATCTTGTAAGTGATTGACAAATCAAATCAAATAAATAAATAAATTTGAGATCGAAGAATCTGCAAGGAGGATGTGCTGCTTGAGACTAGAGACTGGAATGCCAAACTTGGAAATATGCAGTGATTCACTTAATAATAGTGGTAAGAAATGTTGTAAAATGGGGCAAAATTCACTTAACAACTCTCTTGCTTAGCAAGAGAACTTTTGGGCTCAGTTGTGGTCATAAGGCAAGGACTATCTGTAGTTGGGTACTGAAGCAGGGGAACAACCTATTAATTTTTGCTCCTCCAGCAATTTCTTCATAGCTAACACTATCTTCAAATGACTGAAACATATATGGACGTCACCAGATGAAATACAAAGAAACCAGATGAACTAAATCATTTGTGTCAAACTTGATCACATCACATGACATATCACGATGTATCATGACTTTTTTGCCTTTGCAGAGCCAGGGTGAGCATGGCCTGTACATGATGAATCCGGCCTATGGGCCATCAGTTTGACACCTCTGGACTAAAAGGAAGTAGGAAGATCCCAATTAGAGCATCAAAGACTGTGAAACAAATCATGAATTGCTCATGTGCCATTTCAGGTTAAGTTAAGGAAGAAGGAAAACCAGTTAATTTCTCTGATATGAACATATATAATAGCTGTTCTTCAAGGAGAATCTCAGGAATCCTTTTAAAGTCCTGAACATCAGCGTTAGAGAATCAAAAGAACTATGGAATGAACTTAGAGATGTCATAGAGATGAAGGTGGATTTTTTGTTGTTGTCAAAAATGGAAGAAAAAAAAAACAGAAAAAAGCAAACTGGATGTTGGTACAGACCAGAACTTTCCAAAAGAAGAGAAGCCAAAGCCAAGAAAGACAATCATCTACTCAGGATCTAGGAAAGAACTTAACAAAGAATCAGAGAGATTTGTGAGAATTGTTCTCTCCTATTGTGAGTCTCTTCATACTTTACTTCCATTGACACTTATCTGGACTGTTAGTCAAGGGTTACTGTTATTCATTATGTCTGTACAAATCTCTCTCTCTCTCTCTCTCTGTCTGTCTCTCTGTCTCTCTCTCTCTCTCTCTCTCTCTCTCTGTGTGTGTGTGTGTGTGTGTGTGTGTGTGTGTGTAGAGAATTGCTTTTCTGGATAGAAATTCTTTATCCTGTTTTATCCTGTTTTATCCTGTTTTATCCTGTTTTTATCCTGTTTTTTCATGTTTTATTCTCGTCTTTATCCTATTGACATAATGGTTAAAATCATAGAAGAATGCTACTTCTCTATGAGAAAGATACAAGTATTTGATATATGTTAGTTAATGGGCTTAGGCTGACCTTTTCAACTGCAGCAAATGTAGAGGTGTATTTGAAATGGGATAAATACAACAACAACAATGGCAACTATTTCTTTTTACAATAGTCAGATTTCTGTGAACAATGGAAGTGAGTAGAGTAGACAAGGACTGTGAAATTGAGCGAAATCTTTCTAACTACACTGGCAACAAATGGATGTGAATCACAGTAAAACTAGCTGCACCGAAATTATTGACACTGATGGAAACCAAAACTTCTCAAATATTTTTTTCTATTGTGAATCCTGCACTTTGCAGGATTTTTCTTGTTATACCCTTATGAAAGCAGTGCCATTCCATTTTTTATTTCTTTGATCCTGAGTAGTAAACAGTGTGATCTTCTGATTGAGAGTGTCCAATTCCTGTCTATCTCAGTTTGTTGATACCTAGGATGTAATGTAATTATGTAGAGATAGTCCTCAACTTACAATTCATTTAGTTTTGTTCAAAGTTACAACATTGAAAAAAGTGTTTTATGACTGTTTTTCACATTTATAACCATTGCAGCATCCCCATGGTCATGTGATCAAAATTCAGATTCATGGCAATTGGCTTATATTTCTGATGGTTACATGTCTTGTGATCATGTGATCCCATTTTGTGATCTTCTGACAAGCAAAGTCAATGGAGAAGCCAGATTCATTTGACAATAATGTTACTGATTTAACAACTGCAGTGATTCACTTAACAACTGTGACAAGGAGGTTGAAAATGGGCCAAAATTCACTTAACAAATGTCTCGCTTAACAACAGAAATTTTGGTCATATGTTGAGGATTGCCTGTAATCTTTTACTGTGTTCAGCTTTCCCATGTTCATGCTTTCCATGTTCACACCCTTAATTCTTTCATTGCAGCTTCAGATTTTTTTGCATGGTGACATCATCAGCGACTGAACTTTAATGTAGCCACATCATAACCCCATTGTTGCTCTGAAAGATCCTCAGGATATCAACAGTAGTATCTTGGGTGTCACTTGACCTGAGCAGCCTATCACTTAGCAATATATGGCCAAATAATTTCGCATTTCCTATCCATAAAGGTTATTTTAAAATTAAATTACAGGCGTGCCATCCTGTAATTGCCATCTCCTGCATAGTAAATGAAGTGATGTTCATGCAGCATTGTCCTATATCACTGCTATGCAATAGAGGTGCCTGTTTGCATTAGCAAAACAGCTGTGATGACCTTCGCACCTCAAATCATCCTGCTGGAGTTATGTACTCCAGGCGTTCTTCATTTATCTCTCCCAATAGTGTGTCTCCTGGCAACAATGAGTTAGCACACCGGCAAGAAAAAAAACAAAGACAAGTTCCAAAGAGCCAAAAATCCAAATAGCTATTACAAAAAAAAGTAAACTGATGAGGAGGGGTAGCACAGCTTAGAAAAATTAAAAAGAGCACTCTGTACTTTGTTTAATTATCCAAGGCTCTTGTTATAACTTTCTTCTCCAAAGACTTATCACCTTTTCTTTTCCTATAAGCTTCATCACCAGACTCCAGCTGTTGATGGAGACCCAGAAGAGTACCTGCACTAATACTCTCTCATGCTCTTCCCTCTATCTTATCAAACAGGCAATGTCCTTGAAAAGAAGTCTCAGTTATTTCTCAGCTTTGTCTGGTCAAAAGAGAAATAAAATATTTCCAAGCCTCTAGTTGGCAGTGTTACAAAGTTTCTTTAGCTTTCACATTCCCCCTCCTTTTCCAAGTAAAATATAATAAGAATTAATTAAAAAAAGAAAAAGATATTTTAAAAAAATAACTAAAAGGGAGTCTCTGGCTTAAAACATTATAAAGCCAAAAAGGAGAAAAGAAGAGGTAAAAAGAAGAGAAAAAAAAACAGTCCAGTTTCAAAATATAAAATAATGTGTAGAAAATCCAGCAATGAGAAAAATAGAAATAAAAATATTACTTTGACATTCCTGTTTAAAATCACCACTTAATCACTTCTGTCAAAACTTTTACAGATTCTTTCTTTTCCTTAGAGTGTCCTTTCAAATCTTAAAATAAAGAAAAAGTTCTCACCAAACTAGCACACTCTCTCTTTCCGTTCTCTTTCGTTTCGGAGCTGTCCCAACTTCAGCAGCTTTAATGGCTGCCTCTTTGCCACTGGCAAAAAGATCTACTGGATCTACTAGGGACTTTGCGATATCCCTGGGATCGTCAGGATGCGCTCTTTACATTCACCATCTCTTCAAGACTGTTTAGATCCACTAAACGTCCAGGAGCAAAGATATCGGCAGCGATCTCAGACCTCCAAGATTGCATGCCATATCGTCATGATGCCAGCTCCACCCTCCTTGTTTTTTTTTCTTGCCTTTGGAAGTTAAATTTCTACGCTTGCTTTTTATTTTAAAGGAAAAGCTTTAGTAGCATTGTTTCCTTTCTTTTTCTTTTTAAGGAAGTAGCCTTTTCTCTCTCTCTCTCTCCCTTTCTGGTATTTTTGTCTTTCCATCTACCTTTCATATTGGTTTTTTTTTGTTTATTTTTATGCATCCTTTTATATTTGAGACATCTTAATTGGATTGGATTAAGGTGTTGAAGAACCTGAAGAATTTTTCCTTTCTTTTTGAAGCCTTTTATTCTTCACTTTTTTGCCTTTTTTAGGTTTTTACAACTTTTTCTTCTTTGTGTGTGTTTATGGTCTTTTCCTTCATTTTTGAATTTTTACTGTTATCTAACCAACCAATTGGATTAAGGTATACAAGAACCTGAAGAAATTTTATTATTATTATTTTATTATTATTATTACTATTTGGCTTTTTTTTTTCTTTTTTCTTACTATTTTTATTTGGAACTCCAATTGGTTATTTCACAATTGGATTAAGGTCCAGAAGAACCTGAAGATTTTGAATTGCTCAAAATGACTAGGAAATTAACAGCTCCTGGCCCCTCAACTTCTACTTCTTCCTCTCCACCATCTGGAGGACAATGTTCAATACAGACAATGTTAAGGCAAGAAAAAGAACAAAAAAAAGTGACCCTGCAGATGATTATGCAAGGAATTCAAAATATTCAAACAAGATCAGAGAATATTGAAAAGAGAATAGAGAACATTGAACAAACAGGGAAAACTGATGAAAAAGTGGAGAAGATCCAACAAATGATGATGAAGTATGATGAGAAACTCCAAAAAATTGAAGAAGAAGATAAACAAAGAGACAAGAAGATTGGAGACATTGATAACAGATTAACTGTGGTTGAACAAGATAAAAGTGGTATGCTGAGATGGGAGATGGACAGATCAGGATTTTATCTAAGATTCCAAAACATAGAGGAAGAAAAAGGACAAAATCTAGCTGAGATAATGATAGAAATATTGGCTGAAGCTTTGAAAATAACTGAAGAGAAGATGATGGATAGAATGGATGAGATTTATCGAGTCTTCACAAGATATGCAATGAGAAATAGCTTACTAAGAGAAGTTCACATCAGATTTACAAAGAAAGCCATTAAAATGCAAATATTGCAAGTGGCAAGAGAGAAAACATTGAAATACAAAGATAAGGAGATTGTGGTCTTCAAACAATTACCCAGAAGAGTGAGAGAGATGAGAAGAGAATACCGATTCTTGACCAAATTGCTACTTAAAAAAGAGGTGAATTATAGATGGCTGATTCCAGAAGGTTTAATATTCACATGGCAAGAACAGAGATATAGAATTGACTCAATTGAGAAAGATGAATAATTTTACACAGAATTTTTCAGAGAGGAGGAAGAGGCAGAAAAAGAAATTTCACGAATTGAATTTCAAGAAGACTGCCAAATGCCGACTGAAAAAGAAGAAGGTGCAGTAGGTGGAAAGGAGGAAGCCAAAGAACAACGTGAACCAAGATCCATGAGAGCTGTCAAACCTAACTACAAAATATAACCATGGAAGAGAAAAAAATTGATTACAATTAATATAAATGGACTTAACTCAGCCGTTAAAAGAAGGAAAACCTTCCATAAATTAGAGAAATTAAAATTTGATATAATCTGCCAACAAGAAGTACATATTAAAAAACAATATGAACTGTTGATACAGCCAAAATTAGGGAAAATATTTACTTTCTTGACACAATGTAAGAAAAGAGGAGTGGTTTTATATATTAAAGAGACCATCCCAGCGAAATTGATTTATACTGATGACGATGGAAGAATATTAATGGTGGAAATAATGGACAATAACACGAAAACACTCCTGATTGCAATTTATGCCCCGAATGACAATCAAGGATAATTCTATAAAAAATTACATATGAAAATATTTGAACTGGACTATGCTAATATAGTTAAGATGGAAGATTTTAATAGAATTGTAGACAACAAACTGGACTATATAGCACAGAAAACAACAAAGCAAAATAGAAAGACTCTCCTTAAATCCTTTTTTTAAATGGTAGATGAAATAAACTTAAAAGATCCATGGAGAGAAAGAAATGCTAAAACTAAACAATATACCTTCTACTCAAATAAACATTTATCATGGTCCAGAACAGATATGATAAGGATGTCAACAGAATTGTTAACTAATATTCAAGAAATAAATATTGAAACAAGTACTTGGGCAGATCACAATCCAATGACAATTAAATGGAAAGGACAAAGAGGAAGATCTAGATGGATGTTAATTAATACTATTTTAAAGGAAAAAGACTTCACATAGTGGATGGAGAAAGAACTGGCTTTTTTCTTTAGAGAAAACAAAAAAGAAGATACATCAATCCAGAATGTATGGGATACAATGAAGGCATATGCCAGAGGCTTGATAATGGACCATACAAGGAAAAGAAATACCATAAAAAGATTTGCCTCTAAGGCATTAGAGGATGAGAATAAAGGACTTGAAAAAGAGCTACAGAAAACACCACCAAAAAAAGGACATTAAGTTAAAAATGGACATAACCAAACATAAAATGAGTCTAATAGAAAAAGAAGAATTAGCACAAAAAATTAGAGGTGCTAAACAGAACTACTTTGAAGATGCAAATAAACCAGGTAG
The DNA here is from genome assembly GCA_015471245.1 of Laticauda colubrina. Lineage (NCBI taxonomy): Eukaryota > Metazoa > Chordata > Lepidosauria > Squamata > Elapidae > Laticauda > Laticauda colubrina. Next base: position 5,387,767 of record BLBF01000032.1, on the reverse strand, counting down.
ATGGTTAGTATATAAATTGAGAAAGGAGAAAGAATCAAGGAAAATATTGCAATTAATCGATGATCAAGGCCAAGTTTGCTATAGTAGTAAAAAGAAAAAGGAAATCATTCGAGACTATTATGGAAACTATACACACAAGAGAATATTGATGAGGAAAGAGTTAAACAGTATTTACAGAATGCTAATTTACCCCAGATACCTAAAGAGATTGAAACAATGTTAGAAAGCGATATAACGATGATGGAGTTAACTGAAGCACTCAAGAAGCAAAATAATGGAAAGGCACCAGGCCCAGATGGACTTCCGGCAGAATTTTACAAACATTACAAGAATCATTGAATTTTCCATTGCTAGAAGTTATGAATGAAGTTATGTTAAAGAAGAGGATACCTAAATCATGGTCAGAAGCTTATATCACACTTGCTCCAAAAGAGGAGACTGATTCATTACAAAACAAGAACTATAGACCTATTTCCTTACAAAATGCAGATTATAAAATTTTTGCTTCAATATTGGCAGAAAGACTTAAAAAATATTTAAATAATTTTATCCATCCTGATCAAAATGGATTTCTGCCAAAGAGACAAATTAAAGACAATATGAGAGTAATCTTGGACACTTTGGAATATGATGAGGCTCATCCTGAAAAACAAATGGCTCTGATATTTCTAGATGCACAGAAGGCATTCAGTAATGTGAATTGGCAATTTACGTTATTACTGCTGGAACAGATGGGCTTTGCTAGAAAATTTATTCAAGCAATAGAAGTGATATATCATAAGCAAACGGCAAAGGTAATGACAGAGGGAGAACTGATAGACTCTATCGATATAGAAAAAGGAACAAGATAAGGGTACCCACTATCACCTCTGTTGTTTGTGTTAACTTTGGAAGTGCTAAATAGAAATATTAGAGATGAAAAGAATATAAAAGGGATGAATATTAAAAAGGAAGAATTTAAGTTGCAAGCATTTGCAGATGATCTGGTTTTCATCTGAGAAGATCCACCAGAAACAGCATCAAAATTGATAGAAAAGATAGAGACATAGGGAAAGGTGGCTGGTTTGAAAATAAATAAAGATAAGACAAAGATCTTGACAAAGAATATGCTATCATGACAAAAGGAAGAACTGGCAGACTTACTGAAATTTCAGGTTACGAATAAGATCAAGTACTTGGGGATATACTTGACAGCAAGATGCAGTACAATAAAAGAGAATAATTATGTCAGACTTAAACAACAGATAGTGCTTGATTTGCCAAAATGGGAAAATTTACAACTGTCATTAATAGGGAGAATATCAACAATCAAAATGAATATATTACCGAGAATTTTATATTTGTTTCAAACAATTCCAATTAGGCTTGGAAAATACTACTTTGCAGACTTAAATAAAATTGTATTGAAATATATATGGCAAGGTAAGAAAGTGATAATAAAGTTAAAACTTTTGCAAGATGCTAGAATAAGAGGAGGATTTGGTTTGCCAGATTGGGAGTTGTATTACCAGGCTACAAATTTGATGTGGGTTAAAGAATGGATAACGTTAAGAAATACTAGGTTGTTGCCATTAAAAGGACATGATCTGTTGTTGGGGTGGCATGTTTTTTTATGGTATAAAGGAACTAAAGCCCCTGTCACACAGCACCAACAGATGGAAAGAGAATGTAAAATGGAGAGAAACACTTACCATCCGTTGGTTAACGTGATGCATCCGTTCTGTACTCACTGCATCCGTTTTTCATACTCTCTATCCATCCAGCATCCAACTACTGAGATTTCATCCACTCAAAATGTTTTGAGCTGCACAAAACTTTTTGAGCGGAAAAAGTATCCAACGCGTCTGTTCTAAATCCGCTACGCATATGGGGAACATCCGTTATACGTCTGTCATCATCCGTTACGCATCCGCTATATCCACTAGGCATCCGCTGCGCATCCACGCAACTCACATCTGCTCCAGCGGAAAACAGACACAGGGAGGAAGCAGAACGGACGTGCAGCGTTAGTAGCACGGACGTAGAAAGGATGAAAAGGGATGCAGCTCGCATACAAAGCATTAAAACGGTAAAAAGGTTCATATAGGGGACATATCATGGATATTTAGGATGTCTGCTGGATGTCTAGAGGATGCAAAAGGACACCTAGCGGAAAACCTATATTTCCTATAAAAAGGGGGAGAAATCACCTGGATCTCACTTTCAGTCCAGCAGCCCTGCTGTGCAGACCTCTTCAGCCTTGCTCTTGCTCTCCCACAGCATCCAGTCATCTCCACCATGGATCATCACACACTGCTTTTGGTAGCCACCATTGTTCTTCAACAGTGCGAAGCCATCTACCGGCTCTTTCACCTGTTCTACGCGAAGAAAAGGAGGTGTCCAAGAAGTGTCTGGGTCCGAAGATGGATCGTGAGAAGAGCCAAGTATGGACTGTATAACAAGCTGATGGTGGAGCTGAGGAATGAAGACCCTCGTGCATTCCAGAACTTCATAAGGATGCTGCCAGCCATGTTTGACGAAGTTGTGGAACGGCTGAGACCCAGGTTGACCAAGGCAAACACCAACGTCTGGCCCAGCCTGGACCCTGGGCTGAAGGTGGCACTGACTCTGCGCCACCTGGCCTCTGGGGCCACGTACAGGAGCATGCAGTACGCCTGGAGGGTGCCACACAACACCATCAGCATTGTGGTCAGAGAAGTGGTGCAGGCCATCATCGAAGAATACCTGGAGGAGCTCCACCAGTGCCCCTCCACTGAAGAAGGCTGGAAGAAAGTTGCAGAACAGTGGTATCAGAAGTGGAACTTCCCCCACACTGTTGGAGCCATAGATGGCAAGCACATGGCCTGCAAAGCTCCAGCCAAGTCAGGGTCCACTTATCACAACTACAAGGGCTTCTTCAGCATCATCCTCTTCGCCATGGTCGATGCTGACTACAAGTTCATGTACATCGATGCTTCAGGCAATGGGTCATCTTCAGATGCCCAGGTATACAACACCAGTCACCTCAAGGAGGGGCTGGAACGAAACCTCATCATGGGCTTCCCAGATCCAGACCCCCTGCCCAACGACACACAAGATGTGCCCTACTTCATCGTGGGTGATGACACCTTCTTCCTCAGAACCTACCTCATGAAGCCCTACACTTCCAGATGCCTCACCCGTGAAGAGAGTATCTTCAACTACAGGCTGTCCAGGACAAGGCGGGTGATGGAGAATGCCTTTGGCATCCTGGCCAACACGTTCCAGGTACTTCTTACCACCATGCAGCATCGCCCACAGACTGTGAGGAACATCGTGGAAGCTTGCTGCATCCTACACAATCTCATGCGCACCCACTACCCAGTGTTGCAGAACCGACTCATGGACCTCCAACAAGGCAATGGGGACTTGGAACCTGGTGAATGGAGGCAAGGGTGAAACCTGATAGACACTCTGAATGTGCAAGGCCCCAACAGAGCCTCACGTGAAGGGAAGGAGCAGCGCAACCTCCTGAGACACTGGTGCAACTCCCCAGCTGGAGCAGTGGAGTGGCAAGACAGGATGGCAGATGCTTAATGGATGCTTCCTTCAGCCTGTCTCATTACACTGATGAGATTCTGCCATGTATGTTGAGTGGCCCTACAATGAACAGGGCATTTAATAAAGAGTTGTGTTCATGTTGAAATGTGTTGATGAATGATTACATTGTTATTCATAATAAAGGGCCATAGGTATGGCACCTGGGAGGGTGGACCATACAGTCCCACTATGCTTGCACTGGAGGTTTATCTATCCCACAGCTATTACCCATCCCACAGCTATTACCCATCCCACAGGTATCCCTGCCCATCCCACAGCGATTACCCATCCCACTCATCCCTGCCCATCCCAGAAGCATACAAATGCTTAAACCATTTCTAAAAGTTTCCACCAATCAGTTTATTGAAAAAAAGAACTGAACCAAGTGTGTGAAGCAAAATAATCTTTATTAATAACAAACTGTAAAAGAAAATGACCCAAGTGTCCCAAGCAAAGATAAAGTCATCAGGTAGCAACCCAGTCTCTGGCACTCTTCTCAGTCACTCTGAGGAGTGCCCATAGTCTCAGGGGTGAAGGGTCCATGTGCGGTGGAAGTGGCTGCTGCTGGAGTGCTGGTCTGGGGCGCCATTGGGGTGCCTGGCCCCGAGAGGACAACAGGGGATGGTGTGTGGAGGAAGCTCTCAGACAGCTGGCTCAGTCCTGTGATGTTGAGAGCCCCTTCCTCCAGGACATGGGGGGTCAGTCCCAAGACTGATAACAGATGTTCTGAGGCCGGGCTTGACTGTGGGGTGGAGGAAGGAGGAGTGTAGTGGGGATGTCTGGTCTGCAGGTGAGCGAGGTGAGGCGTGGGTGGCATCTGTGCCGTGGGTGACATCTGTGGTGTCGGTGGCACCGGTGGCATTGGTGGCACCAGTGGCATACGATGAACCTGTGCCTGGACTGGGAAGGGCTGCCTGTGCTGCTGGAGCTCCTGAGAGCTGTAGCCTTGGTAGGTAAGGGCCTGTGGAAAGCCTTGGAAGGACTGTGACATCACCTGGGGTGGAGGAGCAGACCTGGACTGGGTGGGAGCAGGTTCAGCTGGGTCTGGAGGGTTGTGCAGAAGACCGGTGATCCTGTCCTTGATCACCTGGGACTGTGATTTGGACATGTCCATGAAGGTCTGTTTGACGTAGGTGAGGAAGGACTTGCGGTTTGAGGATGGTATGTCTGTGTGTACCAGCTGAGAGAGGAGATCTACGCTGCTTTTCATGGTGTCCCTGATCTCCAGCAGGACAGTGTGGCTCTGCCCCTCCGGCTGCCTGAGAGAGAGGGTTGTCAGAGGGGTTGCTCCTTGGTGGCAGATCTCACCCTCCAAGAAGCTGCACTTGGCCCTCATGTAGGTCTCCCGGTCCGTCAGCTTGACCGTGGCCTGGCCAGATTTCTTGAGGTGCAGCTTCCTGTACCAGGTGTGCATGTGCTTCCACCAGCCGAGGAGCACCTCCGAAGTGTAGCCCAGGCTCTCTGCCTTCTCTCTCCAAGCAGCCTGCTTTCTTTTGGTGTCTCGATAGAGCCTGTGTCCATTCCGCCATAGATACTCGTTCTCCCTCAGCCATTCCAGCACCTCATCCTCATGTTCCTCTTCGATGGAGTATTGACTCCTCTCCTGTTCACGCGTATGCCTCTTCTTCCCTCTGGCAGGACCATCTGGGCCCTCATCAGAGGGGCTTCGAGGTTGTAGGGGCTACTCAACCACACCACCACCACCACTACCACTAAAAACAACAGTAGCAGCAAAAGCAGGACCAGCAGGACCAGCAGGACCAGCAGCACCAGCAGCACCAGCAGCACCAGCAGCACCAGCAGCACCAGGAGCACCAGCAGCACCAGCAGCACCAGGAGCACCAGCAGGACCAGGAGCACCAGGAGCACCAGGAGCACCAGCAGGACCAGCAGGACCAGTAGGACCAACAGGACCAGGAGCAGCGCCAGCAGAGTAAGCACTAGCAGAAACCCCAGCACCAGGAGCAGCGCCAGCAGAGTAAGGCCCAGCAAAAGCCCCAGCACCAGGAGCAGCGCCAGCAGAGTAAGCACCAGCAGATGCACCAGCACCAGGAGCAGTGCCAGCAGAGTAAGCACCAGCAGAAGCACCAGCACCAGGAACAGCGCCAGCAGAAGCACCAGCACCAGAAGAGTCAACCCGAGCAGCAGAAGCCCCAGCAAAAGCAGAGTCAGGGCCAGGGGGTGGGATGGTGGCCCTGTCCTTCTTTCCAGGGCTGGCAGCAGATGGCACAGGCTTCCTCTTCTTCCCCATGGTTGTTGGCTGGCTGGAGCTGTGTCTGGCAGCAGGTCTTTCCTCTGAATGGTGACCTGCTTGCGAGCTGCTTCCCTTTATATCCGCGGGGCTGACATAATGCATCCTCCCCGCATGCGCAGTGAATGCTTTGCATCTTCTAGGCATCAGCTAGGCATCCGCTAGGCTTCCGTGATGCATCCGCTGTATCCGCTCAGCATCCGCTCTGCATCCGTTCCTTCCGTTGCGCGTCTGCTTCGCTGTGCTCCCCCGGAAGCCCTGCGGATGTGCCATCCACTTCTATCCGCTAGGCTTCCATGGAGCATCCACTTTACATCCTGGCTACATCCTCCCCCCATCCGTTCCTTTCCGTTGTCCGCTCTGCTTATGCAAATTCGGGGCACTTTTGAGAGCGGAAAACAACGGATGATAATTTTCTTGTCCGCTGTGTCCTTTTTACATACGTTTTGCATCTGTCGGCCTATGTGACAGGCCCTTTAAAAACAGGGATATTTTAGAAGACATTATATATGGAAGTCTCTGTGGTTAAACTGGGAGAAGATTAAAAGACAATGTTATTTGAAAATTCCAGTCTGGTTTTTGAATATTGAAACATTTTGTTATCCTATAATATACAAAAAGGAACAAACAGTTAGATATGGTGAAATATTGAATGAAAAGTGTGAACTTAAATCTATACAAAAACTAGAGGAACAAGGTATAAAGATGAATTGGTTTTCATATGTGCAAATACATTCAAGGTATGATAAAGATTGTAAAACAGAAGGTTTCTGTGATAAACTGACTGACTTAGATAAGATTTTGACAGCTACTGATGAAAAGGTGATTAAAAAATTATATGGATACTTATTAGAAACTAAACTAGAAGAAGAACATGTTAAAGAAACTATGATTGCTTGGGGGAAGAATTTTGAATATGGGTTTGATTTAGAGCAGGGGTCCCCAACCACCGGGCCCCGGACTGGTGCGGGTCCGTGGATCATTTTGTATCGGGCCGCAAAGAATGAATAATTGTGATTAAAATGTATATAAAAATATGTTTTTAGTAAAGAAATAGTAAAGAAGCCCTTTACTATTGGGGAAGAATTGATTTTGCCAGTCCTTGAAAAAGTGTTTCTGTGTGAAACTCGTCCCTAGTACAAAAAAGGTTGGGGAGCACTGATTTAGAGAAATGGCAAAAATTGTGGTCTCAAAATTATAAAATGACAATGTCAACAGCATATAAAGAAAATTTGTATGAGATGTTTTACAGGTGGCATTTTTCCCCAACAAGGATAGCAAGAATGTTCAAGAATAAATCCAAAAATGTTGGAAATGTCATCAGACACTTGGCTCATATTTCCATATGTGGTGGACTTATGCGGATGCTAAAAATACTGGAACCACACGTGGTTGGAAAAAATTACAAAAAAACATATAGATTTGAAACCAGAGATATTTTTATTGGGAATTTTACCTGAAACATACAGCAAAGACTTGAAATACCTGATTGTAAATGTATTAACGGTGGCTAGGATTGTATTTGCTAAAAACTGGAAAAATGAGAAAATACCATCACAGGAGGGAATCATTAAGAAAATATTGGAATGTGCTGAAATGACTAGATTGACATTTGAAATTAGAGAACAAGATGATAAACACTTTTATAAAATTTGGGATTTATTCTATCAATGGTTAGATAATAAACCATGGTAATGAAATATGTAGACTTTTAGAAAATAATAAATATATAAAGATGTGTTTTTTTGCTTGTCATATGTACAAAATGATTCTAGGATAGATCTGGGATGATAATATGAATTGTCATAAAACTAATTAAGTAAAATATGATCATTTTGTAAAACATGAATGAATAAAAGTGTAGTCAAAATATTGGTTAATAATGATATTAATGTATTTAATATTTTATTGAAAATATGAGATTATATACAATGTAATTATAATTGAAGACTATGAAACGGAAGCACAAAACAATGTGTAAACCAACTGGCACACTGTATGTATATATATGGACGATGACTTGATGTTTTTATGTTTTGTTTGTTTATGTTTATTTTGAAAACCAATTTTTTTTTAATGAGTTAGCACACTGGATTTTGAGGGATAGGGAAAAAGAAATTGGGCAAGCATACAACATGATTTCATTTCAGCTTGAAAGAGTTGAAGGTGACATGGAGTTTGCTTGGATTTCATCAGGGTATCTACAAGCAAACTGTTGCACCATCTACCTCATAGTTGGAAGGAACTGATACCAACTTAAGGCCCTGTCACACTGCCCAACGGATGCAAAACGTTTGTAAAAAAGACACAGCGGACGAGAAAAATGTTCCATCCATTGTTATCCGCTCTCAAAAAGGGCAAAAATTTGCATAAACAAAGTGGATAACACGGAAAGGAACAGACGGGGGGAGGACGCAAGGCGGATGGAAAGCGGATGCGGAACGGAAGCCTAGTGGATGGAAGTGTATGAGAGTGGATAGGTCCCCTCTGTGAACGTTTTTTCTGTTTTAAATGCTTTCTTTGCGAGCTGCATCCACTTTCATCCTTTCTGCATCCGTGCTACTAACGCTGTGCATCCATTCTGCGTCTGTTCCGCTTCCTCCCTGCGTCCGTTTACCGCTGGAGCGGATTTGAGTTGCGCGGATGCGCAGCGGATGCCTAGCGGATATAGCAGATGCGTAATGGATGACGATGGACATATAACGGATGTCCACCGTATGCCTAGCGGATGCAGAATGGACACATTGGATACATTTTCCACTCAAAAGTTTTGAACAGCTCAAAACCTTTTGAGCGGATGAAATGTCAATAGACGGATGCTGGACGGATAGAGAGGAAACAAAACAGAGGCAGTGAGTACAGAACAGAAGCATCGCGTTAACCAACGGACGGCAAGCTTTTTTTAACATTTTACATCCTCTTTCCATCCGTTGGTGCAGTGTGACAGGGGCTTAAGTCTCTTTCTACACTAATACCTGTAGATGTTTTGACCTTAAAGCATCTATTTGGCTTCTCTGTCTCTGAACTGAAAAGAGAAAGCAGGTCATCATTTCTTTAAAAAAAAAAGTATTCTTCACATCAACATTTCTCAATAACATGATTACAAAATAAAAGAAGTATAGACTGAAGCAGTAGCTGAAAGCAGCAGAAACATAAAAAAATATAAGGGATTGAAGAACTGCTGCAGGAAATTGTTCTTTCCTCGTGCTGGGCCAAACAATGCTAGAGCACTTCAAGCTGGATTGCACAGCCCTTCCGCTGCTGCCCTCAATAAGCACTCAAAACTTAAGAAGTGTTGTTGCAAAGCAAACCATCTATTACACTTCATTCTGTAGGCTTGGAGTTGGAAGATAGAGAGAGATGATGGTTCATCAGTTTTGTTTCTCTGATTCAAAGGCCTTGCCAAATGTAGCATGTCCATTGCATCTGTCCATTGCGTTTGCATCTGAGTTCTGAGCAGCTGAAGAAAAAAATAAAAGGAATGCAAAGAGGATAGCAGGAACCAGTGAGGATGCTCTTACCTTTCTACCTTGAGCTGTCCCAAAGGCAAAAAAGGAATACACACTCTGTATTTTGCTCTAGCACTGCTTCTGATTGGCTGCAGCAAATTTCACGAGATCTCAGCAAATAGGGAACCTCCAGTCTGATTTGTAATTTATTTCTTTTTTCCCCGCTTCAATGAATCTGCAGCAAAGCCAGATTCCAGACTTTTCTGGTAAGAAATAAATTGCTCTCTTTTCCCTCATGGTTGATTACCATTAATGTATCTGGCCTAAAATAATGTAATGTCATGTAATAAATAATCCTTTGAAAAGCCTACACTATTATCAGTCAATTAAAATAAACAAACAGGATGATGACATTTTCTTCGCAAATTCAGTTTGCCTTTCCAAGCTCATTTGGATATATAATTTATTTACTAATGAAAGCAATGTTGGCAAGCTGTTTTCAGACATCTAAAAATATATTGCTATATTAAGGTTATAAATATGATTTATGGAATTGACCCTTATTCCAATTTCAGCAGTATTCTGCTAGAATCTAGCTATTTTCTGCCTTCATAAAAGTTAATGCAATAGGACTGCTGATCATAAGCCAGCTCCCCTTTCTTCCTAATTAGCAGTGTGTGCTCTTTTGACATTGTTTTGGCACACAAAAAAAGAGAGCAGCCAAAAATTATAAGGCACCACTCCAAGAAGAATCCTCATGTCCTATTACCATTTGAATTGGATTTCAGGAGCTGATGTTTTAGTGATGTGTGTGTGTGTGTGTGTGTGTGTGTGTGTGTATGCTGCTGATAATTTCTGGAACAGAGATATGATGGGTCATTACTGAATTATAGTTTACAAAAATTGTAATCATGATGTTGAATTGCAATTACTATCAGTTGTTAAGGCTCATTGTTTTTACACACAAAGAAGTGAAAAGACTGAGTAGTTGTGTTATGCATGAGTAAGTGGAGGAGTGGCGAAGAAGAAAATCAGGTGAACTAAGTTTTTTCTTTGCTCATTCTTTCTTTTTGAACTTGGGAATAACTGACTGAGAGAGAGATTTTTTCCACTGGATGTGTTGGTCGATAAGGACAGCAATAGGTGTGGGTTTGGCTCAATTTGCTGCTTCAAATAGGGTCACATTACATTTTGAAATGGAAAGCACTAACTACAGAAGAGTGGGCTAAAAGAAGCATTATTTATATGTCAATAAAGCATAGTAAAGTGTGCTTTAAAATGCATATTGGGGGATTATTCGACATTGGATTCGGGTTATGCTAAAAGAGGGACTGTACTTCTATCTATATTATTGGGAGGACAATTTAAAATTTCCAAAAGAAAATTAAAATTAAGCACATAATATAGTCAAAGGGATACCCTTAATAGATTTTTCAGAAATGTATTTACAAGTAACCTAAAACCCTGGAGTAGAACAGACATTTTGCTACGTAGTTCTGACAAAGACTATATTATAATATATATATTAAGCCAAGCTTCTTATGCTGAAATTAGAACCAATAAAAAGACTTCCTCTTGTGCTGGCAAGAACATTTACTTTAATGTAAATTGTTCCATTCGGAATAAGTTGCACAAGACCGGGTTCCAACAACAACTCTTTTATTTCAACAAGTAATGCAATGGTAACGGAACAACAGCCCAAGCCCCAGCAGCCCTTTTTATAGCGGCTTGCCCACAGCTTGTGGCCAATGACAGTACTTTGAGTATTCCTGCTGTCTGGCGGGCCAGTTGGATTGGTTCCTAAATGGCCAATCCGGGAACGGCCTTCTTGACCAATCAGTTTAAGGCATTTGGAGTCTACTAAGTTCTATACACAACACCCCTCCCCCCTTGGTTTCGTCCAATGTGCGTCACGTAGCCACGCAGGTAGGTGGGGCTTTTTCGAGTCCTGGTTGACCTGCGCAGCTCAGTCTCAGCGTAGTTTTCAAGTGGTTTGGACGGGATCGCTTTCTCTCTGTGCCTTCTCCATGGAACCTCCTGGACGGGTAAGTCAGGCTTGCCGCTCCCGCCTGAATCTCTCGGGCCAGTTGAGATGGCTCCACCGCTCCCTCCTGGTTCGTCCGAGTTGGTCGAGCTGGCCTGGCTGTCTCCTTCCAAAAACGCCTCGCCTCGTTCTCCTGCTGCTGTACTTCTCTTCTGGGGTTCATCAAAATGTGAGTGCTCTTTTTGATTTATTGGGGTGTTTTTGTGTAGTGTTTGTTGTTGTGTTATGGGAGGTTCATCTCTCCTTTTTTTATTATTCTGTATTTCCCCCCCCCTCGGCTGTTTTTGGTCTGTTTATTGTCAGCGCTGGTGTGGCGGTTCATTCTAGGGTGCGAGAACGAAGCTGGTCGATGTGCCGCTTCCATTCTCTTCCATTGTCCAACACAAGTCGGTAAGACTGGGGGCCTGTGATTTGGGTGATTGTGGCTGGAAGCCATAATGGGTCCCCAGTAAGGTTTTTCACATAAACCAGGTCGCCTATCTCAAATGAGCGGTATTTGCTGGAGGAGTAAAGGGGTTTGTCCCAGGTATAAGTGGGGTGCAGTCTGTTGAAGTAGGAATGCAATTTCCTACCCATTAGTAATTCTGCTGGGCTCTTGTTGGTGATGCTGCTAGGGGTAATGTGTTGCATGGTTAACAATCGGTTTAGCTTTTCTTGCATGTCCCCCTTGTCCATTCTTTCTAGGCCCTCCTTAGTGTACCGAACCATGCGTTCAGTCCTGCCATTAGCAGCTGGATGAGCCGGCACTGTCAAGGCATGTCGGATGCCTTGTGCAGCTAAGTACTGCTCAAATGCCAATGCGGTAAATTGGGTCCCATTGTCCGACACTAACACATCAGACAGTCCATGCGCGGTGAAAAGTTTGTCTAACTGTTTCATTACTACCTTGGTGGTCGTGGATGCCATGAGTATGACTTCTAACCAGTTCAAGTAGGCATCCACAACTACCAAAAAGGTGTTGCCTTTTGTTGGCCCAGTAAAGTCAATATGCAGTCTCAACCATGGGCCTCGGGGAGTTTCCCATTCCTGACTGGTGCCAGTGGAGGAGTAGGCCTCGATTTTTAGCAGACATGGCATGTTACCACCCAACGTTCAATGTCTTTGTCCAGCCCTGGCCACCAGACTTAACTCCTGGCCAGGGCTTTCATCTTAACTATGCCCAGGTGCCCCTTGTGCAACATGCACAGTACATTTTCCTGTAGTTTTTCAGGGATGACCACCCTGTCACCCCACAAAATACAGCCTTTTTCGATAGACAGTTCAGACTGTTGGGTATGAAACAGTTTAAAAGTCTCGGTTTTGTTTTCGTTTGGCCAGCCCTTAACTACCCAATGCAGAATGCAAGCTGTCAACGGGTCTTTCGCGGTGACTTTAGCGATGTCCACTGCGGTTAGTGGCAGATTTGGCCAGGCCTCGAGTTGGAGAGTTGAGACGGTGGGAGCTGGGTTGTCTTCCATGATGGGTAGTGGGGAATGGCTCAAGGCGTCTGCATGGGTGATGGTCTTTCCTGGGCAATGAATTAGCATGTAGTTGTAGGCAGCGAGGAATTCAGACCACCTCATCATTCTAGGTGACAGAATGTTCAGGGTCGGTTTGTTTCCTGCTAGAATCCCTAGCAGGGGTTTGTGATCAGTGATGATCGAAAAAGTTCTGCCATAAAGGTACTCATGGAATCTTTTGACTCTGGCTATAATAGCGAGGGCTTCTCGGTCGAGTTGGCTGTAATTTCTCTCCGATTTAGATAGTGTTTTTGAATAGAAGGCGACTGGTGCCTCTCTGCCATCTGGTAGCTTGTGGCTCAGGATGGCGCTGATTCCAAAAGGCGATGCATCACAGGTGACCGTCAGAGGCAGGGTATTGCAATACTGGATCAAAACGGTGTTAGACATTAATAGATATTTGATATTTTGAAAAGCTGCTTGTTCCTGGTAGCCCCATTTCCAGATAGTTTTTTTGTCTAACAACCGATGTAAGGGTTCTGCTACGGTTGCTTTTTGGGGCAGGAACACATTGTAGAAATTTATGAGACCTAGGAATGATTGCAAGTCAGTTTTGTTCCTATGTTTAGGTGCGTCTTTGATTGCCTTTATCTTTTTTTTTGGTAGGGTGTATCCCTTGCTCATCTATGATATAGCCTAGAAATTCAACCTGGTTGTTGGCTAGGTTACATTTTTCCCACTTTACTTTAAAGCCTGCGTCCCTGAATCTTCTTACTACTTCTTTTAATCTGCTTTCTAGTTGGTTAGCGTTCTTTGCTGACACTAGTACATCATCAAAATAGGGGACAACTCCCTTAATTCTATTTAGAAGGCGCTCCATGAGGCTTTGGAAAATGCCTGGGGCAACGCTAACGCCAAATTGAAGTCGGTTGCACTTGAATGCCCCTCTGTGTGTCACTATAGTCTGTGCCTCTGCAGTAGCGGGGTCAACGGGTAGCTGTTGGTATGCTTGTGCGAGATCAAGCTTCTCAAAAAATTTTCCTCCCTCTAGGGAGTGCAATAAGTGTTGCATTACCGGCACTGGGTATGCGCTTTGTTGGAGCGCATGATTTAGGGTTGCCTTATAGTCTCCACAGATGTGCACTGACCCATCTGGTTTGACAGGGGTTACGATGGGTGTTTCCCACCTGGCATAGTCGATTGGCTCTAACACCCCTTGTGCTATCAGTTTGTTTAGTTGATCGTCAATTTTTGATTTTCAGGCAAAAGGGACGCGTCTGGCTTTGAGCCGGATGGGGGCTATTTTCGGGTCTAGGCTAAATGAAATTGGGGTCCCCTTGTACTTGCCTAGGGTCCCATCGAATACATCTTGGAACTCTTGCAACAGGCTTTCTTCCAAGTTGGCCACAATGATGCTGTTGATCCTGGTCATCCCGATTCCCAGGGGCATGAACCATTCGATTCGCAGCAGGCTAGGGTGATCACAGTCAATGATGGTCAGAGGCAAAATTTCGGCATGATTTTTAAACTCGACGAGGAAATGTCCAAGGCCCACTACCAGGGTTCGATTTCCCTGGTAGTCCTTTAAGATCAGTTTTTGTTTTTCTAGTTCTTTTTGTTTGATGTTTGGTATCAGGCGTCGGATGGTGTTCCAAGATACCATGGATAAAAGGGATCCGGAGTCGACTTCCATCTCACAGGGCTTTCCTTCGATGTTCACCTCTATCCGGACCTTTTTCACATTTGCTGCCCTGGCATTTCCAATTGTTACCGTCTGGTGCTTTTCCTCTCTGTCGCTCGTTCTTTTACTTCTGTTATCTCGGTTCCATCTGCTTCTGGCTTGCCTCTCTTCATGTCTGGGGGTGTGTGTGCTGCCATGTCTTTTAGGACTATAGCTCTTTTTGTTTCGGCAGACCCTTTCTATGTGCCCCCTTTTGTTACAAGCTCTGCAGATTGCATCTAGGCACCTGCATTCAGATCGCAGGTGGTTGCCTCCGCATCCAGCACACTGGAATTCCCGCCTGCTTCTTCTTTTTTCCTGCCATGTCTTGTCTGATTGAAGCCTATGGACATCTTCATTTTCATCATCAGTGTCGCTTGGGGAGTCGAGATCTTCATAGTGGGTGGTCACTGTGGGCTGTTCCTTGCTTCCCTCCACCTTTTTCTCTCTGGTTTGATTCGGCGGATCTGGAATTGAATTCATTTGGTGCATAGTGGTTGCGGATTTCTTTGCTGCTTCGGTGGCGGTGGCTTCTGCGATGGCCTCGGCCACAGTGATGTTTGGTCTATTTAGCAGCTTACTCTGAAGTGTAGCATCCTTCAATCTGAAGACCACGCGGTCCCTCATGGCCTCATCCATGTTCTGGAACTCGCAGGCTCCTCCGATGTGTCTCAGGGCTGCTACAAAATCTCCGACGGTTTTATCTTCTTTTTGGTCTCTTTTGTGGAACTAGTGCCTTTTTATCAAGTTGGAGACCATAGGTGCATAGTGTGCTCAGAGCATTCTGTTCAGCTCGGGCCAAGTCATCTGTTTAATGTCTCTTGGTTTGGCTAGCGCCTTTGCCATTTTAAAAATGACTGGTCCGGAGTGTGTGAGGAAGACAGCCTTCTTCCTTTGGTCAGATATCTCCTGCAGTTCATTGCTTTCTAAAAACATTAGAAAGGGATCGATGTACGACTCCCAAGCCTCCTCATCAGGGTTAAATGGTGTGGGCGGTACGTTGTTACCGGCCATCTCTCTCGCTCGGTTCTGATTGCCACGTGCTTTGGTCTCGCTCTTCTACGATGATCCCACCTTCATCGTCAGTGTTCCGTTCGGGATAAATTGCGTGAGACCAGGTTCCAACAACAACTCTTTTATTTCAACAAGTAATGCAAAGGTAACGGAACAACAGCCCAAGCCACAGCAGCCCTTCTTATAACAGCTTGCCTGTGGCTTGTGGCCAATGACAGTACTTTGAGTATTCTTGCCGTCCGGTGGGCCAATCGGATTGGTTCCTAAATGGCCAATCCGGGAACGGCCTTCTCAGCCAATCAGTTTAAGGCATTTGGAGTCTAACAAGTTCTATACACAACTTAAATGACTATCATCGCTGAACACTTTTCTTCAAAGAAATGAAGAGAAAATCTAGAATGAGGTATACCAAAGGGGGCAGAACAGGGGAAGGTGATTTAGAAAATTATAAACCTACTAGTTTGACATGTGAATGAAAGTAAGATGTTCCTATGGGGCAAATGAAATAGTTAGCATACAAAACATTATGTTGCAGTAGATATTAATCGGTGTATGGGCACTGAGGTTAATGAGCAGAATGTCTCATTATTCATTATTTTAATAACTTTATAAGATGTTTCAAATATAAGAGTGGATTCAATGTTCTCTACAGCTGCATACCACACAGTGATTCCTAGATTTAGAGATCAGTATCAGTGGCATAACAAAAATATCTTCTTGTAGACCAGAAAATCCCTTTCTTTGAAAAATATCTTTTTGGATATTTGATGGTTCCTGAAGTAAAACAAACAGAACAGAGATGGTATTCAGCAGGTTCTGACCACTTCTGGAGAACTGGTAGTGGAAATTTTGAGTAGTTCAGAGAACCGGCAAATAGCACCTCTGACTGGCCCCATCCCCATCTATTCTCTGCCTCCTGAGTCCCAGCTGATAAGCTGGGTCTTCTTTTGTTGTCCTGCACAGGAGAATGGAGCTGGAAAGCAGGTTAGTAAGGTAGGGAGGAAATGGGGATTTTGCAGTAACCTTCCCCTGCCATGCCCACCAAGCCATGCCCACCAAGCCATGCCCACAGAACCAGTAGCAAAAAAAAATAAAAATTGAATCCCACCACTGAAATAGAAGATATTTCTCTGTGGGCCATCAATATATAAATATATATGGTGAAGCATTAAACTACTGCTGTAGGTCACAAAAAATGACTTAGAGGACCATAAACTTGACACTCCTATGTACAGGTTTTCCTAAGACTGGTTAGACCAATTTTATGTCTACCTGGGCCAACACAATGAAAGTTTTTGGACCATTTCTTTCTGTTAGCTCATGCCACCTTATAGTTAGGATTTATCTTGTAAGAAGAAGATGAAGCTGCCTTAAGCTTCTGGAGAAATCATACTGTATCAAACTAACAAAAACAGTAAAATGAAGATTTTGGGCATTTAATTTTTAAAAACTTTAAAAGAGCTAGTCTGTTTATTATTCATGGATTTTGTCCACAGTTGGATCTTTTAGCCAATATTTGGATGATTCACTTTGCTTAGATTAGTTTTCCTCTCTTTTCTATCCTTGCTGTTTTTATGGTTGTGATTTTGTTATTTTGTGCAGCAACTATTCTGATTGATCAAGATAGAGCGATAATGATCACGCTCAACTTAAAATACTTAATCTTCCTGAAAATGTGTCCTATGACAGAGAAGGTAAAAACTGGACCAAATATTGTTAAGGGCCTGTCACATAGGCCGATGGATGCAAAACGTATGTAAAAAGGACACAGCGGATGAGAAAATTTTCCATCCGTTGTTATCCGCTCTCAAAAGTATCCCGAATTTGCATAAGCAGAGTGGACAACCACGGAAAGGAACGGACGGGGGGAGGATGTAGGGCGGATGTAAAGCAGATGCTCCACGGAAGCCTAGCAGATGGAAGCAGATGGAAGCGGATGGCACATCCGCAGGGCTTCCGGGGGAGCACAGTGAAGCGGACGTGCAACGGAAGGAATGGATGCAGAGCAGATGCCTAGCAGATGAAGCGGATGCATCACGGAAGCCTAGCGGATGCCTAGCGGATGCCTAGTGGATGCAAAGCGTTCATTGCGCATGCGGGGAGGATGCATTGCATCAGCCCAGTGGATATAAAAAGATGCAGCTCGCAAGCAGGTCACCATTCAGAGGAAAGACCTGCTGCCAGACACATCTCCAGCCAACAACCATGGGGAAGAAGAGGAAGCCTGTGTCATTTGCTGCCAGCCCTGGCAAGAAGGACAGGGCCACCATCCCACCCCCTGGCCCTGACTTTGCTTCTGCTGGGGCTTCTGCTGCTCGGGCTGACTCTTCCGGTGCTGGGGCTTCTGCTGGCGCTGCTCCTGGTGCTGGTGCTTCTGCTGGTGCTTACTCTGCTGGCGCTGCTCCTGGTGCTGGTGCTTCTGCTGGTGCTTACTCTGCTGGCATTGCTCCTGGTACTGGAGCTTCTTCTGGTGCTTACTCTACTGGCGCTGCTCCTGGTGCTGGGGCTTCTGCTGATGCTTACTCTGCTGGCGCTGCTCGTGGTCCTGCTGGTGCTCCTGGTGCTCCTGGTCCTGGTGGTGCTAATGGTCCTGCTGTTCCTGCTGTTCCTGCTGTTCCTGCTGGTGCTTCTGGCACTCCTGGTGCTTCTGGTGCTGCTGGTGCTGCTGGTGCTGCTGGTGCTGCTAGTCCTGCTGGTGCTGCTAGTGCTGCTGGTCCTGCTTTTGCTGCTACTGTTGTTGTTGCTACTGCTGCTGGTGGTGGTGTGGTGGAGAAGCCCCTAGAACCTCGAAGCCCCTCTAATGAGGGCCCAGATGGCCCTGCCAGAGGGAGGAAGAGGCATACGCATGAACGGGAGAGGAGGCAATACTCCATCGCAGAGGAACATGAGGATGAGGTGCTGGAATGGCTGAGGGAGAATGAGTATCTATGGCAGAAGGGACACAGGCTCTATCGAGACACCAAAAGGAAGCAGGCTGCTTGGAGAGAGAAGGCGGAGAGCCTGGGCTACACTTCGGAGGTCCTCCTCGGCTGGTGGAAGCACATACACACCTGGTACGGGAAGCTGCACCTCAAAAAATCTGGCCAGGCCGCGATCAAGCTCACCAACCGGGAGACCTACGTGATGGCCAAGTGCAGCTTCTTGGAGGGTGAGATCCACCACCGAGGAACAGCCCCTCTGACAACCCTCTCTCTCAGGCAGCCCACAGAGAACCAGTCCTCTTCTGACCAAGAGTCAGCTCCTGTGTCCAGGCAGGTATCTGTGGAGCGTCCCACGATGGAGACCCCCCCGACAGCTGTGCTCCCCGTGACGGAGCGCATGGAGGACCCCCTTCTGCAGTGGGAGCAAGGAGAGGGCTCTTCCACCAGAGACCAACCCACATCCACCCTCAGCTCCACCTCCACAGAAAGCAGGCAGAGAGGCAGACCAGAGGGCCAGAGCCACACTGTCCTGCTGGAGATCAGGGACACCATGAAAAGCAGCGTAGATCTCCTCTTTCTGTTGATACACACCGACATACCATCCTCAAACCGAAAGCCCTTCCTCACCTACATCAACCAGACCCTCATGGACATGTCCGAATCCCAGTACCAGGTGATCAAGGAGAGGATCACCAGTCTTCTGCACAACCCTCCAGGCCCAGCTGAACCTGCTCCGACCCAGTCCAGGTCTGCTCCTCCACTCCAGGTGATGTCACAGACCTTCCAAGGCTTTCCACAGGCCCTCACCTACCAAAGCTACGGCTACCAGGAGTTCCAGCAGCACAGGCAGTCCTTCCCAGTCCAGCCACAGGTTCATCGAATGCCACCGATGCCACCGATGCCACCGACTCCACCGACTCCACCCACACCACAGATGCCACCCACACCACCGATGCCACAGATGCCACCGATGCCACCCACACCACCGATGCCACCCACACCCCACCTCGCTCAGCTGCAGACCAGACAGTCCCACTACACTCCTTCTTCCTCCACCACACAGCCAAGCCCGGCCTCAGAACATCTGTCACTGGTCTTGGGACTGACCCCCCATGTCATGGAGGAAGGGGCTCTCAACATCACAAGACTGAGCCAGCTCCCTGAGAGCTTCCTCCACACACCATCCCCTGTTGTCCTCTTGAGGCCAGGCACCCCAATGGCTCCTCAGACCAGCACTCCAGCAGCAGCCACCTCCACAGCACCTGGACCCTTCACCCCTGAGACTATGGGCATGCCTCAGAGTGACTGAGAAGAGTGCCAGAGACTGGGTTGTTACCTGTTGACTATATCTTTGCTTGGGACACTTTTCTTGGGTAATTTTGCTTTTCCAATTTGTTATTTAAAAAGTTTATCTTTGCTTCAAACACTTGGTTCAGTTCTTTTTGTCAATAAAGTCTTGGTGGAAACTTTTAGAAATGGTTTAAGCCTTTGCATGCTTGTGGGATGGGTTAAGATAGCAGTGGGATGGGCAGGGATACCTGTGGAATGGGTAATAGCTGTGCGATGGGTGAAGATAGCAGTGGGATGGGCAGGGATACCTGTGGAATGGGTAATAGCTGTGGGATGGGTTAGGATAGCAGTGGGGTGGGCAGGGATACCTGTGGGATGGGTAATAGCTGTGAGATGGATAAACCTCCAGTGCAAGCATAGTGGGACTGTATGGTCCACCCTCCCAGGTGCCACACCTATGGCCCTTTATTATCAATAACAATGTAATCATTCATCAACAGATTTCAACATAAACACAACTCTTTATTAAATGCCCTGTTCATTGTAGGGACACTCAACATACATGGCACAATCTCATCAGTGTGATGAGACAGGCTGAAGGAAGCATCCATTAAGCATCTGCCATCCTGTCTTGCCACTCCACTGCTCCAGCTGGGGAATTGCACCAGTGTTTTAGGAGGTTTCGCTGCTTCTTCCCTTCACGTGAAGCTCTGTTGGGGCCTTGCACATCCACAGTGTCTATCAGGTTTCGCCCTTGCCTCCATTCCCCAGGCTTCATGTCCCCATTGCCTTGTTGGAGGTCCATGAGCCTGTTCTGCAACACTGGGTAGCGGGTGTGCATGAGATTGTGCAGGATGCAGCAAGCTTCCACGATGTTCCTCACGGTCTGTGGGCGATGCTGCATGGTGGTGAGAAGTACCTGGAACCTGTTGGCCAGGATGCCAAAGGCGTTCTCCAACACCCGCCTTGCCCTGGACAATCTGTAGTTGAAGATCCTCTCTTCATGAGTGAGGGATCTGGTGTTTTAGGGCTTCATGAGGTAGGCTCTGGGGGAGAAGGCGTCATCCCCCACGATGAATTAGGGCACATCTTGTGTGTCGTTGGGTAGGGGGTCTGGATCTGGGAAGCCCATGATGAGGTTGCGTTCCAGCCCCTCCTTGAGGTCACTGGCGTTGTATACCTGGGTATCTGAAGCTGACCCGTTGCCTGAAGCATCGATGTACATGAACTTGTAGTCAGCATTGACCATGGCGAAGAGGATGATGCTGAAGAAGCCCTTGTAGTTGTGATAAATGGACCCTGACTTGGCTGGAGCTTTGCAGGCCATGTGCTTGCCATCTATGGCTCCAACAGTGTGGGGGAAGTTCCACTTCTGATACCACTGCTCTGCAACTTTCTTCCAGCCTTCTTCAGTGGAGGGGTACTGGTGGAGCTCCTCCAGGTATTCTTCGATGATGGCCTGCACCACTTCTCTGACCACAATGCTGATGGTGTTGTGTGGCACCCTCCAGGCATACTGCATGCTCCTGTAGGTGGCCCTGGAGGCCAGGTGGTGCAGAATCAGTGCCACCTTCAGCCCAGGGTCCAGGCTGGGCCGGAAGTTGGTGTTTGCCTTGGTCTCAGCCACTCCACAACTTCGTCAAACATGGCTGGCAGCCTCCTCATGAAGTTCTGGAATGCATGATTGTCTTCGTTCCTCAGCTCCACCATCAGCTTGTTATACAGTCCATACTCTGCTCTTCTCGCAATCCATCTTCGGACCCAGACACTTCTTGGATGCCTCCTTTTCTTCCCATAGAACAGGTGAAAGAGCCTGCAGAGGGCTTTGCACTGTTGTAGAACGATGGCGGCTACCAAAAGGAGTGTGTGACGATCCATGGTGGAGATGACTGGATGCTGTTGAAGAATAAGAGCAAGATGAAGGCTGAAGAGGTCTGCACCGCAGGGCTGCTGGACTGAAAGTGAGATCCAGGTGATTTCCTCCCCCTTTTTATAGGAAATATATATTTTCTGCTAGGTGTCCTTTTGCATCCTCTAGACATCCTGCAGATATCCTAAATATCCGAGATACGTCCCCTATACAAATATTTTTTCCATTTTAATGCTTTGTATGTGAGCTGCATCCGCTTTCATCCTTTCTACGTCCGTGCTACTAACGCTGCGTGTCCGTTCCACATACGTTTCGCTACCTCCCTGTGTCCATTTTCCGCTGGAGCGGATGCGAGTTGCGCGGATGCGCAGAGGATGCCTAGTGGATATTGCGGACGTGTAACCGATGACGATGGATGTATAACGGATGTTCCCTGTATGCCTAGCGGATGTAGAACGGACGCGTTGGATACATTTTCTACTCAAAAAGTTTTGTGCAGCTCAAAAGTTTTTGAGCAGATGAAATGTCAGTAGATGGATGCTGGACAGATAGAGAGTATGAAAAACGGACGCAGTAAGTATAGAACGGATGCATCGCGTTAACCAAAGGATGGCAAGTGTTTCTCTCCATTTTACATCCTCTTTCCATCCATTGGTGCTGTGTGACAGGGGCTTTAGTTAGGATGACTTTTCTTTTGCTTTCTCTCCTGACTGCATCACAAGCTTTTCAACAAACTCATTTCAATCAAAGCGGTTTTCAGAAGGTGAATTTACATAAGTAAATTTGGCGGCTAATTATTGGAGCCATGAAAGTATTTAATTCACTGAGTGTAAGAGATGTATATTTCAGGACTATGAAAATCTGTAGTGTATATTTCAGGACTATGAAAATCCTTTTGAAAAAGGTGCTTCAGGACACATAGGAGGATATGCAAAGTCTATCTCTTTGATATGTTAAATTAATGACATCTTTTTTCAGGTTCATGCAGCTTCTTTGGAAGTTACCTCTGGCTATCTTTGTGGGTGCATTCACAACCATTTTGCCTAGCACAAATGGAATCAGCCAGAAGCAGCCATTCAAGAATGGGGAAAAAATATGTGCCTGCTTTAACAATTTCAAATTAAACTTTTTGTATGCATTGCATACACTGCTTTCACAGGATTTCTCAGCCAGTAATATTCATAGTATCAAACAAT
The DNA here is from genome assembly GCA_015471245.1 of Laticauda colubrina. NCBI lineage: Eukaryota > Metazoa > Chordata > Lepidosauria > Squamata > Elapidae > Laticauda > Laticauda colubrina. Next base: position 5,365,015 of record BLBF01000032.1, on the reverse strand, counting down.
ATGAGGAATTATTAAGATAATTCAGTCCAAGATAAGGTAGCAGCAGAAAGTTAAAAAAAAGTTGGGATTCTTATTAGCATTCTGTCATTTATTTTCAACAGAAGAATTATCTTGGTCAGCAATGTAGATGCTCATGACTTCTCTATGTCTTTTCTGCATAATGTGATAATGACATTACATTTTATCCATCCAACATAACAAATTGTAAGCATGTTTTATTTGATTTGATTGATATGAGTAAAATGGAAGAAAGAAATGTCTCTTCCCTGCTTATACTTAAAATTCCTATCATGCCATTAAAGGTATGAAATCTGACTTCAGAGAAAGACTGGTTGAATTTAATAGGGCTTGTTTTCTGAGTATCCATAAGTAAGATTTTTTACCCAGGGCACATTGAAGAAAGTTCTTCAAATTAAAATTGGAGCTAGCAGTAAGTCTCATTGTACTTAATCGGGCTTACTTCCAAACAGACAAGTATAACACTAAACTCTAAAATTACCACTTAAAATTTCAATCATACAAAAAAAGAAAGAACCATATACTTTTGATTGAGAAAAGGAAAAGAAAAAAAACTGCAGTAAAGATTTTAGCCATATCCTTTGTGAAACTGGTTTTGAGAAATGGTACACAATTTGTGGTATGTAAATGAAATTAGTGGAACTTTTTGGAAAAAGAAAATCTTTGCTGAGGATGTGCAACTTAAGTAGAGTGTTAGAATGGCAAGGTTTATGAAAAAGACATCAGTTAATTTAGTTACTACTAGATATAATGGTTAGAAACTGTAAATTAACTGATACCTTTTTAATAAACCCTGCCATTTTAACACTCTACTTCTTGGCCCTGTCACACTGCCCAACGGATGCAAAATGGACATAACGGATGAGAAAAATGTTCCATCCGTTGTTATCCGCTCTCAGAAGGTGCAAAAATTTGCATAACCTGAGCAGATAACACGGACGCGAGGAGGACGCAGGGCAGATGGAAAGCAGATGCGGAATGGAAGCCCAGCGGATGGAAGCAGATGGGAGTGGATGGCACATCCGCTAGGCTTCCGGGGGACCTCAGCAAAGCGGACACGGAACGGATACAGCGGATGCAGAACAGATGAACAGCGGATGAAGCGGATGCAGAGCGGAAGCCAAGCGGATGCACAGCAGAAGCCTAGCGGATGCCGAGCATTAATTGCGCATGCGGGGGGGATGCATTGCATCAGCCCCGCGGATATAACGGAAGCAGCTCAGAAGCAGATCACCATTCAGAGGAAAGACCGGCTTCCAGACACATCGACTGCCTTGCCTGTCCTGCCTGCATGTCTGCCTGCAAGCCTTGCTGCCAGCCTTGCTGCTAGCCTCCCTGCCAGCCTTGCTGTCTGCCTGCCTGCCAGCCTCACTGCCAGCCTCCCTGCCAGCCTTGCTGTCTGCCTGCCTGCCAGCCTTGCTGCCAGCTAGTCTGCCTGCCAGCCTTGGTGTCTGCCTGCCTGCCAGCCTTGGTTCATGCCTGCCTGCCAGCCTTGGTGGCTGCCTGCCTGCCAGCCTTCCTGCCAGCCTTGGTGCCTGCATCCCTTCCAGCCTTCCTGCCAGCCTTGGTGCCAGCCTTCCTGCCAGCCTTGGTGCCTGCCTGCCAGCCTGCCTGCCAGCCTTGGTGCCTGCCTCCCTGCCAGGCTTCCTGCCAGCCTTGGTTCCTGCCAGCCTCCCTGCCAGCCAGCAACCCCACAAACATGCGGAAGCACAGCAAGCCTCAGCCATCTGCTGCCAGCACTTGCAAGAGGGACAGGGCTACCATCCCACCCCCTGGCCGTCACTCTGGTTCTGCTGGGGCTTCTGCAGCACGGGCTCGCTTTTCTGGGGCTGGGGTTTCTGCTGCTTCTGCTTCTGGAGTAGCTGATGACAAGCACTCCAGCACCAGCCACCTACACAGCACCTGCACCCTTCACCCCTGAGACTGAGCAACCAAGAGGAGTGCCAGAGACTCATTTTTGTCTTATAGCTTGTTGTTAATAAAGTCTATTTTTGATTCACACACTTGCTTCATTTCTTTTTTTTAATAAAGTCTTGCTGGAAACTTTTAGAAATGGTTTAAGCCTTTGCATGCTTGTGGGATGGGTTAAGATAGCAGTGGAATGGGTTGAGATAGCTGTGGAATGGGCAGGGATACCTTTGGAATGGGTAATAGCTGTGGGATAGATAAACCTCCAGTGCAAGCATAGTGGGACTGTATGGTCCACCCTCCCAGGTGCCACACCTATGGCCCTTTATTATCAATAACAATGTAATCATTGATCCACACATTTCAACATAAACACAACTCTTTATTAAATGCTCTGTTCATTGTAGGGCCACTCAACATACATGGCACAATCTCATCAGTGTGATGAGATAGGCTGAAGGAAGCATCCATTAAGCATCTGTCATCCTGTCTTGCCACTCCACTGCTCCAGCTGGGGAGTTGCACCAGTGTTTCAGGAGGTTGCGCTGCTTCTTCCCTCCATGTGAAGCTCTGTTGGGGCCTTTCACATCCACAGTGTCTATCAGGTTTCGCCCTTGCCTCCATTCCCCAGGTTCCATGTCCCCATTGCCTTGTTGGAGGTCCACGAGCCGGTTCTGCAAGACTGGGTAGCGGGTGTGCATGAGATTGTGCAGGATGCAGCAAGCTTCCACGATCCTCCTCACGGTCTCTGAGCAATTCTGCATGGTGGTGAGAAGTACCTGGAACCTGTTGGCCAGGATGCCAAAGGCGTTCTCCACCACCCGCCTTGCCCTGGACAGCCTGTAGTTGAAGATCCTCTCTTCATGGGTGAGGAGTCTGAAGGTATAGGGCTTCATGAGGTATGTTGTGAGGGAGAAGGCGTCATCCCCCACGATGAAGTAGGGCACATCTTGTGTGTCGTTGGTCAGGGGTTCTGGATCTGGGAAGCCCACGATGAGGTTGCGTTCCAGCCTACCCTTGAGGTCACTTGCGTTTTATACCTGGGCATCTGAAGCTGACCCATTGCCTGAAGCATCGATGTACATGAACTTGTAGTCAGCATCGACCATGGCGAAGAGGATGATGCTGAAGAAGCCCTTGTAGTTGAAATAAGTGGACCCTGAGTTGGCTGGCGATTTGCAGGCCACGTGCTTGCCATCGATGGCTCCAACAGTGTCGGGGAAGTTCCACCTCTGATACCACTGCTCTGCAACTTTCTTCCATCCTTCTTCCATGGAGGGGTACTGGAGGAGCTCCTCCTTGTATTCTTCGATGATGGCCTGCACCACTTCTCTGACCACAATGCTGATGGTGTTGTGTGGCACCTTCCAGCCGTACTGCATGCTGCTGTAGGTGGTCCCTGAGGCCAGGTGGCGCAGAGTCAGTGCCACCTTCAACCCAGGGTCCAGGCTGGGCCGGAATTTGGTGCTCTGCTTGGTCAACCTGGGTGTCAGCCGCTGCACAACTTCGTCAAACATGGCTGGAGACATCGTCATGAAGTTCTGGAATGCCCGAGTGTCTTCGTTCCTGAGCTTCAACATCAGCTTGTTGTACAGTCCATCCTCTGCTCTTCTGGCGAACCATCTTCGTACCCAGACGCTTCTTGGCCGCCCCTTTTTCTTCCTGTAGTAGAGTTCACAGAGCCTGTAGATGGCTTCACACTGTTGCAGAAGGATGATGGCTGCCAAAAGGACTGTGTTCCGATCCACGGTGGACATGACTGGATGCTGTGGAAGAGGAAGAAGCAGATGAAGGCTGCAGAGGTCTGCAGCAGGGCTGCTGGTCTGAAAGTGAGTTTCTCCCCCTTTTTATAGGCAGTATAGGTGTCCCTTTGCATCCTCTAGAATGCCTCTAGGCATCCTCTAGGCATCCTCTAGACATCCTTAATATCCGAGATAGGTCCCCTCTGCGAAGGTTTTTTCCATTTTAAATGCTTTGTTTCCATGCTGCATCCACTAGGCATCCGTTCTGCATCCATTCCGTGTCCATTCTGCTTCCTCCCTGCATCCGATCGGATGAGAGTTGCATGGATGCGGAACGGATGCCTAGCGGATATAGTGGATGCGTAACGGATGCAGAACGGATGCCCAGCGGATGCGTAGCAGATGCAGAACAGACGAATTGGATACATTTTCTGTGCAAAAGTTTTGAGCAGCTCAAAACTTTCTGAGCGGATGAAACGTCAATAAACGGATGCTGGATGGATAGAGAGGAAGCAAAACGGAGGCAGTGAGTACATCGCGTTAACCAACGAATGGCAAGCTTTTTTGTCCGTTTTACATCCTCTTTTCATCCCTTGGTGCAGTGTGACAGGGGCTTAAGTTATAAAAAGTTCCACTAATTTAATTCATTCTGGAGATAGAATGGACTCTGCAGTATTAGTATCTTTTGATGCAGGGAAAAAAACCCTTTTGATTTGGTTTGGATTACATTTTTTAAAAGAAGTGATGATTAAATATGGTTTTCCACAGAACGTTGTCATCTATATTTGATTTGATTTGTTATCTGCCACCTTGTTGCATAGTAATAACCAATTGAATGAATTTAAACTTTTTTCACTTGCAATGTGATATGGGGAAGGGCTGTCCATTTCCTCTCTTTTGCTAGTTAATTTGATTTTTGAACCTCTATGGTAAAGGAATCTTTAGATATTCAAGGTATTGCAATGATAGTGTACAAATTATTCCTGTATATTGATGATATTTTGGGAATTTTAGATCAGTACTCAACTCCTTTACCTAATTTTATAAAGTTGTGCAGTATTTTGGAAAGCATACTGGTTATAAGGTAAATTGAAATAAATCTTATTTCCTTTCTCAGAGCTCTAATAGATACGTTCTGTTTATTACTTTGTAAAAAAAATGGGGTTTTTTTCACCTATATGATATGGTCATCTGGTCATTTGCCATCTTTCTGTATATTAGTATTACTAATATATAGAATTATTATGTAGTATATAACTCATATATTATGTATAATAGTAAATTTATGGGAAAATCTTTCAATATTAAAGAAGTTAATTTATGTTAATATACCAGAGCTTTGGGATTTGACTATCAGGAATTGTAGTTGTATCAAACATGGAGGAGGGGCAGCACAAGTAATTATAATTCAGAAATTAGAAAAGCCATCTCATTTCAGTTGTTGAGGAATAGTTTCCAGAAATGTGATCTGTTTTAGAGAAAACAAAATTTTCTAGTGTTTAAAAGATCCAGCAATATGTTTTACTATGGCAGATTCTGCGATACTTTACAGTAATCTCTAGTATTGTCTATATTACAGCAGAGACAATTGATAAGTATAAAATATAAGATAGGTTTTTCTTTCCATCTTAGTTTGTATTTTTAGTTCATACCTTTAATTTTTTTTAAATATTGTTGTATGAATAATATATTATTATTCTAATGAAAAGAATGGCAAATACAGAGAAATAGCAATAGCACTTAAACTTATATACCCCTTCACAGTGCTTTACAGCACTCTCTAAGTGCTTTACAAAGTCAGCAACAATCTAGGTTCTTGGAAGGATGGAACCTAGGTGCTTGGAAGGATAGAAGGCTGGGTCAACTTTGACCTGGTGAGAATCAAATGGCTAGCAATCAGCAGAATTACCCTGCAACACTGCAGTCTAACCAATGCACCACTATAGCTCTTAAAAATGATAGGGTATCATCAAGTAATATCTTAAAGCAATAAAGCAGTCTTCTATTGGGACTACTATATGTTTGTTTTATATGCATGCTTTGTTGATCCATATGTTAGGTCAAGGATCTTCAAACTTGGCAAGTTTAAGATTTGTGGACTTCAACCCCCAGAATTCCTGAGCTAACATGACTTGAGGAGTAATTCTGGGAGTTGAAATCCATAAGTCTTAAAGCTGTCAAGTTTGAAGACCCCTGTGTTAGAGGAACATGTAAAGAAAATAAAAAAAGCTATCCTTTTTGAACAACATACTAATATAGCTATTACAAATAAATAGAATAGAATTCTTTATTGGCCGAGTATGATTAGACACACAAGGAATTTGTCTCCAGTGCATAAACTCTCAATGTACATACAACAACAGTAATAAGCAACAAAGTTAAGTGCCAGAGAAGCTTAATATATAATTAAAGCTCATTAAATGGAATGTATTTACTGATGCAAGACAAAATGTATGTATCAATTGGACATGCATAACCAATTGAATGATTCCAGGCTTTGTTGATAAAGAAAGCAAGTTGATCCAAGTGAACATGAGAATAAATGTATAATTTGCCATCCTCTGTAGTGGGTTCAAATGACTAACCAAAAGGTAGAAGCCACACACTGTTCTCTTCCTTATACATTCACTAATTATCATCTAAACAAGACTAGTGTGGCATAATTTAACATTTCCAAGTTCTACAGATATATACAAAGATAGCTTTCATTTCAAACCAGTGTCTCAAACTTCTCAATCAAGTCTTGAATGTAAAACCCAGTAAGCTGGAATTACCTAAAACCTACAGCCGGGTTAATCAATTCCATTTTCTTAAAAATGTGGATCACAAACGATTCTTACGCACCCCAATATTTTTTCTTATTTAGTAATTATTAATTGGAAGGATGAAATGGTAAAAAATGTGTAATTCATTTTTGACAAGGTTATCAAAACTTGAACATTAATCCAGAAACAAAATATAAATTATATTATTTGTTTGTTTAAAACATTTTCACACTGTTTCCCATTAGAAGAAATCCTGAAGTAGTTTACAATGATTAATGATGATGATGATGATGATGATGATGATGATGATGATGATGATGATAGAAGACAAGGCCAAACAGATAAATTCATTCATAATGACTTTGAATGTTTAGTTGTTGAACTGCTGAATTTCAAACCCAATCTAATTAACCATCTTTATGACACTGAGCTGGCATTACCACTTCCTTTTTCTAGATAACAGCTGTAATGCAAAATGGCATAATCTTATCAATTTTGGAAGCAGTGGTATCTATGAAATATGGCTTACTCTATTATCAAAATGTGATTTTTTAAAACTTAGCCATATTTCCATTTTATCATAAACAATATGAACATAACTTTATCTTCTTTTTCAAATAATATGGAAAATAATAATATGGAAGAAAGCAAAATATGGAAGAAAGCAAAACATGGAAGAAAGTAAAATTGCATCCATCTATAGTTGGAACAACTTTTTAAACAGAGACAAAAAGCAAAGAGAAAAGACAGTCATACCCAAAAAACTACTTACGAATTTGGCATACGAGGCCTGCCCATCCTTCTGAGCATTGGCAAATATTAGGCCCTATGCATTCACCTCCATTTGTGCAGCTGGGTAGACACATAGCTGAAAAAGAAAATAAAGGTGGAGAGAGAAAATAAGATTTTTATGATGACCCATGAGTTTTAAGTCACTTTAGTGAGTGACATGTCATCTTCGCTTCCTACAATTATTTTCAAAATAGCTTGATCTCAAAAGGGCTTAATGAGCATTCTTCATGAGGCAATTAGCATTCCGAAATGTCCATGATTAGCAAGTTCCCCCCTTAATCTCTGCTACTCTGACTTCTAGTTTCATCATGGATTTGCTCCAAAGGCAGATTCCCTAGTCATTAAATTTTCATTTTCTATTAAGTCTAAAATCCTTAATTGATTGAGTGATTAACAGAGTAACCCATTAAGTTCAGACTGAACATGAAGATATTAAATGGTGCTTTAATCAGATCAGTGCCCTTTGTAGGACGCTGAGTGGCATAGTGGTTGTAAAGTAGCCTTGTTTACCATGCAAACAATCTTTTAGGCAAGAACAGTTAAAAATAGAAGAGCTACTGCACTAATTCACGCATCTCCTGGAGTCCCTAGGCCTACAGGAATAACCAAGTTTAAAAGTTGCCTAAAAGGCTGACAGTTTTTGCCAGACAGAAACGAAGGACTTTTATTGTTACACTGGGAAGCCTAAAATGTTGTACTGATTTGAATGACCAAAATCAGTGGTGGGCTACTGCCGGTTCGGACAAGTTCTTGAGAACCAGTAGTTCCAACCATCAGCTGGCCCCGCCTACCTGGCCCTGCCCTATCCTATCCTATATTTCCATCTTTCTGGCTCACCTGATTCAGACAGCATACCTGATTTTCATGCCTCAGCTGTTTTACTTACTGGGGCTGCCCTAGAAGGCAAGCAGTTGAGTTTCAAATTGCTGTATTTGGAACACTGTGCATGCAAAGCACACAGAACCGGTTGTTAAACCAGTTGCAGCCCACCACTGACCAAAACATAACCTCGTTCAAAGTTCCAAAACCAGCCAAACTAAATAATTAGCTTTAAAGCAGATTACCATTTGTGCTGGTGCACTTGAACAAACAACAAATATTTGAATCACGTATATACTCACGTATACTACAATGCTTTCCTTTCCAGCCAAATGGGCAGTCACAAACATTGGGCCTGGTGCATCTCCCACCATGCATACACATCGGATGGCAGATACCTGCAACGTCACAGAATTAAAGAGAGATGTCACACGAAGAACAGCCAAAACTTTTCTCTCTTTTTTTTTTTTCTAAAGTAGAGTGTGTGTGTGTATTTGTGCAGTTTCATAATGGCAGAGTTTTGCATAATTCAAAACAAAATGTAATTTGAGTGTGAAGAGCAGTCTTAAAACTTTGGGGATTTGCAAGCTTCAGTAAATCCTTCTAGAATCTGCTGAGCTCCACTGCGTGCAAGAGACATTATAAGGAGTCCTCAATAAGAGCTGCCTTGCCAAAGGAATGAGAGAAACATTAATTACAACAGTTCTTGACTAAGTAAACAGGAAATCTTTGGTGGCAGCTTTAAGGCAGGCCAATACCACTGACTACTGCTGATTGCCAAATTCTTGTTAAGACCATTCCCCTCCTGATTAGAAAACATATTCTCAAGCATTCATCTGGATCAGCTAGAGGTGATAGAGAATTGATTAATTTCATACAGTTCAAGAAAAGGTTTTGCATTTTATCCATCAAGAATTACTGACAAGATAAGGATAGAATTGCCAGAAGGGTATAGTTTTTCAGATAGAAAAACAGATTCAACATCACTTTTTAACATTTATTTAAAAGTCCTCCTTTGGACAATGAGATGAAAGCAGCTTCTGGTATCTGGGGATTTGATGAAATGGCCACAACCAGCTATATCTACCTTCGCTAAATTAATGTGTTGGAATTAACTTCAAAAAGAATAAACTGGAAACTGACAGCTGATAATAAATTAACAACTTGATTGCATCCATATTTACATAGAAGATGTAAATCTGCAAGAAGATGTAGATCTGCAGATTTAAAAATACTTTTAAGGCTAGGTCTACTACAAAGTAGATGCAAACAAGCAAGCACACAACTAAATGTCAGCAGCAAGATGCAGACAATCCTAACCATTAATAACCATTCACTGATCACTTTGATTTATACATCCCAAATATGCCAGGTTTGTTTAAAAATGCATGCATAATATTATAGCCCTACAAACCATTCTACTTATGAGATTGTAGCAACTGTCTCAAATAGTAAGTAATCTGCGAACTTGGAAGACAGTAGTCAGTTAGATAAGCCATCAGAAAGTCAAATGAAGTTCACATAAATTTCATATATAGAATTCAAACATATTTTTTTAAAAAATAATTCACACATCTGACTAGCCAGTAAACTTTTAAAGCTTTCAACTATTTTTTTTAAATAATTGTTGTTCTTTATTGACCTCAGTTGCATTCTAACACAAATCTATGGTTTGCATGTAGAAGATGGTATAGTGCAGGGCTGTCAAACTCGCATCGTCATAGGATCATCACATGATGTATCATGACTTTTCCTTCCTTCACTAAACCAGGTGTGGGCATGGCTAGAACGTGATGCATCTGGCCCGTGGGACATGAGTTTGACAGCCCTGGTATAGTGAGATACTGCTGGAGGACTAACCATGAAATATGAACTTTGGCTAGATTGGCCAATAGTTAGAATCAACCAAGACCAATTACTGATGTTTACATTCTTCACTTTTGATTACCATTGTATCAATTTCTTTTGAAACTGAAAATCAGCAAACATCTTGAGCTAGATTTTGCCATATTCTACCTATTAAAGGCAAGGGGAGAGAGCAAGGGCAAATGAGGCAAGTTTGGATATGATTCATTCTCCAACTCTGCAGCGCCAAAAAATTTTTTAATGAAAAAGAGTTCACGTCTTTTCCTAATAAGAGCAACATTCAAGGTTCTTTCTCTGGGGAAAAATCCATGCTTTTCAAATTCAGTTCTCCAATCTCTAGCTGCCTAATATCAATAAAAATCAAACTAAACTAACATTGGCTTTTGGAATGAATGAGATAACTATCCTTATTAAAATCTGCATGGTGTTATCGAACTCATGAGCTCCAAGTTAATTCTGAAATTTCCCTTGACTTCATTGTAATATAGATTCTGCATTGCTCATCATTATATAGTGTTTTAATGGTCTATTAACTATTATTTTAATTTCATGTAATGAGCCTTTCATTGCAACTGCCATCACTGCAACAATTAGTTGTATAATAACACAGAAAAAAGCTGTTTTTTTAAAAAAAAATTCATCCAAAATAAGTGACCTATAAGAAAAAATAACTTTACCATAATAAATGTTCCTAAGAGAAGTATCATTTATTAAGCTGAAGAGATGCTGACAATTATATTTTCCATGAAATATTTTAAAATGTTTACTTCTACTTAAATCAAAAGTATTAAGAATCATTAATATTTACTGGTGCATTGCTGCAATGGCTGGAGAAAATATAAGCTATTGATTTCAGGGTCTCAGCTGAATTAGCACTTCGGATAGGTTGAAGTGTTTTCTTAAACTTTTCTTAAATATTCCCCATCTTTTTTTCCCATGTTTTTCCTGTTAGCTGTTACTGTATTCCCTTTTCTCCAATTTCTTTGGAGCACTATTTGATTCTGCAGATGGTGACATGAGTAGTCACAGCCATTTGGCAAACACAGTGAAATAGTAATGGTCTATGTTTATGAAATGATATTACTAATGCAGGGATATTTGCTAACTGGGTAACAATCAATCCCAATCATAATTCACACAGAACAGAGAAAGATAGGCCAGAGTTGACCAAATAAGTAGAAACTGAACATCATCAGTTGAAGGACAGCCAATTCTGTGTATCTTTACTGGTCACACTTGACTGCTGCAAGCACTATCACAACCTCACAACCTCACTAACCTCACACATGATTGCTGCAAGCACTATCAAAATCTCACCTCTTGCAGCTGGTGAAGGAGCATCTTCAGCTTAGCAGCCAGCCTGGGTTGTCTCTTCTATTGACTTTGGAGCAGGTTATTTCACTGAGTTGCACGAATAGGTCCAGAAGCACTACAGTTCCTTGGGTGTAGTGCAGGGCCACAGTATCAGCCAACCCCATATATTCATTCATTCATTCATTCATTCATTCATTCATTCATTCATTCATTCATTCA
>BLBF01000032.1:5304683-5325525 GCA_015471245.1 Laticauda colubrina | reverse complement strand
TATATATATATATATATATATATATATATATATATATATATAAAAATTTGATTTTACAGTCCTGTGAAACTGTGGAGCCCACAGTTAGTATTCACTGCACTAGTGGCAGATTTCTTTCTACTTCTACATAAGCAAGCTGTATGTTTTCTCAGTGATTCTGTACTGATCACAATTTTTTAAAAAAAAACTTATTTTCCTGAAAATGACAGAGGTCTAGTTTAAAAGCAGGTTTCACTATTGCAATATATTCTAATTAGGAGAGCATTTTAAAAAGGCTCAGGAACTTCAATTGCCCCCAAAAACATAACAGTCAGTTTTTATTTCGAATATATTGGTTGGAATAGCTCCTTTCTATTCTATTAAAATTCATTATTGCTAGACTAAATTTACTGTTCTAATCCTGAAAGAAGCATACTGTAAAGAATTAGCTATTTCTTTTTCCATTAAGTTTATAATTAAATCAAATTATATCTTTAGTATCATGGAAATTTCTTTGATATTAACTACAAGCACTGACACTGAAAAGGAGAATTTTTGGTTGTTTAGAATATTCTGAATTGTCATTTCAAAAAATAATATGCCTATTATGCTTGGTTTTCTATAGATATATTTGCTGTGTTGACCAAATTATTTAATATTCCAAAGTCAGAAATTACTAGATTACTTTTACTAATTTTTTAGTGCACAATATAATAAACAATGTAAGTGATGCACGTTGTTTATTTTTCACCAATCTAAGGAGATCACATTGCAAGTCCTTTCCTTTATAAAGCTGGGGACAACATAAAGGCATATAGCCAAATGGCAGATAGTTATCCCGCCTTTAGCTTTTTAAGAGAGCAATAAATTCAAGGAGTTATTTCTGCTGTGTGGATGCTAAATAATGAAAGTTTCAGTAAAATAGATTGTGTACGCAGGATGCATATTACTCCATGCATTTTATTGCTAATCCTGGCATCCAGTTCAGTTTGCTTCCAAATGTATGAAGGCATAGTTATAGTGTAGTTATTTCTCAGTAAGCACCCAAAGGCATAGTTATAGTGTAGTTATTTCTCAGTAAGCACCCAAAGTCAAAATTCTGCATTTCAGGTGCCAGTCAATCTGAGAAAGTGAAATTTACATAACATGCTATATTTGTCTACATCTACATTAAACATACCTGTTTACTATCCATGCTATTCCCCACTCCACCCCCAAAAATATAGATAATAGACGCAACAGGAAAGATATGGCTACCTCAAGCAGTAGCAGTTGCCTAAAAAGCCTAAATAAATGGCATAATGAAGCAAAATTATTTGTTTTTAAACAAATTTATCATACAGGTTGTAATCAACTTTTGACCATACATTTAGTGAGTGCTCAAAGTTACAGCTTCACTGAAAAAAGTAACATATGAACATTTTTCACCCTTGCAACCAGAGGTGGTATTCAGCAACTTCTGACCAGTTCTGGAGAACCAGTAGCAGAAATTTTGAGTAGTTCAGAGAACCGGCAAATACCACCTCTGACTGGAGATTTTACAGTAACCTTCCCCTGCCACGCCCACCAAGCAATGCCCATGGAACCAGTAGTAAAAAAAATTGAATCCTACCACTGCTTGCAACCACTGTAGCATCCCCATGGTCATGTGATCAAAATTCAGACGCTGGGCAAGTGATTCATATTTATGACAGATGTTGTTTCCTGAGGTCATGAGATTACCTTTTATGACCTTCTCTGTATCATTCCAATTTTAGTACATGTATTGCCGAAATGAGCAACATATTTATGATGGTTACATGTCCTGGTGTCATGTGATCACCTTTTGTGATCTTCTGACAAACAAAGTCAATACAGAAGCCAGATTCACTTAACAACCATGCTACAACCTTAACAGCTGGAATAATTCACTTAACTGTGACAAAAATGGGGGGGAAATCACTTAAAATTGTCTTGCTTAGCAACATAAATTTTGGGCTCAGTTGTGGTCTTAAGTCAATGAATACCTGTATATAGCCACCCAACTCACATATACCACAGATGACTCTGGATGGTTTAAAAAATTAAACCAGAATTAAACCATAATAGCAATAGCACTTAGACTTCTATACCACTTTACAATGCTTTACAGCCCTATCTAAAGCCCCTGTCACACTGCACCGACGGATACAAAGAGGATGTAAAACGTTAAAAAAAGCTTGCCATCCGTTGGAAAACGCAATGCATACATTGTGTACTCACTGCATACGTGTTTCATACTCTCTATCCGTCCAGCATCCGTCTACTGAGATTTCATCCGCTCAAAAAGTTTTGAGCTGCACAAAACTTTTTGAGCAGATGAAGTATCCAACGCATCCGTTATACATCCGCTACGCATACAGGGAACATCCATTATGCATCCATTGTTATCCGTTATGCATCTGCTATATCCGCTAGGCATCTGCTGCATATCCGCGCAACTCAAATCCGCTCCAGCGGAAAACGGACACAGGGAGGAAGCAAAATGGATGTGAAATGGACACACAGCATTAGTAGCACGTACGTAGAAAGGATGAAAGCGGATGCAGCTCGGACATAAAGCATTAAAATGGAAAAAACGTTCATATAGGGGATGTATCTCAGATATTTAGGGTGTCTGGAGGACACCTGGATTATGCAGAAGGACACCTAGCGGAAAACCGACATTTCCTATAAAAAAGGGGAGGAAGTCACCTGGATCTCACTTTCAGTCCAGCAGCCCTGGTGTGCAGACCTCTTCAGCCTTGCTCTTGTTCTTCCACAGCATCCATTCTTCTCCACCATGTATCATCGCATGCTCCTTTTGGTAGCCGCCATCATTCAACACCAGAACCAAGCCCTCTTCAGGCTCTTTCACCTTTTCTATGGGAAGAAAAGGAGGCAGCTAAGAAGTGTCTGGGTCCGACGATGGATTGGAGTAGAGCGGAGTTTGGACTCTATGACAAGCTGATGGGGGAGCTGAGGAATGAAGACACTCGTGCATTCCAGAACTTCATGAGGATGCCGCCAGCCATGTTTGACAAAATTGTGGAGCGTCTGAGACCCAGGTTGACCAAGCAGAGCACCAACTTCCATCCCAGCCTGGACCCTGGGCTGAAGGTGGCACTGACTCTGCACCACCTGGCCTCCGGGACCACATACAGAAACATGTAGTACGCCTGGAGGGTGCCACACAACACCATCAGCATTGTGGTCAGAGAAGTGGTGCAGGCCATCATCGAAAGAATACCAGCAGGAGCTCCTCCAGTGTACCTCCACTGAACAAGGCTGGGGGAAACTTGCAGAACAGTGGTATCAGAGGTGGAACTTTCCCCACACTGTTGGAGCCATAGATGGGAAGCACATGGTCTGCAAAGCTCCAGTCAAGTCAGGGTCCACTTATTTCAACTACAAGGGCTTCTTCAGCATTATCCTCTTCGCCATGGTCGATGCTGACCACAAGTTCATGTAGATCGATGCTTCAGGCAAAGGGTCAGCTTCAGATGCCCAGATATAAAACGCCAGTGACCTCAAGGAGGGGCTGGAAAGCAATCTTATCATGGGCTTCCCAGATCCAGACCCCCTGCCCAACGACACACAAGTTGTGCCCTACTTCATCGTGGGGGATAACGCCTTCTCCCTCAGAACCTACCTCATGAAGCCCTACACTGCCAGATGCCTCACCTGTGAAGAGAGGATCTTCAACTATAGGCTGTCCAGGGCAAGATGGGTGGTGGAGAACGCCTTTGGCATCCTGGCCAACAGGTTCCAGGTACTTCTCACCACCATGCAGCATCACCCAGAGACCGTGAGGAGGATGGTGGAAGCTTGCTGCATCCTGCACAATCTCATGCGCACCCGCTACCCAGTCTTGCAGAACAGGCTCATGGACCTCCAACAAGGAAATGGGGACATGGAGCCTGGTGAATGGAGGCAAGGGCAAAACCTGATCGACACTGTGGATGTACCAGGCCCCAACAGAGCTTCACATGAAGGGAAGAAGCAGCGCAACCTCCTGAGACACTGGTGCAACTCCCCAGCTGGAGCAGTGGAGTGACAAGACAGGATGGTAGATGCTTAATGGATGCTTCCTTGAGCCTGTCTCATCACACTGATGAGATTGTGCCATGTATGTTGAGTGGCCTTACAATGAATAGGGCATTAATAAAGAGTTTTGTTTATGTCGAAATGTGTGGATCAATGATTAAATTGTTATTATTAATAAAGGACCATTGGTGTGGCTGTTGGGAGGGTGGACCATACAGTCCCAGTATGCTTGCACTGGAGGCTTATCTATCCCACAGCTGTTACCCATCCCACAGCTATTACCCATCCCACAGGTATCCCTGCCCATCCCATAAGCATGCAAACGCTTAACTATTTTCTAAAAGTTTCCAACAAGACTTTATTAAGCAAAAGAAATGACCCAAGTGTGTGAAGCAAAGAAAATGTTTATTAATAACAGTAAAGTGTAGGACTTTATTTAAAAAGCAAAAGGAACCAAGAAAAGTGTCCCAAGCAATGATAAAGTCAACCAATAACAACTCAGTTTCTGGCAATGTTCTCAGTCACTCTGAGGCATGTCCATGGTCTCAGGTGTAAAGGGGACAGGGACTGTGGAGGTGGCAGTGGCTGGAGTGCTGGTCTGAGGTGCCATTGTGGTGCCTGGCCCCGCAAGGACAACAGGAGATGGTGTGTTCAGGAAGCTCTCAGAAAGCTGGCTTAGTCCTGTGAGGTTGAGAGGCCCTTCATCCAGGACCTGGGAGGTCAGGCACAGGACCGATGACAGATGTTCTGAGGCCGGGCTTGGCTGTGGGGTGGAGGAAGGAGGAGTGTAGTGGGGATGTCTGGTGTGTAGCTGGGCGAGGTGAGGCATCTGTGGCATGCGAGGAAATATCTGTGGTGTCGGTGGCATCTGTGGCATAGGCAGCACCAGTGGCATCTGTGGCATCTGTGGCATCAGTGGCATCTGTGGCATCGGTGGTATCTGTGGCATCGGTGGCACCTGTGGCGTCCAAGGAACCTGTGCCTGGACTGGGAAGGGCTGCCTGTGCTGCTGGAACTCCTGGTAGCCGTAGCCTTGGTAGGAGAGGGACTGTTGAAAGCCTTGGAAGGGCTGTGACATTGCCTGGGGTGGAGGGGCAGACCTGGAGTGGGTGGGAGCAGGTTCATCTGGGCCTGGAGGGTGGTGCAGCAACGCCGTGATCCGCTCCTTCATCACCTGGTACTGGGGCTCGGGCATGTCCATGAGGGTCTGGGTCATGTAGGTGAGGAAGGACGGTTTGAGGATGGAATTTTGAAGTGTACCAGCTGAGAGAGGAGATCTGTGCTGTTCTTGATAGTGTCCCTGATCTCCCGCAGGACAGTGTGGCTCTGTCCCTCCAGTCTGGCTCTCTGCCTGCTTTCTGTGGAGGGGGAGCTGAGGGTGGGTGTGGGTTGGTACCTGATGGTCGCTGCTCCTTCTTGCTCCATGTGTGTGAGAGAATCTCCACGTCCTCTGGCACAGGGTGTGCAGCTGTTGGGGGGGTCTCTGTCACGGGGTGCTCTGAAGACACCTGCCTGGATATGGTCACTGTCTCCTGGCCAGAAGAGGACTGTCTGTCTGTGGGCTGCCTGAGAGTGAGGGTAGACAGAGGGGCTGCTCCTCGGTGGTGGACCTCACCCTCCAGGAAGTTGCACTTTGCCATGGCATAAGTCTCCCGGTTGTTGAGCTTGACCGCGGCCTGGCCAGACTTCTTCAGGTGCAGCTTCCCATACCAGGTGTGCATATGCTTCCACCACCCGAGGAGGACATCTGAAGTGTAGCACAGGCTCTCCGCTTTCTGTCTCCAAGCCGCCTGCTTTCGCTTGGTGTCTTGATAGAGCCTGTGGCCCTTCCTCCACATGTACTCGTTCTCCCTCAGCCACTCCAGCACCTCCTCATGCTCCTCTGCGATGGAGTACTGCTTCCTCTCTCCCTTCTCCTTCTCCTTGCCTTGCCTCTTCCTCTCTCTGGCAGGGCCTTCATCATCAGGGCTTTCAGGGCTTTAGGGCTGGTCCACCACAGCAGCAGCAGGAGAAGCAGCAGGAGAAGCAGCACCAGCACCAGCAGCAGGAGAAGCACCACCAGCAGCACCAGCAGTAGCAGCAGCAGCAGCACCAGCAGCAGCACCAGCAGCAGCACCAGCAGCAGAAGAAGAAGCAGCAGCACCAGCAGCAGAAGAAGCAGCAGCAGCACCAGAGCAGAAGAGGCAGCACCAGCATCAGCAGAGTCAGCGCCAGGGGGTGGGATGGTGGATCTATCCCTCTTGCCAGGGCTGGCAGAAGATGGCACAGGCTTCCTCTTCTTCCCCATGATGAAGATGTCTGTGATTAAGATGTCTCTGATGAAGATGTCTCTGATGAAGATGTGTCTGGCAGCAGGTCTTTCCTCTGAATGGTGACCTGCTTGCGAGCTGCCTCCTTTTATATCCGTCGGGCTGATGCAGTGCATCCTCCCCGCATGCGCAGTGATCTGCTAGGCATCTGCTACGCATCCGCTCTGCATCCGCTCTGCATCTGCTTCATCCGCTCTGCATCCGCTCTTTCTGTTACGCGTCCGCTTTGCTCTGCTCCCCCAAAGCCCTTCGGATGTGCCATCCGCTTTCATCCACTAGGCTTCCGTTGAGCATCCATTTTACATCCGCGATATGTCCTCCCCCATCCGTTGTTGTCCGTTCTCTTTATGCAAATTTGGGGCACTTTTGAGAGCGGATAACAATGGATGGAAAATTTGCTTGTCTGCTGTGTCCTTTTTACATATGTTTTGCATCTGGCGGGCGATGTGACCTGGCCTTAAGTAGCTTACTAGAGTCAGCCTATTGTCCCTAACAATCTGGGTCCTCATTTTACCAACTTTGGAAGGATGGACGGCTGAGTTAACCTGGAGCCTGGTGAGATTGGAACTGCCAAATTTCAGGCAGATGGCAGTCAGCAGAAGTAGCCTGCAGTACTGCACTCTAACCACTGTGCCACTGTAATAACATAATCTATATGTTTGAACAAAACAACAGATAAACACAAGATTAATAGTAATGATTGTCATCAGTCACTCTTGGGTTTTCAGTGAATGAGTTCCTTCAACCTAATCTGATCATAAGAACTGTACTGAGAATTATTTTCTGCTCACTTTAGAAAGATGAATCAATTAAATACAGTATCGAAACTCAAAATTTAGGAGAACTCTTACAAGATAATATGGCCTATTTACCAAAATGGAATTCCCATGCAAATGGGAAATTTCCCAAGATTATGACACTATTTTCCACAGGTAAAAGTAATCTCATTTTAGGGAAGCAAAATAAATTGGTTTGGGGATTTATATCATTTTTTTTTTAAAAATTAAAGTATCCAAAATAACCTACAGTACCCACCAAGTAGACAGTGCCAAAATGAGCTTTAAATCTTCCTTCCTTAATCACTTTTGGACAGAAATTGACAATCCAACTGATTCTTTAGGCAAATGCACTAGCAGGGGAAAAGAAAAACAAAACAAAACATGTCCTCACTAATGGAGCAAACCACTTGCTTTGGTCCAGTGCACCGGTGTCACAATCATATTGTCACAATGGTCTCATGTGATGTATTGGCACTTTTTCCTCGTTCCCTAAACCAGGTGTGGGCATGGACAGCTCGTGACACATCCAGCTCGCAGACTGGGAGTTTGATAGCCCTGGTCCAGTTGGACAAAACATGAGTCTAACTCAGTCAACCTTTACAAATAAGGATAGAAATGATCTTTTAATGAGATAGTATTATACTTGAAATCATTATCATAGATTGCAAAATTGTAAAGCTAGCAGACAAGAATCTTCCCCTATGCCAGACAGCTATGATATTAACAAAACAGTTGACTAAAGTAAAAGACCTTTTGTATAAAAACATTTTTACAGAATACTTCAAAGAACATCCTTTTTTTCTCTCTCTCTCTCTGTGACTTGCTTTTCTTATACTATTGTTGGATTAAGAATTAAGCTGAAAGGCCACACCTATGCCTTTCTTCCAGGTAAACGCAGACTTTAAGGAAGAAGAGGGATCAAAGATTTCATTGTGAAGATTAGTTTGAACTGCTGGTTTTAACAGCAGATTCTCGTGGAAATCTTTGCAGAAGAGAAAGACCAAATTCCAGAGGAAAGGGAGCATTTATCACATCTGGCATGTGAAGCATAGCTCTTTACAATTTAGTTTGGATTCCTTCTAAAGCTCTTAAACCTTTATACTAACAGAGGTACATGTCACAGAGCAAAAGGCTGAGCACAGAGACATTGAATAATTTTGCTGTATCAAGTACAAAAATATGGTCTCCGCAGCTGGCACTAACAACTTTAGGCCGAAAAAGCGATGTTCCTTCCATCCTGAAGAGCGCTGGAAAAGGGACCCTGAAGTACTTGCTGCCCAACTTGTTCAATGATGGTATAATTAATCTGCCTAGGTTTGCAATTAATGTACCTCTTAGTAAGCACAAGTACTTTAGTTTTGTTATAATTAACAGTCTTTTTTTTTCTTTGCTGCAAAATGCAGTTGATATTTGAAGACTCTGCCCCAGGCCAGCCTGTGACAAAAACTAACTGAATTATCAGCATGCAAAAGGAGAAATACAGGTTTGTTTGCCAACCATGAAGGATAAAATGAATAAAATCAATTAAAGAGGAGGAGACTGAGTATTTCTTTTTTTTAAGCTGCAAGGTGCACCTTACATGAATAAATAATGATTAATCAAAGTACTGGGTGATCAGTACTTCTTGTTACTTTTCCCCACAATGTTTCCTCTCTGTCTGCCACCTTCTGATAAATAAAGACAGCAGAGAGACAGCTTTGAAGGTAATCTAAGTACTCCTTCATCAAATGATGCATTGATTGAGCTCCTGTCCAGACCTAAAATTGGCAACATATTATATTGAATCAGTCAGTCAACAACTTTCTTATATGGATGCCTGGATTTTAATTTTCTAATAATGCCCAAGAGACTGTTTTGGACATAAATCGGTCAGGCCAATTTATTCCCTTTTTTTAAGTTAGAGATTGATACTAGCCATGAATCTGAAAGGAAAAGTCAGTGTGGTAATACAGGATAGCTAGTATGACAGCCCACCAGTCAAAATTTGCTTTTTAATATTTCTGTCGTCAAATTACCTCCTCCTTGTTTCACACACAACTTTATTATTCTTTAGCTCTGCTCTGAGGGCAGATATCTCAACAACAGTAGGGGAGACCAATCAAATAAATATTTTCTAGTCATCACCCAAAGATGTTAGTTCTGAATCGGTTCCCAGGGATGTGGTGGCTCAGTGGCTAAGATGCTGAGTTTGTCAATCAGAAAGGTTGGCAGCTTGGCGGGACTTGTCCCAGCTTTTGCCAACCTAGCAGTTCAAAAGCAAGTAGAAAAATAGGAACCACTTTTGGTGGGAAGGTAACAGCATTCCATGTGCCTTTGGCATTTAGTCATGCTGGCCACATGACCACGGAGACATCTTTGGACAGTGCTGGCTCTTCAGCTTTGAAATGGAGATGAGCACCACCCCCTAGAGCCGGAAACGACAAGCATGTATGTGCAGGGGAACCTTTACCTTTACCTATGTCTCAGTTGAAATCAGCACCCTACCCTAAAGACATTTTCCGCTGCAAAAAATGCAAAAAAACAAAAGAAAATATGTGGATTATTGATCGTTTGTTGCTTCAGCTACCTTCTTCTAATTAACCATTTCTACTTTTTTTTTTAGTTTTTCTTTTTTTTCAGCAGCGTCTTTCAATGTTTCTTTAGATTCAATCCAATAATCCTATTATTTTTTCTAATAACTTCTAATAGCTTCAGGGCATTGAGAGACTACAAGGATACTAAAAAAAAAAAAAGAAGGAAAGTGGCTACTGAGTATTCCTGACCGAGATAATTTCACATGCATAATTGTGCTCTGGCCTTGAAACCTGAAGCCTTATAATGTAATTTCAGGTTAAGAGAGAAATGATCCCTATCATAATAAAATCAATCTTAAAACCAACTATTCTGTTGGATATCTTTTGAGATTTATATATAATGAATAGCATTTCCACCCATTTCCACTCTAAATGATTTTGTCGTAGGAGTAGCCTTTAACTGATTCAATTAGACTTTAAAAACAAACAACCCCAATTCTAATTAGCTAATCTCTGCCCTCTGTAATTATTTCCCTTATCTTTCAAGAAAGCAGGCTGGAAATAAAAGTGACCAATAGAAAATTAAAATAAAACAGAGAAAGTAAAGAGTTCTTCATTGGACTCAATGCTACATTAAAGTCACTAGCAAGAATTAGTTCAAAGTTGGTATATTTTACTAACAAACCCAGGAGATAATAATCAAACATACCCCCAATGTCATTAAAATGATTTAAATAGACATTGATTAACAGCAATAGTGTTTGTTATCTGGTTTCAGTTCAATAACTATAGGCAAGAAATGAGAAGTGACATGCTTAGATATAGTTTGTCTAAAATGAAGATGCCAAGAGCTCCTTGGTTGAATCCTCTTTCAAGCATAACCTGTAGTGAAAAAGAGATATAGTCATTGAGCACTAAGATTTACTGATGTGAGTCTATTGTAAGACAATTATGAAAAGATGCAGAATATGACTGAGGTTAGTATTGCTAGAAAAACACATAAAGCAATTTGTTATTTTTTAAAAAATAAGTCAAATATACTTTAAAATATTCCTACAGGAAACAATTGTGCACACCAGTGCCTTATATCATAATAAATTGTGGTTAATTTTTAAATAAATAAATAAACATCCCCTCCTCCCAAAAATTTATGGCTTATTGATATGGATATGAAAAGGCAATGGATTTCTTTTGATCAATATAGCAATAGCACTTAGACTGCACATATACTGCTTTATAGTGCTTTACAACACTCTCTAATTGATTTCCAGCCGATTGCTCCCAACAATCTGGGTCCCCATTTTGCCCACCTGGAAGGATGAAAATGTGAGTCAGCCTTGAGTCAGTGAGAATCGAATTGCTGCCACTTGGCAGAATTAGCTTGCAATACTGCATTCTAATCACTGTGCCATTATAGTGCTTATAATATAAGTCTATCCCCCCTTAGATAGGGAAACAATTAAAAGACTTGGGGAACATCTTCTTAGAATACAGATTGTCATCATTTGCTAAATTTAAGTTGGACCAGTAATTCCATCACTACATGACAAGGCTATAAAGTGAGAATTCATGTGACTACACCTGACTTACAACAGCAGTTTGTCAGTTCAATTTCTGATTGGTAAATGAATCACCACAGGTCATTAAAAAAGACACCACAGAACTCTGACTTGTGACTTTCTGCTGGCTTCCTCATTGACTTTGCTTGTTGGAAGCCGGCTGCAGAAGTCACAAAAAGTGAGCATTTGACTATGAGATGTTGTGGCCAGTGTACCAGTTGCCAAGCTCTTGATTTGCTATCATATGACTATGGGGATGCTTTAATGCAGGAGTATCAAACTCAATTTCATTGAGGGCCACATCAGGGTTGTATGAGACCTTGGGGTGGGCGTGGCCAGAGCAGGCATAGCCAGCTTGATGTCACTCATGTTCGGGGAACCTGTGGTGGCCTGAGCACTCTGCCAGGATAAATGGGCTCCCAATCTTGGTTTTTGGGTGAGACGGCCTCCTGCAACCCTCTGCCAGAGAAAATGAAGCTCCCAAGCTCCATTTTTCACTGGCAGAGGCACTGAAGGCTGGTCATTTGCTGTTTTCAGGGTGGTCCTCTGGGCCAGATCTAAGCACCCTGCAGGCTATATCCATTTCCCAGGACTTGATTTGTCATCCCTGCCAAGGACTGGTTATAAGTCTCTTTATTCATTGTGCTCATAACTTTGAACAGTCATTGAACAAAGTTGGTAAGGACAACTACCTGTAGTTTGCTTCTCAATAATTAAACAAAACAAAACAAATTTGCCAGATGTAGAACTGGTTTTAGATATTATAACTGTACCACAATGATTGCAAACCAAGGTAACTTCTCATTCAAATTGCTACATTGTATCAGTATAACTGATGATTACATCAATTGTAATTCCCTGTGACGATGACATGTCACATCAATTACCAGGATGTACCTTTAAGTTATAGATTTTTCATGATTTGGGTACTATATGAGTCAGAAACATCTTAATTGGTAGGCCTAATTGAACAGGTGCTAAGCCTCCTGGAAAATCATATTTTTAAAACACCTTATATATAATAGATGTTTAGTCATCCTTTAAATTTTCAATCTACAAATGGGCCATAGTTTGATTTAGATATGATCATCAGTTGTTCATAGCTATTGCTATGGAAATACGCTGATACCAGTTTATTAATTTTACTGCCATATCCTTTCAAGGAGCTCTTACTGAATTCACCAAATATGCTTCCAAGTGAATATTCTAGATGGCAGGTTTAAATCATTGCAACAATCTGGTCCAATACCACATTACACAATGTATAATTAATATTATTAGCCAACAGGGTAATAATTGGATGAGATTGGATGAGATATTTCTTTGTTGGTAACTAGATACAGGATATATAAAATGGTAAAGTAATTAAAAAACAGAAAACTTTCCTAGAATGTTCAGTCTAATCTAGCTGCCTGATATACATAGCAAATCTATTTGACTCTGGCATAACAGGAAAAGCAAGTGAATTGAGATGATCAAGGAAAATTTTAGGGGCACGCAGCAAAGCCAATTAGGTAGAGACAGCAGTCATATGAATAGGGAATAGAAATTAAATACTCTACATTGGTAAAAGAAAATTGACTATGTAGTGGCTTGAAATGAAAGATTAATATTTTTCTTCATCCATATAAATAACTTAGTACACATTATTTATACCTCTAGTAGTATAGCTCCCTGGGAGATTTTTTGGAAAACCTGAAATATAAAAATAACATTTGTACCCTAGAGAGATTTTAGATGTTTTTCAATGTGGCTGTGCAGGTTTACTAGAAAGTGACTCCTATGATGTTCTCTAAGCATGGATATTCTCTAAGCATGCATGGATATTCTCTAAGCATGCAAGAGCTGCAGCATCTATGAAGAGTTATAACAAGTACTCAGAAAGTAAATCCGATGAGTTTATTATTAAATAAATGGACATTCTTGTACGTGCAATCTGACATTCAGACTGTTTTGTGCTATTGTAATATTCAACTGTCATAGCAAATGAATCATGAGCATTCTGTGTGCCTGTCTTTTAAAAATCTACTGGACACTTGTCGATAGAGATAAAATGTTCTTAATTATTCTTAGTATTAGATTTGTCACATAAATTTATTTCTGTTAATATATGGAAGGTTCCACTAGTTATGATGTTTTTAATAGGTTTACTTATGCATGCAGAACATAGCTTACACTTTTAGTGAAATACTAAAAAAAAAACCTGATAAAAGTGGTCCAATTAGGAATAGATAACATTGTGACTAATAATGAGAAAAGAGGCTACCAAAACACATAAACACAACTCAACTAATTGTATTAATTAGGGTAGAAGAATTGTAAGCAGTGACATTTTAAATTGTCCCAGTCAATGTCTGTGGATTGGGCTTTAATAACTTTCCTGACTAACTTTAATTCATCTAATTAGCTTATCTCTCATACATATTTTCTCTATTAAGCTGGAATGAATTTAAATATATACATAGATAGGATCAGATCCAAAGTTGCTTAAACCTTTTCTTGTCTTTGATGTAATATTAGTGCCATTAATGAACTGGGATATAGTATGAGGAAACCTCCAGTAAATGAAAAGAATGCCTTTTGTGGTAAAGTTACTGATGTACGTGCCATGATGTAAAAATGAAAGATTAGAAGATTAATCCAGGCAAAGGGCCCTGTTTAATATGCTTGCAATAAGAATCCTCCCTAGGTGATAAAGTATTTCTAAGGCAAGAGATATTTGGAAAGTTAAAACAAAGTGGAAAAACTTACTTTTCTGACATCTTCTTCCAACATAACCTTCCATACAGGAGCAGAGGTCATTTCTCATACATAGCCCTTTGTTCTTACAAGGAGGATTGCAGAATGCTAATTACAGTGCAAACAAATAAACCAAGGTTACTGGTAATAGGACAGAAATTGCAAAATAGATATCAGCAGCCTAATGCTATGGCACAAGTCCTTGGTAATACGATGCCCTTGCTGGTATTTAGAATTACATATTACTCATAGAATCTGATTTCTCAAGGAAGACTTCCCAACAAAGGATTTTCATTATTCTAGCATAGCTTTATATATGAAGAAAAGCCAGAATGTGGTTTGTTTTCTTTTAGTTAAGTTCTTTGTATGACTTCAGCCACCATACTTTATGGGGTAGTGTACCAATTATGCAATTATTATTATTTATTATAATTTGTCGCATAGTGAGCCAGATGTTCAGATTAGATTTGGCATTTTTGTCTGCTTATCGAGTCCTTGCCAAGGACCTGGGATAGGCAGATGTGGATGTTTGATGGTGTTACAGATATGTAAGCTGTTGAGTGCAAAGCTGCCTTTTGCAATTGACTAATGGTGATTTTGTCAATGCTGGTGGTACTTCAATTGTTTTGGAATTGTGCCCACAGTGCTTATAACTATTGGTACTACCTTTACTTTCTTTTGCCACAGTCTCCATTTCTATTTGCAGCTCTTTGTATTTAGTAATTATTTTTTCTTCTTCTTCTTCTTCTTCTTCTTCTTCTTCTTCTTCTTCTTCTTCTTCTTCTTCTTCTTCTTCTTCTTCTTCTTCTTCTTCTTCTTCTTCTTCTTCTTCTTCTTCTTCTTCCTTCTCCCCTTCCCATTACTATTGTTGTTGTTGTTGTTGTTGTTATATTGCCATGATTGCACAAATCATAGCTTAGCACAATAAGTGGCTCAGACTAATATAGCTTTCATTACATTTACAATAACAGGATAGTCTATGTGGTGAGCTATATTTTGTATGGTCTGGAAGAATGTTTTAAATGACATAATGGACTACTGTTTATCATTATACACAGCCCTATATAAGTTTATTGAGGAGTAATGGCTCAGCAATTAAAGATGCTAAAATGTTCAGCTGGAGAGCTGGCAGCAAGGGTTTGAGACCTGAGCTCCGCACAATGGGGTGAGCTCTCGTAACTTGCCCCAGCTCCTGCACACCTAGCAGCTTGAAAGCATGCAAATGCAAGTAGATTAATAGGTACCACTTCAGTGAAGGTAACAGCATTCTCTGCACCTTTGCTGGTCACATGACCATAGAAATTGTCTTCAAACAATTGAAGCCTGGTTCAATTGGCTCAGTTCAGAGACTGGTTGGCTCCCTCAACCAGGAAACAGAACTGAGCACTGTATCCTAGAGTCAGACATAACTGGCAGGGAAACCTTTACATTTTATATGAGTCTTCTAAGAAAAATGTCCCACTATATATGTTTACTCCACTTCAGGTAAAGAAATGTAGGGTAGCAGCTATATAGCCTTTTATCAAACATGATATTAGTGGAGTTTGAGAGATTGCTGGATTAAATAAATGTATTTAGGTGTTAGCTTTACAGTGCAATGTTACATATGGAGTACTTAGAAGGTATTTAAATCAGACTTACTTTGAGCTTGTTTATTTAAGATTTCTATTTTAGGCTTTCAATGAAAATCATCATCATGACTATTATTGTAATAATTATATTATATTGTATTACTACTGTTACAATTACAGTTTTACTTTAATTCCTCATCTTACCCCACAGACAGCTAAGACCATTAAAAAAATCACACAACTTAAAACAAAATGCAATAATTACAAGCAACATTGCAACAAGATAATTCAAACCACTATTAATGAGGATTTAATGAGGCATTAATTTGTTTATGTGTAGATCATAGGAACAATTAGATGTGGACTTCAACGATTGGAATATTTTATTCAGTAAAAATATAACAATCAAACACTGTTTTCTAAAAGTTGCTAATTAGAAAAAAATAATTTAAATTAGAAAAAAATAATTTAAATGAGAAACTGAAAGACAGTTTTAAATCTTGGGAACAAACTGCAAAATCTCTGATAGATGCTTAGCAGAATTGATGACAAATGGCAGTTGTCTGTTATTATCAGAGCTGGGACTGTTTTAACTTTGTCTTTCAGGATATGAAATGGCAAAATTTTGCATGGTTTTCAAAAGTTTTCTTCTTAACAGAACAAAGAATAATGGAGTTGGAAGGGATCTTGGAGGTCTTCTAGTCCAGAGGTGGACAATTATGGCCCCTTTACAACTTGTGGACTTCAACTCCCAGAATTCCGGAGATGGCATAATCATGACAATTCCTGGGCATGGTTGGGACAGGAATTCTGGGAACTGAAGTCCACAGGTTGTAAAGGGGCATTTGTGGCCCACCTCTGTTCTAATCCAACCCCCTGTTCAATCAGGAAACCCTATACCTTTTTAGATAAATGTCTATCTGATCTTGTCTTAAAAACTTCCATTGATGGAGCATCCACAACTTCTGAAGGTAAGCCATTCCACTGCTCAATTGTCCTTACCGTCAGGAATTTTTTTAAACTGTATTTCATTAGAATAGAGCAAACCAGGAGAAACCAAACTATGGAGTGCAAAATTATCTCATCCTTGACCATAATAAAATGTTAATATATCTCATATTTTAAAACAATCTATGCAGTATTGATCAGGAAGAAATTACTGTATGGATTGCTGCAATACAAACAAATTATACCCCTAAATGTGTAACATATTTTGAACTGCTAACAGTCTTGTAATTATATTAGATTAGGAAAATTATATGTGTAACAGCAATATATATCAGATTATTAGAAAGAGTCTGTGTATGGGGAGAAAAAAAGTACATGCAAACGAGTTAAGGAGAATTTATCTCCTGGCTGATAGAACAAAAAGGAAGCTTACCATCTATCCATTTCTTTTACTCTAATTTAAAGTAATAAAGTGTCTATCAAGCTCTCTCACTTACAATGTTGAGTACTTTACTGATATAGTAAACTATATACTGATATAGTAAAGTACTGTATATTGTGATATTTTTCCAACATATATTTTAAAGTTGAGTTCATTATGAATAACAGATTTGTTTGCTGTGATATACTCTATACATGATTTACATATATGTCTTTCTGTCTTTAAAAATAATACAGGGCAACTCGATATATAGCACTACCTCAATTAACTTCTTACTATGCATATCATATAAATCAGGGTTGCCAACCTTTTGGACCTCAGGGACCACCAAACTCATAATTTTAAATCCCGCAGAACAGAGACCCTGGGAAAATCCAAAAAAAGTCTGCAGGAAAATCCCCTACCCAGTTTTCCTACCAATCACTCATTCTTTATTTGGGATCTCAAGATACCATCTCCAGCTCTATTCTCAAGGGGAGAGAGAGAGAGACTTTTGACTTCATGCAAGGAAGGCAGCAGAAGCAGCAGAAGTCTTTCTTTCTCTCCCCCAAACTCTGCCAGAAATTAGTCTTTGCCCGTGCAACCTCTTGGAGCAGGATGCCTTGCAGGGTCCCAAAGATTCATTTCTGGTGGAGTTTGGGGGAGAGAAAGAAAGACTTTTGCTGCTTTCCTTGTGTGCAGCTAAAAGAAGAAGAAAGAAGCAGAAAGAAGCATCCCGGTGGCCAGGCTAGGCGTGTGGGGCAATTGGAGCAAGTCCCCCCCCCGCCCTCACCCCCCTGCCCTCACTATCTCATGTTGTTCGCAATGCAAGCAACACAAGCCTTGTGTTCCCATGGGCCATGTGGCCGGCACAGCCTTGTTAATCCACGCAGCCTGGATTAATTGCTTTGGGGGTGCTTCGCGGGTGACATTTCTCTGTGGACTACCAAAATTTTCTCACGGACCACAGTGGTCCCTGGCCCACTGGTCGGCGACCACTGATATAAATATGCCAGCACATGGTTTGTTTTGAATGAAAGTAAAGATGCAACAAATAATGGGAAAGAATATAAGATATTATTTTCGGGAAGGGAAGCAATATTTAATCACTGGAATTTAATTTATTCATCTTACCAGATTGACACTGAAGCCCGAAGAAACCAAATGGGCAAGCACATATATTTGGGCGAATACAGGTCCCACCATTTAGGCAAATGGGTTTGCAAATGACTGTTCCAATAAAAAACAAAAATAAAAACTTAGTTGAGGTAAGGAGGAAAATTCAAATTCTTCCTTGGTCTCTCACTTTATTTTTTTTATGAGGAACACAGAATGACTCTGTTTTAAACAGTGGCTCAGTGAGCAATGAGGCATTTTGTCTTCTAAAATCACAGAACAATTTTGTTTAATATCTGTTTTGCAATCTTTTTCTCCAGGTGCATTTCAATTGTGAGGCACTTTCAGACAAATTTCTTCTCTGCATTTTCTCTCTCTTTCTCTGTCCATTATAGAAGCAGTAACACTTTTTCAATTTGTTGTAAATGTGATGATATTGAAGTCCATTATACATTGGCCACTATTTACTGGTTTATAGCATGAAGTATATACCTCTTATTTTACCAATGCTGTAAAAATGAGGCTTCAGTCAAATCTATAAACAATATAAAGGGGCATTTATGTACAAAATATCTTTCATGTTGCCTTGTTTTGAATAAGACACAACAGCTTAAGAAAAATGGGAGTTACTTCGATAGATTGAAGATAAAATTAATCAAATTATAAATATATATATCTTAATGTTTATTCAATGTTTATTTAGTGATCTGAGCAAATCTATAAAATATATTAATTTGTATGAATTATACAATTAGACATGAATACTTTTATGATACCTATATGCACATTTCTGTGTTTGTATATTAGTCAATGTGAAATACCTTCAGTGAAAACTAACTGAAGCTAAATGTCATGAGTGCTATTAGTATTTAAGAACATTAATGCAAATAAGTCCTTATTTGACCTGGATGTACAAACTGCTACACATTCAATTCTTAAGCGTTATTCATATAAACTGACAAAAACAACCTAAAACTAGTATACAATAAATAAAATAAACCTTTTACTCCACTCAGCATTCAGCATCTTTGTTGAATAATGTAGCCAATTAAAAAAGCAACTTGTACGATTCTGTTTTCTTTGAATCTCGTAATTAAGAAAGCTGCTCCCCCCCCCCACAGTAAACATATGGTCAAAAAAAGAGGACAGAAATAATATTAACAATAAGAATCCTTACAGGGGTACCCTGACCATATTCAGATCCCCCCCCCTCTTTTTGTATTAATCAGAACGTGAAATATTAAATACAGCTGATTCCATGATGCCAACCTGAGATTTATGAAGACAGTACATTATATTATAGCCAATTAGATTGTTAATAATTTAGAAAAGCGGTCCCAACAGGAAGCAGGAGAGTTTATTGAATCACTGCTTGGATGTTGTTTGTGGTTTGCATGCTTGGCTTCCTTGGTGCACTTCAACTTGTGTAAGAACTTGCTCTGCATCAGTTTTTGACAGATCCTAACACTGATTCCACTTATTTCGCCCCTGACTTTGGTAAAAATGCAGAACCTGGACTCTTTAAGCCACCTCCCCCCCCCCCCAATGGCCACTGCAGCATGCTACTATGCCAGAGGGAAAAAGCAATTTTTGTCAATTCATAAATGATGTTAATGAAAGTGAAATGGAATGAAATCAGATTTAGCATTAAAGTGTAACTTCCACTGATACCAAGTGCAGTTTGTAGGTTAAAAGAACCCACACTTTTTCATTTATAGTGATTTTCAGATATTTGGAACCCCCACCGCATATTTGCCAGCATTATCTGGGAGTGCTAATTACAGTTCACAAAAATCTTCAAAGCATGTGCTTTTCTACTTACGATCCTTCCTTAAGAGTTGGATTCTATATTTCAGGAAGTATAAAACCAATAAATTATAGGTTTTTAGCTAAAATTATATGTTTGATTTTCATTTGTTTCTACATTAAAATTGTTAAAATTCTGATCTTTGATCAAACTTTTGATCATATTATAAAACATTTTCCCTTCTGTCATATTACAACTTAGTAAGAATGTTTGAATCTCCCCAATAGAAGCTTCAGAGGCTGCATGCAGCTTCAATATTAAATCTTCACTTTGGCTTGACATTTGGCTGTTGGTGAAAAACAAGAAAAGTAGACTAAGAAAAGTCTATTCCACCAGAAATGTCTACCATATCATTTTTTCATAATCAAAAGAAAATGCAATGTTTTCAGAATGGTCTAATGGACCATTGCACTGAATGTATGGAAATCACAAGTAGATCCAAACATGTAGGCAAAGAGTGCAGATAATGTATGTTACAATGCTGTATCTTGTGGAAATTGCCTGTACCATAATTAATATATATAAATGTCAAATGTAGAAGCACAGTGGCTCACATGGTTAGGCTGGGTTGACAATTTGCAAGCCTGCATTTAAAGCCTGAGTGCTGCTGTGTGACAAGATGAGCTCCAGTCATTCACTCCAGCTCCTGCCAACCTAACAGTTCTAAAGCATGTAAAGGTAATTAGATAAATAGGTACCACTTTGTCGGGGGATTCACTAATGAAAGGAGCCCCCAGATAATGATGATGTCACTGGTTAATCCTTTCATCAGAGAAGCGCTTTAGTGCTTCCAACCCAGGGTAGTAGTATAATATAATGCCAAATATTATCTTGTTTAGTCTTCAAAACAAATTAGGCACCTACAAACAGGGTGTCAGCTTTGGAACGCTGACACAGGGGACAAAATTCAGTCCTCTACAAAAGAGGACTTACTTGTATGTGGGATGATGGTTATGGGTGTAGCTATATTATCTTTCTATCTTTCTATCTATCTGTCTGTCTGTCTGTCTATCTATCTATCTATCTATCTATCTATCTATCTATCTATCTATCTATC
>BLBF01000032.1:5187572-5230961 GCA_015471245.1 Laticauda colubrina | reverse complement strand
ATATTTCTATCTATCCATCCTGTTTGTAAAATCCAATTCTTTGCCAAACATTAGCACTAGAACTTCCATCTGCCATAGTATAGGATAGAATAATGTTAACTCATACCCAGTATCTTTATTTGTCTTCAGAACGTGTTTAGGATAAGTAGAAATAAGGCCAACCAAGAGTTCCTATGCTCTTTTGGAGGAGAAAAACTAAAATAGAAAGATGGTACTGAAATTGGGGTTATGTTGGGTGCCAGGTTACAGGCCCAACACAAATGGAACACAAGACTGATGCTGTACAGTAACAGCAGAGTGGTTATCAAAGATCTAACAATAGTAATAGTAATACTAATTAGTAATACTAATAATAGTACATTGGCACAATATTTTTCCTATTCTGCTCTTACAAGCTGGGTACCACCTAGTTCACAATTCTAAAAGCAGTTAGTTCAAGTCAAAGTATAATGAGAATCAAATCCTGTGAGATTGTGTGAAGTATCTGTCTGCAGTATTTTTTTAAAAAACACCCCTATTTCCCCATAAACTTAAATTTAAACAATTGCTTTCTGATATTTTCATTGGATGCTAGTCTGCTAATTTTGTCTTCTTTAACCACATGAACATAGTGATAAGATATTGCCTGCTAAGAAAAAAGAAAGACACCTGCTTCAATTACTCTCCCTTTTCTAGTTCATTTAAATAAAATATTCATTGTTTCAGCAGCTGCTTCCTAAGCTGAAAATAGCAAACATGAAGAAAATGGGAGGAGGAATAAAGAAATGATGGAGAGGCATTCCTATTTCATTAAGTATTTTAATAGCAGGTGAAAAATTATATGCAAGTGGAGTTGAAAACCAGCTGAGAAGTAGATGATTTTACTTCAGAGCAGATTCTGTTACAGCAATAAAGCTTCTTGAAGTTGTGTTTGTCTCAATTCCCCAGAAAACCATCAATAATCTAATGAACAGGTAACACTGCACTGCTCAAGTGACAAGACCATTATGGCATCACACCTTTACAAATGATAGCAAACAGATAGTACTAACAAAACACTTGCTCTTCAGAGATCACTTAAAATATCCTCCCGAGAGAAGCTCATTACTAAAAGTGCAGGAAGCACTGTTGTGTATGCAAAACTACCACTGCATTCTAAATCCCATTTTGCTGTCACTGACAGGATGATAGTAATTACAGATATGCACAGGAGGAACAAGGAGAAGACAGGGATTAAAAAATGAGCAGGAGTGATGGAAATATCTACACAGAATGCAGGCCAAGAGTGCATCTTTTGTGGTTTAAACTTCCCAAAACAGATGCTCCTGTTGGGACCTCATTCCAAATCTATTGTTGGATATTCAGAGTATTTAGTGCATATGCTTATTGCTATGGGTCCTTTCTGAACAGGAGGCAGTAGCAAAACACAAATGCACATGTAAAGCACAAGCTTCAGAGTGAACCATGTTTATCAAAACATTTCTTCACTTTGGAAAAAGCACACCCGATTTATTGCATTGCTTCAATGCTATATGTTGATTGAGAAAGCATTGGTGAACAAAAGAGCATGTGCATTTTCACAGCTGGGGAGAGAAATATGCCTGTTGCAAAAGTATACTAATTTTAGATCAGCTGGCCATAGACAATTAGAGACTAGTTGTCCTTATTTATTTGCATCAAGTCTGACAATGTGTTAACATAAACAGTTGAATATATGTTCCAGCAAAAGGATTATAACATGGACACGTGATACAGATCAGTATCCTGAAGATTTATCTCAGTTTGGTTTTTTTTAATGAAACTATCACATGGGACAATAAAGAGAATCCTTGCTAAGATTGATTTGTTTTTTGACCTACACTACATATGTAAATGATCTTTCTATGATTAACTTTTCTGGAGCCAGATTGCTTCATTTTTATTACTGACTTGCATTTTCTTCATCTGTATCTATGTTTGGAAGGGCTGGGAATCAGAAATGAGGATGGATTAATTCAACATTTAAGACCTTCACTTCAACACTTGACCAGTCTAATTATATGTACCAAGAATCTTTTTTTACAGTTTTCTACCTAGTAGTACTATATACACACTGGTTTTTATCTGCTCAGCTGTGTCCAGAAAATAGTGCTGGCATATTTGTTGTTATTTTTTTCCTATTGTTATAAATATTTTAGATTCCTCAATTCAGTCTTAATAGAAGCATGATATTAATCGGTTCTATGTTGTTCACATTTTCCTATATGAAACTGTCTGTCTCAGTACCTGTTTTAGCATTTCTGCATTTCATAATCTTGTTTCCTAAAGACTCTAAAATCGGGCACCTATATATTTTTGGGGTTTTAACTTGTTTCCCTGAATCAAGCATTCCTTCATACATTATTGCTGCCTTCTAGGTTAAATAGAGGTGTACTTACTCATATGATCTGGCTTGCTATCATTTTCTGCTCTTCCCAGTAAAGCTCAGTAACTTTTTGGCAACTTTTATAACTTTTTGTCTTCTGAGAACATTGTTAAAACTTCCTTTTGGACTAAGAGCCTGAAGTTCTTTGACTTATCTTTTAGAAAAAATATTGTGGGAGATAATAGTAAAATTGAAGAGATTCTTTTAGTACCAGGTTAAATTCATCCATTGTTCCTGAGATTTTTACTCACCAAAGATGTGGGGGAAAGGATTCCTTTTTCATGTAATGAAATTAGACATATAAAAAATTGGATGTCTCAATAAATCTTCCTCTTCAAATATTTTCTACCCAGAAATATTCCACATTGTCCAAGACCAAAGCAGTCCTTTCCACCATGCTCATGTTGTTTTTCCTAATATTTACCTACAACTTAGAATATGCCCTATGCTGTTCATTTAGTTGTTTAATGTTTATCACAGGAAAAGTGCACACTGCAGTTGATATTTTGACTGAATCCCCACTGGACTTGAGAATGTAATATAATAGTCCATCTTGAGATATCAGGCTCAGTAGGAAAATATTTGATGGGCTCAGAAAGATATTTTCATATTCCTTCAGTCCTCTTAATTATTTCACTGTCCCTCACTGAAACAGCAATCTGTTCAGAAACTGTTCAGTGTTTCTCTACCATACAACTATATGCAAAAGGGAGTGTTTTCTTGTGTGTATTTTAACATAAAGGGAAATGAAAATAGAATGTGCTCAAAGTTTTTACATAATTCGAGAGCTGGAGAACCATAATTAACCCTCTCTGCTTGTAAGAATCAATGGTTTTCAGACAGTGGAATATATATTAAATTTATCATTGGAATTAATGTTAATTATAAAAAATATAATTGTCATAAACACATGCCAGTTGCCAAGTGCCTAAATTTATATCATGCATCCTGGAGATATTGTAATGGTCATAAGTAACCAGTCCTTTTTTTTTTACACAAGTATAAGGACTAGTCATACATCCCATTGTAACTTGGTCATAAGTGTGAGGACCAGTCATGAATCCTATTGTAACTTCGAACGATTGGGAAATGAATGCTTGTAAGTTGAGGACTATCTCTATAATCACACAAAAAAAAATCTTTTGGTGAAGACTGTTTAAAAAAATAGAAATATTTTTTAAAAGCACAGATTACTGACAAAGTAATTCTGAAATAGTACATTGCTGGATTTTTTCACTTAAAAAATTAAGTATATTGTGTTAAGGAA
The DNA here is from genome assembly GCA_015471245.1 of Laticauda colubrina. Classification (NCBI taxonomy): domain Eukaryota; kingdom Metazoa; phylum Chordata; class Lepidosauria; order Squamata; family Elapidae; genus Laticauda; species Laticauda colubrina. The sequence goes on along the minus strand of BLBF01000032.1, from coordinate 5,227,311 downwards.
AGCATACACACACACACACACACACACACACACACTACTTGAGGACTAATTTGTAGCCCACAATTACATAATTCCCACTAGCATTTTCAGCACAAATGTCTTATACCTGGAGGGGTGATAATGAAACAAGATTTTAAGACTATATTAGTTTTATTTGAGTGGCTAACATTCACAGTTTTACATTTGGGGAAGCAGTACACTAGTGGAACTAGACAACTGCAACATCAGGTGAATCTATTGGGGGGCTTTCAATGACAAATGACCAACATCTTCACCAACTCTACTTCTGGGAAGCCTCCCTAATGTGTACGAAGATTTAAGCAAAGGATTAAACAGCAGTAGCAACATCTTTCTATTTATTAATCTAAGTTTTATTTTTTGCCACAGGGTATACTTGTCAAGAGGATATAAATGAATGTGAAACAAATGCTTGTTTTCCTGATGTCTCTTGCACAAATACCATGGGGTCTTTTGAATGTGGCAACTGCCCTATTGGGATGAAAGGTGATGGTAGAAATTGCAAGTGTGAGTATTTTGTTACTGAAGTTACAATAATTAAGGAAATAATTGTAACAGCCTCAGCTCAAAAATAAATTTTATGAGCCAAAATAATATAATATTAGTATCTTTGTTCAAATATATATGTGGTTTATCTCTGATACATTCAAACGTACCTAGAAAAAGAAAGGGAGGGTTTTGTCAATGAAAATTTGCTGAATAAGAAAAATTATGATATAATTTGCATTGAATTGAAAATAAGATAAATGATGGACTGGCATTAATCAAAGCATATTGATGTGAATGTGTATGTGTGTTCATTAGTCTTATTTGCACAGGATATGCAGAAATAAGGAGTCAATCATAGCATGAAAACTATAATGCTGCTGTCCTGATAAGTTGTCTAAAAAATAATTTTCAGTATGCTGTATTCTATATCAAGTAATACTCTCCACTTTTATACAATATGATTATGCCTACAAAGAACATTTAATGCCTTCACTCAGTGGCATGAGAAAATGTAGACATGCCAAATAAGTAGCAGTTTACCGGATCTAATATTCATCTAACATTCTCCTCTGGTCATCCTGATCCTAAGATGAGAACTTACCAAAACACAGAGAAGACAGAAAGGCTAAGACCTAGTCTCTATGTAGAAGTCTGTTAGTAGAACATTGACGTAGTCCAATATTATTAATGGTTAACTTAAACTTTGGTAATGATGCTTTAATATTATCCTTCCCTCTTTTATGAAAATATATTTCTCAATACATTGTCTAAATTTTCCTCTAGAGTCTTTCCAAACTTTAAAAGTTATTGCTTTACATTATCCTTGTTTTAAATTATTGCTTCTTCCCTTAAATACAAGTTTATTATTTCTTCAGTAAACCAATAAAAATTGTTAAACAACTTTATGAGATGAACAGCACTTTTTAGATTAACCCCATCCTCAAGGAAAAAAGTGCCCAGAGAATCACAAGCTAGTGTTACAGAGGAAGTTCAATAAATTGTTTAACTTCATTATGCATAATATAATTTATGAATGCTCCTGAGGATGTAACTGCCTTCCTGGTTTTTCTGTTCATGTATACCTGAGCATTAACCTTCAGTGTGGAAAACAATTAAATGAACGATCCAAGAACATTCCTCCTCCTCCTCTTTTTTTTGTTCATTATACATACAACAGGTTATGTGTCAAGACAAAACCAATGGCTTAGAGCTGAAAAATCCTAGAAAACATAAACAATCTGTTGTAATATTGATTCAGTCTTCCCTTGGCTTACAGTTTTATCTAATAGAAACTATTTTCTAGTCTTTGTCTTGTTTCAGAACATTTGTGACTGCCTTGAAGTGTTTTTGGTGTTCTTGTGTTAAGCATGACTGGAGAAAGGAAGATTCAATTAATTCCTAAGTAAAATTCTGTCCTTAAGGCCCAGTCCCACTGTACTTACGGATGCAAAGAGGATGTAAAATGTTAAAAAAAGCTTGCCATCCATTGGAAAACGCTATGCATCTGTTGTGTACTTATTGCATACATGTTTCATACGCTCTATCCATTGAGCATCCGTCCACTGCGATTTCATCCGTGCAAGTTTTGAGCTGCACAAAACTTTGTGAACAGATGAACTTTCCACCGTCTACGATCTGTGACATACAAGCAACAAACTTTCTATGTCCGTTATCATCCATTAAACGTCCGCTGTATCCTGTCTGCATCCTCTGGGCATCCTCGCAACTCACATCCACTGCAGCTAAAAATGGAAAGAGGGAGGAAAGAAATGGTACATGGAACGTCTATGCATCGTTAGTAGCACAGAAATAGAAAGGATGCGCAGTGAACAGTTTGCATCCGATATACATCCGCGCGGCATCCCCTTTCTTTCCTTTAGGTGTACGTGATACATCCACTTCATCCGCTATGCGTCCGCTTTGCAATTATCCCCCGTAACCCCTTTGGAGGTGTCATCCCCTTCCATCCGCTTTCATCCGTTAGGCTTCCGATGAACATCTGTTTAACATCCCCGCTATACACTACCCACGTCCATTCTTTTCTGTTCTGTTTATGTAAATTTTCACCACTTTTTGGAGTGGATGACAATGGATGGAGCCATCCCCGAAATTTTGCTCGTCCGCTGTGTCCTTTATGCATACGTTTTGCATCCATCGGCCAGTGGGACTGGGCCTTAACTGAAATGTGGCTGTTTATTTGCACACTCTCAGGATTTTAAAATGGTTCATCTGATACAGCAGTTGCACACCACTCATTTAAATTATCTTACAGAAGTAATGAAAGTGGTTATTGGTTACAAAATTCTTTTTTCATAGCAAATGTTCAGTGACATTTCAAATGTTCAGATTACTGCTCTTAAATATGATGCCTCTATATGCCTGGCTTAAAGTTGGGAAAAGATCCTCTTAGTCTTCACCAACTAATCTACCAATCACCTCATTTTGATTTAAACAATGGTTGCTCCCTTTCTGCAAATCAGGTTATACTATGTACTATACAGCAGGCTAGAAAATCATGAAGCTATGGTTCCCAATCTACTTCTAGGCTCTATCTAACATATCCAATGTTATACTGTCATTTTTGCACTAAAGACCATGTTGTCCTTCTTTCTTAAGTCAGAGACAGGCAGTGTAGAATGGATGAGCTCAGGACTTACTGTCCACCAGACCTGTCTCATTTGATTTTTGAAGAGATTCTTTTTAAAATGAAATATATTAAAAGAAAGTAGGCAAACTGCCAAGCAAAATACCAGGAGCATCATATTTATTTACTCATACCTGTCTTTCTCATATAATAAGGCCAGGTCTTATTTTTTTTTGAGCCCCGAAAAAAGTGACTTAATTCCCCCCCTTGCAACTTCGGGTGGGCAGTGACAGCCTGGATGTTGACCTCGGCATTGGTGGGGCACTTCGTATCAGGGTCAACACAGGCAGCACCATATCCGGGTGTGCAACAAAAGTACTTCCTAATGGCAAGCCCCTCCACCTTTTCACCCCCATTTCGCATGTTTTAATATAGGCCTTAATTTGGGGGGAGGGGCTTAATTTCATTTCATGCCTATAAAACATGCTGGGACTTCCTATTGGGGGAGGCCATATTGTTGGAGAAACAGGGTATGTCTTGAGAAGTCTTTACCAAAGCCCCATTGAGATTCTAGACAGCATCTGAAAGACTAACCCGCCTTTAGTGATTCACTATGTCCGTGAATAGTAGCCATGTTGTTCATTAGCAAATTCCCATGACAACTCTGCATCTACCACAAAGTCTCAAAATTTCAAATGTGTTCCAAAGATTAACATACCCTTATACTCAGTGGCAGCAGTCTTAAGTAAAGATAAACAACTTTTCATCAGTCAGACTGCAGAATATGAATACAACACAACACTGAAACATATACACTTCAGTAGCTAATGGTTCCAAAGCATGATGTTAGAAGAGACTGTGGAGTTGTGTTCTGTTGCTAGAAAATAGGTATTGGGCCATGAAATCAATATTTCCCACCCAAGAATTTGATTTGATTTAACACAGTGGCATCAGAATTACATTTCTTTGTTCTTCAGATTGTAGTGGTTTTTCTGTCATGATTAGTACTTTATTCTAATCTGAATTTTCCTGTGGATGGGATGAATCTAAAAACTGCTCTTCAACTCATAAAGTTGTGTAACAACTTGTATGATTTACTGAAGAAATAACAATCACATTGTGCCAGAAAGGGGGGGGGGGGAACTATTGAAATTATTTTGTTTATGTAAGATATATTATGTAAACTACATACAGTGAATCCCCTCTTCCTCCTCTTTCTATAATTTTCCAGGGTTTTTGAAAACTTTTACTAACTCAGGTACAGAGCACCACCATGACTGACTGTTTCTTCAATTTGATTTAAAATATTCACACATACCTTTCCAATAAAGCTAGCCAGTAGTTAATTGCTTTTGAAACATGGCTCCAAGTAGAACATTCATTCTGTAACTTACTGGAGGAAATTAATATTTTAAATGGCTCCTGATGGACAATTTAGTTAATTTACTTCTTTGAGCACTTCAAGCGACGGTATCCAAAGTACTCTTCTTGAGCCAGCTGCTGCCTGGAGTTGGTGTGATATAGTTTACAATCATCCATGGGTAGGCAGATGGAGTTAAACCAGCATGATTTTCTTTTAGAATTGGTCAAGCAAATGTGTTACACATTGCTGCAGCTGTACACCTGCCACTATTCTGTAAGCCATTTGAATTGTCTGCCTCTAGTTCCGGATCCTCCGCTATATTAAATGAGACCCTGTTCTAATGAAATCCCAGATGCTAACTCATTCAATCTCTCTGATTCCACGCTTGTCTTGGGGGAATAAATAACCTGGAGGATAACGTGATATGATGTTAGCATTCACCTTCATCAATAATCACAGCAAAAACAAATGTAGTGCCTTTTTTCACCTCCACTCTCTATCATTGCAGCTGAAGACTTTGCTGACAGAATAGAAGCTTTCATTATTAATCATCATAGTATCAAAGGTGAATGGAAAACAAGCAAAAGTAAACAGCTTGAGAAAGGCCAAGAAGCAAGGACTTTGTCAGCTATTAAGTATGTTAATACCAGCAAGGTCCATGGTAAGTATAGTCTAATTAGATGGGTGTCAAAGGGTTCTGCTCCAAGCTGTCAGCTCTTACTTGAAACTATTTTCCTAAGCAATCACTGTATATCAACCTAAACAGAGAGAACACAGCACAAAGATAACTTTTTAAAAAAGTTTGTACAATAGATAAAGCAGACAACTGGAAGGCAATAAGTTGTGGCCATGGTTCTTAAAAAGTTATTTGAGAAGATGCAATGTTGATGCTATGCAATGAGCAGATTCCTGTCTGGCTCAGCTCCACTTGGCATGTGCCCATCTTGTCAGATTGATTACATCTACTAACTAAAGAAATATAAAATATTCAGAATAGAACTTGATTAGGAAAAGGAAATTGCACTAGACTCCTATTGTCAGTAGTTTGGGTTTTTTGTCTTAGCCTTTGGTTTGGAGTCATAAGTCATGCCTTTCTTAGGGGTCATAAATAGCACTCTTCTAGATTTAAACAAAGTCACCTAGTTTCTGTCAATGAAATCTTTAGAAAACCTTCAAGCAAAACATCATTTTTCCATTCTTACTTCTCAGAAAGTTGTCTGTTTGAAAACAGCTGCATGTCAGACCATGAACATCTTATACTGGCACATTGCACTAAGCAAATGTGCAACTTACTTGCTCTTTTATTATATGAGCCAAATAATTCCATTTGTAAGCTATTTTATGGTTTAAGATGACATATGAATCCAGTCAGTTGTGGGCGTATTCATAATTGAGCACAATGTATGAACCGAATAATTATCTGCATATAATAAAGCCGCAATGAAGTCTTCTTTTTTGTAAATTAGTCACTGAAATGGGAAAAGAGAGAAAATAAATATAATTTTATCCTGACCATCTTTTCCCTTTGAATCACTAGTTGGATTCACACAATTACCAGATCATGGTTTGGTTAACTTTGATTTAATTAATAAATCATATTTGGATAGTTTTGCATGATACTAAACCATACCCCTTATTTATACATCATAAAGTCAGGGTTAAAACAACATATAAAGTAAAAGGTAAACAAATCATATTACGGGTTTATGCATTGCATGCCCTTTTTCACAATATCTTTGCCTTCTGGGTGATTCCACAGCCATATTGTAAGCGAGATAAAAGCAGACTGAGTTTAAAGGAGAAAACATCAGGCAAGAAGGGGTTGAGTTAGCATGACTTCCTCCACTCTTCTCTATTGCAAAACAGTCCTTCCAGTAGATGCCTCACAAAGGAGAGGAAGCCTCTGGGAATTCATTATATAATCCTGCACAGAAATGTGTAGTTTGCCCCCTAATGAAACTTCTCCACCTAGGTGTTCCTAGCAGTGAAGTAAAATCAATTTCACCCCTGATAAATGCCACACAAGTTTGAATTCTAAACTTTACAACATGTAATTAGAGGGCTAATAAATCTTGTCTTAATGAGAAACAGCTGGCTGATAAGCGGTGCCTTTAGGGTTTTCTTATATTTGGCACACAATTTGGGGGCCTATAGCATTAATTATGTTTTGAAAGAATAAAAGGATCAGGAAGCCTTAACCAGTGCTGATATTTGCTCCCTGATTTATTTTTAAATTAGCAATGGTCTTGGATATTCCTTCAGGTCATGCAGGAGTCCTACCATCTCTTACTAACTGTGCTAATAGACCTTGTTTTCCTGGAGTGCTGTGTGTTGACCGCAAACCTCCAAAGACTGGATACTTCTGTGGCCAATGTCCAATAGGTCTATATGGGAATGGACGAATCTGCACAAAAGCATCTAGACCAGGTACCTTTCTTTCATTTGGGGTATCAGAGCTGCAGAACTGAACTAGATAATTGATTTATCAACATAGGTTAATGCAACAACATAATAATTTCATTATATCAGGAAAAAATATTAGAAACTATCTGTACTTCATCAACGGTTTTGTTTATAGCCCAGTACTACCTACCTATGTCTAGAATAATAATGATAGTAGAAGCACAAGGACTGACAAAACTACATATGAGGATTAAAATAATTCATACCTCCAGAAACCAGATCTTTGTTGTTCTTTAAAAAATTAGTGTGGGGGGGGAATCATATGGGTTTTGGGGAGCAAAATATTCTACCAGGATGGGGTAAATGTTGTTTAAGCAAATTATTACTTACATTTTCCATCAAAAAACTGGAACTCACAGTTCAAAATCAATGATTGCATTTAAATTAGAAAAGACAATTGATTTTCTGTTTTAAGCTCTGTGACTGTTGTTTTATACAGTATATACAGTAGGTTCCAAATTAGAAGAGTTAAAAAACTGCTACATCAGTGTTGAGACAACTTAGGGTTTGAAAACAGTTATATTTTGTTCAAGGAATACTGTCTGGAACTGAAGAAATGGAGTTGTAGAATTGAAGGAAAAACTTTGTTGCAACCAACTTCTCACTTGATGCAGGAATTAGAAAGCAAGAGCATCTGCAAATACACAAGTTCCTATCTTAATTCAATAACTGAATTTTTATTTACTATCAAAATGTTTCTCCTACTATTCAATTGAAACCTATCCTTCTGTAACAAATTCAGAGAAACATCTGGCTTTCAAATGTTACTAAATTCTTAGTGACCATGGGTAAAGTGGTTCAGCAATATCTGAAATGCTACAGATGCTCTATTCCTGCCTAAGGATATTCAATCTAGTCCTTCTAGATCACAGGTCTCAAACCTGCCACATCAGGTTGTCATCACGTGACGTTTTGTGATGTTTTTCCCATTCACATAGCTGGAGTGGGCATGGCCTGCACATGACTCATCTGGCTTGTGGGCTGCCAGTTTGACCCCCCTGTGTAGAATCTAGATGAAACAACAAGGATACTGTTGGTATTTGATGGATCTTTACAGTATTTCACATCCTCGAACAGTATTTCACATCCTCGTAATAATGCCTTTGTGTTCTTATTTCTGGGCTATAAACCCACAGGATGAAAATCATAGCACAACGCATGCTTTAAGAATGAACTTAAAGTGCTTCCAATCTTAGGCAAAAAAAAAGCTGTCTTTTCTAAAGCACCCCATCTTTTTATTAATTTTCCAGATTCTGAAGAAATATGTGGCTGCTTTAGGAGTTGCATTAAATATAAAGAGTTAAATAACTAGATCTTGTTTAAGCTTATGCAGAAACCTTTGGGAAAAGGTCTGCTTTAATGAATTGCAAAGAAGTGCAGGGCCAATGCAAGTTCTAAAGCTGTTCCTCCAAATCATTTTCAAAACAGGCAGAATGCCAGAAGACAATACACTTTCAGCTAACTTTTCCTGAAGCATTTCAAATTGAAACCTGCACAGAAATACTCCATGCAGGATTGCAAACATGAAGTAACTCATTTCTTTAAAGTCAAGAAAAAAACTGACTGCTTTTGCCATTGTCAACCTTCCTTAGCTGCTCGTTTATACTTCTTCAGGCTATAACTATACCAGTGTCACCCATCCATAACTGAAGAAACAAATGGCAAGGAGCAACTTATAATTAAAGCACTCAGCCTCTCAGTAGTATGTTGCATAAAGTCTGCCTTTAGGAGTTTCCAAACATCACATCTTTTACTAATCTTTGAATGTGGATGATAAATAGAATGCTGAAGAGAAGTCTTCCTATATAATCGTAGACTGGAGGAATCAAAATGAGTGAGCTGAAAAATAGAGCCAAACTATTTTGTTTCCCCAGCTTTTTTTAAAAAAATCTTTCTTCCCAGTTCTTGAAGGATAGAGAGAATTCAGTCACCTTTCCTGTCAAGTTATGCTTCAAACAACTTCATCAAAGAGCCCTTAATTTATTTACTGAAAATTCAGGGGAAGGATTTATATAATTACTCAAGTTAGATTCCCTTCTTTCATTTCTTGCTATCCAGTTTAATTATTTTGGAAAGGCAACACTCACTCCTGCTGCTTCAGTGTGCATCAAGATTAATGTCATTTTGCCATATTAATTAAACTCTTGACAAAATGGAAAGTTAGGCCTTCAAAGAAAAAAAAAACCTGAGGCTCAGTGATTCTGTCAGTGTTTCTGAGGGATTTTTCCCCCTCAGAGATAAGATTATGACTCATACATACAGCCAATAAAACAAATCATTTGGATGGACACTCCTCTTATAATGTATGACTTCCCTCCTACAAATAGAAACATTTATCTGTTTAAGCAGGAAAAAAAATCCACGAAGTCATTCCTCTTGTTATCATATTCTATATGGAATAAAGCTGCAACTGACAGAAAAATGTCACTAGCAGACATAAATACAATCATTTGAAACTACAATTTGCATTTCTTCTTTCTCCATGACAGGGGGGCAAATGCAGATTTATGTATTATATAAATATTTATATCTTCCTTCTAGTGCTTATATACCATTCAGAACAGCTTATAATATTTAACATCAATTATAAAATGCATTCTAGAAATTGATAGAGCATCCCAGTTCATCTCAGGAGGAATGCACATTGTGGTGTCATTGTGATTTGTACCAGATGCCTATGTCTCCTTTATTCTTACCTGATTTATATCTCTGTTAATACTTTCAAGCAGTGTTTCAAAATCCAAACAAGGTCATGGAAGTAAAAGAGAAATACAGTAGTTTTCCATGCTACATATGAAAATTAATGAGAATGCATCCTTAATCCCTGATATTTTTATATAGATAAAAATAGAGAGTAAAACAAATGCTCACAAGGTGCAATAAACAAAAAGCCAAGGCATCAAACATCTTTGTCAAACTGATTCGAAGGGACAACTTGAATCACTGTAATTTAGTATCCCCAAATCACAAATAGTCTTAAATAATGCCATATTTGATATTATCAAATGCTACTCATAAATCAGTGTACCAACAAGAACATATTCTTTCTTATGTAGTTCTTCATACAAATCAGAAAAAAGATCAACCAGAGATGTTTCCAGATATAAACTGGGTCTGAAACCAGACTGGAAACAGAGTTAGTAACATCTATAGGGTCCTTGGCAGAGATGGTATTCAGCAGGTTCTGACAAGTTCTGGAGAACCGATAGTGGAAATTTTGAGTAGTTTGGAGAACTGGCAAATACCACCTCTGACTAGAGATTTTATATAGTATCCTTCCCCTGCCACGCCCACCAAGCCACACCCACAAGAACCAGTAGCAAAAAAATTTGAATCCCATCACTGGTCCTTGGTACTCTCTGAGCTTTGTGGTTTTCTTCAAATGTTTCTTCCAAAGGTTCTTTTTCAGAACGCAACTGGAATTTCTTGTTTTTTTTTTCCTTTTTCTTGAAGACGTTTTGTTTCTCATCCAAGCAGCTTCTTCAGCTCTGACAGAATAATGAGGAATGGAAGGATTGGATGACTAAGGATCTCTACAGACTTTTAATTATACAATCTGGGATGAATACCCTTTGAATATATGGGAACAGAACTGAAGAAGCTTCTTGGATGAGACGTGAAATATTTTCAAAGAAACAAACCAATGAAGTCCAGTTGCCTTTTGGGAAAAGAACCTTTGGGACATTTCCTTAGTTTAGTTTCTTCAGTGAAATGTAGAATTAGCATCCAACATTCTTGATCAGAAGCTCAGGCCTAGAAGACACATGGTGCCTGATGTCTCTGGAGTGCTATAAATGCATTCTAGCTACCAGTGGATCATCTGGAATCTTCAGAAGTCAGAGCAGATCAAATAGTTATTGTGCTGTAGATAACATCCCGTGATGGATGCTAGGTATTGCAGGGCTCCAAATATATGACTTGTCTGGGTTTATTAAGAGCCAAACTGTCACCTGTCCCATTTGCACTGCTGCCAGAAAATTAGTCCGGGATGAGAGATTAACTCTTGGCATATACTACCCACATTCTTCGCTCATCCTCCCAGGAACATTTCTCCTCTCTCCTCACTGCCAAAATGAGGCAGCACAGGACAAATCAATCTAGAGTTCTTAAGCCCATGTCACACTGAACCAACGGATGAAAAGAGGATGTAAAATGGACAAAAAACCTTGCCATCCGTTCGAAAATGCGATGTACTCACTGCCTCCATTTTGCTTCCTCTCTATCCATCCAGCATCCGTTTATTGACGTTTCATCCGCTCAAAAAGTTTTGGGCTGCCTAAAACTTTTGCACGGAAAATGTATCCAGTTCATCCGTTCTGCATCCGCTACGCATCTGCTACACATCCGTTACGCATCCGTTATGCATCTGCTATATCCGCTAGGCATCCGCTGCGCATCTGTGCAACTCCATCCACCCGGACGCAGAGAGGAAGCGGAATGGATGCAGAACGGATGCAGAACGGATGCCTAGCGGATGCAGAATGGAAACAAAGTGTTTAAAACGGAAAAAACGTTCGCAGAGGGGACCTATCTCAGATATTAAGGATGTCTAGAGGATGCCTAGAGGATGCCTAGGGGATGCCTAGCGGAAAACCTATACTGCCTATAAAAAGGGGGAGCAACTCACCTGCATCTCAATTTCAGAACAGCAGCCAAGCTGTGCAGACCTCTGCAGCCTTCATCTGCCTCTTCCTCTTCCACAGCATCCAGTCATGTCCACCGTGGATTGTAACAAAGTCCTTTCAGCAGCCACCATCATTCTGCAACAGTGCGAAGCCATCTGCAGGCTCTGGGAACACTACTGCGAGAAGAAAAAGAGGCAGCCAAAAAGAGTCTGGGTACGAAGATGGTTCACCAGAAGAGCAGAGGACGGACTGTACAACAAGCTGATGGTGGAGCTCAGGAACAAAGATACTCGGGCGTTCCAGAACTTCATGAGGATGCCTCCAGCCATGTTTGACGAAGTTGTGCAGCGCCTGACACCCAGGTTGACCAAGGCAAACACCAGCTTCCAGCCCAGCCTGGAACCTGGGCTCAAGGTGGCACTCACACTGCGCCACCTGGCCTCAGGGACCTCCTACAGGAGCATGCAGTACAGCTGGAGGGTGCCATCCAACACCATCAGCATTGTGGTCAGAGAAGTGGTGCAGGCCATCATCGAAGAATAAAAGGAGGAGCTCCTCCAGTACCCCTCCATTGAAGAAGGATAGAAGAAAGTTGCAGAGCAGTGGTATCAAAAGTGGAACTTCCCCCACACCGTTGGAGCCATAGATGGCAAGCACATGGCCTGCAAATCTCCAGCCAACTCGGGGTCCACTTATTTCAACTCCAAGGGCTTCTTCAGCATCATCCTCTTCACCATGGTCGATGCTGACTACAAGTTCATGTACATCGATGCTTCAGGCAACGGCTCATCTTCAGATGCCCAGGTATACAACGCCAGTCACCTCAAGGAGGAGCTGGAATGCAACCTCATCGTGGGCTTCCCAGATCCAGAACCCCTGCCCAATGACACACAAGATATGCCCTACTTCATCGTGGGGGATGACGCCTTCTCCCTCACAACCTACCTCATGAAGCCCTACACCTCCAGACTCCTCACCCGTGAAGAGAGGATCTTCAAGTACAAGCTGTCCAGGGCAAGATGGGTGGTGGAGAACGCCTTTGGCATCCTGGCCAACAGGTTCCAGGTACTTCTCACCACCATGCAGCATCGCCCACAGACCGTGAGGAGGATCATGGAAGCTTGCTGCATCCTGCACAATCTCATGCGCACCCGCTACCCAGTCTTGCAGAACAGGCTCGTGGACCTCCAGCAAGGCAATGGGGACATGGAGCCTGGGGAATGGAGGCAAGGGCGAAATCTGATGGACACTGAGGATGTGCAAGGCCCCAACAGAGCCTCACATGAAGCGAAGAAGCAGCGCAACCTCCTGAGACAATGGTGCAACTCCCCAGCTGGAGCAGTGGAGTGGCAAGACAGGATGGTTGATGCTTAATGGATGCTTCCTTCAGCCTGTCTCATCACATGGATGAGATTGGGCCATATATGTTTGGTTGGCCTACAGTGAACAGGGCGTTTAATAAAGAGTTGTGTTTATGTTGACATGTGTGGATAATTATTACATTATTATTGATAATAAAGGGCCGTAGGTGTGGCACCTGGGAGGGTGGACCATACAGTCCCACTATGCTTGCACTGGAGGTTTATCTATCCCACTGCTATCCTAACCCATCCCACAGCTATTACCCATCTGACAGGTATCCTAACCCATCCCACTGCTATCTTAACCCATCCCACAAGCATGCAAAGGCTTAAACCATTTCTAAAAGTTTCCAGCAAGACTTTATTAAAAAAAAGAAATGAAGCAAGTGTGAGAATCAAAAATAGACTTCATTAACAACAAGCTACAAGACAAAAATGAGTCTCTGGCACTCCTCTTGGTCGCTCAGTCTCAGGGGTGAAGGGTGCAGGTGCTGTGTAGGTGGCTGGTGCTGGAGTGCTTGTCATCAGCTCCTCCAGAAGCAAAAGCAGCAGAAGCCCCAGCCCCAGAAGAGCGAGCCCGTGTTGCAGAAGCCCCAGCAGAACCAGAGTGAGGGCCAGGGGGCGGGATGGTAGCCCTGTCCCTCTTGCCAGGGCTGGCAGCAGATGGCTGAGGCTTGCTGTGCTTCCGCATGGTTGTGGGGTTGCTAGCTGGCAGGGAAGTTGGCAGGAACCAAGGCTGGCAGGAAGGCTGGCAGGCTGGCAGGCAGGCAGGCAGGCACCAAGGCTGGCAGGAAGGCTGGCACCAAGGCAGGCACCAAGGCTGGCAGGGAGGCAGGCACCAAGGCTGGCAGAAAGGCTGGCAGGGAGGCAGGCACCAAGGCTGGCAGCAAGGCTGGCAGGCAGGTTAGCACCAATGCTGGCAGGGAGGCTGGCAGCAAGGCTGGCAAGGAGGCTGGCAGCAAGGCTGGCAGGAAGACTGGCAGCAAGGCTGGCAGGGAGGCTGGCAGCAAGGCTGGCAGCAAGGCTGGTAGCAAGGCTGGCAGCAAGGCTGGCAGGCAGATATGCAGGCAGGGCAGGCAAGGCAGTTGATTTGACCGGCAGCAGGTCTTTCCTCTGAATGGCGACCTACTTCCGAGCTGCTTCCGTTATATCCGCGGGGCTGATGCAATGCATCCTGCCCGCATGCGCAATTAACGCCAGGCATCCATTAGGCTTCCGCTGTGCATCCGCTGTGCATCTGCTGTGCATCCGCTTCATCCGTTCGGCGTCCGCTCTGCATCCGCTCTTTCCGTTCCGCGTCCGCTTCGCTGAGGCCCCCTGGAAGCCCTGCGGATGTGCCATCCACTCCCATCTGCTCCCATCCGCTTCCATAAACTGGGCTGCCGTTCCGCATCCGCTTTGCATCCGCCCTGCATCCTCCCCGCGTCCGTGTTATCCGCTCCGGTTATGCAAATTTTTGCCCCTTTTGAGAGCGGATAACAACGGATGGAACATTTTGCTCGTCCACTGTGTCCTTTTTGCATCTGTTGGCCAGTGTGACATGGGCTTTACTCAAAGCACAAATGAACAGGTTCAAATTATCCTATTTTAGACACATTATGCAAAGACCCAGGTCTCTGGAGAAGTCTATGTTACTGGGAAAGATGAATGGAAACAGAAGAAGAGATGACTAGCAGCAAGGTGGAGGCACAAAATTACAGTAACAAATAGATATTAACTAGCAGTTGTTATGTGAACCTATATTCCCAGTTCTACCTGATTACGGGATGCTGCTATGAACAAGAATTATATTCGGTTTTAGCTTTTAATACACAAATATTTCCAGAGAATGATCTAAAAAATTATTGCTTGATGCAACAATATTGTTAGGTATGCAAACAGCAATAAAGCTATCGATTGAATATATTGAGATATTTTCCTAGGGTTTTTTAGTGGAAAAGAAAGGAGCTGTTTGTTTTAATTATAAATCACACTCTTTGCACTAAAGTTAGTTAATTACTACATTCTTTGTATCAGTAATTGTGAAAGAGTGGTCCTCATTTCTTTATGTGATTCCAAATTTATCATAGGTCATTGCGGGGATGGGGGGATCATGTCAAGAGAAAAATAGCATTTGGCTTATATGTGCAATTCCAAATTTGAACTTTATAAGAAAAGAGCACAAACACAAAGAGAAAATGCATCTACTTTTTGTGATTTCTCTTCTCTGAAATTAGAATAAATCTAAACAAAATTGTTTTGCTATCTTTTAAAATCAGAAGAAACTGAGTGCTTTGTTACATACTTAAAAGAAAGAAAAGAAAAAAAGAAAGAGAAAGAGAAAGAGAGAAAGAGAGAGAGAGAGAAGAAAAAGGAAGGAATGAAAGAAGGAAAGAAAGAAAGAAAGAAAGAAAGAAAGGAAGGAAGGAAGGAAGGAAGGAAGGAAGGAAGGAAGGAAGAAAGAAAGAAAGAGGAAGGGAGGGAGGGAGGAAGAGGAAGGAAGGGAGGGATGGAGGGAGGGTGGTGGTGGTTATAGAAAAAGTACTTTTTATGTCTAAAATGCAAAATTCCAAATCCAAGTGTTAGTTAGCAAATAATTTTGCAAAAATTGCCAGGAATCATCATCACTTTCAGGTTACATTTAGTTTAACCCACTTAAAATTAAGTTGTTTCCACGTAGGCAACAGCAACTAAAATCCAGATACTTAAGAAAAAGAAAGGAAAAAAAAGCTAGAGAGGTTTTCTACAGAGTCTTCAGTGACCCAGATATAAAACCCAAAGGTAGATAAGATGGGAATAATATTTTAGATAATGGAAAAGATAAATTATTTCCAACCTAGCTGATTCATACAATCCATCAATATAGAATTCATTATGCTTTTCAGATCCAGATGATATATTAGCCAGCAAGGGAGCTCAGCAACACAAGACCTGTGATTTCTAAACTATAAAATCATGAGGAAAAGGCCAATTTTACAGACTTTGAATAATATTTACATTCAGTTGTAACATCTGCAGCATATTATATCCATTTCCTAATAATTTTGTTGGTTAATAGTAAGATAATGTGTAAAAAAAAATGGCTAGCATAGAGGTAGTCTTTGACGTATGACCACAATTGAACCCAAAATTTATGTTGTTAAGTGAGACATTTGTTAAATGAGTTTTGCCCCATCTTATGACCTTTCTTGCCTCAGTTGTTAAATGAATCGCTGCAATTGATAAGTTAGTAACACAGTTGTTAAGTGAATCTGGCTTCCCCATTGACTTTGCTTGTCAGAAGGTAACAAAAGGTGATCACATAATCATATGTGATAAATATGAATCAGTTGTCCAGCATCTGCATTTTGATTACATATACTAGGGAGGCTGCAAAGGTCATAACTGTGAGAAACGGTCATAAGTCACTTTTTTCGGTGCTGTTGTAACTTTGAACAGTCACTAAATGATCTGTTGTAAGTTGAGGACTACCTGTATAAGCTTTATGAGATCACATTATGTATCATTAATTAAGAGTTATATGTTTTCTTTAGAGCAATAACATAAGGCAGTGGTTCCCAAAGTGGGTGGTACCACCTCCTGGGGGGCATGGGATGCCTTAGGGGGGTGCTGAGGGGCAAGGGGACTGGCAGGGGGCGCTAAGAGGTGGCACGGGGGCACTGGAAGTGAGCAGCAAGGCACAATTCAGGGGTGAGAAAAAATCTCGCTGCCACCGCATTCGAGGCAAAGCCCTGCAGAATCACCCCATTGACTTGCACGCTCTGGTGCAAGGAGCTCAATTGGGTGATCCTGCCGGGCCTTGCTCCAAATGCAGCATTGGGAAAGAGAGTAAAGCCCAGAGTGGCTTTGATCTCCTTTTCAAACATCCTGCCGCCATCATGTTTGGGGTGGCGGGGCCTTGCCCCGAATGCAGAGTTGGGAAAGGAGAGCAAAGCCAAAGTAGCTTTGAGTGGCATTGAGCCTCTTGCTCCGGAGGCACCTGCCCAAGCAATTCTGAACAGAGTAGTGTATGAAGTCAATGCGGTGAGCCTGAGGGAGGGAAAGAGAGAGGAAGAGAGAGAGAGAAAGAGAGAAGGAAGAAGAGAAAGAGAAAAGGGAAAGAAAGAAAAAGGGACAAAGAAAGAGGGGGGATGGAAGGAAGGGACAGAAAGAAAATGAAATAAAGGAGGGAGGGAGGGAGGAAAAAGATAATGAGATATCTATTCCAGTTCAATCACCTGCTCCAGCAGGGTTAGAAGGAAGCGTGTGTGTGTGTTCTCCTTGTAATTTACCAGTACAATTTGGTTTTACCTTCTTCAGAATTGGCACTGTAATACATTGGGGAAAAGTAACTTTTTAGGCTGGAGGTCTGGTCCAATGGATCCTGTTAAAGCCTCAACAAAATGTGAGAGCTTCCTCATATTCTTGGCCAGGTTTCGTCCACAAAATCTTTAATTAATAGAAGCCAAAGATGTTTCAGTGTGCTGACAAAGATATTTCAATGTGGAAAAGGGCCTCTAAACTAGGCATCATTTCAATCTGATACATCAGGTCTCTCTCTCTCTCCCTCTTTCCCCCTCCCCCCCTCCATCCCTCCATCCCCCCTTTCTTTGTCCCTTTTTCTTTCTTTCCCTTTTTTCTTTCTTTTCTTCCTTCTCTCTTTCTCTCTTTCTTTTCTCTCTCTCTCTTTCCCTCTGCCAGGCTCACCCCATTGATTTGGTGCACCACTCCGCTCGAACTTGCTTGGGCAGGTCCCTCCAGTTCAGCAGGCTCAATGGGGTGTTCCTGCAGGGCCGGCATCTAGAATGCGGCAGTGCCGGCACGTTTGAAAAGTAGAGCAAAGCCAGAGGTCAGTAATTTTTACTGCAAAGAATCACAAAAGCTTTTGGGTTGTGCACAAGAAGCGACACACATGTCAATGCAATCCAGCAACATAAAATAAAGAAATACAAATAAAACAAATCAACAAGAATTGGCAAAGCTTCTCTGATTAGATTTTATTCACTACTAGAATCTAATCAGAGATGCTTTGCCAATTCTAGTCCAATGACCTGCTCCAGCAGGGTTGGAAGGGAGTATGTGTATATGTGTGTGCATGGCTGTCAAAACTCAAAAAATTGGTCAAGTAGTTCTGGGGAGGCCAGTCATAAATTAGAACACTTGCTAAGCTACTGGCCATGAGGTGAGGACCACTTGTATTTGGTTTGCCAGTCACCAAACCACGCCCACCCAGTCATGTGACTAGCAAGCCACACCTACCCAGTCATATTACCAGCAAACCACACCCTCAAATTAGGCCACACCCACATAAATTTGAATCCTGCCCCTGGGTGGGGGGCATTGAAGATGAGTTTGTAGCACCAAGGGGGTGGTGGACTGAAAAAGTTTGGGAACCACTGACATAAAGGATTCTATTCAACAATATAATTATCATCAGGGACCCTCAATGGCAAACAAAATAACCAGATTTTAGACCAGGAGAGTATTTATGGAGGGCTAAATTGGATATGATATCAGAAAATCTAGTTACCTGAAATCACTTCTTATTTTTCACTTGTTATTTGGATTCCAGATCCTTTAAATAGGTACAACATATTCACACTTAACTGGTATTAATCTTGTACATCCAGCCATCCATTTCTTTTATTTCCATTCCAACAAAAAGAAAAAAAGACAAATGATTACTATAGATTGTTCACATGCTTGAATATCTGAAAGAACTATACAGATATACAGTATTTGTAAAACAATTTATGTTTACACATTTTTTGGAAAAATAATAACAATTTGAAAACATTTTGAAAATGATTTTAAGGCCATTGTTACAGTTAATCCATGGAGTTGTCTCATCCCCATGAATGCAGATGGAACACAAGTTGTAAAGCAAATAAGCTCACAGTATGTTGGAGATGGGGGAAATCTGTTGCACCTCTGCATATAGTTAGGAATATTACAAACAGACACTTCTGGAGGTTTGCACCTATATCAAATTTGCTTTTATTTTTGCTTGATATAAATCAATGTTGACATAAATAATACAACTGGCATACATGCTTTACATACAAATTTCTTTCAAGTGAAATCCTTTCAGTCTCCAGGATTTATTTATAAAGAAACAAACTAACACAAAAAGGACTCAGGGCAAAAGCATTAAGACAAAATCAAACCAAATCATACTAACTCAGGACTATTCTTTTGTCATGACTCATATATCTTGCAAAGTAATTACATTTTTAAAGCTTTCTTAAACAGTGGAAAGTTAGGGTCCTTCCTTACCTTGGGAAAGACATAGTGTTCCAAAGGGTAGGGACCAGTGATGGAATTCAAATTGTTTTACCATCGGTTCCATGGGCATGGCTTGGTGGGTGTGCTTTGTGAGCATGCAGAGGGGTTTCCTACTGACCTTCTCCTGCAATCCTGCACTCTCCCTGTGTGTTCAACAACTGACGTGTGGCAATCTGCTGTGCCGCACAAAGCAACTGAGCTTCAAAAGCAGGAAGTATAGTATAGGCAGATGGATGGGCCCAGCAGCTGATCCTCGGAATTACCGGTTTGGCTGAACTGGGCCGAACCAGTAGAATACCACCACTGGTAGGGATCCTCTCCATGATCACATGGGGCTGATAGAAAAAATGATCCCTGAGTTAGTTGGATGCCAATAAATGAAATATTTAAATGTGATAACAAACAGTTTGAGCTGATCAAGAAGTAAATTCAAAGCCAGTGTGGTGGCTACCAATTGGAATCTGTTAGTTCCAGTTATCAGTCCCATTTTTTGCACTGTCTTCAAAGGCAGTCCATGCTTAGTACAAGGTAATGAAGACATGAAATATTCCTGCCAGGAAAACTCAGACTTTTGAGAGTTTTCAGAACTGATAGTGGGTAAAGCAAAAGGAAAGGGAACCAGACAGACAATATTGGATTAGCACAATCTGACCCAGTTGAATGCATATTGTAGAAACTTATATACACATACATACATACAAAATAGATAAAAACTGACAACCTAAGATAATGAGAGAAAGTAACAAAAAGTTACTTCAGGATTGCTTTAAGAAAATCTGGACGGAATCTATATATGCTAATAGGATAATAGAAATCATTATCACTTTTTGAAACAATTGTAATTTAGAATACAGATAGTCCTCGACAGATCACCACAATTGAGCCCAAAATTTCTGTTGCTAAGCAAAACATCTGTGAAGTGAATTTTGCCCCATTTTACAACTTTCATTAAGTGAAACGCTGCAGTTGATAAGTTAGTAACATGGTTGTTAAGTGAATCTGGTTTCCCCATTGACTTTGCTTATCAATAAGTCACAAAAAGTAGCCACATGACCCTGGGACACTTCAACCATCATAAATGTGACGCAGTTGCTAAAGCAGCTGAATTTTGATCATATGACCAACACATAATCACATAATGCTGCAGTGATTGTCAATGTGAAAAAATGGTCATAAGTCACTTTTTTTTCACTGCCTTTATAACTTTGAAAGGTTCCTAAATGAATGAGGACTGTCTGTATTTCTCATCCGAATTAAGTGAAACTCAAGTTATTTGCAATATATTTCATTTACCTTTCATTCTTTTTTTTTTTTTAAATTGAAAGAAATGTAATGGTACTCTTTGGGGAGAAAGGATGGTGGAATCTTTTCCACAATATGTTCTTCTGCATCTTTGACTGCCTGTGTCAGAGAGAAAGATTGAATCTCCTTGAGTGTAGCTCATCTATATGTGTCAGTATCACACTGTTGTTTAGCCAGGAGGAAGAATCTAACAGTGCAGGAAACATAAGATAACAATGGCATTTTATTAATTTCTCTGTGTGTTTTTTTCAATAAATTTTATTGGTTTTTAAAAAACAAACATGAACAAACAAAACATAAAAACATCAAACTATCTTTCATAGGTATGCAAACAGTGTGCCGGTTGGTTTACAAATTATTTTGTGCATCCATTTTGTAGTCTTCAATTACAGTTACATTACATAGAAGCTCATATTATCAATCAAGAGTTAAGGCCCTGTCACACTGGCCGATGGATGCAAAACGTTTGTAAAAAGGACACAGCGGACGAGAAAAATGTTCCATCCGTTGTTATCCGCTCTCAAAAGGAGCAAAAATTTGCATAACCAGAGCGGATAACATGGAAAGGAACAGACGGGGGGAGGATGCAGGGTGGATGGAAAGCGGATGCGGAACGGAAGCCTAGTGGATGGAAGCGGATGAGAGTGGATAGGTCCCCTCTGCAAATGTTTTTTCCATTTTTATGCTTTGTTTGCGAGTTGCATCCACTTTCAACCTTTCTCCTTCCATGCTACTCACGCTGCGCATCTGTTCCGCATCTGTTCCGCTTCCCCCCTGTGTCCATTTACCGCTGGAGCGGATTTGAGTTGCGCGGATGCGCAGCGGATGCCTAGCAGATATAGCGGATGCATAACGGATGACAACGGATGCAGAACGGATGTCCCCCGTATGCCTAGCAGATGCAGAATGGACGCGTTGGATACATTTTCCGCTCAAAAGTTTTTGAGCAGCTCAAAACCTTTTGAGCGGATGAAATGTCAATAGACGGATGCTGGACGGATAGAGAGGAAGCAAAACAGAGGCAGTGAGTACAGAACGGATGCATCACGTTAACCAACGGATGGCAAGTGTTTCTCTCCATTTTACATCCTCTTTCCATCCGTTGGTACAGTGTGACATGGGCTTTAAGTACCTTAGTATCATTATCAATCAATCATTTGACTATAATTTTATTCATTCGTATTTTATGAGGTTACCATAATTTACTTAATTTATTTTATAACAGTTCATATTATCATCCCAAATCTATGCTAAAATCATTTTGTAGGTATAAAAAGAAGTACATCTTTATATATTTGTTGTTTTCTAAAAATGTACATGTTACATTACTGTATTTTATTATCTAACTATTGATAAAAAAGATCCCAAATTTCATAAAATTGTTTATCCTCTTGTTCTCTAATTTCAAATGTTAATCTACTCATTTCAGCACATTCCAATATTTTCTTAATAATTTCCTCCTGCGATGATATTTTCACATTTTTCCAGTTTTTAGAGCAAATACAATCCTAGCTGCTGTTAATATATTTACAATCAAGTATTTCAAGTCTTTGCTGTATGTTTCAGGTAAAATTCCCAATAAAAATATCTCTGGTTTCAAATCTATATTTTTTTTTTATCATTTTTTCCAACCACATGTGGATTTTAGTCCAGTATTTTTTAGTGTCTGCACAAGTCCACCATATATGGTAATATGAGCCAGGTGTCTGATGACATTTCCAACATTTTTCGGATTTATTCTTGAACATTCTTGCTATTCTTGTTGGGGGAAAATGCCACCTGTAAAACATCTTATACAAATTTTCTTTATATGCTGTTGACATTGTCATTTTATAATTTTGAGACCACAATTTTTGCCATTTCTCTAAATCAATTCCATATCCAGAATTCTTTCCTCAAGCAATCATAGTTTCTTTAACTTGTTCTTCTTCAAGTTTAATTTCTAGTAAATATCCATCCAATTTTTTAATCACCTTTTCATCAGTACCTGTCAAAATCTTATCTAAATCAGTCAATTTATCATAGAAACCTTCTATTTTAGAATCTTCAACACATCTTGAGTGTATTTGCGCATATGAAAACCAATTCATCTTTATACCTTGTTCCTCTAGTTTTTGAATAGATTTAAGTTCACCCTTTTTATTCAGTATTTCATCATATCTAACTGTTTGTTTCTTTTTATATATTATAGGGTAAGAAAATGCTTCAATAGTCAATAACCAGACTGGAATTTTCAAATAACATTGCCTTTTAATCTTCTCCCAATTTAACCACAGAAACTCCCGTATATAATGTCTTCTAAAATATCCCTGTGTTTTAGTTCCTTTATACCATAAAAAAGCATGCCACCCCCAACAACAAATCATGTTAGTCAAGAATCGGTATTCTCTTCTCATCTCTCTCACTCTTCTAGGTATTTGTTTTAAGACCACAATCTCCTTGTCTTTATATTTCAATGCTTTCTCTTTTGCCACTTGCAATATTTGCGTTTTAATAGCTTTCTTTGTCAATCTGATGTGGACTTCTCTTGGTAAGTTATTTGTCATCACATATCTTGTGAAAACTCGATAAACCTCATCTATTCCATCCATCATCTTCTCTTGAGTAATTTCCAAAGCTTCAGCCAGCATTTCTATCATTATCTCAGCTAAATTTTGTCCTTTTTCTTCCTCTACATTTTGGAATCTGAGATAGAATTCTGATCTATCCATCTCCCATCTCAACATACCACTTTCATCTTGTTCAATCACCATTAATCTATTATCAATATCTCCAATCTTCTTATCTCTTTGTTTATCTTCTTCAATTTTTTGGAATCTCTCATCATACTTCGACATCATTTGTTGGATGCTCTCCATTTTTTCCATCGGTCTTCCCTATTCTTTGTTCAATGTTCTCTGTTCTTTGTTCAATGTTCCCTGTACTTTGTTCAATGTTCTCTATTCTCTTTTCAATTTTCTCTGATCTTGCTTTAATATCTTGAATTCCTTACATAATCATCTGCAGAGTCACTTTTTCTTGTTCCTTTTCTTGTTTAACATTGTCTGTATTGAACGTTGTCCTCCAGATGGTGGAGAGGAAGAAGTAGAAATTGAAGAACCAGGAGCTGCAAATTTCCTACTCATTTTAAACAATTCAAAATCTTCAGGTTCTTCTCAGCCTTAATCCAATTGTGAAGAAGCCAATTATGATTCAAAGTAGAAATAAAAATGGTGAAGAGAAAAAAAACCTAATAATAATAATAATAATAATAATAATAATAATAATAATAATGAGCCAAACAAGGTTTCTTCAGGTTCTTGTATACCTTAATCCAATCAGTAAAGAGGGGGACTTGAAAAAAAAAGAAAGAAAGAAAAATTCTTCAGGTTCTTCAACATCTTAATCCAATTGAATGGTCTCAAATAGAAAAATACATAAAAATGAACCAAAAAAGTAAATAAAACAAAAACAAAAATACCAAAAAAAAAAAAAGAAAGAAAAAAGAAGGCTTAAGGCTTTCCCTTTAAAATAAAAAGCAAACGTGGAAGTTGGACTCCCCCCCCCCCCAAAAAAAAAAGACAAAGATGAACTCCAAAAAGGCCAGTGGGGAAAAAAAGAAAAAAGAAATTCAATAAGGGTAGTAAGGAGGAATAGCACAGCTTAGAAAAAATAAAAAGAACACACTGCACTTTGTTTAATTATGAAAGGCTCTTATTATAACTCTTCTCCAAAGACTTATCACCTTTCTTTTCATAAGCTTCAACACCAGGTTTCAGCTATTAATAGAAATCCAGAAGAGCACCTGCAATAACATTATCCCGTGCTCTTCACTCTGTCTTATCAAATAGCAATGTCCTTGAAAAAAAACTCAGTTCTTTCTTTCTCAGTTTTCTCAGCTTTGCCTGATCACAGAAAATAAAGTATTTTCAAGCCTCTAGTTGGCAGTGTTACAAAGTTTCTTTTGCTATCACTTTCCCCCTCCTTTCCCAACAAGATATAATAAAAAAAAGGAAAAATATTTTAAAAAAAGAAATAAACTAAATAATTAAAGGGAGCCTCTAGCCTAGAATATTACAAAATTAAAAGGGAGAAGAAAAAATAGATATCAAAAAAAGACCAGTCCAGTTTCAAAAAACAAGATCGTATATAGAAAATCCAACAATACAAAAAAAACCCCAAAACCTTACTTTGACACTTCCGTTTAAAATCGCCGCTTGATCATTATTGTCAAAAACTTTTACAGATTCCTTCTTTCCTTTAGGATGTCCTTTCACGTCTTAGAATAAAGAAAGTTCTCACCTAAAGGCCCTGTCACACTGCCCAATGGATGCAAAACATTTGTAAAAAGGACACAGCGGACGAGAAAAATGTTCCATCCGTTGTTATCCGCTCTCAAAAGGGGCAAAAATTTGCATAAGCAGAGCGGATAACACGGAAAGGAACGGACGGAGGGAGGATGCAGAGCGGATGGAAAGCGGATGCAGAACGGAAGCCTAGCGGATGGAAGCGGATGCAGAGCGGATGCACAGCGGATGAACCGGATGCAGTGTGGAAGCCTAGCGGATGCACAGCTGAAGCCGAACGGATGCCGAGCGTTAATTGCGCTTGTGGGGAGGATGCATTGCATCAACCCCACGGATATAAGGGAAGCAGCTCGGAAGCAGGTCACCATTCAGAGGAAAGACCTGGTGCCGGACGGATTGACAGCCTTGCCTGCCCTGCCTGCATGCCTGCCTGCAAGCCTTGCTGCCAGCCTTGCTGCATGCCTTGCTATTTGCCTGCCTGCCAGCCTTGCTGCCAGCCTCCCTGCCAGCCTTGCAGTCTGCCTGCCTGCCAGCCTTGCTGCCAGCCAGTCTGCCTGCCAGCCTTGCTGCCTGCCTGCCTGCCAGCCTTCCTGCCAGCCTTGGTGCCTGCCAGCCTCCCTGCCAGCCAGGAACCCCACAACCATGCGGAAGCACAGCAAGCCTCAGCCATCTGCTGCCAGCACTTGCAAGAGGGACAGGGCTACCATCCCGCCCCCTGGCCCTCACTCTGGTTCTGCTGGGGCTTCTTCAGCACAGGCTCACTCTTCTGGGGCTGGGGCTTCTACTGCTTCTGCTTCTGGAGGAGCTGATGACAAGCACTCCAGCACCAGCCACCTCCACATCACCTGCACCCTTCACCCCTGAGACTGAGCGACCAAGAGGAGTGCCAGAGACTCATTTTTGTTTTACACCTTGTTGTTAATAAAGTCTAGTTTTGATTCTCACACTTGCTTCATTTCTTTTTTTTAATAAAGTCTTGCTGGAAACTTTTAGAAATGGTTTAAGCCTTTGCATGCTTGTGGGATGGGTTGAGATAGCAGTGGGATGGGCAGGGATACCTTTGGAATGGGTAATAGCTGTGGGATAGATTAACCTCCAGTGCAATCATTGTGGGACGGGATGGTCCACCCTCCCAGATGCCACACCTATGGCCCTTTATTATCAATAATAATGTAATAATCATCCACACATGTCAACACAAACACAACTCTTTATTAAATGCCCTCATCATTGTAGGGCCACTCAACATACATGGCCCAATCTCATCAGTGTAATGAGACAGGCTGAAGGAAGCACCCATTAATCATCTATCATCCTGTCTTGCCACTCCACTGCTCCAGCTGGGGAGTTGCACCAGTGTCTCAAGAGGTTGCGCTGCTTCTTCCCTTCACATGAGGCTCTGTTGGGGCCATGCACATCCTCAGTGTCCATCAGGTTTCACCCTTGCCTCCATTCACCAGGCTCCATGTCCACATTGCCTTGCTGGAGGTCCACGAGCCTGTTCTGCAAGACTGGGTAGCGGGTGCTCATGAGATTGTACAGGATGCAGCAAGCTTCCATGATCCTCCTCACGGTCTGTGGGCGATGCTGCATGGTGGTGAGAAGTACCTGGAACCTGTTGGCCAGGATACCAAAGGCGTTCTCCACCACCCGCCTTGCCCTGGACAGCCTGTAGTTGAAGATCCTCTCTTCACGGGTGAGGTATTTGGAGGTGTAGGGCTTCATGAGGTAGCTTGTGAGGGAGAAGGCATCATCCCCCATGATGAAGTAGGGCACATCTTGCGTGTCGTTGGGCAGGGGGTCTGGATCTGGGAAGCCCACCATGAGGTTGCGTTCCAGCCACCTTTGTGGTCACTTGTGTTGTATACATGGGCATCTGAAGATGACCCGTTGCCTGAAGCATCGATGTACATGAACTTGTAGTCTGCATCGACCATGGCGAAGAGGATGATGCTGAAGAAGCCCTCGTAGTTGAAATAAGTGGACCCCGACTTGGCTGGAGCTTTGCAGGCCACGTGCTTCCCATCGATGGCTCCAACGGTGTGGGGGAAGTTACACCTCCGATACCACTGCTCTGCAACTTTCTTCCATCATTCTTCAGTGGAGGGGCACTGGAGGAGCTCCTCCTTGTATTCTTCGATGATGGCCTGCACCACTTCTCTGACCATAATGCTGATGGTGTTGTGTGGCACCCTCCAGCCGTACTGCATGCTCCTGTAGGTGGTCCCTGAGGCCAGGTGGCGCAGAGTCAGTGCCACCTTGAGCCCATGGTCCAGGCTGGGCCGGAAGTTGGTGCTCTGCTTGGTCAGCCTGGGTGTCAGCCGCTGCACAACTTCGTCAAACATGGCTGGAGGCATCCTCATGAAGTTCTGGAATGCACAAGTGTCTTCGTTCCTGAGCTCCACCATCAGCTTGTTGTACAGTCCGTCCTCTGCTCTTCTGGTGAACCATCTTTGTACCCAGATGCTTCTTGGTTTCCTCTTTTTCTTCCCGTAGTAGAGTTCACAGAGCCTGTAGATGGCTTCGCACTGTTGCAGAAGGATGATGGCTGCCAAAAGGACTTTGTTACGATCCATGACTGGATGCTGTGGAAGAGGAAGAGGCAGATGAAGGCTGCAGAGGTCTGCAGCAGGGCTGCTGGTCTGAAAGTGAGATGCAGGTGAGTTGCTCCCCCTTTTTATAGGCAGTATAGGTGTCCCTTTGCATCCTCTAGGCATCCTCTAGGCATCCTGTAGACATCCTTAATATCCGAGATAGGTCCCCTCTGCGAACGTTTTTTCCATTTTAAATGCTTTGTTTCTGTGCTGCATCCATTCTGCATCCGTTCTGCGTCTGTTCCGCTTCCTCCCTGCGTCCAAGCGGATGCGAGTTGCGCGGATGCGTAACAGATGCCTAGCGGATATAGCGGATGTGTAACAGATGCAGAACGGATGCGTAGCGGATGTGTAGCAGATGCAGAACTGACGAATTGGATACAATTTCTGCACAAAAGTTTTGAGCAGCTCAAAACTTTCTGAGCGCTGAAACGTCAATAAACGGATGCTGGACGGATAGAGAGGAAGCAAAACGGAGGCAGTGCGTACATCGCGTTAACCAACAGATGGCAAGCTTTTTTGTCTGTTCTACATCCTCTTTGCATCCGTTGGTGCAGTGTGACAGGGGTTTAAATCTTATGTACAAAGGATACAATTAAAAACTTTACTATATTGTTATTCTTTTCACTTCTTCTTTCTAGTGTCTTTCCAACTTACCTAGCTAATGTACACATTAATTTAATTAAGCTTAAAATGAAAATAATTTTGATGGATTGTTCCTTCCTTGGAAAGCACTGTGGGTAGTTTCTTATTAAACCGATAATGGAATATGATATACCTGTTTTGTTTAATGTAGCATGTACATGTCTATCAATAAAATAAAAGATTTCGTCCCTACATTTTTAATGCAGTTCTTCTTATATTCAGTATTTTACACATTTGTTCTAAGTGAATACATTTACTACAGATGTGCTCACTCTTCCTGTGAGTACAGTTATGCATTAACACATACTTATATGGGCTTTTTTGATCTTTGTAGAAATCTATAAACTGACTTTCATCCAAAATGATAACAAGGTTAGAAAAAAAGAAATATTGTATAACTACCATAAGATTTAAAATAGTAAGTGTAAAAACTTAAATCAATCAATAAAAAATATCAAAATAAGGATGCCTAGGTCAAAAGGGATGCTATGATTTGGTAGCAAAGAAATAGTATGATCTGCTATTGGTCTTTCTTGGAAGGACACAATTAGGATGATAGCTCAGTGGTCCTCTAATCTCTAAATCTATAACTATAGATCTCACAGAAAAATAAAGGATTGGCAAGTTGATCTAAGAGGAAGCAAATTTTTCAGGGGTTTAAAATTAAATCAGTGCCTTGAATTAGCCTTGAGAATGAAAAATTAGCTGCTGTTTTTTTTTAAAGGAACTTGTAAAAGTTTGCTAGATGAATGTTTAATTGCAAATGAAAGGTCTGAAATGTAAGCCAAAAGAAACAAATTAGTCTCTTCGTTGTCCCAAAAGTACTTTTTCAAAAGGCAACTGGACTTTGTTTTTTCCTGTTTGTTCCTAGAAAAAACGAAGTCCAATTGCCTTTTAAAAAAAGCATTTTTGGGACAACCATGGCTTGGATAACTGAGAAACTCCATAAACATTTAATCTCTTGATTGTTGTGGATGCAAAGGAGGGTAGGATTCAATTACTTTCTAGTAAAACGGACATAATGAAAGAAGTTTGGGAAAAATTGTGCCTTCTCAATGAATGTGATCTGGAGGTCCTCCATTAGGTGACTTAAAGGGGTGGGGGTGGGGAACAAGAAGAGACAGTACAGAAAAAAATTGTTGGACAATTTGGAGACCCAAGAAGATATGAGAAATGGTGATTGTTTAGCTTCTTTATCCCAAAGGTGCTTTTTCAGGAGGCAACTAGACTTTTTTGTTTTTTCTTTTGAAGATGTTTTGCTTCTCATCCAAGAAGCCTCTTCAGCTCTGACAGGATAGTGGGGAATGGAAGAATTTATACTTGCAGACAGCTGGTAATCTGCATCCTTTTAGTGGGTTGTTAAAGGTCTATCTGTGTCCTCAGGGTTACTTGAGTAGCGCTCATGGTTCCTGTATCTGCAATTTTTTCCTCTGGAAATCCATTCCTACTCCCACACCATTCAAAGTGTGTTTAGCTAAAAGATTGGGATGAACAGATGTGCTACAGTAGTCTAACCTAGAGATTATGAGAGTATATGTTACTATGGTCAGATCAGTGGTGGGTTTCAAATTTTTTACTACCAGTTCTGTGAGTGTGACTTGGTGGGAATGGCAGGGGAAGGATACTGTAAAATCTCCAGTCAGAGGTGGTATTTGCCGATTCTCTGAACTACTCAAAATTTCTCCTACTGGTTCTCCAAAACTGGTCAGAACCTGCTGAATACTTCTTCTGAGTCAGAACCTCCCAGTCCAGGTATTGGCGTATCTGGCCCACAGCAAAGGCCCTCCTAGCCACAGCTGCTACCTGTTCTTTGAACAGAAGCTGTGAGTCCTGTAAGACCCACACACTGCACCCTGGTCTACTTGAGGTAATGAAATTCCACTCAGAATTAAAAATGGAAGAACCTTGTGTCGTCCAATGATGAACAGATTGGAGCCGAGACAGCCAAGATGTGATATAACCATAATCATTTACTTACCTTACATTGACTGTGTTACCATGTTGGTGTTATGATGAGGATTCCTCAAATGATTATCAACTTCCTGGCAAAGAATGGTGCAATCATGAAGATTCATGGCTGAATATCAAGAGGGTGGTGGTGTAGTAAGTGAGGGGCAAATGGGGGATAGGGTGAATTGTCACGGAGGTGCATGGAATCACCAATAAGGGGAAAGGTGCAATTACCATGTTTCTTTAATTTAAGGATATTGTATGTTAGGCAGAGAAGGCGGCCGGAAGGTGATGATAGTAATTATGTTATTATCCAGTTTATAACATGTATAAATACAGCTTTGGGTTGCAACGAAAACCAGAACTGACTTTAACAGATTTTGATTGCTCTTACCTGTTGTTGTGGCATGGGAGATGAATAAAAACTTAACTGAAGCTACATGAGTGAGTTGGTATCTTATCATTCACCCCCTCAATATCGGACAAACAGCTGACAGAGAAAGTCAGCTCTCTCCCTTCACACTGTTTATTTCCTCCGGAGGCTTCCATTCCTTTGGAATCCTAGGAGTGACAAACTATGGCTGAAGGTAAAAATGGGGAGGATGAATTGAAGTTTGAATCTGAGAAGGAGGAGGAAGAGAGCCAGCTCGGAGCCGACTGCACTAATGTTGTTGCGGGTAATATCCCACCTGCTGAAGGAATGGGAGGCTTGGACAGAGGAACCGATGATAACTTGCAAAAGGTGGTGTGACCAAAAACTTGGCTGCAATGGAGGAGTGGGTTTGACTTAGCAGAAGTCATGGGGTTTCTTCAGAGTAAGCCTCCTGCTCATGTCCCTGTGCATGCTGATGCATTTGAGAAGTGGAGAGAAAGGAGGATAGGTGAGGGAGACGACTGGAGCACATCCCCATCCAGCCTTGGAGCTAGTACTCTTGAACTTCTCCATGTAAAATATGTGGAATTGAGTATCAGCAGCCATGACACCAAACATTCTTGGGGAAGCAACATGGAGAACACTTCTTTCTTTAGTTCTCTGCCTTGGAATGAAAGAGACTGTAACCATAAAAGAACAATACATGACTTTTCAACCGGGTTTGATTCCTCACTTGCTGAGGTGGTGGGGGGTTCAGAGCCCAGAAGAAGAGGAGCCACACACATGACATCTAGTGGTGAACATTCAGAGTCCTTACCTCGATGTGAAATGCAGGAAGGATCTTGGGGATCCCTCAGAAGGACTGGCCAGTGTGAACAGCATATAGTATGGGGTCCACCCCCACTGCAAACTTCTTTTGATGGAAATCCCGATCACATAGCTTTATTTCTCAGCCAAGTAGTTAATCATTTGGAATTATATGCAACATATTACCCCTCCCAATGGTCAATGGTAGTAGCAATTATTGGTATGTTAACCAGAGGCGCAGCAGATTGGGTGGTAGAGCTGCATAGTGCCCGTGCTAGAGAATTGATTGATGTAGGGTTATTCTTGGATTTGCTTTGTAATCAATTTGAGGATAAGTCTAGAGTACACCAGACTGAGGAAGCAATAATGGCCTTCAAACAGAATGGAAGACCAGCTGCTGAATATGTCAGGGAGTTCAGACAATTGGCTGGGAAGTTGCAGACTTGGCCAGAACGCCTATTGATTAGAGTATTCAGGGCCAGTTTAGATCAAGGATTATGATAGGCTTGTCTCTACAGGGGTATGCCCCAATGAATAACAGGCTGGTGTAAAACTGTTGTTGAATTAGATGTAGGGTTGAAGGAGTTTAGAGAGAAATCTGAAGTTCCACGAAAAACTGGTTTGACTGGGACTAATGTGGGAATAGGAAGGGGTGTGCAAGGAATTGTGGCCAATAATACCAGGGGTTATTTAAATCTTAGGTGTTTTCGTTGTGATATAGTGGGACATAGGGTGTTCTAATGTCCTATGATAGATACAGGATGTATGAAGCAAACAGCAAGGGGTCCTTCCGGAACTGTTTCACAAATTGGACATAGTGGCAGGGGATTTGGTAGTCATGAAAAATCACAGAGTGTCACATAAAAAGAACTATCAATAGCTTTGGCCACATGAGAGACGAAGCAATACAGTGAGCAGCGTCAGCTGAGAGTTATGTCGGGATTGTATGACAGTGGTGATGACAGCCAAGAAGACATCATGGTAAGCTCTCCTGTTAGGCCATTTATAATACCTATAGTGTTAGATAATATAGGATTTAGAGGCCGATATGGAGCATTGATAGATACTGGATGTACCAGATGTCTGATTGGTCAACATGTTGTGGATGAACTGCATGTACCATTAGAACCCATTCCTACAGCCATGAAGTTTGAGCAGATTGATGGGTCATTGTTGGGGGCGGTACCGGCTAATCGTTCCTATTCGATTAGAAATTGGAGCCCATGGGGAACGATTAAGGTTCATTGTAGTATTGGAATTGTGAGAGGCAGTTATTTTAGGTTTAGACAGTTGAGGCTTATTATCGGCCCAGAACTGCCACAACAAGAACCAGAAGTACAACAACAGAATTCAAGATTGGAGCCCATCAGTTTGATAAAGGAACATAGTAGTTCTCCTTTTCCATCAGTATATCAGGATTTGTTGGAAGTATTTAGTGAGAGGAAGTGTGAGATTCTACCACCACACCTCCCAACACACTGTGCTATTGAACTGATTCCAGGGGCAAAATTACCAAAACCCCGGATGTATGCAATGATACCAAAGGAGATAGCAGAAAGGCGGAACTTTTTGGAAAAGAATTTAGCCCGGGGATTCATTAAACCTGGACAATCACACATAGCTGCCCCTGTACGATTCCAAGAAAAAAAAGATGGTGGCCTAAATTTGTGTGTTGATTTCAGAGGACTCAACACAGTCTGCGTCAATAACCTGTACTGATTACAATTAATCAGTGAGTTGTTAGCTACTTTATCAACTGGACGTTTCTTTACTGAATTAAACTTGCACAAGGCATATTATAAATATAGCTCTGGGTTGCAACAAAAATCAGAGGTGATTTTAACAGATTTTGATCACTCTTACCTGTTGTTGTGGCATGGGAGACGAATAAAAACTTAACTGAAGCTACACGAGTGAGTTGGTATCTTATCGTTTACCCCATTAATATTGGACAAAAAGCTGACTTTGCATCTTGGCGGGGGGTGTCTAAATACCCTTGATAGGATTGAGTGAGAAGCCATTTTGCCCCATCCAGACTCCAACAGCCTCTAGACACTGAGATAGGACATCCACGCTCAAAGGGCCTGAAGTAGAGATATAAAGCTGAGTGTCTTCTACCAGTATAGTAGACGTTAATGGATAATAAATGAATGAATAGCAAATAATGTCTGGGGAATGAGATATAGTTTATGTTGGACAGGTGTATGCAGACCAGAATTTTGTTCTCAGCAGGTCATTGAGAAATATGAATATGAGAGAAAAATATTATTGTACAGTGGTTGCTTTTGAGACAGTAAATGAGCTTGAATTATGTGAACATTTTCTGGAGATGTAATTAAATAAGCCGTTGAATTTTAATTGCTAAATGCTTTAAAGTGTATTTGATGAAAATAAAGTATTTGTGAGAATAAATACGATGCATAGTGAATGGTTAAAACTGAGCAAGGTGTAAGATGTTTAAAGTATTTTTAGATAAATTACAGTATATAAATGCTTATGGTGAAATAAGAAATGAGTTTAGTGTTGACATGAATGGATGTGGAAAATACATGACATATATTTCAGAAAGTAGATGATATGAGCTTAGTAACATTCACTTTGCAGTGAATGTTACTGTGATAATATTACTGTATGATAAGTTCAATAAACTTCAAAGTACTATATGATGCAGAAAATAATATGGATCAGAAAATAATATGGATCTGATGTACTGAAGACCAAGGTAATAGTGATTGCTCATTTGATGACCAGTTCTATAGATTGTGGGAAGCAAATTAAATAAACAAGTGAATTTTTCTGTGCAAAATCTGTAGAAAGGCAGCCTGTGGCTTGTTCTAAGGAATAATCCATTGGTTGAAGGAAGCAAAAGTGGATGGATATGAAAGTGTGTTTATTTCAACTTTCTTAAATGGAAATAAAAGCTAGAAATATTGGAAGGGAAAAACAATAAGTCAAATGTGATAGTATTGAGTTAGTGTAGATGTATGTGCTCAAATAAGAGGAGACAAGGCCTAAAGTAAATGAGTGACGAAAATTTGTTGGTTTATTTATTTACTTTATTTATTTATTCAATTTATATGCTGCCTGTATCACTATCCAAAGTTCCTGTAGGTGACTTACAATAGCATAGGTTAAATACAAAATTGAGTAATAACCATGAAATCAATATGTTCAGATTTTATTGTACTATTAAGAGAATGAATGAAGACTGATCCCAAATACATGAGGGAGGAATAAATATACCCTTCATACATTGCTTCATTGCAAAAAAAACAATATAAATTGAATGAAAAAAAAATCCAATAAAGTAATAATTAAGACAAACCCAAAAATGCATCGACACTGATCATATGTGTGTGTGTGTGTGAGAGAGAGAGAGAGAGAGAAAGGCAAATATAGAATATTTTGTGCTGATCCACCTTTTTCCATTTAGCGTCAAGTTCTGCAAAACGGCTGCCTGATGTAACTGTGGAAGTCCCTGGGGAAGCCAAAATCTCCTTTGCCCAAGGTGTCATAAAGAATTTACAAGGTATTGGTTCTGCATCTTCATAAGATCATATTCCAAAATTAGAAACAACTTTCCACATAGCAAGATATCCATTAACTGTTGATATTCAAACTCCATTCAAAGACAGAGTGGTGTCTCTGTCTTTTACACCATCTATAGGAAAAACCGTTCCATTCAGCAAAATAAAAAATGGCACCTTATTTCCTTTTTTTACCTGAATGAAAACAGCATTGTTTAAGATGGAGAATGTGAATTCTGTATATAGTTTGCCATATCTAGTTACATGATATTAATAAAAAGTTAATTATTTTGAAAAAAGTTTAAAAAATGGAACATAGCTTTGTAGATAAAAAATGAAATATGTCAGTTGTATAACTATTATGCTACAAAATACAAAATATATCAATGTCAGGTACCTGGGTATTTTTTTCTCAGTCTTGTGGATCATGTAATAGCATTACATAATAGTATTACAGTATGAAGGATGGTACATGAGACTATCACTTAAGGGTAGAAAATTGGGACAAATACAATATACGAGGGAGGAAAAGCTGATGTGATGACCCGTAGTGTCTCAAAAATAACATATTCCAGGAAGATAACCAGGGAGAGTCCATGGGAAGAACGCCAGCAAAGATAAACCTCATCCAAGGAAAGCACTAATTTGACTTCAGCCTCTGTGAACATGCAGTTTCAAACTCTTATACAGAGCTCACAGCTGCAACCCATGAGGAGAATCATGGCCTTCTCCTCCCAAGTAGACAATGCTTTTCCCTGATCCTTTCCTCCCTGCATGCCCTAGGATGGATAGGGATGGGCCTGGATCCTCCTCTGATAGCTCAGCCAGTCTCTGCCCTTCCCCAGCCTTCTCTACCACCTCTGGAGCCACACTCCCACTCCCTGTTTGCTGTTCCTCCTCTTCCTCAGAATCAGTCTCCACCAGGGCATGACAGCTGAATTCATCAAAATTCACATATTTTTCAGCATGTTAGGTACAGAATTACACAATCTGGTTAAAGCCCATGTCACATAGCACCAACGGATGGAAAGAGGATATAAAACAGAGAGAAACACTTCCCATCCGTTGGTTAATGCGATGCATCCGTTCTGTACTCACTGTGTCCGTTTTTCATACT
This sequence comes from Laticauda colubrina, assembly GCA_015471245.1. Classification (NCBI taxonomy): domain Eukaryota; kingdom Metazoa; phylum Chordata; class Lepidosauria; order Squamata; family Elapidae; genus Laticauda; species Laticauda colubrina. Next base: position 5,191,564 of record BLBF01000032.1, on the reverse strand, counting down.
CTCTATTCATCCAGCATCCGTCTACTGAGTTTTCATCTGCTCAAAAAGTTTTGAGTTGCATAAAACTTTTTGAGCGGATGAAGTATCCAATGCGTCTGTTCTAAATCCGCTATGCATATGGGGAACATCCGTTATACGTCCATCGTCATCCGTTACGCATCGGCTATATCCGCTAGGCTTCCGCTGCACATCCGCATAACTTGCATCCGCTCCAGCGGAAAACGGACACAGGGAGGAAGTGAAATGGACGCGGAACAGACATGCAGCATTATTAGCACAGACGTAGAAAGGATGAAAGAGGATGCAGCTCGCATATAAAGCATTAAAACGGAAAAAACGTTCGTATAGGGGACGTATCTCGGATATTTAGGATGTCTGCAGGATGTCTAGAGGATGCAGAAGGACACCAAGCAGAAAAACTATATTTCCTATAAAAAGGGGGAGAAATCACCTGGATCTCACTTTCAGTTCAGCAGCCCTGCTGTGCAGACCTCTTCAGCCTTGATCTTGCTCTTGCTCTTGCTCTTCCACAGCATCCAGTCATATCCACCATGGATCGTCACAAACTCCTTTTGGTAGCCGCCATTGTTCTACAACAGTGCGAAGCCGTCTACAGGCTCTTTCGCCTGTTCTACGCAAGGAAAAGGAGGCATCCAAGAAGTGTCTGGGTCCGAAGATGGATCATGAGAAGAGCGGAGTATGGACTGTATAACAAGCTGATGGTGGAGCTGAGGAATGAAGACCCTCGTGCATTTCAGAACTTCATGAGGATGCTGCCAGCCATGTTTGAAGAAGTTGTGGAGCGGCTGAGACCCAGGTTGACCAAGGCAAACACCACCTTCCGGCCCACCCTGGACCCTGGACTGAAGGTGGCACTGACTCTGCACCACCTGGCCTCTGCAACCACATACAAAAACATGCAGTATGCCTGGAGGGTGCCACACAACACCATCAGCATTATGGTCAGAGAAGTGGTGCAGGCCATCATCGAAGAATACATGGAGGAGCTCCTCCAGTGCCCCTCCACTGAAGAAGGCTGGAAGAAAGTTACAGAGCAGTGGTATCAGAGGTGGAACTTCCCCCACACCGTTGGAGCCATCGATGGGAAGCACGTGGCCTGCAAAGCTCCAGCCAAGTCAGGGTCCACTTATCACAACTACAAGGGCTTCTTTAGCATCATCCTCTTTGCCATGGTTGATGCTAACTACAAGTTCATGTACATCGATACTTCAGGCAATGGGTCATCTTCAGATGCCGAGGTATACAACACCAGTCACCTCAAGGAGGGGCTGGAACGCAACCTCATCATGGGCTTCCCAGATCCAGACCCCCTGCCCAACAACACGCAAGATGTGCCCTACTTCATAGTGGGGGATGACGCCTTCTCCCTCAGAACCTACCTCATGAAACCCTACACTTCCAGATGCCTCACCCCTGGAGAGAGGATCTTCAACAACAGGCTGTCCAGGGCAAGACGGGTGGTGGAGCATGCCTTTAGCATCCTGGCAAATAGGTTCCAGGTACTTCTCACCACCATGCAGCATTGCCCAGAGACCGTCAGGAACATTGTGGAAGCTTGCTGTATCCTGCAAAATCTCATGCACACCCGCTACCAAGTGTTACAGAACAGGCTACCCAGTGTTGCAGAACAGGACCGCCAACAAGGCAATGTGGTCATGGAGCCTGGTGAATGGAGGCAAGGGTGAAACCTGATAGACACTGTGGATGTGCAAGGCCCCAACAGAGCTTCACGTGAAGGGAAGAAGCAGTGCAACCTCCTGAAACACTGGTGCAACTCCCCAGCTGGATCAGTGGAGTGGCAAGACAGGATGGTTGATGCTTAATGGATGCTTCCTTCAGCCTGTCTCATCACACTGATGAGATTGTGCCATGTATGTTGAGTGGCCCTACAATGAACAGGGCATTTTATAAAGAGTTGTGTTTATGTTGAAATGTGTTGATGAATGATTAAATAGTTTTTGATAATAAAGGGCCATAGGTGTGGCACCTGGGAGGATGGACCATCACGTCCCACTATGCTTGCACTGGAGGTTTATCTATCCCACAGCTATTACCCATCCCACAGGTATCCCTGCCCATCCCACTGCTATACTAACCCATCCCACAGCTATTACCCATCCCACAGGTATCCCTGCCTATCCCACTGCTATCCTAACCCATCCCACAAGCATGCAAAGGCTTAATCCATTTCTAAACGTTTCCACCAAGACTTTATTGACTAAAAGAACTGAACCAAGTGTGTGAAGCAAAGATAAACTTTATTAATTACAAACTGTAAAAGCAAAATGACCCAAGTAAAGTGTCCCAAGCAATGATAAAGTCAACAGGTTGCAACCCAGTCTCTGGCACTCTTCTTAGTCACTCTGAGGCATGCCCATAGTCTCAGGGGTGAAGGGTCTAGGTGCTGTGGAGGTGGATGCTGCTGGAGTGCTGGTCTGAGGCACCATTGGGGTGCCTGGCCCCATGAGGACAACAGGGGATGGTGTGTGGAGGAAGCTCTCAGAGAGCTGGCTCAGTCCTGAAATGTTGAGAGCCCCTTCCTCCATGACATCGGGTGTCAGTCCCAAGACCGATGACAGATGTTCTGAGGCCGGGCTTGGCTGTGGGGTGGAGGAAGGAGGAGTGTAGTGGGGCTGTCTGGTCTGCAGGTGAGCGAGGTGAGGCATCTGTGGCATCTGTGGCATCGGTGGCATCAGTGGCGTCAGTGGCATCTGTGGCATCGGTGGCACCGGTGGTGTGCGATGACCCTGTGCCTGGACTTGGAAGGGCTGCCTATGCTGCTAGAACTCCTGGTAGCCATAGCCTTGGTAGGTGAGGACCTGTGGAAAGCCTTGGAAGGCCTGTGACATCACTTGGGGTAGAGAAGCAGACCTGGACTGGGTCAGAACAGGTTCAGCTGGGCCTGGAGGGTTGTGCAGAAGACCTGTGATCCTCTCCTTTATCACCTGGTACTGGGATTCGGACATGTCCATGAGGGTCTGGTTGATGTAGGTGAGGAAGGGATGGTATGTCAATGTGTACCAGCTGAGAGAGGAAATCTACGCTGCTTTTGATGGTGTGCCTGATCTCCAGCAGGACAGTGTGGCTCTGTCCCTCCGGTCTGCCTCTCTGCCTGCTTTCTGTGGAGGTGGAGCTGGGAGTGGGTGTGGGTTGGTCTCTGGTGGCAGCGGCCCCTCCTTGCTCCAACTGCATCAGGTGATCCTCCATGTGCTCCGCCACGGGGAGTGCAGCTGTTGGGGGGGTCTCCATCGTGGGGCACTCCACAGATATCTGCCTGGACACAGGAGCTGACTCTTGGCCAGAAGATGACTGGCTCTCTGCGGGCTGCCTGAGAGAGAGGGTTGACAGAGGGGCTGCTCCTCGGTGGCAGACGTCACCCTCCAAGAAGCTGCACTTGGCCATCACATAGGTCTCCCAGTCGGTGAGCTTGACCGCGGCCTGGCCAGACTTCTTCAGGTGCAGCTTCCCATACCTGGTGTGCATGTGCTTCCACCACCTGAGGAGGACCTCTGAAGTGTAGCCCAGGCTCTCTGCCTTCTCTCTCCAAGCTGCTTGCTTCCACTTGTTGTCTCGATAGAGCCTGTGTCCCTTCCGCCAGAGGTTCTCATTCTCCCTCAACCATTCAAGCACCTCATCCTCATGTTCCTCTTCGATGGACTACTGTCTCCTCTCCCTATCGTGTGATTGCCTCTTCCTCCCTCTGGCAGGGCCTTCTGGGCCCTCATCAGGAGGGCTTTGATGTTCTAGGGGCTGGTCCACCACACCACAACCACCAGCAGCAACAGCAGCAGCAGCAAAAGCAGCAGCAGAAGCAGAAGCAGCAGCACCAGCAGCAGCACCAGCAGCATCAGCAGGACCTGCAGGACCAGCAGCAGAGTAAGCACCAGCAGAAACACCAGCACTTGGAGCAGCACCAGCAGAGTCAGCACCAGCAGAAGCACCAGCACCAGGAGCAGCACCAGCAGAGTAAG
>BLBF01000032.1:5171559-5187562 GCA_015471245.1 Laticauda colubrina | reverse complement strand
GAGTAAGCACCAGCAGAAGCACCAGCACCAGGAGCAGCACCAGCAGAAGCACCAGCACCAGCAGAGTCAGCACCAGCAGCAGAAGAAGCAGCAGCACCAGCACCAGCAGCAGAAGCCCCAGCTGAAGCAGAGTCAGCGCCAGAGGGTGGGATGGTGGCCCTATCCTTCTTGCCAGGGCTGGCAGGAGTAGGCACAGGCTTCCTCTTTTTCCCCGTTGTTGTTGGCTGGAGATGTGTCTGGCAGCAGGTCTTTCCTCTGAATGGTGACCTGCTTGCGAGCTGCATCCTTTTATATCTGCGGGGCTGATGCAATGCATCCTCCCCGCATGCGCAGTGAACGCTTTGCATCTGCTAGGCATCTGCTAGGCATCAGCTAGGCGTCTGTGATGCATCCGCATCATCCACTAGGCATCCGCTCTGCATCCGTTCCTTCCACTGCGCATCCGCTTCACTGTGCTCCCTCGGAAGCCCTGCGGACGTGTCATCCACTTCCACCCGCTTCCATTGCTAGGCTTCCGTGGAGCATCCGCTTAACATCCTCACTATGTCCTCTCCCTGTCCATTCCTTTCCGTTGTTGTCCGCTCTGTTTATGCAAATTTGGGGCACTTTTGAGAGCAGATGACAATGGATGGAACATTTTCTCGTCCGCTGTGTCCTTTTTACATACGTTTTGCATCCGTCGGCCGATGTGACAGGGCCTTAAAATAGAATATCTTGTCAATTTCTAAAAATGCATAAATGAATGTAGTACAGTATACTGTACTTGTGTATTAAGTCATACATGGTAATATGTATGAGTTAAAAGAAAAAAAACCTTTGCTTTTGAATTCTATCAGTAATACTATGAAGAGAAAATTAATCTGTCATTTAAAATGCTATACATGACTTCATGGCACATAATCACACTGCATTTTTCTGAGAGAGAATATTTATTTGGCTGGTTAAATTTAAAAAAATGAATTAAATGTTTTAAAGGACCACATTGCTGAAATCTATTTAATAATTTGGCAAAATGACTCTTTCTTCTGTTGTTAGGGTTAGAGTTTAATTGTTTTCCACATGCTTTGATATTTTCAACTTGCTTATCCAAAAATTTGCCTAAATCTACAGCTATATCTATATCTCTTCTATATAAGACGAACACAATACAGAAGCCTGATGATGGCAGATGAGATTCTGCCGAAACATTGCTACAACTTTAAAAACACAACTATAATGACCTGGGAAAATACCTGAACAAAGCTGAATACCATATCTGTATCTATATAACTATATCTATGTCTGTCTATCTATCTCCACACACACATTTGCCATGGGAATAATTGGCAGTGATATTGCTGAAGTGACAAATTAATACACCTCAATAACATGTCCTCTTCTTATCTTTTTACAAATCTTTTCTTATAAAACATGGCAAAGATGTTTTAGAAAATATGGGTTCTAGGACTCTCATCACTACTTGGGATCATTAAAAGAGTGAGATGCAAAGACAGAGATATGTGTGAACCATCTTTATTTATGTATACAGTCATAATGATGATTATATAAACATCTGACTCCTATATAGTCTTCAGATTAAAGAATATTGACCATAAGTTTGGCTTAATCACTATCTAACTTATGATGTGATATCAGATGAGACCTTTGGGGTTTTTTTTTAATCTTCATTGCCAATTATATCACCTGATTATGTGACTGCTGTCTTATTTTGTTTCAACACAATTTTCTTCATGCCCTTGTTAAGAGTTGTCCAGAAATTTCACTAAATACTCAATCTTCTAAAAAAATCATTCTACACCAAGCTGCTGATTTTAATTTCCATTTGGAAAAATGCAGACTTGTTGCATCGTCAAATCATTACATCCGTTAAGGCAGCTTACTATTTATTTTATAAGATCTCTGATGTACTGGGATTTGCCCCTATTTTTCTCTAAGAATAACACACATATAGAATAGGAAACACATTTTATAACATAGTTTAGAAGATAGTAAGTGTTTCTTGCATTTATTGATTTGAAGAAGTTGGATGTGTTAAGAGACAAAGCAACAGAAGAGTTGGAAAATCAATCTTGTCAAAGGGCATAGAATGTTGCCACTTAGTCTTGACTCAGATGTGACAAAAGTCATTGTGAAAGCATTTATTCATAGAAACATCCAAATTAACTTCAAGGTTCAATTTAACCTCATTTAAATGGTATTGCTAGGAGCACTGGACATAGATAGGAGAACGGTTTGTTTTGTTAGCTTTGTATGCTGATTCTGACCCTCTCAGCAATGCACAGTTAAAATGGGCTTATATTAATTCAACTCTGCCTAAATCTGGGCATACTTTAAATTCTGGGAACCACATCTCTATTTCTGATTCAATTGGAATTTACCAATCGTCATCATTTTAAGCCCATGTCACACTGAACCAACGGATGCAAAGAGGATGTAAAACGGACAAAAAACCTTGCCATCCGTTCGAAAATGCGATGTACTCACTGCCTCCGTTTTGCTTCCTCTCTATCCGTCCAGCATCCATTTATTGATGTTTCATCCACTCCAAAAGTTTTGGGCTGCCTAAAACTTTTGTGCGGAAAATGTATCCAGTTTGTCCGTTCTGCATCCGCTACACATCCGTTACGCATCCGTTACGCACCCGCTATATCCGCTAGGCATCCGCTATGCATCCGTGGAACTCCATCCGCCCGGACGCAGGGAGGAAGCAGAACGGATGCAGAACAGATGCAGAACGGATGCAGAACGGATGCCTAGCAGAATGGAAACAAAGCATTTAAAACGGAAAAAACATTCGCAGAGGGGACCTATCTCAGATATTAAGGATGTCTAGAGGATGCCTAGAGGATGCCTAGAGGATGCCTAGCGGAAAACCTATACTGCCTATAAAAAGGGGGAGCAACTCGCCTGCATCTCACTTTCAGAACAGCAGCCCAGCGGTGCAGACCTCTGCAGCCTTCATCTGGCTCTTCCTCTTCCACAGCATCCAGTCATGTCCACCTTGGATTGTAACAAAATCCTTTCGGCAGCCACCATCGTTCTGCAACAGTGCAAAGCCATCTGCAGGCTCCAGGAACTCTACGGTGAGAAGAAAAGGAGCCACCCAAAAAGAGTCTGGATCCGAAGATGGTTCGCCAGAAGAGCAGAGGACGGACTGTACAACAAGCTGATGGTGGAGCTCAGGAGTGAAGACACTCGGGCGTTCCAGAACTTCATGAGGATGCCTCCAGCCATGTTTGATGAAGTTGTGCAGTGGCTGACACCCAGGTTGACCAAGTCAAACACCAGCTTCCGGCCCAGCCTGGAACCTGGGCTCAAGGTGGCACTCACTCTGCGCCACCTGGCCTCAGGGACCTCCTACAGGAGCATGCAGTACGGCTGGAGGGTGACATCCAACACCATCACCATTGTGGTCAGAGAAGTGGTGCAGGCCATCATCGAAGAATACAAGGAGGAGCTCCTCCAGTACCCATCCACTGAAGAAGGATGGAAGAAAGTTGCAGAGCAGTGGTATCAGAAGTGGAACTTCCCCCACACCATTGGAGCCATAGATGGGAAGCACGTGGCCTGCAAATCTCCAGCCAACTCGGGGTCCACTTATTTCAACTCCAAGGGCTTCTTCAGCATCATCCTCTTCACCATGGAGGATGCTGACTACAAGTTCATGTACATCAATGCTTCAGGCAACGGCTCATCTTCAGATGCCCAGGTATACAACGCCAGTCACCTCAAGGAGGAGCTGGAACGCAACCTCATCATGGGCTTCCCAGATCCAGAACCCCTGCCCAACGACACACAAGATGTGCCCTGCTCCATCGTGGGGGATGACGCCTTCTCCCTCACAACCTACCTCATGAAGCCCTACACTTCCAGATGCCTCACCCATGAAGAGAGGATCTTCAACTACAGGCTGTCCAGGGCAAGGGGGGTGGTGGAGAACGCCTTTGGCATCCTGGCCAACAGGTTCCAGGTACTTCTCACCACCATGCAGCATTGCCCAGAGACCCTGAGGAGCATCATGGAAGCTTGCTGCATCCTGCACAATCTCATGCGCACCCGCTACCCAGTCTTGCAGAACAGGCTCGTGGACCTCCAGCAAGGCAATGGGGACATGGAGCCTGGGGAATGGAGGCAAGGGCAAAACCTGATCGACACTGAGGATGTACAACAGAGCCTCACATGAAGCGAAGAAGCAGCGCAACCTCCTGAGACAATGGTGCAACTCCCCAGCTGGAGCAGTGGAGTGGCAAGACAGGATGGTTGATGCTTAATGGCTGCTTCCTTCAGCCTGTCTCATCACACGGATGAGATTGGGCCATGTATGTTTGGTTGGCCTACAATGAACAGGGCATTTAATAAAGAGTTGTGTTTGTGTTGACATGTGTGGATAATTATTACATTATTATTGATAATAAAGGGCCGTAGGTGTGGCACCTGGGAGGGTGGACCATACAGTCCCACTATGCTTGCACTGGAGGTTTATCTATCCCACTGCTATCCTAACCCATCCCACACCTATTACCCATCCCACAGGTATCCTAACCCATCCCACTGCTATCTTAACCCATCCCACAAGCATGCAAAGGCTTAAACCATTTCTAAAAGTTTCCAGCAAGACTTTATTAAAAAAAAGAAATGAAGCAAGTGTGTGAATCAAAAATAGACTTTATTAACAACAAGCTATAAGACAAAAATGAGTCTCTGGCACTCCTCTTGGTCGCTCAGTCTCAGGGGTGAAGGGTGCAGGTGCTGTGGAGGTGGCTGGTGCTGGAGTGCTTGTCATCAGCTCCTCCAGAAGCAGAAGCAGCAGAAGCCCCAGCCCCAGAAGAGCGAGCCCGTTCTGCAGAAGCCCCAACAGAACCAGAGTGAGGGCCAGGGGGTGGGATGGTAGCCCTGTCCCTCTTGCCAGGGCTAGCAGCAGATGGCTGAGGCTTGCTGTGCTTCCGCATGGTTGTGGGGTTGATGGCTGGCAGGGAGGCTGGCAGGAACCAAGGCTGGCAGGAAGGCTGGCAGGGAGGCTGGCACCAAGGCAGGCACAAAGGCTGGCAGGGAGGCAGACACCAAGGCTGACAGGAAGGCTGGCAGGCAGGCACCAAAGCTGGCAGGAAGGCTGGCACCAAGGCAGGCACCAAGGCTGGGAGGGAGGCCAGCACCAAGGCTGGCAGGAAGGCTGGCAGGCAGGCAGGCAGCAAGGCTGGCAGGCAGACTGGCTGGCAGCAAGGCTGGCAGGCAGACTGGCTGGCAGCAAGGCCTGCAGGCAGGCTGGCAGCAAGGCTGGCAGGGAGGCTGGCAGCAAGGCTGGCAGGGAGTCTGGCAGGGAGTCTGGCAGCAAGGCTGGCAGCAAGGCTGGCAGCAAGGCTGGCAGGCAGACATGCAGGCAGGACAGGCAAGACAGTCGATGTGTCTGGAAGCAGGTCTTTCCTCTGAATGCCGACCTGCTTCCGAGCTGCTTCCGTTATATCCGCGGGGCTGACGCAATGCATCCTCCCCGCATGCGCAATTAACGCCAGGCATCCATTAGGCTTCCGCTGTGTATCCGCTGTGCATCTGCTGTGCATCCGCTTCATCCGTTCGGCGTCCGCTGTGCATCCGCTCTATCCGTTCCACGTCCACTTTGCTGAGGTCCCCCGGAAGCCTAGCGGACGCGCCATCCTCTCTCATCCGCATCCATCCGCTGGGCTTCCGTTCCGCATCCACTTTGCATCCGCCCTGTGTCCTCCCTGCGTCTGTGTTATCCGCTCTGGTTATGCAAATTTTTGCTCCTTTTGAGAGAGGATAACAACGGATGGAACATTTTGCTCGTCCACTGTGTCCTTTTTGCATCTGTCGGGCAGTGTGACATGCACTTTAGCCATTGTTTATCTACTGCAAGATGAAGGCCTCTTCCACATTTTTCCGACAAATGCAGTTCTGAGCTTTCTTTTGCCATTTAGGCCTGCAATACTTCCTGATGTCATTGAACCAGGGGTGGGATTCTACCAGGTCGCACCTATTTGCTAGAACCAGTTGTTAACATTCTAAGCAGTTTGGAGAACTGGTTGTTAGAAGAAATTACTGGCCTAATCCTGTAAGGAAGGCAGGAAGGAAATATTCTGATGTTGCTTACAGAAACTTTCTCTCTGTTAACCCTTATTATATTCTTGGTAGGACTAGACTTCCTGTCTCTGGAACTTCTCTGGAGTTTTTTTCCCCTCCTTTGCTGGTACTTTGCTAGTGTGGAGTGACCATTCAAAGTTACAATGGCACTGAAAAAGTGACATATGACCATTTTTCACACTTACGACGTTTGCAGCATCCCCACAGTTGTGAGAGGCCAGGTGAGGAGATGCGTGCCTTGATGTGAGTAATGTTGAGTTGGCCACACCCAGCCAATAACATGACCACCAAGCCATATCTACCCAGTCACATGACCACCAAGCCATGCCCACCTACTATACCATGCCCACAGAACCGGTGTTAAAAAATTTGAATCCCACCCCTGCATCGATCCATCTTTTTTCATGTCTCTTTTATCAAGTGGGATTGTTTTTATGTCTGCTTGGTCCACCTGCCATCAGTTCTTCTTGCTATGTCACCAGCCCATTTCCATTTCAATTCTTTTATGCTCTTGATGATGCCATATACTTTTGTTTGTTGTCTAACCCATGTGCAGGTCTTTCTATCTTGTCCTATAATGCCAAGCATGTATCTTTTCATGGCTCTTTACACCACTCATCGCTTTTGTATCGATTGTGAAGTTAGTATTCATTTTTATTAGCATATGTTAAAGCACTGATCAAAAAAATTTATCTTATGCTTAGCTTGCTGAATGCTTGCCAACCACATTTAACACACCATTCAGTTTCCTTTATTGTATCACCTTTCCAGCTTCCTGTGGGGACATCCAAAGAGACATCATTGGAGGTTTTAAAGAAGAAATTGGGCAACCATTTGTGTGTAATGTTATAAGGTTTCCTGCTTGAGCAGGGGATTGGGCTAGAAGATCTCCAAGGTCCCTTCCAACTATTCTGTCAAGTATAAGTGTAAGGCCAAGGTATATGTAGTGCTCTACAATTTCTAGGTCTTGTCCAGATAGATTTCTTTCTTTCTTTGGTAAATTTATTTAACATATTGTGGTTCTTTTTCAGGTTTATTTTTAAGCCAAATAGTTCCCTTGCTTTGTGCAGCTCTTGTTTGTGTCTTTGCAGCTCTTCTGCATCTTACGAGAAGAGAACAACATCACCTGCAAATATTCAGTGATTTAGGGTTAGGGTGATTTAGGCATCATTGATTTTTATTTCATCTTTTGCCCAGTCTACTTTGTGAAATACTTCTTCAAGGCAAGCTGAGAAAAGGATAGGTGATATGATATCGCCTTGTTGTACACCTCATTCTATGTTGATTTCCACTTTAATATCATTAAGGCAAATTGTTGCCATTGTTTTTTCATGTTCCAAAATACCATTTTTGAATAGCTCTGAATATAATTTTCCAATTATTTCTAACATTTCCTGGCTTGTTCTACACACAAAGCCATCTTCACTGCAAAACCCTTTCTTGTATTTATAAGCTTGTATTTTGCTCTATTAATCCCTTTGTTTTCTTCAAATGTCTTTTTCACAAGCTTCACATTAAACTGGCATCTTTCTTCTTGGATACTTTTTCTTATGGTCTTGCAAAGTTCAATGTACTCCAGTTTATTAGTGAAAGCTCTGGTATTCTTTATTGTTCATTGTTTTTTCAGTAAACCAATAGTTTCATCAGAGCTTTTTTGACTGTACAAAGTGTTTTCCCGACAGTGCTATAGATGTAGCAGATTCAAGGATGTTTTTGACTATTTGTTCATTTTGGTTCATAATGTTAATCTCTTCCAAATCTTGCAATAGAGCAAAGCAATTTGATAAATCTCAAAAATCGCTGTTATCCTCCAATAGCTTATCACTCCACTCCTTATTTTTATTTTTTGTGACATCTTTATCATTTTCATACACCCTTTTCAACAGTCTATCTTCACTTTAGCTTCTATGGTGACTTCCAATGTTAAAACAATTGTTGATAGTACAATTGCAGAATATGGTTTTATCACTCGACATGATGTAGTCAATTTCACTTGTCTACCCAGATGGACTCTTCCATGTCCATTTTCTGCTAGATTTTTTCTTGTAAAATGAGTTTATGATATAAAGTTCCTGCCCTTCAGCAAAATCTACCAGTCTATCACTCTCTCTCATTCACCACTTCCATATGGGCCAGTCACTTTTTCTCTAGGTATTGTTCTTCCTATTCTTTACCAGGCCAGTGGATGAGAACAAATATCAACTAATTATATTATAATCCACAACTAACTCTGAGAATAAAAAAACATTTTTTATTATAAGTACAAAGGAAACAATTGTATTGTGTTCATACTTCTTCATCCTCCTAGAAAGAAGTATTCTATGGTGGGTTTTTATAGTCAAGTATCGAAATGAACAAAGATAAGAATTATAAATACTTTCCACACAGGAAGACTAAATTAGGATAAATATTCATAGCTAGGGCAAATGTGATTGATCTGTTTTGATTTGTGCCTTGCTTTTCTATTCTAGTGAATACTTAAGATGGCTAAATAATAAGAATATAGCATAAATTAAAATTAATACTAAAATTAACACTAAAATCAATTAGCAATTAGGAGCTAAGGAAAAGAGGTATATTTTACAGATGTTCTAAATGCTGAGAAATTGGAGGGAAAACAAAATCCAAGAGTTGTTCCATATCTGAGAGCAATAGAAGAAGAGGTCCTTAAGGCCCAGTCCCACTGGCCGATGGACGCAAAACGTATGCATAAAGGACACAGCAGACGAGCAAAATTTCGGGGGTGGCTCCATCCATTGTCATCCACTCCAAAAAGTGGCAAAAATTTGCATAAACAGAACGGAAAAGAATGGAAAAGAACAGAAAAGAACGGACGTGGGTAATATGTAGCGGGGATGTTAAACGGATGTTCATAGGAAGCCTAGTGGATGAAAGCGGATGCAAGCAGATGACACCTTCGAAGGGTTTCTGGGGGAGAATTTTGAAGCGGATGCACAGCGGATGAAGCGGATGCATCACAGACGCCAATAGGAAACAAAGGGGATGCCGCGCGGATGTATATCGGATGCAAAGCGTTCACTGCGCATGCGGAGAGTATGAATAATGTCAGCTCCGTGGATATAAAAGGATGCAGCATGCATGCAGTCAGCATACAGGGGAAAGACGTGCTGCCACATACATCTTGCAGGAACATCATGGTTCGTCAGTCAGGCAAGAAGAGGAAGCCCGTGCCTACTTGTTCAAGCCGTGGCAAGGTGAAGAAGGCCAGAACCAGCATCCCACCCCCTGGCACTGACACTGAAGCTGCTGCTGCTGTGGTGGATCAGCCCCAAGGCCCTCAAGGCCCTGCTGCTGAAGGCCCTGCTGCTCAAGCCCCTGAAGGCCCTGCTGCTCAAGCCCCTGAAGGCCCTGTTGCTTAAGCCCCTGAAGGCCCTGCTGAAGCCCCTGCCAGAGGGAGGAAGAGGCAAGGGAAGCAGAAGGGAGAGAGGAAACAGTACACCATTTCCAAGGAACATGAGGATGAGGTGCTGGAATGGCTGAGGGAGAACGAGTACCTCTGGAGAAAGGGCCACAGACTGTGTCGTGACACCAAGAAGAAACAGGCAGCTTGGAGAGACAAGGCAGAGAGCCTGGAGTACACTGCAGAAGTACTCCTTGGATGGTGGAAGCACATGCACACCTGCTATGGCAAGCTACATCTCAAGAAATCTGGGCAGGCCGCTGTCAAGCTCACTGACCGGGAGATGTACATCATGGCCAAGTGCAGTTTCCTGGAGGGTGAGATCCACCACCGAGGAGCAGCCCCTCTAAGACCCCTCTCCCTCAGACAGCCCACAGACAGCCAGTCCTCTTCCAGCCAGGAGCCAGCTACCCTGTCCAGGCAGGTATCTTCAGAAGGCCCCACAGCAGAGACCTCCCCACAAGCTGCACTCCCCATGCCAGCAGACTTGGAGGATCCCGTGGAGGATGACGCCCTACTGTCACAAATGGAAGAAGAAGGAGCAGCCACCAGAGGCCAACCCACCCCCACCCCCACTCCCAGCTCCAGAGGATGCAGGCAAAGAGGCAGACTGGAGGGCCAGGACCACAGTGTGCTGTTGGAGATCAGGGACACAATGAAGACCAGCACAGAATGTCTCTCTTAGCTGGTTCACTTGGACAGAGCATCCTCAGGCCGGTACACCTTCATCACCTACGTGAGCCAGACCCTGAGGGACCTGCCCGAGGCCCAGTACCAGGTGATGAAGCAGAAGATCACAGCACTTCTGCACAACCCTCAAGGCCCAGCTGAAGCTGCTCCTACCCAGTCCAGGTTTGCTCCTCCACCCCAGCCGATGTCACAGCCCTTCCATGGCTTTCAACAGCCCCTCACCTACCAATGTTATGACTACCAGGACTTCCCACAGCAGAGGCAGCCCTTCCCAGTCCAGGCCCAGGTTCATCGCATGCCACAGACACCTCACCTCACCCAGCTGCAGACCAGACAGCCCCACTACACTCCTCCTTCCTCCACCCCACAGCCAAGCCCGTCAATGGACATTCCGTCATCAGTATTGGGCCTGACATCCCAGGTCCTTGATGAAGGGCCTCTCAACCTCACAGGACTGAGTCAGCTCTCTGAGAGCTTCCTGAACACACCATCCCCTGTTGTACTCTCAGGGCCAAGCACCCCAAGCACCCCTCAGACCAGCACTCAAGCCACAGTCACCTCCACAGTCCCTGCCCGCTTAACAGCTGAGACCAGGAACATGACTCAGAGTGACTGAGAATAGTGTCAGAGACTGAGTTGTTTGCTTGTTAAGTTTATCTTTGCTTAGGACACTTTACTTGGTTCATTTTGCTTATTTAACGCAGTCATAAAGTTTACCTAAGAAAGTTTATCTTTGCTTAAGACACTTAATACAGTTTACTTGGTTCATTTTGCTTATTTAATGAAGTCATAAAGTTTACCTAAGAAAGTTAATAAATGTTATCTTTGCTTAAGACATTTAGTTTACTTGGTTCATTTTTTTTACTTAATAAAGTGTTGGTGAAAACTTTAAAAAAATTGGTTAAGCCTTTGCATGTTTGTGGGATAGATAAGGATAGTTGTGGGATAGATAAACCTCCAGTGCAACCATAGTGGCACTGTATGGTCCACCATCCCAGCGATCCAGATGATTTTCTCTCCCTTTTTATAGAAAATATCGGTTGTCCACTAGGTGTCCTTCTACATACTCTAGATATACTCTAGACATCCTAAATATACGAGATACATCCCAGATACAAACGCTTTGTCCATTTTGAATACTTTATATACGAGATGCATACGCTTAAATCCTTTCTATTTCTGTGCTATTAAGCTGTGTAGCCGTTCCGTTCACCTTTTGTTTCCTCCCTCTTTCCGTTTTCAGCTGTAGTGGATGTGAGTTGAGGGGATGGCAAGAGGATGCAGAGAGGATACAGTGGACGTTTAATGGATGATAACGGACATAGAACGTTTGTTGCCCGTATATGTCATGGATGTACATTGTATGTGGCGGAAAGTTCATCCGTTCACAAAGTTTTGTGCAGCTCAAAACTTCTTGTGTGGATGAAATCTCAGTGGACGGATGTTCGGCGGATAGAGCATATGAAACATGTATGCAGTGAGTACACAACGGATTCATAGCGTTTTCCAATGGATGGCAAGCTTTTTTTAACATTTTATATCCTCTTTGCATCCATAAGTGCAGTGGGACTGGACCTTTATATAGTATTAGAAAGCATGGGGGGGAGGGGGCAGAGATACACAAAAGGGTTTTGTGTTCAAATCTGAACAGCTTCATGGTGTTAATCTCTATAATAGGCTTTACGAATGTGTCCACTAAGCAATTGTTGATCTTGTAGTACCAATAGTATATGATCTGGTACTTTCTACAGGTTGATAGTTTAGCTGCTACAATTTGTACAAGCAGATGTTTCTGCACATTTTTCAAACATAGTACCAGCCTAAATAGAATGTGTAATAATAATACCAATGAAGAGAACCAAATTTATTCAGCCCAGAAGCCTTCCAGCACTCAAACATTGGAAATCTGCGTTTTCAGAGTGAGAGTTACTCCATCTCCAAGACCTCATTTCCTATTTACCAAGAAAGCCTTGGTTTCCCTGGTTTTAACTGAGTAGGTTCTCTCTTATCCTCCCAATTATCAGATTTAGGCAATATTTAACATATTGATTGCTCTTTCAGTTAACTGATAAGGAGCAATATTGATGACATTACACTCTAAATCTCTTCATGACCTTCTCCAGCTGTTTAATGAATAAAATGCAAAATAAGATGCAATCCTGTGGACAATAGGTCAACAGCGAGTGTTGAGCAATACTTCCATTATGTAAAGCTCATGTCACACTGCACCAATGGATGGAAAGATGGAGAGAAACACTTCCCATCTGTTGGTTAATGCGATGCTTCCGTTCTGTACTCACTGCATCCGTTTTTCATCCTCTCTATCTGTCCAGCATCCGTCTACTGACATTTCATCTGCTCAAAAGGTTTTGAGCTGCACAAAACTTTTTCAGCAGAAAATGTATACAACGCGTCCATTCTGCATCGGTAACGCATACGGGGAACATCCATTCTACATCCGTCGTCATCCGTTACTCATCCACTATATCCGCTAGGCATCCACTGCACATCTGCGCAACTCACATCCGCTCCAGCGGAAAACAGACACAAGGAGGAAGTGAAACGGATGTGGAATGGACACGCAGCGTTAGTGGCACAGACGGAGTAAGGATGAAAGTGGATGCAGCTCGCATACAAAGCATTAAAACAGAAAAAACGTTCGCAGAGGGGACGTATCTCGGATATTTAGGATGTCTGCAGGATGTCTAGAGGATGCAAAAGGACATCTAGCGGAAAACCTATATTTCCTATAAAAAGGAGGAGGAACTCACCTGGATCTCACTTTCAGTCCAGCAGCCCTGCCTTCATCTGGCTCTTGCTCTTCCACAGCATCCAGTCATCTCCACTATGGATCATCACACACTCCTTTTGGTAGCCGCCATCATTCTACAACAGTGCGAAGCCATCTACAGGCTCTTTCACCTGTTTTACGCGAAGAAAAGGAGGCGTCCAAGAAGTGTCTGGGTCCGAAGATGGATCGCGAGAAGAGCCGAGTACAGACTGTATAACAAGCTGATAGTGGAGCTGAGGAACGAAGACACTCGTGCATTCCAGAACTTCATGAGGATGCCGCCAGCCATGTTTGAAAAAGTTGTGGAGCGGCTGACCAAGAGCCTTCATCTGGTCTTGGTCAGCCTGGACCCTTGCTCAGGGTAGCATTGATGCTGCGCCACCTGGCCTCAGGGACCACCTACAGGAGCATGCAGTACACCTGGAGGGTGCCACACAACACCATCAGCATTGTGGTCAGAGAAGTGGTGCAGGCCATCATCGAAGAATACCTGGAGGAGCTCCTCCAGTGCCCCTCCACTGATGAAGACTGGAAGAAAGTTGCAGAGTAGTGGTATCAGAAGTGGAACTTCCCCCACACCGTTGGAGCCATAGATGGCAAGAACATGGCCTGCAAAGCTCCAACCAAGTCAGGGTCCACTTATTTCAACTACAAGGGCTTCTTCAGCATCATCCTCTTCACCATGGTCGATGCTGACTACAAGTTCATGTACATTGATGCTTCAGGCAACGGCTCATCTTCAGATGCCGAGGTATACAACGCCAGTCACCTCAAGGAGGGGCTGGAAGGCAACCTCATCATGGGCTTCCCAGATCCAGACCCCCTGCCCAATGACACACAAGATGTGCCCTGCTTCATCGTGGGGGATGACGCCTTCTCCCTCAGAACCTACCTCATGAAGCCCTACACCTCCAGATGCCTCACCCGTGAAGAGAGGATCTTCAACTACAGGCTGTCCAGGGCAAGGTGGGTGGAGGAGAACGCCTTTGGCATCCTGGCCAACAGGTTCCAGGAACTTATCACCACCATGCACCATCGCCCAGAGACCGTGAGGAGGATCGTGGAAGCTTGCTGCATCCTGCACAATCACATGCGCACCCGCTACCCAGTGTTGCAGAACAGGCTCGTGAACCTCCAATAAGGCAATGGGGACGTGGAGCCTGGTGAATAGAGGCAAGGGCGAAACCTTATAGACACTGTGGATGTGCAAGGCCCCAACAGAGCTTCACGTGAAGGGAAGAAGCAGCGGAACCTCCTGAAACACTGGTGCAACTGCCCAGCTGGAGCAGTGGAGTGGCAAGACAGGATGGTAGATGCTTAATGGATGCTTCCTTCTGCCTGTCTCATCACACTGATGAGATTGGGCCATGTATGTTGAGTGGACCTACATTGAACAGGGCATTTAATAAAGAGTTGTGTTTATGTTGAAATGTGTGGATCAATGCTTACATTGTTATTGATAATAAAGGGCCAAAGTTATGGCACCTGGGAGGGTGGACCATACAGTCCCACTATGCTTGCACTGGAGGTTTATCTATCCCACAGCTATTACCCATCCCACAGGTATCCTAACCCATCCCACAGCTATTAACCATCCCAAAGGTATCCCTGCCCATCCCACAGCTATTACCCATCCCAAAGGTATCCCTGCCACCAAGACTTTATTTAATAAAATAAATGAAGCAAGTGTGCAAAGCAAAGATAATCTTTATTAATAACAAGTTGTAAAAGAAATATGACCCAAGTGTCGTAAGCAAAGATAAAGTCAACAGGTAGCCACCCAGTCTCTGGCACTCTTCCCAGTCACTCTGAGGCATGCCCATAGTCTCAGGGGTGAAGGGTCCAGGTGCTATGGAGGTGGCTGCTGCTGGAGTGCTGGTCTGACGCGCCATTGGGGTGTCTGGCCCCAAGAGGACAACAGGGGATGGTGTTTGGAGGAAGCTCTCAGAGAGCTGGGTCAGTCCTGTGATGTTGAGAGCCCCTTCCTCCAGGAAATGGGGTGTCAGCCCCAATACCAAAGACAGATGTTCTGAGGCTGGGCTTGGTTGTGGGGTGGAGGAAGGAGGAGTGTAGTGGGGATGTCTGGTCTGCAGGTGAGCGAGGTGAGGCGTGGGTGGCATCTGTGGTGGTATCTGTGGCATGGGTGGCATCTGTGGCATGGCTGGCATCGGTGGTGTGGCTGCCATATGTGGCATCGGTGGCACCGGTGGCGTATGATGTACCTGTGCCTGGACTGGGAAGGGCTGCCTGTGCTCCTGGAGCTCCTGGTAGCCATAGCCTTGGTAGGTCAGGGCCTGTGGAAAGCCTTGGAAGGGCAGTGACATCACCTGGGGTGGAGGAGCAGACCTGGACTGGGTCGGAGCAGGTTCAGCTGGGTCTGGAGGGTTGTGAAGAAGACCGGTGATCCTGTCCTTGATCCCCTGGTAATGTGATTCGGACATGTTCAAGAGGGTCTGGTTGACGTACATTATGAAGGGCTTGTGGTTGGAGGATGGGACGTCGGTGTACCAGCTGAGAGAGGAGATCTACGCTGCTTCTGATGGTGTCCCTGATCTCCAGCAGGACAG
Source organism: Laticauda colubrina (assembly GCA_015471245.1). Taxonomy (NCBI): domain Eukaryota; kingdom Metazoa; phylum Chordata; class Lepidosauria; order Squamata; family Elapidae; genus Laticauda; species Laticauda colubrina. The sequence continues at coordinate 5,171,997 of BLBF01000032.1, read as the reverse complement.
TGTGGCTCTGCCCCTCCAGTCTGCCTCTCTGCCTGCTTTCTGTGGAGGTGGATCTGGGGGTGGATGTGGGTTGTTCTCTGGTGGAAGTGCCCTCTCCTTGCTCCCACTGCATCAGGGAGTCCTCCAGGCACTCCGCCACGGGTAGTGCAGCTGTTGGGGGGGTCTCCATCGTGGCACACTCCACAGATACCTGCCTGGACACAGGAGATGACTCTTGGTCAGAAGAGGACTGGCTCTCTGCGGGTTGCCTGAGAGAGAGGGTTGTGAGAGGCGCTGTTCCTCGGTGGCAGATCTCACCCTCCAAGAAGCTGCACTTCGCCATCACGTAGGACTCTCGGTCCGTCAGCTTGACCGTGGCCTGGCTAGATTTCTTGAGGTGCAGATTCCCTTACCAGGTGTGCATGTGCTTCCACCAGCCGAGGAGCACCTCCGAAGTGT
>BLBF01000032.1:5130705-5157980 GCA_015471245.1 Laticauda colubrina | reverse complement strand
ATATATATATATATATATATATATATGTCAAGTAGGTTTATACAGTTTTAAACTATAAATAGTTTGCAAAACACAGTAGTTGAATCCACAAAACACACTAAGCTAAAATCAAATGCACCATACTGTGATGTATGGGAATTATATTGATTGATGGTAAACTTTTTCTTTTTCTCTCTTGAAATAACATCAGCTTATCATTTTTAGTCTTCCATTTACAAACAGCTGACATCCAATGCTTGCCTTGCCTTGCTTTTTTTGGTTTGTCTTGCCTTGCTTTTATTTTTGGCTAGGGATCAATGCCTTTATCCTAAAAGAATATTTCTGCCATGATAAAATGATGATTCTCCATTTTTATTTTGAACAACACAACATATAATTGTGCCAAAATTAAATATGAAAAGAGGAGATTATAGACACAACTTACCTTTCCAACCTACTGGACATTTGCACTTGTAGCTGTCTATTCCACCAGTACAAGAACCAATACTGCATGGATTTGATTTGCAATGATTATGGCTGCTTTGACAATGGTCCCCTTCAAATTCACTGGGACATATACACAGATATTCCCCAACACCAGGAGGGAAGTTAATGTTGGTGATGCAAGTTCCACCATTCAAGCAGCCACAAGGCTTCACTGAAATCTACAAAAGGCAACAAAGCATGCATTTTGTAACTTTTACAATAAGGCTTATTGTAAAGCTCCCATGAGAGAATAAGCAACAAGAACTCCTTATTGAAGTTCTCATGTAATGATGTATGTAAGAGTGATATGTGGCTCAAAATGTAACAGTAACAATACTAACATTTATTCCCTGAAAGATACCAGAAGAATTTCCCAATATTCATAGATGATGAGAAACAGAACACAGGCACATGATAAATGCATAGCTGTCACTTGAAAACTAAATGTGTTCATTCATCTTTTTTCCTTTCTAATATCTAATAGAACTTTTAACAATATTCTAATGCTATTATGTTCTACAACCTCCTCCCTTCTGTAATTGACAAGAGTCAATAAACATGAAGCATCATGATATAAAAATATCACTGAACATTACCAAGGAAAAAGGACCAATTTTGCATTTGCCATTCTTAAAACCACCTGGTTACTTAGCATAATGTATAGACTGGTCTTGACTGCTCAATGATTCTAACTCCTAGGGGCTTTGTTGCTAATATCTCCAGGTTCTGTATAAATTTTATATCTAGTGATCTGAGTTAACATTTATTTTAAACAATTCCCTTAGCAATTATCCATATGAGCAAGCCTCTTTTAGCTGTACGTTTCTTCCTCCTGTGTAAAATTAATAGAACAGCTTGCTATAAAGACAAAGCAGGAAAGCATGGTCAAGAAACCAAGGTTATGGAGTAATGGTATAAGAGGCAGGGGAAAACCCCTATAAAAATATTGTTGCAAATGAATTATAATTTTCCCTTTATGGCTGGTCCTTTATGTCCTCATGTGTTTTTCTTCAAAGATCCACATGCACACAAGTTTTGAAGCAGATTAATGAACCATTAACCAGCTTGGCAAAAAAGTGGTCTTCCGGACAGCAATCAATAGAGACCCCTTTATGATTCATTGAATATACAAGATTCACTTTCTCCAGGATATCTATTAGATTAATTCATCATTACTGTCATGAATGATAACGTTCACTCATTTGAAAACAGAAGAAGTCTTAAGCTGTTTAAAGACAATAACACATTATTGCAATATTGGATTACCCAAGAGCTTACAAACTAGTTTTTGAAGGATTGTAGATCTCTTTCCTTCCTTCCTACCTGCACTGAATGTCTGCTTTGAGCATTGCATTCATCAGAAACCGTGAATTCAAAACTCTTCTCTTCTCCAGAATGGACCTGCCAGATGAGAAGGCCAGCAGGAGAGAGGGAGGCTTCTGGAGGGCCGGCTTCTAAAGTAAAAAATAGGGCTGATCTCTCAGGATCCACTGCTTGTAGTTGATAAACAAAAGTCTCCCCTTCAAAAGTTAGAAGCTGATTGGTTGGAGCCAGAAAAACAGGTGGCAGGTTGTCTAAATTAAACAACAAAAAAAAAAAACCAGCCAAAATTAGAGGGGTGTTACTCTCGGGAATACTCTTTTATTTAAGAAAAACTGTAAATTTTTTATTGCAAATTACAAGCAATTTAACAATTCCAGCTAGTAATTTGGAGGAGCTCTGTCTATACTTAAGGGGTTAAACACATCTGATAAAATCAATACATTTAGAGTGAGTGAGCTTTTATTCAGAAAAGCTGTATTTTTTTTTTCATTCTCTCTCCCTTTTCTAATCAACAAAACCTGCAAAGAAATTACAGAGTTAAAATGAGCCCCTCAAGTGATTATCTAATATGAATGGAAATGCATCAACAGGTTTTTCTGGTGGGGGGAAGAAACCTCTCATCTTACTTTCATATTGCAGAAAGTGATTAACATCTGAATTTCAGTGGGGTGGTTGTGGTGAATGTTGAACTGCAATTTAAAATACAACAAATGGAAGGCCAGTTCTACAGTCATAATCTTACAAGAACTTCAGTGAGTTTAAATCTACATTTTAGGTTGTGCTTCTCTGCTGGAAATGTACCATGTGAATAAACTTTTTTTAAAAGAAGAATCAAAATAAACTATCCTGAAAATAAATTAATAGTTTGCTGAGTTGGGGGGAAAAACCTTTTAATTTACTTAATTTACTTTTAATTTAAAAGTAATTGACGAACATAACTATATTGTGTGATTTTTGAAGTGATGGAAGTTGATTTTATACAGTATATTATGGTCAGCTGTCAAAGATCAGGTCTTTTAGAGGAAAGTAACCCACCAAGAAGTAAAACCAGAACCAAATTTCTCTCTCCACCAACCAGCAACTCCATTTTACAAGGATGTCAACTGAGCATGCTGTGATCCATTCAGGTCCTCACAGTTTCCAGGTACCAATACAGCTGAATTCAAAGAATATCTCTTAACAATGGTGTGCATTAGACTAGAGCAGGGCTGTCAAACTCATGGGACGGATGGATCATGTGCTGGCCACATCCATAAGTGATTAATGAAGGGGAGGGGGAAAGCATGATACATCATGTGATGATGCCATGGCAATATAAGTTTGACACCCCTGCACTAGAGCTTCAGGAAACATCCCCTCTCAAGATGAAGCATTGGCCATCTTCAGGATCCAGCCAATCTGATGTCCCTTCTGATGCTTAACAACACATGAGACAACATGTTAGTAATTGCCTTGTTTACTTCATTAGATTCTGATTAAGCCAAAAAGAATCTCAATTAACATGGCAAGTCACCAACATGAACTCTGCTAATGAAGGGGCAAAACTATCAGGTAATTGAGCAAGTTTCTCAACAAAGTGTTATGCAAAATAACTGTAGCATTTGGTGGAAAATTTATCAGCAACCGCCTTCCCATAAAGATATTCACCACCTCAAAAGCATCCATCCAACATAAGAGGTGTGTACATGCTTTCCCTCCTAGATTTGAACTCATACTTGTACATTGCTTCTCCAGACCATGCTTATCCCTGACCCTGGCACTAAGGACTTAGAAGAGCAAATTTCTGTGAAGGCCACATTGGTGACCTTGTTCAACCATGTTTGATAATACATGCCAGGTTCTGCTGCCCATCCACGACCAAACTGTATCTTACACACTTTTATTACTGATGGACCTTTGTTTACCTTTAACATTTTGATAACAAGGCCACATAAATCAGTCACCAGGATCAGCCCCTCCCCCTCCAAGGTTGGAGGAAGAGAGATTGCATTTTCCCATTGGAACAGGGGATGTAGCCCAACATTTCCCTATTTGTCAAGCTTCAAAAATGAGGAACCAAAACTGCAGAAAGGTAAAATTTAACATTCAGAATGAATTCAGAGTCTTGGAATATAAAATAGGGTTTTTCCAGACTTTCTCATTTATAGCTAGTTTTATGAGGTAGACTCTGTTTGAATACTTCGAAACAAATTTCCCCACATTTCTCACTCATCCTCACCCTCAGGATAATTTGTTTTTTATAAGATAGGCTGTCTACTGACTTGCTTGCTGCCATCCTTTCCATTCCTTTCCCAGTCTCCTCACTACATCTCTCTTGGCCTACCAAAACTGAGCTCCTGATAGTCTTCAGAATGATTGTGGGAGGCTTCAAAAGAAAAAAGAGAGCAGATATAAACAGCACAGAAAAGTTTAATCTACTGGCAACACAGCCAAGGTGGAAACTGTTACATATTAGAATACTCCAAATACTCTATTCCCATTGGTCCACAAATACTCAAATCTGATTGGTGTTCTACTCGACGATGATTGGTCAAAAATAGCTAGCCTATGATTGGCCGCCTCAGCGGCGGGGAGAATCAAGGAGCCGTCATTGGCCGTGAGCCGCAAGCAGCCTCTCTATAAAAAAGGAGCTGCCGCAGCTCCTGGTTTGGACGGAATCTAGCAACTAAATAAAAGAACTGAAGTTATGCTGGTCTCGAGTCTCATTCTTCGTGAACACAACAGCAACAAATCTGAGAAGTAACATCCTGAATCATTCAAAGTGGTTGTCTTATTTAATTCACTATAAACGAGGCTTGGACATTCCTCAGGTAGTTTCAAAAATTCTGCATGAATCACTAGACTAGCTTTAAAGATGAAAGAAGCAAGAACTGCATGGAACTAAGGCTGCATTAAATACTGTATGTTTCACTGAATGTGTAGTTCTTGCTTTCTGTATCAGCAAGGCATAGACTGATGGATTAAATACACTCACAAATCTCTTGAGAGGTTTGCATTTGCAATCTGGCAGTGGATCTCCAGCTCTCTAATCGTTTCCTCTTATTATCTATCACAAATCAGTTAGGGGCTTCCATGTCACAAGGCTCCTAATTTTCTACACAGGCAATTCTTAGTTAGCATCCAAAATTGGAAGTGGCAACTTGGCCCTTAAGCAAAGCAGTTGCTAAGTGAAACCATAACTGGGTTTATTATCTTTCTCCAGCTTTGCTTTGCTTTATAAACCTGCAAAGGTTATAAATGGAAACCTTTACCATTACCATTGTAATGGTAAACAGTCAATAAACAAGCACCAGCTGCATCTATTCCAACAAATGGCTTTTAACACTTTTACCGAATCAATCCAATCAACAAAAAAAGAGAACAGAAGAGAAAAGAACCCAAGGACAGGCCTACAGTCTGCCTCCATTCCCAGGACATGGCAGCTAATATATCCCAATGTTAAGAACCTTGACTTTTCTACCACCAGCCCCATGATATGATCCAGGAGATCAAATAGGATTACTGCTAAATTGTGGGTATACTAGAAATAGCCCTTTTTGTCACTAAAGACCCATGGTGGCATAGAGGTTAGGGTGCAGTACTGCAGCTACTTCTTCTGCCTGCCGTTTGCCTGAAATTTGGCAGTTCAAATGTCACCAGGCTCAAGGTAGACTCAGTATTCCATTCTTCCAAGGTCAGTAAAATGAGGACCCAGATTGCTGGGGGCACTCTATAAACAACTAAGAGAGGGCTGTAAAGACACTGTGAAGCAGTGTATAAGCCTTATTGCTATTGCTAAAGCCCAATACTTTTTGAGAAGATATCTGGAGCTTGAAATCCATTTTGCCTCTCCGGCAAAAGAGTGATTAATAGAATAGAGTCTCATAATAGTTATATTAGAAAATGAACACCTCTATAGAATGACAAAGGTCTAAACTACTTGGCTTTGCAGAAATCAGGATGTCCTTCTCCAAAGATAATAATTTTGTAGCCTAGATAAATATTAGAAATATACACTATCTACTTGTCCAAACCAACAATATACTCAATCACTCAAAGAATGCATTTTGATCATAAATAACACCTGATTTTATAAGACCCAAAGGACTTACTTTCATTGATAGACCAAGTAAATTTGAAAATTGATGGCTCACAGAAAAGACAAGAGCTGGTGAGACTAGGCTCACCCTTTGCATGGCACAAGCCATCTATTTTGCATGTATTTTCCTGCCAGGAATAAAAACAAAAATGAGCTGTTAGTCACTTGAAATAGTATATCAGATTTATTTCTAGCAATCTTAACTTCATGCCTATTATCCATGCCTGGTTTTCCCTACTCAGGAATTGATTGGCTTCTGGGTCCTCAGTGTTTTTGATTGATTGATTAATCTGCTTTTATTATTTTTACAAATAACTCAAGGCTGTGAAAATGTCAGGTAAATATCTTCAAAATGCCTGTACGTGGCCTGAAAGGGCCTTTTTTAGTTTTGTGTCTTTGTCATGGCCAGTGCAAATGGACCTCATCCAATAAATCAGAGGGAAGTAGTGGTAGGGATTCTATGTGATTTCTCAACCATCTTTATTTTTTTCCTCCGACTTAGATGGTTAAAAGAAAAAAGTTGAAATAAAAATATACAATTTTCTCATGATTTTCTTCAATTTCTCTTTAAATGAAATTAAGATTATTTTGGCTATAACATAGTATTTAATTGTATATTAACTACAAAAATGTATTTATCAAGTAATTGAAATATAAAAGCCATAGTATTGATATCTTTCTCTACTCAAAGTCCTTGATAAAGGAAAAAAAATTGTACATTTTGACTCATTTAAACAAACTAGGGGTTGGGATGGGCAGAGAGGACTGTAATTCTACAGTTGTCTGAGATCTTGAGTTTAATAATTGTTAGGGACAGTATGTTAGTTCAAACAATATGACATGCTTCTAACTGAGAAATGTTCTTTTTGATTTTTTACAGCTGTCTTCCTAAGTTGTTATTTTCTGCAGAGGTGTCAGACTGATGGCCCATGGGCTAGATGTGTCATGCACAGGCCACACCCATCCCAGCTCCACAAAGGGGAAAAACATCAAGAAACATCACATGACGGCAATGTGATGCTGCTAGTTTGACACTTGTGTCTAAAGGATCATTATTTGATCCAGGGTTCTTTGTTTCTAATTAATCCAAAAGACTTTCCATTTTAAAAAAAATATTAAATTTTTATGCCACCCATCTCCCCTGTAAGCTGACTCTGGGTAGCTTCCATGATTCCTGAGAATATATTATGAAGTACATTAAGCAGCCACAGACAATACACGTAGGAAATTATCTACATCTGTATTCCCAGTGTAGCAAGTAAGTGTGCCAAAGTACCTACATAATACTTTTTGGGTACCTGCCAGATCCTGCCTCACCTGATCTGATCATTTACATGTTAAAAAGGGAGTAAATGAAAAGGTTTCAGCATCATATATATGTATATATTTCATGAATGTATCTGGCTTCAAAATGGGCCCCATACATTTTTGATTGGTATGGCAATTATGACCTACACACAAACACACACACACACACACACACACACACATATATAGCTGAACAATAAACAAATCTCGTTTCCTGAGACTTGTCTAGTCACATCATTCACTTTAGGAAGCTGGAGGGTTAAGAAGATGGATGTTCACTGCTACACCTCTAAGTGTTTTGAAATTACCTTTAATTTGCAAAGCCCATTTTGATTGGATTTGCAATCCTGACAGAGTCCATCATACAAGGTCAGAACTTTTGAATTGCTGTACTGGAATCCATCATTAGAAATCTAAAAAAGAAAATACAAAAATATATCATTTTGTGTAATCCAGTTCCATGTAGACATTGCCTGTACATTCAAAATATACCCCTGAACTAAATGTCTCCAAAGAAGATAAATTAAACCACTTGTGAGTTACTTTCCAGCAAGCTAATAAATCACTGGATGCTGCACAATGAAAAGCCATTCATTTATTACCAAAATATTTTTTTTCTTTTTTGCTCAGATCATATCTGGGGTTTCTGATAATTGTGTCTTTTGTTAAATCTGTTCCTGTAATTTTTTTTTACTCAAATAGACACAATTTTGAACACTAAATCCTGCTCCAAACTGACTGCAGTCCATAAAAAATTTACTCAAGAGAAATTTTATGGAGGTCAACAGCATTTCATTGAGATTGCTTCAAAGCAAGACAATTCTGTTGAGTAGATTGTGTCCTCTGTTCCACTCAAGATAAATTTCTATTCCTGAGAAATTAATTCATTCATAAAATGTCACAACTTGAGCAAAAATTCTGTAAAAAAAGCTTCTCTTACATGTGTTTCCTATAGATATATTTGTTCCAAAATATTTAACCACATGCATTGATAAATTCTTTGTTAGGCATGAAAGATCAGGTCCACAATTGAATGTCCTATTAAATTGATTTATTGCTCCTAATGCCTGGACACAGAAATATTCTCAACAAATAGTTTGCACCTGCTAGGAGTTAGATAAGTGTCAAATGAATTCAAGGGGAGTTGATGTTGAGGTAATTCCCCATTAGGAGAATGAGCGCATACAGGGAGATGTAGTGAGAGAAGTGTTTGAATAATACACACACAGCACACAGATACACTGCACAGTAAATCTAGGTTTTTACTTCCAGAAACTTTTAAGGAAAGTTCAAACAAGCAGTCCAAAGTCATTCACAGGTAATATCAGTCATTGTTTAGTCCAGGGATAATCCAATAACAAAGTCCAGTATCATAAACAGTTCAGTATCAGACTTACATTAAATCCAGGAATAGCAGTCAATTGGGAAAAATGGAGGAATGGCAATACTCTCCAACATAAGGAAAAAAGAGACTCACTGAGACTTCTCTCTTCTGAGACTAAGACTAAGACAACCCAGGTTTCTGGCTCCATCTTATGGTCATTTGAGAAACCACACCCAATTACACTTTTAGAATTCTCTTAAAGAGACAGTATTAAAATGTCTATCCTGGTTTATATATTTCTAACCCAAATACCTGTTAGGTAGCTTACATTCCTAACATTATCCCCTTTTGGGTAGGACAATATAGACAACCTTACATTCTAAGTCCATAATCTTCACTGCAAGCTTTATGCTTTACAGAGCCTAGGGCCTTTGTAAAATGATCTGCTATATTGTTTTCTGATATACAGTATTCTAGCTTAATAATCTTACTTTGGATACATTGTCTCACATTTAAATATCTTAAAATCTGTGTGTTTCATTCTTGTTTTAACAGCAATATTTGAAGCCATCTGTATTGCTGATTGGTTATCTTCGTAAACAGCAATAGAATCTGTTACATTAATTCCCATGTCAATTAGTAGTTGCTTATACAAAACTAAATCTGTACATAATAAAGACAAACATGAGAATTCAGCCTCCATTGTTGAAAAACTTAGATGTTTCTATCTAATAGACCTCTATCCAATCAATGCTTTTCCCAATAATACAATAGTACCCGATGTAGATTTTCAGTATTGATGACTGTAGCAAAACTTGCATCAGCATATGCTGTTAAACTCAGTTCATCTTCAGGCTCCAAATACAATGCCTAATGCATTGTTTCTTTCAGATATCTTAACACACGTTTAGCAGCTTGCCAGTGCCTTTCAGTTGGCTCAGAGTTAAATTTTGCTAATTGATTGAAACTGTATGCAATATCTGGCTTTGACCAATTACTGAGATAAGATAAACTACCAATCAAGGATTGAGAAATGTTCTTATCAAAAACATGACTTTGAACATCACTATGGCGAAACTCCTGATTAATTGGTGTTTTAGTCAGCTTACAAAGTTCCATTTTAAAAGTTTTTAGTAATTGGTTAATTTTATCTCCCTGTGGGATCTTGTATCCTCCCCTAGTTCTATCAATCTTTAAACCAAGATATTGTTTGATTTCTCCTAACTGTTTTATATTGAATTTCCACTCTAATATTGAAATTATCTCAGTAGCTTGTTTTTCAGTTTTGGTGATTAATGTGATGTCATCAGTAAATAATAACAAACACCTCATCGTAGTCATTTGCTGTCTGATTAAACCCTTGTGCTACCAACCTGGCTTGATGGGTGATGGGTCCCATCTACACCTGTCTTTAGCTTATATATCCATTTACATCCTATGGCATGTTTACCTGGTGGTAACTTAACATTTTCGTATACCTCCAGTCTTTTTAAAGATTTTATTTCCTTATCCATTGCTACCTGCCAAGCAGCCTGATCCTTAGCAGGATAGTTTCATTTCACTATAGTTACTAGGAACTGTATTCACTTGGCATACAACACAAGCCTGATATCTATCAGGTGGTCATGTTACTTGGGTTGAATGTCTCGGTAATACAGGGCTAACTGGTGGACTTTCTTGTGCTACCTGCTCCTGTTTGTCTACCTCCTCCTGTGCTTGTTCTCCCACTTCTTCCTGTCCTTCCTCTTTAATGGCTATTTGTGGTTTACTGATTTTATCTTTAGGGACTATTTGGGTGTCAATAATAACATCATTGCTGGATTCCTGTTCCAGTTTATCCCACCCAATGTGCTCGAGAAATTTTGCACTAGCACTTCAATAAACATGAGCTGTGCCTTGATCCCAAAATCTAAATGATCTATGGTTGGCCTCGTAACCCACAAAAAATAACTTCTTAGCTCTATGTTGCTCTTTCAGTCTTACTTGTGAGGGAATATACACCCTTACTGGAGCCCCAAATGTGTGTAGGTAACTTAAATTTGGCTTTCTGCCATGCCAATGAGTGAATGGCAATTCTCCAGTTGTTGTATTAACTGCATTGTTTAAAACATGGTTACTACACATTATGGCCTCACCCCACAGTGTTTCAGGTAAACCTGAATCAGATAATATAGTGTGAGCCATGGCTTGTAATGTTTGCCCTCTTTGTTCTACAAAGAAGTTATGTTGTGGTCTGTAAGGTGCAGAACATTTATGCTCAACACCAGCCAATTTCAGCATAGTTTGGAATCTCTTGTTAATAAACTCAGTCCCATTATCAGGAACTAAAGTAATTACTTTACTTTTTATTTTTCTCTCAGCAAACCTTAGCCAGTTAAAGAAATGTTGGAGTGTTTCTGTTTTGTTTTTCATAAGATAGCAGAAACCATATGGTGAGTAATGGTCCATAATACTCAAAATAAAACAGGCACCTCCTAAACTTGGTTTCTTAGGACCAATTATGTCAGCAAAAACAAACTCTAAAGGTTCTTTGGTCTTAAACCCATTTAGTCTGTTTTCAGGAGTAACCTTACTTTTCTCTTGGCTACAATAATTACAGTTTAAGTACTTGCTACAGGGTTTCAATTTGACTCCCTCTGACAATTCAACAGTTTGTTTGAGCAATATGAAATTAATGTGCCCCAGACATCTATGTAGTAAATGTATACATTCATCATGTGGCTTAACATTGTTATAAACTGAGTTAGCCATCTGCAACTGGTCATCATGTATCACATATAAATCATTCTCTTATGTAGTAGCAACACTTTTACCCTCTTTCTCGATTATACAGTTATCTCCCTAAATGGTCAATTATGAAGGTCAACTACATAACCAAGATTAACTAAAGCCCTTATGATAGCAAATTAAATTTTAGTTTAGGAACATATAACATAGTTAAATGTTCGTTTATACAAGAACAATATGCAGTACTTTCACCAGATGCATTCATTTTCCATCCATTTGTCAATGAGACATGTTGTTTACACATAGACATCTTTACAAACTTTTTTCTATCTTTAGTAATGCATTGCGATGCTCCACTATCAACAACTCAGAAATCATGGTTTATAGTTGAATTGCTACACATAGCTAAACTAACATTCTTCTTGGCCTTCTGGTGTTTACTAGTATTCTGTTGTTTACCCTTCTTATAAAATCTAGCTATATGTTCCTAACAGTATAGGCAGTTGAAGATAAATCATCTTCTTGTGGTTGTTCCTTCCTCAGCTGGTCCCTATCCAGCTGTCTTCTTGCTTCTTCTAACAACCGTCCAGTTATGTCAGTCAATATCAGTTTATCTCTGGGCAGGACTTCCAGTGAAGATACATTATCATCATAACTTTCATCCAATGAGGAAAGAATGGTGTAAACTTGATGCAGCTCTGAAAATATCAGTTCCTTTTCATGTAGCTCTTGAAAATTTCTTTTCATGAAGTTCAAATGAGCTAACATATCTTCACCTTTCAGAAGACGTGCTCTAAACAGTTTACATGTAAGATGTATGTGTGCACCTACACTGTCACAAACATAAATCCTCTTCAAATTCTCCCAACAATTAGCAGCAGACTCTTCTCCACGAATATGGACTAGCTGCTGGTCACTCAGTATTAGTCCAATTATACAAAGAGCTCGTTCATTGTTCTGTTTAAAATCAGCAGGCTTCTTGACATCGTCCTCATTTACTGGATCCCAAGCATTTACATCCAGTGGGTTTTGAACTATATTCCATAAACCCTCTCTGTACAGACGTAGACTACACTTCATAGCCCAGGAAACATAGTTTGTTCCATCCAACCGGGTTATCAGTGATAGACTTGTTGAAGTGTCTTGTGCCATCTTTACTAGGATAGTAACCACAATTTAATAGTTAACAGCTGTCTGTATACAGTACTATGTATTCACACTAACTCTCAGTTATCTGAGCCTGGTATGGCCTGGGCCCATAACCAGTGTTGAAGTAATTCCCCGTTAGGAGAATGAGTGCATACAGGGAGACGTAGTGAGAGAAGTGTTTGAATAATACACACAGATACACTGTACAGTAAATGTAGGTTTTCACTTCTGGAAACTTTTAAGGAAAGTTCAAACAAGCAGTCCAAAGTCATTCACAGGTAAGATCAGTCAGTTTTTAGTCCAGGGATAATCCAATAACAAAGTCCAATATCATAAACAGTTCAGTATCAGACTTACATTAAATCCAGGAATAGTAGTCAATTAGGAAAAAATGGAGGAATGGCAATACTCTCCAACAGAAGGAAAAAAGAGACTCATTGAGACTTCTCTCTTCTGAGACTAAGACTAAGAAAACCCAGGTTTCAGCCTCCATCTTATGGCCATTTGAAAAACCACACCCAATTACATTTTTAGGATTCTCTTAAAGAGACAGTATTAAAATGTGTATCCTGGTTTATATATTATCCAACCCAAATAGCTGTTAGATAGCTTACATTCCTAACAGTTGATCTTAGCTCACTTGTGACCACTTTGAGATTCAAGGCTGATCCCTCTTTTAAGTCCTCCCCCATACCCCTGTCTCTTCACTTACCTTTTTCCCCACTATCTCATTTCATGTCATCATGTGCTAATTTGTTCAAATATGTAATGATAGTAATGGTATTATTATTATAAGCAATGAACTTTATTAGGTGGCTTTTTCTTGTTTGCCTCTTGTGAAAACAGATGGGGATATCAAATTCAGATTTTGACATGAAAGGTAGAATTGCATTTTGAACTGCATAATGTATTTTACAGCAATACATTGCTGTAAATATACGGAAATATATTGCCATGAAATATGGCAATATATTTCATATTCTATCACTATATCTATTGTAAAATAGATACAAAGGATTAAATTTGTACTTTGAATATAGAATGTTGTTCTGAATGTGCACACCAGTTTTCCAAAAATAGATAATGTCAGTATTTTTTTTACATTTCAAATATACTTTTGTCACTTTGTGAATTTCATGCAGCCCGAGTGTTTTAGTAATTATGGAAGATAAGCCAAGCCTTTTGCATTGGACAAAAGGGAGGAGATCAAATGCATTTGCAAATAGAAAATGACCTTTTGAATTGGAACGTATTTTTCAAAATAGGACACATAGACAGCTGTGAACAACCACCGAAATTATTTAACCATCATTTCTGCTCATCCAGTGAATAGCTCAAGCTTTTTGTTTGTTTTTGTTTGAATTAAATCTGCCAGAAATTGCTGTGACTTCATTTCTCTTGCTGTATGCAGATTGTGTTGTACGACAAACACAAGTGATAAAACAGATGTGATATGACCTTTCCATGTGTGTCACAGAATGCAGATTATTGTCATCAACTCACCCATTTTGCTAGATCTCACTGTGGCCTATTAATTGGAGCATGAAGTTGCCTTTTCTGAATATGTGTTGCATGAAGCAATGTTTCCCTAGGTTTTGTAGAATTTATCTGTGTTAAGTCACAAATATTCATCCAAAATTATCCTGGTTTTGATACATTTTGTTAGGATGATTTTGTCTATGACGAAACAGTTAAAGGTTGGACAATTCTGTTCGTATTAATAAACATCTTGCCCATATTGTGGAAGTAATGCAAGTTTCTCTCTTTTGACTTTAACAGAAGATTGATGAGCAGCAGGAGGAGAATGAATTGCTTTAATCATTACAAATGTTTTATGTAATCCTTTTAACTGTGCTATGATATAACAAAGTTAACCATGATATATTTTACTCTTAGATTTATCTATACTTTCATACTGTGGCCAATTTGTATGTGCAATGAAATCAGTTGTTTCTAAATAAAACTTTAGAGTGTTCTGCATTGTCTCAGTCTACCCCAGGAGATTGTTGCCAGACAAGATAAGTTGTACCTCAGTAGCATATTGTCAGAAAAATAGGCTTACAGTATGAAAAATGTCTGTTTGCTTCAGACTCTCACCATATAATTCCTTTCCTTTCCCCTAATCAATAGGCTAAGAGGAAAGATGTTTAATTAGAGCTGGCAGAAGGTGGAGGGATTAAAACTCCCAGCAAGTCCATCTAGTTATACAATTGCAACTCAATTTATTAGTACATAATATATTCAGTTGGCATTGCATTGAATTTGTTTCCATGTGCTCTTAAAACACAATGAGATTATATGTAGCAAATTTAAATCCTGGCTAGGGGCTACTTGGAATGAAGCCCTATATTCTGCCCTTGATAAGAGTCGGTCTCTAATACAGAAATCAAGGTCCAAGGTAATGTCAGTATAAAAGTGATGGAAGTATTGCAAATATCTAACATGAAGAACAGGTTGTAATCCCAAGCAAATCAAACTTGAAATGAATACTAGCTTAACATTCAACTGTTTTGCAGACAAAAGCAGACCAGTTGTTCTTAATGCAATTTTTTCTTCAATTTCTTTCTTTAACCAATACCCCCAAGACTATTATTTTCTCAGTGCAGCTGTAATGATCAAACCAATGAACATAAATAATGGGTAGAATACCAGGAGCCTCTTTGCAATAAGATATGCAAATGACACTCAATTTTTTTCTTTACTGTTCTTTTCTTTGTGTTTTTAAGTTTGTTTTATTTTATAACAAAGTAGGTCCAAAAATGGATTGGTATAGCTTTGAAAGCTAAGAGACATAATAAGAAATACACATCTTAATTGTTTTTGTTTGTTGATTATGTAATATACACTCGTGTGAATGTGTGTGTATAAATATTTACCTATTTCCTTTCCTATAATTCAAGATAAAGTGCATAACCTTTCACTAATATTCTCATATATCCACCTAACAACATGGGGGTAGATGAGACTAAGAAACAATGGGTAGACCTGCATTTTTGCAAGAGAAACAAATGGGAAAAGCTGCTCAAAAGGATGAAACTTGCTTTAAAAATGCTATTATTATTATTCTCATCATCATCATCTTCTTCATCATCATCATTATAAATAATTTCCAGTGAAATGGTTGTTGTTTGCCAGATATTTGTGAAAAAACAATTAGCAAACTAGTCCAATGCAGGGTAGGTGATACAATATCTACGTCAATACAACATGGTTCAAAAATTGTTGAAGATAAATGGATCTTCAACAAACTGAATCGAGATATCTGGTAGGTAGGTCAGTCTTGGATCCTGTACTCATCAACTTATTAATGGAGGTGGAAAGTTATAAATAAAAGCAGAAATAGGATTTTTAAAATACAGCAAGGATTTTCACAGTGTTGGAGCCAAAATAAATAAGGAATGCTGAATGTTCTTTCTGCGCCAACTCAGAAAGCTCAAACTGCCCAAGGAGCTGCTGATACAGTTCTACAGAGGAATTATTGAGTCTATCATCTGTACCTCTATAACTGTCTGGTTTGGTTCTGCAACTCAACAAGACAGACACAGACCTCAACGGATAATTAGAACTGCAATAAAACGATTGCTACCAACCTGTCTTCCACTGAGGACCTGTATACTGCATGACTTAAAAAGAGGGCTGTGAAAATATTTACAGACCCCTCACAACCCGGACTCTTTCAACTCCTTCCCTCAAAACGATGCTATAGAGCTCTGCACACCAGAACAACTAGACACAAGAACAGTTTTTTTCCCAAAAGCCATCACTCTGCAAAACAAATAATTCCCTCAACACAATTCAACTATTTACAAAATGTACACTACTATTACTGTTAATCTTCTCATCACTCCTTATCACCCATCCCCTCCCACTTGTGATTGTAGGACTGTAACTATCATTAAGTGTTGAACATTATGATTCTTGATTCTTAATGAATGTACCTTTTCTTTATGTATACTGAAAGTATTTACACCAAAACAAATTCCTTGTGTGTCCAATCACACTTGGCCAATAAAGTATTCTTTTCTATTCTGTTCTGTTCTGTTCTATTCTATTCTATTCTGAGTTGTTTTAGATAACAATACATATCAATACAACACAACCGCACAGCTTTGGAGTCTAGCTAACAATGTTGTAATTGTCTGAATGTTAGTGCTAAAATGAAATACTGACAAAAATAGAAATACAAGAATACTTCAGTCTGCATACACTTAATTGCTGTGTGAAACTTTCTATCTCATTCTAGTTCTCATAGCATTTCACTCTTCTTTCTCTGAGAGAAAATTGAAATGCAGCTTTGAAATATATTTCTATAATTACATCAAAAGCTATTTTATTTTTATCTAAACACATAATGAGCCCCTTTGAGTTCAGTGGCACTTTTCTGAATAGACATATTTAGATTACCTCTTATTTAGATGAGAGTTACAAAAAGTCAGTATTGAAATTAATAAGAAGCAAACAAAAATAGCACTTCTAAAGACACTCTGCCTTTAAACATTATCTTGCCACTTGCCAGTCATTTTTTGTGACACAATTACATGGTACAAGCTTATCAGTAAAGTTCAGTATATTGCACTCACATATACACATATCTATGTATGCAAGCCCCTATGTGGTCAGCCTAAATCTATACCAGAAATCATTAGTTTTCCAGGTATTATCACATGATTTTTCCATGAGGTCAGGGAATGAAAAAAGTGTAATTCTAAAATGAACTCCTTTTGAAGAAATGCTTTGATTATCAAATTACAAATCACAGCTGAGATTATTATGGGTAGCATGATGCCTGTGAGTGTCATGTGGGTGACCCCGGATTGACTTGATTCAATCACTGAATCATGGCAGGAATTCCCAGTAAGTCCTATGGACACCAAGCACTGCTGTCTTGCATTCAATTTGGAACATAGGAGAATTCCCAGATGCACAATAGGAGCTTAAACAATTCATCAATTATGGCCCAATCAAGAATTCAACCTGTGTCCCAAGGAATAAAATGCAGTTATCACCAATTGATTCATCTATTATACCAACTGAGAATAATTACTAATAATACTAACTGTATTCTGCACTTTGAGAATAAAATTAATGCAATGCTACAATTTCTGGTATTCCTTTGTTTCTTTACTTAATATTAGTCAACATTAAAAATCTTTGGTTTCTGCCTTTCTTGTGTGGGGATTAGCAGAAAAGGCTTTCTTCCAAAGTATAAAAAAACTTTAAAAATTATTTACTAGTACCACAAGCAATTCCTACTTTCACTTGCCATCTTGCATATGGTTCGATATCAAACTTGAAATGAAGATTTTCTGTTCCTGTGAAGTTCAGAAGAGGGATTGAGCATTCAACCACTGTCAGATTCAAAAACGTGGCTTTTGTAATTTCGTGTTCTCTGGCTATCCATTCACCATGGTGATACTACAGGAAACAGAGCAATAAGATGTGAATTAATTATTGCTGGTCTTTATGTAAAAATATTTCAAATGATCCCTATGTATTTTAAAATAGGTTGTAATTAGGGAAAAAGCTATAAGAAAAAATGTGTTCAATGCGTAGTGGAAATTATTAAAGTAAATAATGGATTTTAACATGTTATAATCTGAATAAAATAAATGAAACATGATAAATATGATGGAACATATGTTACATTTGGATATTGTATTGTGCTTTACTTTTATATGGAATGAAAGACCTCCTGATATTAAACTTTTTACAAGAGAAAATATGTAACAATAATTTTAAATCCCATAGAATAATTTTGAAGGTATGTTTGAACCGGTGACCAGGACACATTTATATTAAATCATCAACAGAATTATGGACAGTGCAAGAACAGTCCCTTTTAGATTTTTGTGGAATAAAGTGTACATATTATTGTGCTTCAGTAGGCAGGAAGCAGACCAGCACAGCTGCAACAGTATTTATTGACTCAAAACTGGAACTGAGGAACAGCAGGCACATGCCTGTAATTTACACTCTGGGCCCACAGGGCCTTAAGCCCATGTCACACTACACCAGCGGATGCAAAGAGGATGTAAAATGGACAAAAAAGCTTGCCATCCGTTGGAAAATGCGATGCATCCGTTGTGTACTCACTGCATACGTCTTTCATATGCTCTATCCATCGAGCATCCGTCTACTGCTATTTCATCCACTCAAAAAGTTTTGAGCTGCACAAAACTTTTTGAGCAGATGAACTTTCTGCCACGTATGATCTACATCCATGACACATACAGGTAACAAATGTTCTACGTCCGTTGTCATCCATTAAACATCTGCTGTATCCTCTCGGCATCCTCTGGACATCTGCACAACTCACATCCGCTCCAGCAGAACATGGAAAGAGGGAGGAAGCGAAAGGTACGCGGAACGTCCACACAGCGTTAGTAGCACGGACATAGAAAGGATGAAAGCGGATGCAGCTCAGATATAAAGCATTAAAACGGACAAAACGTTCGT
Source organism: Laticauda colubrina (assembly GCA_015471245.1). Lineage (NCBI taxonomy): Eukaryota > Metazoa > Chordata > Lepidosauria > Squamata > Elapidae > Laticauda > Laticauda colubrina. The sequence goes on along the minus strand of BLBF01000032.1, from coordinate 5,139,150 downwards.
ATATGGGACGTATATCAGATATTTAGGATGTCTGGAGGATGTCTAGAGTATGTGGAAGGACACCTAGCGGAAAATTGACATTTCCGATAAAAAGGGGAAAGAAATCACCTGGATCTCACTATCAGTCCAACAGCCCTGGTGTGCAGACCTCTTCAGCCTTGCTCTTGCTCTTCCACATCATCCATTGATGTCCACCATGGATCATCACACACTCCTTTTGGTAGCCGCCATCATTCAACACCAGAACCAAGCCCTCTTCAGACTGTTTCACCTTTTCTATGCAAGGAGAAGGAGACGTCCAAGAGCTGTCTGGGTCCAAAGGTGGATCGGGAGAAGAGTGGAGTTTGGACTCTATGACAAGCTGTTGGTGGAGCTGAGGAATGAAGACCCTCGTGCATTCCAGCACTTCATGAGGATGCCACCAGCCATGTTTGACAAAGTTGTGGAGTGTCTGAGACCAAGGTTGACCAAGCCAAGCACCAACTTCCATCCCAGCCTGGACCCTGGACTGAAGGTGGCACTGACTCTGCACCACCTGGCCTCTGGGACCACATACAGAAACATGCAGTATGCCTGGAGGGTGCCACACAACACCATCAGCATTGTGGTCAGAGAAGTGGTGCAGGCCATCATCGAAGAATACGTGGAGGAGCTCCTTCAGTGTCCCACCACTGAAGAAGGCTGGACGAAAGTTGCAGAGCAGTGGTATCAGAGGTGGAACTTTCCCCACACCGTTGGAGCCATAGATGGGAAGCATGTGGCCTGCAAAGTTCCACCCAACTCAGGGTCCAATTATTTCAACTACAAGGGCTTCTTCAGCATCATCCTCTTTGCCATGGTTGATGCTGACTACAAGTTCATGTACATCGATGCTTCAGGCAACAGGTCAGCTTCAGATGCCCAGATATACAACGCCAGTGACCTCAAGGATGGGCTGGAACGCAACCTCATCATGGGCTTCCCAGATCCAGACCTCCTACCCAACGACACACAAGATATGCCCTACTTCATCGTGGGTGATGACACCTTCTCCCTCAGAACCTACCTCATGAAGCCCTACACTTCAAGATACCTCACCCATGAAGAGAGGATCTTCAATTACAGGCTGTCCAGGACAAGACGGGTGGTGGAGAATGCCTTTGGCATCCTGGCCAACAGGTTCCAGGTACTTCTCACCACCATGCAGCATCGCCCACAGACTGTGAGGAGCATCGTGGAAGCTTGCTGCATCCTGCACAATCTCATGTGCACCCACTACCCAGTGTTGCAGAACAGGCTTGTGGACCATCAACAAGGCAATGGGGACATGGAACCTGGTGAATGGAGGCAAGGACTAAACCTGATAGACACTGTGGATGTACAAGGCCCCAACAGAGCATCACGTGAAGGGAAGAAGCAGCACAACCTCCTGAAACACTGGTGCAACTCCCCAGCTGGAGCAGTGGAGTGGCAAGACAGGATGGTAGATGATTAATGGATGCTTCCTTGAGCCTGTCTCATAACACTGATGAGATTGCGCCATGTATATTGAGTGGCCCTACAATGAACAGGGCATTAATAGTTTTGTTTATGTTGAAATGTGTTGATCAATGATTAAATAAAATCAATGATAATAAAGGGCCATATGTGTGGCAGCTGGGAGGGTGAACCATACAGTCCCACTATGCTTGTACTTGAGGTTTATCTATCCCACAACTATCCTTACCCATCTCACAACTATCCTTATCCCACAGCTATCCTTACCCATCCCACAGCTATCCTTACCAATCCCACAAGCATGCAAAGGCTTAACCCTTTTTTCAAAGTTTTCCCAACACTTTATTAAGTAAAAAAAAAAAATGAACCCAGGCTGTCTGGTCTGCAGCTGGGTCAGGTGAGGCATCTGTGGCATCTGTGGCGTCCGAGGAACCTGGGTCTGGATTGGGAAGGGCTGCCTCTTCTGTGGGAAGTCCTGGTAGTGGTAGGCTTGGTAGACGAGGGGCTGTTGAAATCCGTGGAAGGGCTGTGACATCACCTGGGGTGGAGAAGCAGACCTGGAGTGGGTTGGAGCAGGTTCAGCTGGGCCTGGAGGGTGGTGCAGAAGAGCTGTGATCCTCTCCTTCATCGCCTGGCTCACGTATGTGATGAAGGGCTTGAGGTTAGAGGATGGTATGTTGAAGTGGACCAGTTGGGAGAGGAGATCTGTGCTGGCTTTTATTGTGTCCCTGATCTCCAAGAGGACAGTGTGGCTCTTTCCCTCCAGTCTGCCTCTCTGCCTTCTTTCTGTGGAGGTGGAGCTGTGGGTGGGTGTGGGTTGGTCTCTTGTGGCTGCTTCTTCTTGCTCCATCTGAGACAGGGGATCCTCCATGTCCTCCGGCACAGGGAGTGCAGCTGTCGGGGGGGTCTCTGCCATGGGGCCCTCCAAAGACACCTGCCTGGACACTGTAGCTGTCTCCTGGCTGGAAGAATAGTGGCTTTCTGTGGGCTGTCTGAGGGAGAGGGTTGACAGAGAGGCTGCTCTTTGGTGGCGGATCTCACCCTCCAGGAAGCTGCACCTGGCCATGAATAGGTCTCCCAGTCAGTGAGCTTGACAGCAGCCTGGCTGGATTTCTTCAGGTGCAGCTTGCCATACCAGGTGTGCATGTGCTTCCACCACCCAAGGTGTACATCTGAAGTGTAGCCCAGGCTCTCCGCCTTATCTCTGCACGCTGCCTGCTTCCTCTTGGTGTTGCGATAGAGCCTGTGGCCCTTCCTCCACAGGTACTCATTCTCCCTCAGCCATTCCAGCACCTCCTCCTCATGGTCTTTGGAAATGGAGTACTGTTTCCTCTCCCCCTTCTCCTTGCCTTGCCTCTTCCTCCCTCTGGCAGGGGCTTCAGGGCCTTCAGCAGCAGGGCTTTGAGGGCCTTGGGGCTGGTCCACCACAGCAGCAGCAGCAGCAGGAGAAGCAACAGCAGCAGCAGGAGAAGCACCAGCAGCACCTACAGCACCAGCAGCACCAGCAGGAAAAGCACCAGCAGCACCAGTAGGAGAAGCACCAGGAGCAGGAGAAGCACCAGCAGGAGAAGCACCAGCAGCAGCAACACCAGGAGCACCAGTAGCAACAGCAGCAGCACCAGCAGCTTCAGAGTCAGCACCAGGGGGTGGGATGGTGGTTCTGTCCTTCTTGCCAGGGCTGGCAGGAGTAGGCACAGGCTTCCTCTTCTTCCCCATGGTGTTCTCTCAAGATGTCTCTGGCAGCAGGTCTTTCCTCTGAATGCTGACTGCTTGCAAGCTGCATTCTTTTATATCCGCGGAGCTGACACAATTCATCCTCCCCGCATGCGCAGTGAATGCTTTGCATCCGCTACACATCTGCTATGCATCCTATAGGCATCCTTGATGCATCCGTGTCATCTGCTACGCGTCTGTTACGCATTCGCTCCTTCCGCTACGCGTCCACTTTGCTGTTCTCCCCCGGATGCCCTGCGGATGTGTCATCCGCTTCCATCCGCTAGGCTTCCTACGAACATCCACTTTACATCCCCGCTACATCCTCCCCACATCCGTTCCTTTCTGTTGTTGTCTGCTCTGTTTATGCAAATTTGGGGCACTTTTGAGAGCGGATAACAACAGATGGAAAATTTGCTCGTCCGCTGTGTCCTTTTTGCATACGTTTTGCATCCGTCGGCCAGTGTGACCTAGCCTTTAATAATCATAATACTTGAAAAAGCCTGCCCAAATATGAAAGTTCTAAGTTTCCCTCCAAAACAGTTGGAGTTAACAGTTGGGGTCATCTAAAGGTTAGTTTCATTTTAGCAGGGACTAGTTCAGGCAGTCCCTGTGTGTCAATACTACTATATATATTCAATACATAACACATATAATTCATTATAAAAATATATTTGATTATACAGGGCCAGTTTACTGTAGTGGCTAGAAAGTGAGACACTGTGAGTTCTACTTTTGCCTTAGGCACAAAGTCAGCTTGGGCTAGTCACTCTTTCTATGCTCTAGAAAGAGACAACAGCAAACCTCTTCTGAAAACTTTGCAAGAAAACTACAGGGTTTAATTCAGGCAGTCACTGGGTGTCAACAATGACTTGATAGGCATATACACACAGAGCACATTAGTGAAGGCACCCACACATACACACACTGCATATTTTATTAGTGAGTCAGTGAAGCAATTATAGTGTAATTATGAAGTAATTGGATAGGACTACACAGACAATTAGGTTTTGAAAGAACAAAGAAGCACTATAGGAAAAGCTGTAGTACTTAGATTTATATATCGCTTTACAGTGCTTTACAGGTACAGCCCTTTCTAAGCAGTTTACAGAGTCAGCCTATTGCCCCCAACAATTTGGGTCCTCATTTTACCCACCTCGGAAGGATGGAAGGCTGAGTCAACTTTGAGCCTAGTGAGATTTGAACTGCTAAATTACAGGTAGCTGGCAGACAGACAACTGCACCGCCATGGTTTGTATTCTCTGAACATAGTTTCATTCTATGGAGTTACTCTTAGAGGGTTTGGCAAACTGTCCTGCTTAGAGTCTATAGTTTTTCTTCTAATATCTTTTTTCATCATTATTATTTGGCCTTCTAAATGTTTTATAGCTGAGTTGTTGATTTAGTTTGGGAAATCTGACACCATATAGCTGAGCTAGTAATTTGTTTTCCCTGGGTTAGCATGACCCCCTGAAATCTTCTTCAATCCAGTGATAAGAAACAAACATGTTTATAGGGCACAGATACAGTTCAGAAATTGATTCATGTTCTGGAATGGTAATTAGCAAAAAACATCATTCCCAAAGCATGAATAGAGCTAAGCAGAGACAAGTTGTTCCCAAGAGTTCTTGCATGAATAGCTCTGGAATATATTTTCACATTTATGTAAAAATCCAAAAGGTTACTTAACATTATATGGTTAGTTACCAAAATCTTCTTTTTAAAATAACCTTTCTGCAAAAGTATCTGACAGGAATGTAAAACAACTTACAAAATAAAAGCAGTAGCAGTATACTATATAAATACATTAACTTTGAACAAAAAAATACAGAACACAATTTAAAGCATCAAATTAAAACAATGTACACATATTTATAGACGAAGGCAATTCCATAATCTGAGAACAAACAGAAGAAAGCCTTTCCCTGTATTTGAGGGATATAACTACATGAACACGATATCCTCGAGAGGGCAGATCTAAGAGAAGAAGCTGTAAAAAGTAAAAACAAAAAGCCATGATCTTCAACTGACCTTGAAAACAAGCATTGCAGATCTTTCAACATTTTCATAAAAAGTTATTTCGACACAATGTACTGATTAATATCTGAGCTGCCTCATTTCAAACTAGTCAGTGATCTAGAGCTCTGGACAGAATACATTGTAAAAAAAAAGTCTAAATAAGACATGGCCAGGACATGGATAACTGTTGTCAAGTAGAAGATAGATGACAAATGGTCCACTACAGAGGGGTCAAACTCAAGCCTCGCAGGTGAAATCTGGCCTGCAGGATGCTTAGGGGGCCACCTTGGAAACAATGGACTGGTCCACGGTGCCTCTGCCAGCGAAAATGGAGCTCAGGAGGATCATATATGGGCCACCACAGGTGCCCCTGACAAGAGTGACATCAAGCTGGCCCTGCCCACCCTGCCCACACCCATTCGCCTCACCCTCAAAGTAAAACACAACCCTGATGCGGCCCTCAGTGAAATTGAGTTTGATTCCTGTGATCTACTACATGTAATAGTGTAAAGATATTTCTGACCACCACTTAGGACTGAATTGTTTTATTCAGTGCTGAGTAGAATAGAGTTATAGCCTTTTATGCTCCTGGGAATCTTGCCCTAGGCCCTAGGCCAAGTTCCTATTTGTGGCAAGTTCCCCAGCACCATTTTGGAGCAGAAGGGCAATGATATATTGCTCTCAGATTTTGTTTCAAGAATTTGATAAAACAAGTGTGTCTTCTATGCAGGAAAATTAAAGGAATAAGTGATCACCTTTAACTTTCTCCTACACTAAAAAAAGTGGATTGGCTATAAAAGACTTGCATCTGCAATTTGTCTACTACTGGCCAAAGGGCATGCAATCAAACAATATGTTCTCCTCTGTTCACAACTCCGCCAACTGAACACCATCTGACTGAAAAGATGAAAGTCACTTACTTTTACAATATTTCATGACCTAACACTGCCTAGGTAGTCCAGTAAGATATCATCCCTAATTGTACAGGAGCTGCCTGCTGGATATTGAATATTTCAAAGGACTGTATGTATTGGTCAATCTAATAAACACAAAACAAGTAGTCTGAATCCCATATCACACTTGGAATTATCACCAAAAAAGAATTTGACTCATCTGAAAATGCCTAAAATTATATTGCTACAGATTAAAACAGATTAAAACACTTCGATAATTGCTGAAATAGAAGCAATTACTCTTGTTTGTATTGCAACGGACAAAGAAAATTGTACTCAGCAAGGCATTTTCTTACGTCCATGCTAGCTGCTAGGTTGGATGAATGATATTCTTTTAATATTGGTAGTTTAAAGGCTGTTTTGTAATAGTTGACTGTTTTGGAACAGATTCAAAAAATCTGTTTATCTGTTCATCATCACCTATTTCTATTTATTAAGGCTGTGAAGAGAGCAATATATTTCGAAGGGCAAAATATTCAGCATGTATTTGTGTGAATGCATAACACCTGTCAGAATTGTCTTGTCTCAAGATTGTGCTACAACACTGAGCAGCCATGTATGCCTAGGAAAAGACCCATGTGTTCCTAACAGATGCTATGTGCTCACCCTACCCCCACTCCCAAATTTCCGCACAGCCCTATCATTATAATACAGGCTGTGTCCCAGGATAAATTGCCAGAAAAATGGGAAGATTGCTCAACTAACTTTATACATAATGCGTTGAAAGGTGTTGGAAACAGCTTCTGAAATAAGCTGGGATAGTTTTTAGTTTGGTAAACTGTACTTAGGAACCCTGTGTCTTCTTTTTTATTATAGCATTTACTCAATAATACTTTCAGAATGTTTAGCAACTAAACTCGGAAAGTAAAAATATAACATTAAATTTTCAACTAGAATAGATTTTTATTTTTTTAAAAAAACGAGCTATAATTCTTATAGGAAAGATTGTTCTTTCAGGCTTACCTTGTAACCATGGTTTGGGAACTGTCAGATATGTTGGAACCATCAGATATGCTGGACTAAAAATGTCTTATTTTTTCCCCATGCTTAATAAATATTTTTTATAAAATATTTAAAAAATATTTTGATAATATTTTTGATACTGAACCCTTATGGTTTGATTCCATTTTATAATATTTGAAAGAAAGTTGATATGGGAGAAAAGTACTCTGTAGCACAGGGCTGTCAAACTCCCAGCCCATAGATGAGATGCGTCACGTGCTGTCCATACTCACGCCCAGTTTAGTGAAGAGGAAAAAAGTCCTGAAAAGTCTCGTGACACTGCTGTGACAACATGAGTTTGACACCCCTGCTCTAGCACCCTCTTCAAAAAAGTTGCTGGTGTTACATTAATGTAACTCGAAGTATTCAGACTTTTCCATACATGGGGATCCAAACATGCCCAATGTGAAATGCATGAATAAGGGCAACGATATTTAGAGCTATCTGTAAGTCAGATAAATATTTTGTACTTTTATTTGAAATTCAGGAGGACATACATTAGTTTCTACTGATGCTTCATGGAATATTCTGGATCCTTCTTGTTTCACTGAGAAAGTTAATGACAAAATGTATATAGTTTTGAAATCATATGACTGAAAAGCTCTCCCATTCATATATTCTTAGCCATAGATTTCTTTTTTGCTCAGATAATACAGTTTTCTAACACTTTGTATTTTCTGATATGATGTATAATAACATAAATAATCCTTCAATTCAGATGAAGATTACACCTGTACATCAAGAAACTTGGTTAGTTAACTGTGACACTGAAAATTCAAGTGTCTTTGGAAATAAAGTAATGCGTATAGATTCCAGATGCACAAAATTGAGAAGTAATAATAATGTAATTTCAAGCTTCAGTGAACTATAGTAGAAGTGGGATAAGAGCCCACAAAAAATGCAAGACACTGCGTGGTTTTGATTTACTTATAAACTAATCTCTGAAGTCCTCTGACATTAACTGTACAAAATGTGCATGTCAGAAAGAGAATTTTTTAGTTTTAGAACCCATAATTTTCACGTATCTCTATACATATCTATGCAAGAAGATAAACCAATCAGTAGATTAAAGAATGTAAAATAAATCCATCACAGATTTCTTTTAGCTCCAATTACAATAGTCCATTAGAGTAAATACCACCATTGCACATCAGCAGTAATTAATGGAGGTTGCTGAGATCTCATCTGCCATCTTCAGGCTTCTGTATGGATATGGGTCTTACAGCTCCTGGTTTTAAATTTGAGGCTGGTCCATTCTGATTGGTTGGGAGCCTGGACCTGT
>BLBF01000032.1:5109301-5125705 GCA_015471245.1 Laticauda colubrina | reverse complement strand
TTTTTAAGTTTTCGTGGGTACTTGCATGTATGCTGTTCAGCTTCCTTCGGGTATTATCCCATGTCATTGTAGTTGTGCTTTTAAAGTTGTAGCAACGTTTTGGCAGAATTTCATCTGCAATCCTCAGGCTTCTGTCCTGAGTTCGAATTCAATAAAGAAGCCTGATGATGGCAGATGAGATTCTGCCAAAACGTTGCTACAACTTTAAAAGCACAACTACAACGACATGGGACAATACCCGAAGGAAGCTGAACAGCATACACACACACACACACACACATATTTGTGTGTGTGTGTTTTCTTAAGTTTTTGCAGGTACTTACATGTATGGTATTCAGCTTTGTTCAGGTATTTTGAGAATCTGGAAGTTAAAACAGCAGGAATACTATGTGATCTCAAATTCCTATTAGCTGCAGAGACAACAATGCAACACCAACCTGCTTCAAATTAATATTTCATCACAGTACAGCAGCTACTGAATGTATCCTGAAAAGGACTGAAATGGCTCTACTCAGGAACGAGCTCCACAAAAAGAGATTCCAATTGGATCTGTTAAACAAAGATTTGCTAGCACTACACCTGGAATTGAGCAGCTAAATCCACCCTCTATTTTCGGACAAGATAAAACAACTTACAACTTGGAGAGATGAAACTGTGAACCACTTACAAAAATGACAGACTCTTGAAGAAACTAAAGAAATTAGAACATGACAAGAAAGCCCCCAACAATTCACAACTACACCTGAAACAATTAGTATATAACGTTTCCAAAAGAGAATTCAACAAAACAGAAAGAGATGTCCCAACTAAAGTATTCAATTATGCTATAGCACCCAAAAAAATCCATCATATGTTCAGTAGAATCCAGCCTAACTAAATTAAATACAGGTGAAGCTGATAGAATAAGACACCAAGCCCTAAAAAAGGATAGCAGCATAATCATACTTCCAGCAGACAAAGGGAATGCCACAGTAGTAATGGATAGAAAAGACTATGAAACAAAATGATAGACCTACTCCAAGACTCCACATACAAACCCATAAACATGGACCCAACCATATATCTGGAAAAATTAACCAAGAAGAAAATTATAAGTAGCCACATGAGCAAAGAGATCCAACAGATGATCATCCCAAGATAAAAATCTTCCAGATGCCCCAAACTATACGGCCTCCCAAAAATACACAAAGAAGGCATAACTCTCAGACCCATAGTCAGCTCCAGAGGAGCACTACTACAAAACCTAGCTAAATACTTAGCAAAACAACTACAGCCCCATGCTGAAACAGCAGCTTCACGTGTACAAAACTCATACCACTTCTTGGGAATGATCAAAGATCTATATGTGGAACAAGAAGATTTCCTTGTAAGTTTTGATGTGGTTTCACTATTCACTCAAGTCCTGATAAAAGAAACTCTTGAAATCAAAAATAAATACCAACCAGCTAAACACCTCATGGAACTAGCAGAACATTGCTTTACCAACACATATTTCATATACAAAGGACAAAGATACAAGCAAATTGAAGGAGCCCCTATGGGATCATCACTGTCACCCATCATTGCAAACCTGTTCATGGAAGAACTCGAATCCAGAGCCCTGGCTAATGCCACCCACAAACCCAAACAATGGTTAAGATACATCGATGATACATTTGTGATTTGGCCCTATGGAAAAGAAAACCAAAACAATTTCCTAACACACCTTAACAGTACACATCCCAAAATCAAGTTCACCATGGAAATGGAAACAAGCAAACAAGTACCATTCCTAGATGTACTAATCTATAAAAAAACAAATGGCACACTAGGACACACCATATACCAGAAGAAAACACACACTAACTGCTACCTCAATGCCCAATCCCACCACCACCCATCACAGATAAACTCCGTGGCCAAAACACTAATCGCCAGAACCAAATGCCTGGCAGACAAAACACACATAAAAACTGAATTATGCATCCTGACTAAAGCACTGACAGCCAACGGCTTCCACAAAAGCAAAATCTCTGGCTTGATCCACAAAAATATATTGAGACATAATGGAGACCTAGAAGATGAACAGACTTATGGAACAGCTGTCCTGCCCTACATAAGAGGTACCACAGATAAAATTAGTTAGATACTACACAGGCATCACATCAAGACTGCCTTCAAAACAGACAGAAAAATAGTAGCCATCCTTAGAAACTCCAAAGATAAAATTGACCTGGAAAACCAAGGCATATATAAAGTCCCCTGTGCAGCATGCCCGGCCACATACATTGAACAGACCAACAGAAGAATAAGTAGCCACCTGGATGAACACAAAAATGCAGTAAAAAAGCTGGAACACATTTCCTCACTAGTCCAACACATGAAAGCCACAGGTCCTAGCATCGACTTCAATGGCACCAAAACCCAAGCCACTATAGAAAACCCCAGCCACAGAATCATCAGAGAAGCCATAGAGATTGAAAAAAGACCTGAAAGCATGAATAGAATAGATGATTCCACCAGACTGCCAATTATTTGGAAGCCTGCACTCTCAAACAAAAAAATCTCCACACCCCAACCAGGCACCCAGATGAAACCTAGCTTCCTAAGAGATGATAGCCATCCTTTTACTCGAAGCCAAGCTGCATTGAAAGCCTCCAATACAGGAACACAGTGTTACCAGCCAATCAAAGCCACAAAACAGACAGAAGAAACTAGAAACACCAATCAAGCAGAACACAGCAAACTCCAAGACCTATAAACACAGACCAAGACTCCCAACCAATCAGGATAAAGAAAAAACCATTCTGGTTCAACAGTAGGCTAGCCTCAATTTTAAAACTGAAACGGCTGTGATAGCCTGACTCACAGATGAACTCAATACAGAAGCCTGATGATGGCAGATGAGATTCTGCCGAAACATTGCTATTTTAAAAGCACAACTATAATGATGTGGGAAAATACCTGAACAAATAATATATATATCTTAGCATGTATCTTGAACTTTATGGAATATTTTATTTAATATATTAAAGGAAATATATAGAATAAATAAATAAGTATATGAAATCATGGAGCAATTATATGTAAGTAAAATAGAAAAAATATTTGAATTATGTAAAATATTTTAATATGCATATGATAACACTGGTGATTTACAGGACTTTAAAAAAGAATCCAGAGAAATTACATGCACTAAAATAGCATTTGAACACCATTTGACATTGCCCAGATTCCTCTTATCAACCTACTGTTAACTAGAGTAACACCAGCTTTACATATAAAAAGGAGTCATTTAGATGTTGTTCTGCTTTACTTCCATTGCTTCAATTTCGTAAGATGCATGTATTCTTGATTTTGTATAGTGTTTGGAAAAAGGACTGGGGGAAAAGTTCATTTATTTTTATCCCACCTTTATTATTTTTATAAATAACTCATGGTGGTGAATGTATCCAATACTTCTTCCTTCTCCTATTTTCCCCACAACCAGTGGCCACAGTAGGCTAAGGAAGAATGACTGGCCCAAGGTCACTCAGCTTTCATTCCAAAAGCAGGCCTAGAACTCATAGTCTTCTGGTTTCTAGCCTTGTGCTTTAATCTTTAGATCAAAATGGCTCTCTTGCTCTCTAATATGTGACTTTACTTTCAAAAACATGTTGTAGACATATTTATCCCAAAATAAAATAACTCTGGATTCCCAGCCCCAGCTCCCAAATAAAAATAGCTAAAAAACAATTGTAAACATTGACAAAATTTTGTGTATTGCTTAGTTTTCATATTTTATTAATCTAAGGTTGCCAAAACTAACCTTGGATATAGATTCTCAATCCCAACAATCAAAGCAGGGTCAAAATATATCATATATAGATTAATAATTGTAAGTAAAACTGAATTGACTGATTATAAGCTATTCCTTTGATGAAATTTTGATTTCCCATCTGAACATATATTGAGATACATAAGATAAAAGTAAAGGTTCCCCTCACACATACGTGCTAGTCATTTCCAGCTCTAAGAGGCTGTGCTCATCTCCATTACAAAGCTGAAGAGCCAGTGCTGTCCGAAGATGTCTCTGTGGTCATATGGCTGGCATGACTAAATGCCGAAGGTACACGGAACACTGCTACCTTCCCTCCAAAGTGGTCCCTATTTTTCGACTTGTATTTTTACATGCTTTCAAACTGCTAGGTTGGCAAAAGCTGAGACAAGTAATGAGAGCTCACTCCATTACGTGGCACTAGGGATTCAAACTACCAAATTGGTGAGCTTTCTGATCGACAAGTTCAGTGTCTTAGCCACTGAGCCACCGTGTCCCTTCTCAAGATACATACATACATGGAAAATACATATATACATGAAAAAGAAAAGGGAAATCAACCTGAATAGAGATGAGGAGAAGGGAATCAGTTGCTTAAAAGGAAGGAAAGTCCTGATTAAGAAGTAACACCCCCTCCCCCCAAAAAGATCAAATTCATCAGCATCTCCCAAATATTTGATAGCCACCAGCTAATCTTCAAAGACATATACTATATGTTGCTGCCTGCAACCAACTCTGCTTGCATACATTCATTGTTGATCTTCCGAGACAAAATAAGAAGACTGTACATTCCTACATCTGCCACTCAAAAGTGCTACAGAGGTGAAAATAACTTTTCTCTTCAATAACCATTCAATTACCTACCTAAACTTTTTTGAAACTGAATGTTTTGTCACTCATGACTCTCCTTTTCAAAGAGTTTATTGAATGCAAGAAGCTTTCTGATTAAAATTCATTTTTTCCATGGTCTCATATTAAACTACTTACAGTCAGTCTGGTGACTTCACAGTGAAGATCAGGAGAATCATTAAAGCCAACTCCATACACTTGGATGTTGCTGCAGTTGGAAAATCTTACATCACAGAAGCCTCCATTGAGAAGATTGGAAATCTGCACAGAATGCTCTGATGTGGAAATAAAGATGTGATAATCAACTATTTATTTGTATTTAGTTACTTACTGTGATTTTTTTTTACTGCACCATTTGATCAGACTTCTGGTAGGTCACAATCAAGTCAAGTGACAAACAAAAACAGAGACAAAGAAATAATACCTGGTACTATGGTGGCCCAAACACTAAGTAATTATCTAAAACCTGAATGGCTGCTCAAAAATAATTGTTATAGTTAACTTGTGGAAAGATAAAAAGAAGGGTAAACCATGAAGGAAAAATATTCCCTAGCATGGAGATCCCTCCAGAGAAAGACTGTTTTGAGGCCCACGTATTCATGCAAGGATAGGATTCCCAGCAACTGCTATTCACATGAAAAGATGAATCAGGTAGATTTCATCTAGAGAAGAAGGCTTCTAAGATATTAGAGCTTTCAATTTCAGCCAGCATTTTGAAATAGACCTAGAAGCTTATTGATAACCCTTGCAATGATCAAAGGTTAGGACAAAATTAAAATAATGATTCTACCTATTAGTAACCTATCCACTCCATTTTGTATCAATTGAAGCTTCCAAATAATTTTCCAATGCAGTTCCAAGTGGAGTGTGTCACAGAATTTTAGTCATGTGATAATATGTGCTTGAGTCACTGTTGCCAAGGGTATCCTAATCCAAGTATATTTGCAACTAGCACACAAATGTCAGCTGGCCAAAGACTCTTCTGGCCACCACTTCCACCTGTTGTTTAGCAAGAGTCACGAATGCATCAGGATCCTCTAGTTCTTTTAAGAGAATGTTTCTATATAGAGTAAGGGTGTCAAACTCATGACATCATGGCAATGTCACATGATGTATCAGGACCTTTTTCCTCTTCACTAAATGAGAATGGGTGTGGTCAGTGTGTGACATATCCGGCTCACAGGCCAGGAGTTTTACAGCTCTGATCTAGAGTTAATATGTGTACAAGTACAGTACTTTTAAGCTTTTGTTTTTATTAAAAAAAAACTTTTTATGTACAAACTTTACTTAGATGTCTTTATTGTCTAAAATACTAGCTTTTGCCTTCTTGTGTCAAAAAGTTAACTATCAATCTTATATAGCAATTTCTGAGAAAAAGCAATATGGAAAACAGACATTGAAAACATGGACTGGCACTGTTCTTACATTTTATGTAGCAACTGAAGCCATCTCATTACAGTGTGTGCTGTTAAATTCATAAGATTATCTTGTTCAAGGCTGATTAGGGACTAATGAAAATATTTTTTATATTTGGTCTCCTCAATGGTCTTGCCAATGTGGAATAATGTGTCTGGAACACTAGGCTATATTTCTATTTCTGGAAATATTCCTTGAAAGCTACTTCATGAACTATCAATTTTAACTTTATGGACTTACTTGCAAATTACAACAGATCACATAAACATTAGCAAAATCTGTGACAATTCTGCCAAGAAACATAATTCGACACAGTATGCAACATTATGTTATCCTGATGTCTCATCAGTCTGGAACAAATAAGCATGGTAAGAGCCAGATTGTTCTAGTGGTTAAGCCACCAGATTAGAAGGCAGGAAACAATAGTTCTAATCCTGCCTTATGCAGAAAACCAACTGGGGGACTTTGGGCCAATCATTCTCTTTTAGCCCAACCCAAGGCTGTGGGGAAAATAGGAGGAAGAACTATTAAGTAAGCTCGTCACCAACTATCTATAGCATGTGTGTCAAACTCACTGCTTCATATTGCTGTTGTTAGCAATTGATAGTCACCTAACAGTTGGGTTGGAAATATATCAACCAGGATAGACACTTAATACTGTCTCTTTAAGGGAGTGCTAAAATTGTTATTGGGTGTGGTTCCTCAAACAGCCATAAGATGGAGCCACAAACCTGGGTTGTTCTGTTCTGTTGTTGCTGTGAGTTGCTTGTTGCTAGATGTTATGATGTTCGATATTGGTTGGTTTGTATTTTTTCCCTATTGACTGTTGCTGATCATTGTTCTTCTTGGATTGCTGTGAGTCTATTGACTGAAGTGTTTATGATACTAGACTGTTATTTGGATTGTCCTTGGACTGAAAACTGGCTGCTTTAACCATGTATGACTTGGACTGTTTGTTGACTTTGCTTAACCGTTTACTGAAAGTAAAAACCTACATTTTACTATTCAGTGTATCTGTGTGCTGGTCATGTGTTTTCGACATTACTCTCACTACATCTCCCTGTGTGCACTCATTCTCCTAACAGGGGATGACCTCAACACTGGTTATGGGCCCAGGCCATACCAGTCTCAGATAACTGAGAGTTAGTGAGAATACACAGTACCGTATACAGACAGTTCTTTATTGTTTAATTGTAGGTTACTATCCTGGTAAAGATGGCACAAGACCCGTCAACAAGTCTATCACTTATAACCCAGTTGGATGGAACAAATTATGTTTCCTGGTCTATGAAGTGCAGTCTACTTCTGTGTAGAGAAGGTTTATGGAAGACAGTTCAAGTTTACACCATTCTTTCCTCATTGGATGAAAGTTATGATGATAATGTATCTTCACTGGAAGTCCTGCCCAGAGATAAACTGACATTGACGAACATAACTGAAAGGTCGTTAGAAGAAGCAAGAAGACAGCTGGATAGGGGCCAACTGAGGAAGAAACAACCACAAGAAGAGGATTTGTGTTCAACTGCCGATACTGTTAGGAAATGTTTTTCTTGTGGGGTTAGGGGACATATAGCGAGATTCTGTATGAAGGGAAAATGACAGAATACTAGTAATCCCCAGAAGGCTAAGAAGAATGTTAATTTAGCAATTCAATTGTAAACCATGATTTGTGGGTAGTTGATAGTGGAGCATTGCAATTCATTACTAGAAATAGAGAGAGGTTTGTAAAGATGTCCACGAGTAAACAACATGTATCATTGGCAAATGGATGGAAGATGAATGCATCTGGTGAAGGTACTGCATATTGTTCTTGTATAAACGAACCTTTAACTATGTTATACGTACCTAAACTTAAAATTAATTTGTTATCAGGGCTTTAGTTAATCTTGGTTATGTAGTAACCTTTAGGGGAGATAACTATATAATAGAGGAAGAGGGTAAAAGTGTTACTGCTACTTTAGAAATTGATTTAAATGTGATACATGATGACCAGTTGCAGATGGCTAACTTGGTTTATCACAATATTAAGCCACATGACGAATGTATACATTTACTGCATAGACAGCTGGGGCATATTAATTTTGAAATGCTCAAACAAACTGTTGAATTGTCAGAGGGAGTAAAATTAAAACCCTGTAGCAAGTATTTATACTATAATGTCTGTAACCAAGAGAAAAGCAAGGTTACTCCTGAAAACAGACTAAATGAATTTAAGACCAAAGAACCTTTAGAAGTTGTGTTTGCTGACATAATTGGCCCTAAGAAACCCAGTTTGGGAAGTGCCTGCTATGTTTTGAGTATAATGGACCATTACTCATGGTACGGTTTCTACTATTTCATGAGAAACAAAACAGAAAAATCCCAAAATTTCTTTAATTGGCTGAGGTTTGCTGAGAGAAAAATTAAATACAGGGTAATGACTTTATTTACTGATAACGGGACCGAGTTTATTAACAAGAGATTCCAAACTATGTTAAAATTGGCTGGTGTTGAGCATAAACGTTCTGCACCTTACAGGCCACAACATAACTCGTTTATCGAATGAAGAGGGTACATGTTACAGGCCGTGGCTTACACTATGTTATCTGGCTCAGGTTTGCCTGAAACACTGTGGGGTGAGGCCATAATGTGTAGCAACCATGTTTTGCACAATATAGTGAACACAACAACTGGTGAATTGCCATTCACTCATTGGCATGGCAGAAAACCAAATTTAAGTTACCTACACACATTTGGAGCTCCAGCACGGGTGCATATTCCCTCACAAGTAAGATTGAAAGGGCAACATAGAGTTAGGAAATTATTTTTCGTAGGTTACAAAGCCAGCCATAGGTCATTTAGATTTTGGGATCCAGGCACATCTCATGTTTACTGTAGCACTAGTGCTACATTTCTTGAGCATGTTTGGTGGCATAAATTAGAACAGGAATACAACAATGATATTGTAATTGACACCTAAGTAGTCCCTAAAGATGAAATAATTAAACCATCAATGGCCATTAAAGAGGAAGAACAAGCACAGGAGGAGGTAGAAGAACAGGAGCAGGTGGAATAGGAGAGTCCACTAGTTAGCCCTGTATTACCGAGACATTCAATCCGAGTAACATGACCACCTGATAGATATCAAGCTCGTGTTGTATGCCAAGTGAATACAGTTCCTGGTAATTATAATGAACTGAAGCTGTATCCTAATAAGGATCAGGCTGCTTGGCAGGAAGCAATGGATAAAAAACTGAAATCCTTACAAAAACTGGAGGTATATGAAAATGTCAGGTTACCACCAGGTGAACAAGCCACAGGATGTAAATGGATATATAAGCTAAAGACAGGTGTAGATGGGACTGTTAACTATAAAGCCAGATTAGTAGCACAAGGGTTTAATCAGTCAACAAATGACTGTGATGAGTTGTTTGTGCCTAATCTGAAGGCTACTACATTATGAGCAGCATTAGTGTGGGCAGCTGAAAAATAC
Source organism: Laticauda colubrina (assembly GCA_015471245.1). NCBI lineage: Eukaryota > Metazoa > Chordata > Lepidosauria > Squamata > Elapidae > Laticauda > Laticauda colubrina. The sequence goes on along the minus strand of BLBF01000032.1, from coordinate 5,116,172 downwards.
ATAATAAATCATTTAGATGTAGAGATGGCATATCTGCATGCACTGTCGCAACACACTATTTATTTAAAGAAACTTTTAGGTATCAAAAATGATGATACAACTGATTGCTGGAGATTGAAAAAGAGTCTTTATGGCTTAAAGCAATCAGGATGAGTGGAACCAGTGTATAGTTAAGGAATTAACTAGGATAGGTTTTGTAGCTGGCATGGCTGATCCACGTTTGTTCAAAAGGGAAATTGATGTTGTAATTTCATTGTTGCTATTGTTTATTGATGACATAGCATTAATCACCAAAATTGAGCAAGAAGCTACTGAAATAATTTCATCGTTAGAAAGCAAATTTAAGATGAAACAGTTAGGTGAAATCAAACAATATGTTTGTTTAAAGATAGATAAAACTAGGGGATGATACAAAATCTTGCAGGCAGATAAAATTAACCAATTACTAAAGAATTTCAAAATGGAACTCTGTAAACTGGCTAAAAGACTGATGAGCCAGGAATTTAGCCATAGAGATGTAAAAAGTCCTGTTTTTGATAAAATATTTATCAGTCCTTGATTGGTAGTTTATCTTATCTCAGTAATTGGTCAAGGCCAGATATAGCATACTATGTTAACCAATTAGCTAGATTTAACGCTAAGCCAACTGAAAGGCACTGGCAAGCTGCTAAACATGTGTTAAGATATCTGAAACAAACAATGCATTATCCATTGTATTTGGAGCCTAAAGATGAACTGAATTTAACTGCATATGCTGATGCAAGTTTCACTACAGATGTAAATACACAGATATCAGCGTCAGGTACTGTAGTATTATTAAGAAAATTGTTGATTAAATGGAGGTTTATTCAACAGAAACATCTAAGTTTATCAACAATGGAGGCTGAATTCTCATGTTTGTTATAAGCAACTATTCATTGATATGGGAATTGATGTAAGAGATTCTATTGTTGTTTATGAAGAAAACCAATCAGCAACACAGACGGGTTCCAATCTTGCTGTCAGACAAGATCAAAACACACAGATTTAAGATATTTAAACATGAGACAATGTGTGCAAAGTACAATGATTAAACTGGATTACTGCCTGTCAGAGAATAACATTGCAGATCATTTTACAAAAGCTAAAGGCTCTGTAAAGCATGAAGCTTGCTGTGAGAATTATGCACTTAAACTGTAAAGTGTTATATATTGTCCTATCCAAAGGGGAGAATGTTAGGAATTGATAGTCAACTAACAGTTGGGTTGGAAATATATAAACCAGGAAAAACATTTAATACTGTCTCTTTAAGGGAATGCTAAAATTGTAATTGAGTGTGGTTTCTCAAACGGTCATAAGATGGAGCCAGAAACCTGGGTTGTTCTGTTCTGTTGCTTGCTGCGAGATGTTCTGACATTCGATGTTGGTTGGTTTGCATTTTTTCCCTATTGACTGTTGCTGATCATTGTTCTTCTTGGATTGCTGTGAGTCTATTTACTGAACTGTTTATGATACTAGACTTTGTTATTTGGATTATCCCTGGACTGAAAACTGGCTGCTTTAATCATGTATGACTTGGACTGTTTGTTGGACTTTGCTTAACCATTTACTGGAAGTAAAAACCTACATTTTACTGTTCAGTGTATCTGTGTGCTGGTTGTGTGTTATTCAACATTACTCTCACTACATCTCCCTGTGTGCACTCATTCTCTTAACAGGGAATTACCTTAACAGTTGTCATGTGATGTTTCATTATGTGTTTCCCATTTGCAGAGCTGGGGTGTGCATGGCCACATGTGACTGGCAGCCAGTTTGATACCCCTGATCATATGAGGTCCAAATGTATAGTTTTCAAATTACTAAATAATTATCTTACAAAGTGGACAATGCCACATGAACTTGTTAACCAAGCACAGATCAAAAACAATGTAAACCATATGTAACTCTTTGATTTTTTTTTCCTTACAAGAATTGTACAGCTCTTAAGCTATATTTCTATACCGCCCATTCTGAAAATCATCCCAAGTACTTTCTATGGAAAAGATTCTAACTTCAGAATTATCTTAAAAAGCAAAGCAAGCTCTTTTTCTGATATCTTGGAAATCTGCTGCTTATAAAATGCTATATACAATATTGACTATACAAGTAGATGAGTTTAATTTTATATAACATATAAATAGTTCCAGACTTTTGTAACAGATACCCACAACCAGCTAAGTAATTATTAAAACAGCTACTATACTTTTATACCTGCCACATAAGTAGGAACAAAGTTCCCACATTTATCATTAGTGTGATCTATGACTGGGAATTTAAGAGATTTGGTGCAAATTTGTAATTGTATGAGGATAGGTTAAAATGTTGGATGGAATGATTTATGGAGTGTAATTTGTTTCATTGAAATTTATTGAATAATAACACGAAATATGGGTCTGCAAGCACTGAATTAAGGTATGAAATATTTTATTGAACCATAACAGTTTATTGTACTCAAAACAGTTTCTAATGAATGAGATATTTAACCGACCATGAATTTCTTTGTTTCTGAACATTATTTTATTCTATCAGATAACATTCAAATTACTACAGTAACATTGCTTTGAACTCACTGTGATTCTTCTTCCTTTCCTTTTCTAAGAAGCAGGGAAATTGAAATTGGAAGCAAGCATGGGCAAAATGCCCAAATTTCCTTTCCAGACTATAAAATCAACATGCAATCTTTGGAGTCATTTTGCTTTTTTATTTCTTTCTTTATCAGAGTCTGAAACTGCCCATCTCCCTCACAGAGGAATTTTGTGATTATGCAGCAACTTGGCTGTTGCAAGCACACAAAATTATACTACCCACTGATTTGAGCCAAAGCATAAATAAGTGCCTAAGAGAAAGCCCCAGGGAGGAGGGAGGGACAATCTCTAGCCAATAGCATAAAAAGGATTATGGGAAGAATCCCAACAACTACTGGAATAGAAAGCAGTCTGTATCCCTTGCCTGTCTCAGACACTTGTATCTGATGAGACAATATTTGTAAACATCACAAAGAAGAAAAGGCCATAAAATGATGCTCTTTGTTTAATACCAAGATAAGTAGACTTCTAAAAGGGCCCTAAAACAAACTGAAAAAAGTCACTATACAAATATTCCAGATAATATCATGTTAATAAATAATTATGAAACTTGAGGCATGAACTCTTGAATATGTATTTGATTAGGAAAATATTAAAATTAATGCTGAAAACAATTCAGCTATTGAAAATGGGCAGCTCTTCTTTTCTTACTGTTGAATCACATAGCCTTAAAAAAAATAATTAAGCCTAAATATAGAAATGTTAGTGACTGAAATATGTACCCTAGATTTTTAACATTTCTGTAATAGATCTGTGGTTAATAGAAAGAAAGAAATTCACTTTTCTGTCTCAAATATTTGTAAAAAAAAAAGATGCTATCATTTAAGAACTTAGGAAGATAACTATCTTCAGGGAAGTTTAATCAATTTTCAAAATACTGAATGTTGCCAGTAGTTTGTTAAACTAGTGGTTTTAGTAAAACAGAGATTCCAAAAAAAGATTTTTCCATATAGAGCAATTCTTTGCAAGACAAGCTAGATTTCTTAATACCCCTATTCACTTGAAAGTTAACTTTAATGTACAATCTTTTTCATTTACTTAAAAAAAATGGTGAATCTGTGCTTATTTAGGATGTTAAAGTTAAAGGATGCTTCAGAATACAAGAGCACTCATATAGCACCTGTTGGCAACTACTAAAACATCTGTATCTTTTTGTGTGGTTATCTGTGAAGCTATATGTGTGTGTGTATATATTATGCACAGAGAGAAACAGAGATTATTTAGGGCCAAAGGATCCAAATATCAAACTACAAATATAATTAAGATTTTAGAACATTTTACATTATTGATACGTACTAAAGGCTTCATTTTTATAGCCATATTTAAAAATAGAGCTGATACTGCTGCAATTTGAGGATTTTTTATCTGCAAGTTAAATGTTAACAGGTTCAGAAATATCTCTTCCTAGTCGTGATTTTAAATTAGGTCAGAATGCCAAAAATGCTTGTAAAACTCGAAGTACAATAAAGTGCACTGTTTCAAGGTCAATACATTACAGGAACAAAAAGTTTGAGAGATGGAGTCTATGAAGCTATAGCAGGATCTATGAAAGGCTGCTTTAAGAAGTTCCCAACAGGTGCCATCAGTATCCCTGGGCTTTCTGCAAAACATTTTCCCCCCTTTAGATCTGAAGAGCTGCCTAATTCTATTGTTTTATGCTTCAAAAGTGACTTGTTCTGTTGAGTCACATTGGTCTGTTTGTGGCTGGACTTAATTCTGACAGCTCTGAGTTTTTGATGAAGGGAATTGCTGGGAAATATTAATAAACTCATTAAACCATAGTTATGTATGTATGAGTGGGACAGCACAGTTAAGAACTACATGTACAATATTTTCCATGTTAAATAAACCAATGCCTAGTTTTATTATACAATTTTGAACACATCTATTCATAAATCCTATGTAATTTACAGAAATTTAGTCCTTGGTAAACAGTAAATACAATCACCAATTCATCAGTCTTCAGCCAAACAGCTTATTATATCTAATTATAGCTAGAGATCTTCTAATTTACTTGACTAGCAAGTCTAGTATTTTGAAGAAAATAGCCTTTAAGATCTAATTTCATACTACTGAAATTTGGTAATTAACCAGCTTACTTTCTTTGGTGTCACTTTTCTTTCTTTTTCTTAAAAAAAATAATAGAGATGGTAATAGGATGAGAGACCTCTGGGGAGAAAAGTGGTACTGCTTCCAACAATCGATACAAAACACTTTACTGAAATTGCCGTCCTTTCATGGGTGAATTTTGGTAACATGATTTTGAGCTGCTTTTCAAGTTTGGAGAAGATTTATGGGAGGCATGAGAGTAGATTGTTTTGCAGAGGGCCTCAGCTTACATTTGCAGCCTTTAAAAAAACAAAATGAAAAAAGAATCCAGCAATGGCACCCCATCATTGGTGCATCTTCTTCTTGTGGTGAGGATGATGGCCCCTGATTCAAGGGAAACTGCCTTTGCATATTAAAAGAGTAAGAAAATCCAAAAATGTGGTGGATTAAAAAAACAACAACTAATTTTTTTGCTTTATTGCGGAAAAATATTTCTGGTTCCCCCCCCCCCCCCCGCCTACTTTCAGTTAGGCTTTTGATAAATGAAACTGAAATATTAACTGTCATTTTCTGCTTATCAACACTCATCAGTAATTTCAGCAGTCATGTAATGCACAATATTGTTAGGAAAGAGGATGAGCAGGTTTGATAAATGATAGGCGATGCAAAAAAGTGTCATTGTGTTTTTCATAAGGTTTTAATCACCTGCCCATTGTTTCCTAGCAATTGTACAAGTTTTTTTTTTAAAAAAGAACAACCTACATGTCCCACAGAACTACTACAGTATATTTCAAGAAGTAACTATAATTACTGAGATTCTGTTCCTATTCACTGACTTGTTTGAACTTTTAATTTAAGTTTAATTCAATTTAAGTTTCTGTAGCAAATTTCCACAGATGGAAATAATTCTAAGGGTTGAAATCAGGTTGAAATCAGGTTGTGAAACACTGTTTTAATTTAAAGTTGCAGGTCATAATGTCACAGTATCCCTAGATTCTCAAAAAGTATAGATCCAGTATATTTATGAGTAAATTTATGGTATTTAGAACCATGGTGCTCTTGGGACTCAATCACCAGGCAATAGTTTTAAGACTCTACTGCCTTGAGGTTTAAAATATACAGTAGTGCCATGAAAGCTTGTTAAAAAAGATTCTGCAATTTCTAAATCTCTACTACTATTGCCTTTCTTTCCTCTAAAACTCCTTTGAGATGCTGATTTTTCCTTCTAGGGCACCAAAATATTTTGAGAAACAAAGAGATGATGAAAAAAAATTCAGTGTCACTGCCTGGTAAGAGAGAAAGAAAAAACAGAACTTGCGTTTGTGAAGAGGGTTATGTTCTGAAAGAACAATGGTTTTAGTAAAGGAAGAAAAGAGAGGGAAAAAAACTGAGAGTTGGTATGTGTTATAGGAATGTATTTATAAGTCCCATAGACTACACTATGCTGACAGACCACTGGTGAGAGAAAGCAATCCTCCAAATCATTAACAAAAAAAAGGAAGCAATTTTCCTTAGATTCTAATTCTTCCTATGTCTCCCACACTAAAAATCCAAATTTGCCCTGGAGATTTGGAGGAAAGATAGGACATGCTTGGATTCAATTCAGTCTTCCTCAGCCTATTATTATTTCTGCAAATCCAGGATTCCAAATTCAGTAAACTGATTTAGGATTCTGTCTATGGAAAAGGCTGCTTAGGTTGGAAACAAATTTGATTCCATTTGTACAATGTTTTGTTCTGTTCTGTTTTCTTTTAAATTTGAGTTGGTATCTCAGAAAGTAAGCAGCATCTGCTTTACCTTGTGCTCTTGGATGCCAAACCAAATAAGACTGGTTAATAATAGTAGAGGGGACTCTTCAGAAACATGATCCTGGTGTTCTGGTGTTACCCTAAGAAGTTGAAAAAAATCTCTGAAGAAGGTAGCTATTAGGTATTTTCATGCTGATGCTAAGAAAACTATGTGGATATGTCCTTAAAGTTTCCAAGGGTCAAGTTTAACTTGAAGAAGGAGGCTATAAAGTATTCAGTAGTCAGCAAATAACAAATTTAAATAAATTATATTTGTTATAGTCTTTGTGGCTTTGGTAAAATAGCATACAAGTGATGAAGATGATTAACAAAAGAGGTAGGTAGGTAGGTAGGTAGATGATAGAGATAGATAGATAGATAGATAGATAGATAGATAGATAGATAGATAGATAGATAGATAGATAGATAGAT
>BLBF01000032.1:5062936-5109291 GCA_015471245.1 Laticauda colubrina | reverse complement strand
GATAGATAGATAGATAGATAGATAGATAGATAGATAGATAGATAGATCTTCAATTATTAGGAAGCCAGTATTGGAGCAATCCAAATACAAGATCTCCTAAAACAATACCAGTAGGAACAATTTGAGCACATACTTATAAGTACTGAAAAGTTAAATTGAGCCTGGAAAGTGTATAACTGGGCTATCAATGGTAATGCTGTTAAGCAGGTTTTCCATTTTAAGTATTTAGGTATTCAATTTCAGAACACCGGTGCTTGGACTAGACATCAAACCCAGGTGCTGAATTCAGCCTCTTATAGTCAGAAGATCTGACTATAGAAGATTTGAAGATTTTTTTATACCCAAGGAGGCCAGTTTATTCCCTCTGCTCTGTGTATTTACAAAGCCAAAACTTTGGCTCAAACTCTTTACAGAATTCCCATATGGATACGGGGCTTCAAGGATTGTATTGAAGGAACCCAGGCTATCTTTCTTAGAAAACTTCTGGGTCTTCCTCCTTGTGTTGGATTTGTTCCAATGTACCTGGAACTGGGCACTCGATCAGTCGAATGTATGGTGTGGATGAACACCTTTAAATGGTGGTTTCAGGTGCTCTTTCTAGCAGTTCCTGGTAGCTACCTCTCCCTGGTGTTTGCTGATTCTGATATTTCTCATTGGGAGAGGGAGTTGATGAAGCTTTTACGGGGGATGCCTTGGGAAATTATGGTCTTAAAGATGCTCAATTTAGGGTAATCCAACGGCTTGTGGACATTGACTTGCAATATCTACAAGTCAGAGTTAACAAAACTTGCTCCTGTCTGATCTTCGGCCAATTTAACAATTATGGACTGAGGATGGCTTCCTATTTTTACACTCTAACCATTCCCAAGTATTGAAGAGTTTTCTCCCTAGCTCATTTTAATGTCTTGCCCTCAGCACTACTGGATGGACAATTTAAGAGGCTCCCGATTAACAAGCAGCTATGCCCCCGTGACAGAGCTGTGGTTTAAACTATGGAGCATGTCCTTTTATATTGTCCTATGTATAACGCAGGCAGATCTAAGTTACTGTCTCTCCTTGAAACAGACCCTTCTAGACCCAATGTTAGTAATTTGTTCTTATATTGTCTAGGGGATGGCTCCTCATACATTACTTCTCAGGTTTCCAAATTTTTTTAAGAGCTGTAACCATCAGAGGAGAACACTGGACTTTCTACAAATATTTCTAACAAATTAGTGGAATGCATTTATCCCACTTGTGGACTGCAGAAGTGGAGACCTGTGATTGTGGACATTATTTAATAATTCTAGAAACTGCCTCCAGTATCCATTAAAGTTAAGCAGGATCAGCAATATGATGTGATGGCCAATTATATAACAAAGCCTCTTTCAGTGGGACCTGTCTGAAATTTGCCCTTGATTGCTTCAGCAACTTCAAGGCTGTTCCTATGTGCATCACCCTTTTTCAATTAAATGAACTTGAATACATCAAATTACCTTAGTTACTGTGCTCAGACCCACTTTAAATTTAACTTGAAATGTCACTGAAACAATTAAGAGTGAACAATTTGGGGTGGGCTATGTTTTCCAAAATGTGCAATCTATCATACTTCTAGTTTAGGAGTTTGACATACATTTCCTTACATTTCTTATCAATTACTTCCAACCTACCCTTTTTCAGAAAGTTTATAGGCTATTCTATTTTAGAATATTCCTTTTCCCTAAACTAAGCATACACCATAAGAAATTGAGAGAATAGGAAACAAGATTCTAAGAAACTAAATAGCTACACAGTGGGAAATACACATCAAAAGGAATCTGCTAACACTGGCTGAAAGCGCCAAGTCACTTAAGAGCCGAACAATTGCTGAAGGTCTCAAAGTGATTAAAGTCTTGTCAGTTACAGGCAGCAGCTGTCTGCAGGCTAATGAAGGTCTCAAAGCTGAGCTTGTTAAGATGTAGTTGGCCTCTTTTAGGGAAGCACTGCACTTCAGAGAAAAAAAAGCTCAGGAAGAGATTTCTTGTTTAAGCAATCAAGAAATTGGGTGGGTGTGGGAAAGCAAGTCATGCACAAAACAACATGTACTAGCTAACTGCAATGCCGAATATGTGACTGAGCAGGAGATGCTGCAAAAGTTATAAAAGTAGGCATTGTTTGCAAAATTACTCTTTCATCAAAATCATAACTTGAAAAGATTGTGCTGCCTGAGGCAGTCACTAAGTAAGATCTATCTGTATTCCCAGTCAGTCTTTTCAAAAGTATGGTGCGATGATGCACTATTGCCATGAAAAATGTGTCTGTTCATCTTGCTCCTAATTGTGCTCTTGTTCTCTTTCCTTCTGCCTCTCCCAGCATTGCAATCTTCTCCAGAGTCTTAGATCTTCTCAAAAAGTGTTCAAAACAGTATATATTTGAACATGTTCATTTATGTCTTTGGTGAGAACTATCTGTGCCTAAAATACAAAAGCTATTCATCACTGTGAAATCTTGGTTCTCATTTTAAATGACAATCAAGTACAGTTGTTGTACTTGTGGTTATTGGTTTGATCTTCCTTATATTTAATTGTTGTCCATTTTTCATGGTGTTTTCTTTATTTTCATTACTAGAGTTTGCAGATCATTTGCATTTTGAGCTATTAGAATAATGTAGTCACCTGTTCAGGTTCTTCTTCTAATTTTAAAACCATATTCACGTTCTTTTAATCCATCTTTTTTCAATATATTTTGCATTCAGATTGAATAAATAAGGGAATATAGCCATGTTTAATTCTTTTGCCAGCCTATCATCAGTCTGTTTTATTAGGTTCTGTGTGGACCATGGCTTCTTGATCTGCACACTTCATATAAGGATAATGAGATAATCGGGGATTCCTATTTTCCATAGCCATTTCCTCCAGATTCATTACTTGGATTTGAAAGTTGCTTTGTATTCTTGCCAGAGTATATTCATGAACTGGAATAGAGCATGGTAACAAGGTCAGCCAAAGAATAGGCATAGTCAGCCAATGAGGACTGTTTGGAAACTGAAACTAGAAATAGCCTGGGCATGGGTCTATATTAAGCTCTGCAGTTCTGAAGTTATGTTAAGCTCTGAGTCTGTCTATTAAAATGAAACTCACTTCCAGTTTGGGTCTCTTCAGTGGCAGACCGAAATCCGCGATCGTGCGCAGTTTCGATCTGTGCTCACCGCTGGAGCGCCCCGATCCTTTGGATTCGGGGCTGAAGCCACCCTGTAGAGGTGGTGAAGAGGGGGGAGATTGCTAGTTGAGTGGAGGGGAGCCGCATCTCTCCTCAAAACTCCCTTCCCCAAAGGCGGTTGCAACAGTGGTCAGAAATGGCACCTCAAAGAAGAACCCAACTGGATAAGATTGTGCCGGAAGAAGGCAAAGAGGAAAGCAGGACAGACCAGGCTAAACAACAGAGAACATCGAAGCAAGGTACCCTGAATCTTAAAGTACCTAGAAGGATACTTCTGAAAGAAGATCTTTAAACGGTGAAGGAGAGAGAAAAGGAGCTTAAAAACTCTTTTTTAACTTTTATATTGACAATTATAAATAGTATGGAAAGAAATTTATATTAATCTATTTTGACACTAATAGGCAACCTTAAGCTAAAATCTGAGTGTCAAAAGGAGAATAAAGATTTTTTTCTTGGTCATTTTAAAGCCCTAAAAAGGAGAAGAGTGGAGGCAAACGGGTGGGATTTGAATAATGGAAAAATGGAGTGCCACCTGGAAAAATAGAGAGGATTAACAGTGAAACTTTGAAAAGACTCCCGAGGATACATTGTAACTGAAATCTTATTAAAAGATACAGTAACCCATGGAAAGGAAAAATAAAGGAAAGAAACAAGAAGGAACAGTCTGGGATCATTTGGTGGTTTTTTTAAAAAAAGTTTTTGGCATTGGTTTTTTCTTTCTTTTTCTGTTTTTACTGAAAGTCAATTGGGTGGTTATTCAAAAGTGTTTAAAATGCCATCACTCCTGGAGGAATTGAAGATGAGTCTTAAAAAACAGAAAGAAGATGCAGAAAGGGGAGGAAGATCCTTTGGCTTCATATTTGAATTTTTTGAAATGGAGATCCTGAACTATGAAAAGCAAAAGGAAAAGCTTCAAGAGCAAGAAGAAGGGCGGGACAAAGAAGAAGCCATTTTCAATGATCAAATAATGCAAAGTATGGTAATAGGCGGGAAAAGGGGGAAAGGAGTTAAAAATTTGAGATTAAAGGGAACAGCCAAAAGGAAGAATAGTCTGAAAAAGAAGTATAATAGCAAGGAGAAGCAGAAAAGAAAACTACAGAAGGGAAAATTAGAGAGAGAAGGGTATAAAAAAGGGATGAGAAAAAGGGGGGAAAGATAGAAAGGGAAAGAACTTATGAGGGAAAAGCAGGAAATAAAGAAAAAGGGGAAATGTACTAGGATTAAAGGTATTTGCTCAGCTAGAAAACACAGAGACAATGGTTAAATTAAGTTAAAAGTGAGGATTCTGCAAAGGTACAAAAGATAGTGTTGTGACAGTAGAATATTGTTATTAGTTAGAAATGAAATAAGTAAACAATCTATGAGATAAAACTGTATTGTTATGTAATGGTATGTTTATTTATAATTAATGCAATAATAAAGAAGAGAGGGAAACATTGCAATTGTTTCTAAAGATTGATAAAATATTGAAAAGAAATGTGAAAGATTTATAAGGAAATTTATACCAGTTATTAGAATGAATTTGAATAATTATTTTGCTTATTAATAGTAAATAATTTATAAGATAAAACTGTATGACTATCCAATGGTATGCTTTTTAATAGTTAAGTAATAATGAAGAAGGGAGGGAAATATTTCAATTGTTCTCAAAGATTGATAGATATTGAAAAGAAACATGAAAGATTTACAAGGTTCATACCAGTACTAGAACTACGTATTTTGATGAACTATTTTGTTTACTGATGTTTATATATATAAATATTGTTTTTGCTATGATTTTAGAATTTTTCTTTTTACATTTTCAAGGGGAAGTACCAAGCAGAGTCTGAATGATGAGATCTACATGATATAAAATGGATATGAGAAATTTGAATGTTATAATTTTGGAATGCACAAATTCAGTGTTTAATGAGATTTCATATGATAATAACAATAAGATTTAAAGTAGTTGCACTTCGATTGGCAATCATAGGGGGAATTTTGCTTCTTAAGAATGTTGGAAGAGAACATATGAAATTACAAACAAGACAGACAAAAGTGTAAGTAAATGAATAAAAAGATATAGAAAATTAGGTAAAAAAAATACAATTGAATAAGAAGAAAATGAGATAACCATAAAAGAAAAGAGAAGTAAAGGGAGAAATAGTGAGAAATTGGAAAAAGAGTAATAAGATATGAAGTTGAATACATAAGATGAATATGAACATGAAATTGTGTCTGTATGGAAATGTGATAACCCAGAACGATGCTGTACTTAAATAAGATGTTTTATTTGTTTGTTAAAACTTTATTTAAAAAAAAGAAAAAGAAAATGAAACTGCTTCTCTCCTCTGCTTGCCTGCTGAACAAAAGTGAAACTAATATCTTTTTCTGAGCTCCAGAGTTACTGCTCTCCTCTGAACCTGTAACAGGTCTGCTTCTTTTGAGTTTGCTCCATGTTGGAGAAATCTACAACTGGTATTGTAAAGTTTACTTCATATGTTTATAAAGAAGTTAAATGAAGCATCAGTCATCTGTGTTTATTTTTCTGGTGCTAAATTTATGCCGGAATACACTGAACACTTCTCCCATAAGTTCAAAGTTTGAATTTCACAGTAATGGAAAATGGATGTGGTTGTGGGAATGAGTTTAGTAAAGGTTGCCACTGGCAAGCAGTATCCAAGATGCTCAATAGTAAGAGGGGGGAAAGGCGGAGCTACGTCTCGGTGTTACAGCTGCGATCTCGGGGCTCTGAGATCTCAGCTGATATTTTTGCCTCTGGTCGGTTCTAACGGACCTAAACCGTCCCGTAGAGACGGGGATTGTGAAGGGCATAGTCCCAGGATCCCAGAGACATCGCAAAATCTCTGGTTTGATCCGGGAGAAGCCCTTTTGCTGGAAGCAGAAAGGCAGCCTCTAAAGCTGCTGAAGTCGGGACAACTCCGGAAAGAAAGGGATTTAAATGAGCGTGTATCGGTTGGGTGAGAAATTCTTTTGCATTATAAATTGATTAAGACTTGAAAGGACATCCTGAACAAAGAAGAAATCTGTGGCTTTATTTTTCTTTTGACTGAACCTGGGTTGAGCGGCGTTTAAGTGATGTCAAATTGAGACTTGGATTATTATTTTTTTCTTATTTTCTTTGAGGACTTTAAGGTGACTTTGTAGGTAACCGGATTGAATTTTCTCTTATATATATTTTTATTTTTCACTTGATTTTTATTTTCTATCTTTTTAACTTTCTTTTTAGGATAGAGGCTCCCTTTGACTATCTTTTTCTTTTGTTTGAGTTTTTTATAAACATTTTTTCTTCTGGCTGGGGGGGGAAAGAGTATTTAGAGATGCTGTAACACTGCCAACTAGGGGCTTGAAAATATTTTATTTGAATTGGGGAGAAAAGCACTTCTTTTCAAGGACATTTTAATGTGATAAGATAGAGGGAGAATACAGTAAAATATTATTACAGGTGCTCTCTTGGACTCTTATCAATATCTCAACATTTGAGGTTTGGCTTTGAAGCTGCTGGAGAAGACAGTCATAATAAGAGCCTTGGATAAAGAAATAAAGTGCAGTGTACAGTGTATATATATATATATATATATATACTTTTGAAACACCTACTCGCCAGCCTTTTTGGTTAATTTTAACTCTAGCATTTTTGCTTTTTATTTCAAAGGGAAAGCCTCAGAGTTTTTTCTTTTTTCTTCTCCTTCTTTGCTTCTTCCATCTATTTTAATTGGATTAGGGTCTAGAAGAACCTGAAGACCTTTCTTTTTCCTTTTTTCTTTTTTCTTTTTTGGCTTTGGGCTTTTTAATATTGGATTTTTTCTTTTTCTTTTTGATTTTTTGGACTATATTTGGTTACTATACCAGCTGGATTTAAAGTCAAAGAGAGCTTGAAGACTTGGAAATATTAAAATGAGCAGGAAGCCAAAATCATTCGGCGTTTTTGCTTCTACCTCTGCTTCCCCACCACTTGAAGGACAACTTTCAATTCAGACAATGTTGAAGCAAGATAAGGAACAAGAAAAAGTAAATTTACAGATGATTATGCAAGGAATTCAAGATATTAAGATAAAAATAGATACCATGGACAAAAAAATAGAGAAATCTGATGAAAATTTTAAACAAATGATGGGAAAATATGAGGAGAGATTCCAAAAAATTGAGGAAGAAGGAAAACAAAGAGAGGAGAAGATTGGAAATATTGACACTAGATTAACAGTGATAGAACAAGAAAAAAATGGGATGTTGAGGTGGGAGATGGAAAGATCAGAATTTTATCTTAGATTTCAAAATATAGAAGAGGAAAAAGGAGAAAACTTGGCTGTGATAATGATAGAAATATTGGCAGATCTTCTGGAAATTACTGAGGAAAAAATGATGGACGGAGTAGATGAGATATACCGAGTTTATACAAGATATGCGATGAGAAATAAACTACCAAAGGAAGTACATATTAGATTTACTAAAAAATCCATCAGAACACAAATACTACAAGTGGCAAGAGAAAAAGTATTGAAATATAAAAGCAAAGAGATTGTAGTTTTAAAACAAATACCTAGAAGAGTGAGAGAGATGAGAAGAAAATATCGATTTTTGACCAAAATGCTACTGGAAAATGAAGTGAACTACAGATGGCTGATACCAGAAGGACTAATTTTTACGTGGCAAGAGCAGAGACATAGAATTGACTCGATTGAAAAAGCAGAATTTTTTTATGCAGAATTTTTTGGAAGAAAAAAAGAGGAGGCAGAGAAAGAGATCTCATTAATTGAGCTTCTGGAGGAACAACTGGAGACTGAAAAAGAGAAAGGAGTTGTAGGTGGACAGGTAGACAGTAAAGAACAACGTGAAGTGAGAGCTACGAGAGTTGTTAGACCTAAATATAAAGCATAATCATGGAAGAAAAAAAACTGATTACAATGAATATAAATGGACTTAACTCAGCTGTTAAAAGAAGGAAAACTTTTCACAAATTAGAGAAATTAAAATTTGATATAATTTGCTTACAAGAAGTTCATATTAAAAAGCAACATGAGCATTTGTTAGTACAGCCAAAATTAGGGAAAATATTTACTTCTTTGATTCAATGTAAGAAAAGAGGAGTGGTTCTCTATATTAAAGAAGATATTCCAGCAAAACTGATCTACACGGATGAAGATGGAAGAGTATTAATGGTGGAAATAATGGATAATAATAAAAAAATACTCTTGATTGCAATTTATGCTCCGAATGATAAACAAGAAGAGTTTTATAAAAAACTACATATGGAAATAATTAGACTGGACTATGTTAACATAATCATGATGGGAGACTTTAATGGAATTGTGGACAATAAATTGGACTATATAACAACAACAACAAAACAAAATAGAAAGATTCTCCCTAAATCTTTTTTTAAAATGACAGATGAATTAACCTTAAAAGATATTTGGAGGGAAAGAAATGTTAAAACTAAACAATATACTTTTTATTCTAATAGACATTTATCATGGTCCAGGTTAGATATGATTTGGATCTCAACAGAATTAATATCTACTATTCAAGAAACAAATATTGAAATAAGTACTTGGGCAGATCATAGTCCAATGACAATTAAATGGAAGGGACAAAAAAAAAGATCGAGATGGACATTAAACAATACCATTTTAAAGGAGAAAGATTTTATACAATGGATGGAGAAGGAATTAGTCTTTTTTTTTAAAGAAAATAAAAAAGAAGATACCTCAATACAGAATGTTTGGGATACAATGAAGGCATATGTAAGAGGTTTGATAATAGACTATACAAGAAAAAAGAATATTAGGAAAAGACAAACCTCTAAGGCCTTGGAAGATGAATATATAAGACTTGAAAAAGAATTACAGAAAATACCACAGAAAAAAGATATTAAATTGAAACTGGATGTAATTAAGCATAAAATGGAATTAATAGAGAAAGAAGAACTGGCACAGAAAATTAGAAATTCTAAACAGAATTATTTTGAAGATGCAAATAAACCAGGTAGATGGTTAGCATATAAACTGAGAAAGGAGAAGGAATCAAGAAAAATATTGAAACTAATAAATGATCAAGGTCAAGTTTGTTGTGGGAATAAGGAGAAAAAGGAAATTATTCGAGATTATTATGGACAACTATATAAACAAGAGAATATTGATGAGAAAAAAATTAAACAGTATTTACAGAATGCTAACTTACCGAAGATACCTAAAGAGACTGAAGAAATGTTAGAAAGCAATATAACAATGATGGAACTAAATGAAGCATTTAAAAGACAAAATAATGGAAAAGCACCAGGTCCAGATGGACTTTCGGCAGAATTCTATAAAAAATTTCAAGAATCATTGAACACTCCATTGTTAGAAATTATGAATGAAGTTATGTTAAAAAAGATGACACCCAAAACATGGTCAGAGGCTTATATTACACTTATTTTAAAGGAAGAGGCTGACCCGTTGCAAATTAAGAACTATAGACCTATTTCCTTATTGAATCCAGATTATAAAATCTTTGCTTCAATCTTAGCAGAAAGACTGAAAAAATATTTAAATAATTTTATCCATCCAGATCAAAATGGATTTCTACCAAAGAGACAAATTAGAGACAACATGAGAGTAATTTTGGATACCTTGGAATATTATGAGGCTCATCCTGAAAAACAAATGGCTTTGATATTCCTAGATGCTCAAAAGGCATTTGACAACGTGAACTGGAGATTTATGTTATTATTATTGGAACAGATGGGCTTTGCCAGAAAATTTATTCAAGCAATAGAAGCCATATATAATAAACAGACAGCAAAGGTAATGATGGAGGGAGAATTTACAGATCTTATTAATATAAGAAGAGGTACAAGACAAGGATGTCCCCTATCTCCTTTGTTATTCGTATTAACTTTGGAAGTGTTGAATAGAAATATTAGAGATGACAAAAATATAAAAGGAATGAAAATTAAAAAGGAAGAATTTAAACTACAAGCTTTTGCTGATGATTTAGCTTTTATTCTGGAAGACCCGTTAGAAACCGCTCCAAAATTATTGGAAAAGGTAGAGACATATGGTGAGATGGCTGGCTTGAAAATAAATAAAGATAAAACAAAGATTTTGACAAAAAATATGTTGTTGAGACAAAGAGAAGAACTGACAGATCTTTTGAAAATTCAAATTACAAACAAGGTTAAGTATCTGGGGATATATTTGACAGCAAGATGTAGCACATTAAAAGAGAATAATTATATTAAACTTAAACAACAGATAATTACAGATTTGAAGAAATGGGAAAATTTACAATTGTCATTAATAGGGAGAATTTCAACAATTAAGATGAATATTTTACCTAGAATTTTATTTCTCTTTCAAACAATACCAATTAGACTTGGAAAAGACTATTTTGAAGATTTAAATAAAACTATGTTGAAGTTTATATGGCAAGGTAAAAAAGCGAGAATAAAGTTAAAACTTTTGCAAGATGCTAGAAATAGAGGAGGTTTTGGCCTGCCTAATTGGGAATTGTATTATCAAGCTGCAAGTTTGATGTGGGTCAAAGAATGGATAACATTAAGAAAACATAGATTGTTGACATTAGAAGGACATGATTTACTGTTGGGCTGGCATGCTTTTTTATGGTACAAGGGAACTAAAACACAGGGGTATTTCAGAAGACATTATATACGGGAGTCTTTGTGGTTAAATTGGGAGAAGATAAAAAAACAATGTTATTTGAAAATTCCAATTTGGTTATCGACTATTGAAGCATTTTCCTATCCTATGATCTATAAAAAGGAACAAACAGTTAGATATGGGGAACTGTTGGATGAAAAGGGTGGACTTAAAACGATCCAAAATTTAGAGGAACAAGGTATAAGGATGAATTGGTTTTCATATGCGCAAATACACTCAAGATATCTTGAAGATTTTAAAACGGAAGGATTCTATGATAAACAGACTGATTTAGATAAGATATTGATGGGTACTGATGAGAAAGTGATTAAAAAGTTATATGGTTATTTATTGGGAATTAAGCTAGAGGAAGAACAAGTTAAAGAAACTATGATTGCATGGGGGAAGAATTTTGGATATGGAATTGATTTAGAGCAATGGCAAAAATTGTGGTCTCAAAATTATAAAATGACAATGTCAATAGCATATAAAGAAAACTTGTATAAGATGTTTTACAGGTGGCACCTTCCCCCGACAAGAATAGCAAGAATGTTCAAGAATAAATCTGAAAAATGTTGGAAATGTCATCAGATACCTGGCTCATACTATCATATGTGGTGGACTTGTGAGAATGCTAGAAAATATTGGACTAAAATTCACATGTGGTTGGAAAAAATGACAAACAAACACATAGACTTGAAGCCAGAGATCTTTTTATTGGGAATTTTACCTGATATATATAATAAAGACTTGAAATATTTGATTGTAAATGTATTAACGGCGGCTAGGATTGTATTTGCTAAAAACTGGAAGAATGAGAAAATACCATTGCAGGAAGAAATTATTAAGAAAATATTGGAATGTGCTGAGATGAGTAGATTGACATTTGAAATTAGAGAACAAGAAGATAAACAATTTTATGCAATTTGGGGTTTTTTTTATCAATGGTTAGATGATAAAATACAATAATAGAGCATTAATATTATATATATGAAGAGTTTTTTAGGATTGATTTGTTATGATTATACGACAAATTGTTTGAAGTATTGTTATCTCGCAAAGCATGAATGATTAAAAGTATAGTCAGAAAAAAAAAATTTTTTTTATTTTTTTCTTTAGTAATATTAGAATATGGATTGACAATATGAGTGGTTATGCAATATAATTGTAATTGACACTATAAAATGAATGCACAAAACTGATGAACCAACCGATACACCGGAAGTATATATGAGAGTAGATGTTTTTAATGTTTTGTATGTTTGTTTGTTTGTAGAAAATTAATAAAAACTTTAAAAAAAAAAAATAGTAAGAGGCTAAGGTCATTTAAATGAATGAAGAGGAGATTTTGGATAGAATTTCAAAGTTATCTAGTTCAGGATTATATCATTTCCTCTAGTTGCTTTACCCCTATTTGCTTGTGTAGGGTCTTCTTTTTTCATTCTCAGAAACTTCTGAATTCTTCATCTAATTTCACAACTGAGAGATAAAAATCAGCAAGGGGAGATACTAAGCTTTTGCCTGGGCATAATTTTGCAGGGTGACCTTGATTATTGCTATTTTTTTTTTCAAAGTTGTACCCACATGCTCATAACAAGTTCATGGCAAACCCATAGGTCATAATCTGACTTTGTCAGCATAGATACAGAAAGAACAGTGTAACATATTGGAGAATAATATCATCATTTTCTGGCTCACATTTGCTTTATCAAATTTGTTAAATTTGTTATGAATCTGTGCTCATAAACTGCAGAGGCAATACTCAGAAAATTCCAGAATGGTAAAGTTATGATAAAGGAGAAAGTTAATAGCAAGCTAGTTCCATATTCTAGCCAAGAAAATGTCATGGACATGTTCAATAAGTCATTGTGTGTTAAATTCAACTCAAGGGAGTTTTTACCTTTTACTCACATATTAAATGAAAAGGGAAAGCCATTATCTCCGTCTAGTTTAAGTTGAACATAAATAAAAGCTTCTTACAGCATTTGAGGTACTGTAGAGGAAGAAAACATTTGTCACATTTAGACAAATGAACAGTTTTCAAGGAGGCTTCCAGCTTAAATATATGACATTAGGATATGATAGAAATTATATTGCACTCAGGTAGACCTTTAACCTGCAGCTCCAAGAATACTGTACAGCTTTGTTTATATGAGCTGGACTACATAATAGCAAAACTACTATGTTCAAGATCATTATTTTCATTGGCATAATTGTGAGCTGAGTTAATAGATTCTCTGGATCAGCTCTCTGAAAAAATCAACACTGGTGAATTGTCTGTTGATGCATCATACTCCATTCCTTTCTACAGTGATTATTTATATATCATAGACATGACTGTCTGTCTATCTGTCTGTCTGTTTTTCTCTCTCTCTCTCTTTCTCTCTCCCCCTCTCTCTCTTAAAAGAGGTTTTGATTCAAGTCGATACACTTGATTATCTTTTTCGCCCATTTACTTCACCCATAGCTAGCACCTTAACTTCACTTCAACTTCATAGATTGTTATATGCTATACCTGAATCAATATCTCCAGTATGTTCTTCTTCATTTAACACTCCTATGGTAGTCAAGTATTATCCACTATCCCTTAATATTAAAATAATTTTGTCTGAGCCAGAGGTGCAGAGAACCAGAGGTGTACCTGCAATTTTCTGTTCGGGGAATTCTTCCCACTTAGTATCTCAAAGTAATAGCTTGTGCTGTCTGTGATTCTTGTTGCTCATAATAACCACACCTTGATACTGGGAGTACTTCAAAATCTTTGACCTGAACTGGTGAATGTGGTTCCTATTTTTCTACTTGCATTTTTACATGCTTTCGAACTGCTAGGGAAATGGGAGCTCACTCTGTTATGTGGTGCTAGGGATTTGAACTGCCAAACTGCTGACCTTTCTGATTGACAAGCTCAGTGTCTTAGTCACTGAGCCATTGCATTCCTAATTTTATGTTGCAGCATGATAGTTTTTTTTCCCTACTCCCATTTGCCTTTCATAGTACAGTCTGAACAGAAAATGTGGTAGGCTTTAAGGGGGATATTGAATTGTGAATGAATTCTGCCCTCTAGAGCATACTAAAGAAATCAAATGATTAATCAAAGCAAGTATGATATATTCACATGAATGAATGTGAATAGTTGAGCTTTTGAGTCTATTTACACCCAAATTCTCCTGAGGTCAGGCTGGTCCAACCTTGATGGCCTTCTTGAAGGGCCTGAACATATATCTTGGCATCTGGCCTGGGGATCAGAGAGTGATTCGTTGCCCATAAAATAGTTGTATTATTGTTGAATGACTGTGCTCACTGGATGATTGTATTGTAAGGCTTTTAATTATTTTAACATTTTATATTGTTTGTATGGTTGTGGAGGGTTTTTTTTGGGGGGAGGGTATTGTCTATAATTTAATTATAAGCTGTCCAGAGTCACAAATACGTTAAGGACACCTATATATAATGAATGCATGCATCCATGCAAGAATGAATGAATGAATGGCCCAGCAACACTTCCCATTTAGGCAATTGTGAATAGTCCAGCTGGCACTGCCTGCATCATTGTACATATTATATGTAGGCAGGGGTGGGATTCTACTGGTTTGGGCTGGTTCAGGCAAACCAGTAGCTCTGAGGATTACCTGGGAGTGAACCAGTTTGGTTTGCTCTGATGATCAACTATTGGGCCTACCCACCCATCCAGGTTCTAGGCTATGCTTTATAACCTATTTTTCAAGCTCAGCTGATTCACGTGTCACAGTGGATTGCCGTGCATCAGCTGCTTAACACACAGGAATTGCTGGAGAAGGTCAGTAGTAAACGCTCTGCATATGTGCAAAGCCAAACCGGTTGTTACATGAGTTGAATCACACCCTTGTATGTAGGGCTTCTTCAACAAGGGGCATGATGAAACAGTCAAGACCCTTCTTCTACAAAGAAAGGTGGATGGCAAGGCTAACTTAAGCAATGCTATTCATATGTTCTTAAAATAAAGTTCACTGTTAGTTTATTTGCAATATTAGTCCAATATTATTCCTTCCTTATAGGATATTTTTGCCAATATCACTACAGTAGCCAAGAGGGCTATCATTACCTTAGCAGGAATAATTTAACATGTGTTGTCCCATGAAAACAGATTTCTTATTCAAGCTTCACGTAAATGTGGACAATATAATGGGTTTAATGAATGGAGTTATATATTGCTCCATATCTGCAACATAGGCTTGAAACAAAATTAGAGCATGAACAAAGCTCAAATTAAGTTGGAAATTAAGACTTCATACTTAACTGCCCATGTGTCAGTCTCCCCAGGTACACCAGAGAGGAAACACAACCAGGTGAGTAATTCTATTTTACTGTAAGGTTACATTAATGGAATCTTGCAAGCCTGAAAATATAACACCCCACGCCAAATCACTTTTAACAGCCTGATCAGTTAGGGTGGGGCCTTCCTAAGTTGATTTCTCTGGCTGTTATTACTCTGGGGAATCCTTCCTTTCTTGTCTGCTCATTCCCTGCACCTCTTCCACTCATCCTTTAAGGTCATTCCACATACCATTACACTATGCTTAAATAAAAAAAGTGATAGGAAACTTTAAAAAAATCATGCTAATCAAGAATTGTCATTCTAAGAACCAGTAAAAATGTCCATTTGCACTAACTACTACCTGATTCCTAATTTTGAGAACTGCATAAATACATGATTGTTTCAATAAAGAATTATATATTCATTCTGATACAGAACAAGTGGTTTCTTATAATTTCTCACAAATGTTCTCATTATTTGTGGATGAATAACTATTGCAATGTGTTTCTTGTTTGAAACTGAACAGACAGCATATTTGTGTTTAAAGAGAATGATTGTGAGTTAAAATGTAGCTTTCCCCCTCTCTTTCAAAGATTTAAACATGTTTGGTCTTAAACATTTTTACCTGATAACATACAGTTCAATAATACTTTGCCTGAACAATCTTCCCTATTAGCTCTTAGGAAAGTATTAAAAGCCAAATTATTGCAGGTAGCATTTTCATGATTTTTTAAATTTATTGCACCATTTTAAATACTTTACCCTCTTTTGTGTAGTGTTATTTATGTTAGTATTCTACAGACATATAAAAAGTTAGTTTTTTGTATTTATTGTAAATGTCTCTGAATCAATGATTATTTATTTATTTATTTATTTGATTTGTCAATCGCTGACAAGATAATAGGTATAAGTATGCACATAGTTATGAATACATCAAATGGGTACATATAAGAAAACTAAAAGAAACAATAGGACAGGGAAGGTAGGCACGTTCATGCACTTGTGCATGCCCCCTACAGACCTCTTAGGAAAGGGGTGAGGTCAATAGTAGACAGTCGAAGGTTAAAGTTTTTGGGGTTTGGGGAAGAAACCACAGAGTCAGGTTGAGTATTCCAGACATTAACCACTCTGTTGCTGAAGATGTATTTCTTGCAATCAAGTTTGTTGTGATTAACCTTGAGTTTGAATCTATTGTGTGCTCTTGTATTGTTTTGGTAGAAGCTGAATTATTTATTGACAGGTAGGACATTGCAATGTATGATTTTATTTACCATACTTAGATCAGACCGAAGTCGGCATAGTTCTAGGTTTTCTAGGTCTAGCATTTCGAGTCTGGTGGCATAAGGTATTCTGCAACGAGTAGAGGAGTGAAGAACTCTTCTTGTGAAATATTTCTGGACTTTCTCAACTGTGCTAATATCAGATACATAATGTGGGTTCCAGACTGATGAGCTGTACTCAAGTATTGGTCTTGCAAATGTTTTGTATTCTCTAGTTAGTAGTGTGATATTACCAGAGGAAAAACTGCGTAGGATTAGGATCTTAATGCCTTTTTGGCTATGTAGTGACAGTGGGCTCTAGCACTTAGATCATAAGAGATTAGTATTCCAAAGTCCTTGACAGAGCTTGGATCATCAACAAGGTCTTGACTATTCAGCTTGTATTTTATTTTCTGATTTTTTTTTGGCCAATATGTAAGACAGAGCATTTATTTGTTGAGATTTGAAGTAGCCATTTGTTTGACCATTCTGATACATAGTCAAGGTCTTTTTGAAGGGTAGTATTATTGTCTGTGGTATTGAACAGCTTTACATCATCAGCGAAGAGAATGCAGTTATTAAGAGAATGCTCTTAATATGATCACAGAGGTCATTTATGTAAAGTATGAAGAGAGTTGGTCCTAGAACACTGCCTTGGGGGACATCACTATTGACAGGTACAGAATTTGATAGGACACTACCAATTTTGACCATTTGTTGTCTGTTTGACAGGAATGCTTCTAT
Organism: Laticauda colubrina; assembly: GCA_015471245.1. NCBI lineage: Eukaryota > Metazoa > Chordata > Lepidosauria > Squamata > Elapidae > Laticauda > Laticauda colubrina. Next base: position 5,092,177 of record BLBF01000032.1, on the reverse strand, counting down.
CCAGTTATGCAGTTGTCCAGATATATCATAAGATTTTAGTTTTAGGAGTAGTTAGTCGTGCACCACTGAATCAAAGGCTTTACAGAAGTCTATGTAGATTGCGTCTATTGCTTTGCCCTGATCAAGTTGTGTAGTCCATATATTTTTGCAGTGTAAGAGTTGCAGATTACAGGATAGTTTTTTTTTCTGAAACCAAATTGTTTATTGGAGAGTAGGTTGTTTGTCTCTAAGTGGAGGATAATGGATTCTTTAATAATTGATTCCATGACTTTACAGGTGATGCAGCATAAGGAGATTGGTCTGTAATTTTCAACGAGGCTGGTGTTTCCCTTTTTGAAGATGGAGATGACCGTGACTTGTGACCATAGGTTAGGCAAGGAGCTTTGAAAGATTTTTCAAAGATTATGCTTAGAGGTTCTGCTATGGCAGTGGATAGCTTTTTTAAGAAGTAGGCATATATTTTGTCCGGTCTGATAGATAGAGATGGTTTTATATTGTGTAGTGCTTTTTCAACATTGTCTTCTATAAAATGGATATGTATTAGATCATTGTAGTTTCCTGTGGTTCAGCTAGGAAATACTGGGCATGATCCATTGCTGTTTACAAATACTGAGCCAAAGAAAGTGGTAAAGAGGTTGGCTTTAATGGTGTCATCTTTGCAGTCTTTACCATTAGGTCCTATCTGGGTGGGATGGACCTTGAGTCTTTTAGTTTATTGTTTACAAAATTTTAGAAAGCACGGGTGGAATTGGTGCATAGAAGGTTTTCCTCTTGTTTAATGTGATAATTGGTTCATTCAGTCTTCATCTGGTGGCATAAACTTTTGTATCGTCTTTTGAAGTTGGCAATGTGACCAGATTTGTTTTCTGCCAGAGTGATCTCTTTTTGGATTAAAGTTTCCTTATTGTTATGGGTAATCTGTTTTTTTTTTTTGGGGGGGGGTTGTTATTGGTCCATATAGTTTGATGACTCTTTTGACTTCAAGTAAAAATATGTTGTAATGGTCTTCAACAGTATTGCATCCAGTGAATAGAGATTGCCAATCAAGGGATGAGAGATCGTTGTCTATGAGATCATAGTTGCCTTTTTTGAAGTTATAATTGGGGATTACATCATTGTGATGAATTTTGTGTGGGCATATATTGAGACAAAAGTCAATCATATTGTGGTCACTGTTGGAAAAGGGTTCTTTAGTTTGTATTCTGTAAATTAGATTTAAACTATTGCAGAAGATGAGATCGAGGCAGTTGTTAAGTCTAGTATTGTTGGCTACTAGTTGTTCCAGTCCCAGATTTGTAACAGCATTGTCGAAGGTTGCATGTATGGGTTCAATTGTACATTCATTTAGGGTCCAGTTAATATGAGGTAGATTGAAGTCACCAAGAAAGATAAAAGCATGTGGGCAGGATATTGCCCATGTTAGTAGTGAATTTAGCTTGTTTACACATTCAATGTCATAATCAAGGTGTTCTGTAACATAGTAAGAATTGAAATGTGATATTTAAGGATAGTTCACAGATGATGGTCTCAGGAAGAGCAAGCTCCTGGGTAACTTGGATGTTTTTTAGATGTAAGGACTTTTTATCGAAGATAGTAACACCACCTCCTCTCCGAATTTCACGATCTGTTGTAACTGTGTATCATTTATGTGTTTGCAACTGTGTATCATTACAACTATGTATCATTCAGGCATTTGCAACATTGTATCATTCACGTGTAATCATTGAGCTTCTGTCTCCTCAGTGACCTCTTACAGGGCACGTACAGAGACAAGGAGTCAAGCATTCACTTTGTGATTACATCGTCTGGCATGCAGCTTTGTAAAGAAGGAATGTCTTGATCAAATTGTAGATCGTGCCATCCTGTCTGACTTGGTATTTTGCCTTATCTAAGTCCTGCATATCCTGTCCGACCTGGGCTTGACCTAGGCTCTGAATAAACAATGATAGTGACCCCCCCTTTGAAGGAGCATAATAAAAGAGCGTGTACCCAGACATTCTGGGCGCACTCATCCCGAGGAACTTCATCTCCTGTCGTTTCTTACTCCTTCGCTTCCTATCATGAGACGCCCATCTAATGCGGGATAGCAGATACCGCATTTTGGTGACCCCGGCGTGATTCCCTAAGGGGGATACGCCGCGACGCGCTCATATCTTACTCGCTCGATGGGAGCTGTGCTTCGCCAGGCCTGAAGCGAATTGCACATCATCGGATCTGAAACACGGTCTCGACTTTCGTAAGTATGGGAGGAAACTTTTCTCAACAACAGACAGAGCATCTGAAGGAATTGAGGGAGTTAGTCGCTTCTTCTTCTAAATATTCTGCTAATTTAAAGGGCTCGCCTGTAAAAATTAAACCTATTGTTAAATTATTGGCTTATGTGTGGCAACATTGTCCCACTTATCCAGAGAAAGGGTCCTTAAAAATCTCCATTTGGGAAAAGATTGGTGACTATCTCCATAATCCTCCTCGTGCACCTATTGGCATTTTGGTCACTTGGAGGAAAATTATGGAGGCTTTAAAAGTCCATTATAAAATAGAAGCAGAAAGTGTATTTGAATCTCCTCCACCAAATTATGATAACTTTTCTGTCCTTCAACCCTCCGATCCCAATGATCGTAAGTCATTACGAGAGCCTCCCTCCATCCAATCCACTTCTTTAAAAGGAGAGCTCTCGTGTCCTCCACCACCCTCCCGAAAGGGGGGTGTGTTGTAAAAGCCATTCAACAAGCCTTTTCTGAAGGAGAAATGGATGAGGACACCCTTGCAGCTGCCTCCCTTTATCCTATCATACAAGCCGGCAATCCTCCAGCTCCTCAGTATACCCCAATGCCGTACAAAATAATTAAGGATTTAAAAGCAGCTTGCAAGGAAAATGGTATTCAATCTCGCTATGTACAGGGTCTTTTAGGATCAATAGCCCAACCAGGAGCTGACTTGATAAATGCTGATTGGCGTACATTATTTGCCATGATCCTCACGCCTTCACAATTTTTGGTCTGGGAGTCAGAATTTCATAAGCGTACTGCAGCCGCAGCCGCTAGAGGCTTACCGTCAAATGTCACTCTAGATATGCTTAATGGTACTGGCACTATGCTTACCGTTGCCCAGCAGACTGCCACAGACGCAGCTGCTTTCCCTATACTACAGGATTGTGCTTTGGCCGCTGCTCGAAAAGTTGACAATGCGGGATGTGTGCCCAAATCTTTCTCTAAAGTCATTCAAGGACCTTCTGAACCTTTTTCCTCCTTTATAAACCGTCTCACAGAAGCCTTAGAGAGACAAATTGATAATGAGGAGGCTTGTAATGAATTACAATTGAAACTTGCTTATGAAAACGCAAACGCTGATTGTCAGAAAGTTTTGCAACCAATAATTAATAAGAAAAATGTTACCTTGGCAGATTATCTTACAGCCTGCCGAATCATAGGAACCACATCCCATTCCATGTCCACTCTGGCTACAGCCATTACTGAAGGCATGCAGCAGAACATGAGCTCTCTTCTTCCCATTTCCCAACAAAACACTCGCAAAATGGGCAATTGTTTTAATTGTGGCAAGCCAGGTCACTTTAAGAGCCAATGCAGAGCCCTGGGCGAGGGAGCTAATATGTCAAGAAACCAGGTAGCTCGCCCAAAGACACCATGCCCTCGATGCCAAAAAGGCTATCATTGGGCTAATCAGTGCAGAGCCCAAAAGAATGAACAACAGAATAACCCTGCAATCATCAAAGAATCCTTTTTGAATCAGGGAAGCTAGAAACGGGGCAGGCAGCCAGCCCCACAACAAAGGCTGCTGAAAATTGCAACTTTTCTTCGTTCGCTTACGATCTTGTTGCTAATGAAACTGTTACTTATCTTCCTGGTGTTGCTGACTTTCTCTTTGTACGTCTTGTTCAGCCTTTTCATATGCCCCCCAATATTCCAGTGCTAGTCTTTCCTGTAAGGGATTTAGCTGAACAAGGTATTCTTGCCTCTCCTTTTCTGCATGATCCCTCTGTATTGTCTGATGTCTGTCTGTCTGTACTAGCTAATACAGAAGTTACTGTAAATGAGGGGGATGTTGTGGCAAAAATGATTGTGCTCTTAGACCAACAAGAGCAACTCTATGCAATTGAAAGACCAATTAGTCAACCAAAACCTACGGTAACATTCTTATTAAATGGTCGATCCTTTCTTGGTCTTTTAGATACTGGAGCGGATATTTCCGTCATCCGAACCGCTGAGTGGCCAAACACCTGGCCTGCAGATGTGGCACCAGTGGTGAGAGGAGTGGGGGGACTCCAGGAGACTCGCATTAGCAGAAACTGGGTAAAAGCCCATTCCCCTGAGTCTCAATGTGTTGCTTATATTAAACCAGCTGTAATTCCTCTGTATACTAATTTGTGGGGAAGAGACCTTATGTCACAATTTAATGCACAACTTACCCTTTACTAACCATGCTTCGCTTGCATCTGACTCACAATAACCCTGTGTGGATTGATCAGTGGCCTCTCCCTTCTATAAAGCTTGAAGCCTTACATTCTCTTGTTCAAGAACAATTAGATAAAGGTCATCTAGAACCTTCATTGAGTCCATATAATACCCCAGTTTTTGTTATCAAAAAGAAAAATGGCGCTTGGCGCCTCCTTCAGGATTTAAGGGCTGTAAATTCGGTCCTCCTTCCAATGGGACCCCTGCAATGTGGTCTTCCAAATCCATAATTCCTCAAGAGTATGACCTTATCATTATTGATTTAAAAGACTGTTTTTTCTCCATTCCATTACATCAGTTAGATAGAAAACTATTTGCTTTTACAGTACCAACTTTAAATAATCAGAGACCTACCAAACGATATCAATGGAAAGTCTTACCACAAGGCATGTTAAACAGTCGAACTATGTGTCAATTTTTTGTGGATTTAGCCTTGCAACCATACAGGGACAAATATCCTCATTTTTTAATCTATCATTACATGGATGATATATTGGTATCTGCACCTGGCCCAAAGGGCATGGTATTAAAAACTCTGCCGTGCCTGACCTCCATTCTTAGTAAAGCAGGTCTCACAATAGCCCCAGAAAAAATACAATCCAAACCACCCTTTTCCTATTTAGGTCACAAGTTACTTGCTTCAGCTGCTGTTCCTTCCCTTCCCCTCCCAACACTTCCCCCAAAACCTACACTTGTGATCTTACAACAGTTCCTAGGAACCTTAAATTGGGCACGTCTTTATTTGGGTTTGACCACAACTACATTAGCTCCTCTTTTTAATGCCCTCACACAAGGTAAAGCCCCGTCTGATGTCATCATTCTAAATAAAGAGCAGTTGCAGGCATTAAAAGACGTTTCTCATTCACTGGCTACTCGATGGGTGGATCGAGCTGTAGAGAATTGCCCTTTATCAATTGCTTTACTAAATACTGTTCAGAGACCAACAGCTGTTATAATGCAATCTCATCAGACACAGGTTCTGATTTTAGAATGGCTGCATTTGTCTCACACCCCACGGACCACAATCACTAGTAAAGCCTCTGCATATTCCCAGTTGATCTTTAAAGGTCGACAAAGATGTAAACAACTCATGGGATGTGAGCCTGTTTCAATATTCACTCCTTGCTCACTGACCACGTGGGAAATGCTATGGTGTAATTCAGAAGAACTACAATACGCTTTAGAAGAGTGGCCAGGGCAAACTTCTTGCCATTTACCAGCAGACCCACGTTTCACTTTTCTTAAAACTCTCCCTTTTGAATGGCAATCCCCTCTCTCAATATCTCCATTAGTAGATGCACCTACGCTTTATGCAGATGGGGGGAAAGTGTATGGTGCTTGTGCATGGAACCAGGAGGGAGAGTGGAAAACTAAAATTACCCCTCCGCAATCTTCTGCTCAACAGGCAGAACTTGCTGCATCTCTTATTGCATTTCAACAGTTTCAAAAAGCTCCTTTTAATTTAATAGTTGATTCCTTGTACGTTTCTCAGATTTTGAAAAATATATATCAAGCCTATTTATCTCCTAGCATATCTGTTCCTTTGTTAAAATTGATGATTCCTATACAACAATGTATCAACAGTCGTAGGCATCCATTCTTTGTAGCACATATTAGGAGCCACCAACCTCTTCCTGGTATTTTACAGGAGGGAAATAAGGTGGCAGACGCTGCAGCAGCAGCTACATCAGGTAAATCAATTTGTAATCTGACAGCAGCACAAAGCCATGACTATTTTCACCAAAATAAAAAAGCATTACAAAAACAATTTTCTCTAACTCAGGCAGAAGCTGCTGCCATTATTCAACAATGCCCCACATGTAGTAAGCAAGGACATTCCATTCCCATAGGAGTAAATCCTAGAGGATTGAAAGCTTGTGAAATTTGGCAAATGGATGTAACTCAGTATCCACCTTTTGCCCCTTGGAAATATTTGCACGTTTCCATCGATACATATTCAGGATTTATTCTGGCTACTCCTCAAAGGGGAGAAGCTGTAAAACATGTCATCAATCATTCAATTCGTACCTTTGCCTCGCTGGGACGTCCAAAAGAAATCAAAACAGACAATGGACCTGCCTATACGAGTTCTGCTTTCCAGGACTTCTGTAATAGATGGGATGTAACTCACAAGTTTGGGATTCCCTACAACAGCCAGGGGCAGGCTATTGTGGAACGAGCTCACTTATCTCTGAAACGTGCTCTTGATCGCTATTCGTTGCGGGAAAAACCTCCCAACCTCCCAGCATTGCAAAATTCTCTTAACATTTGTCTTTACACTTTAAATTTTCTTAATCTGACTGGCATTCCTCCTACTTCTGCTGCCTCATGTCATTTTTCCTCCCCTTCACCCCCTCCTAACAGACCTCTGGTACATTATCGCAGATTGCCAGATCCCGCCTGGCAGGGTCCCGCTGAGCTTCTCACCTGGGGACGAGGCTACGCTGCGATTTTACTACCAGACAAAACCACTTGCTGGGTCCCTGGTCGGGCGGTAAGACCCTATCATGGGAATTCCTCTGCTACATCTGCATCTTAAACTCTTCCTGATATTCTTGCCTATATCCTCTTTGCAATTTCTACCTTATTCATATCCTACTTATACCTTTGTTCAACATGATCATTGGACCACATTAGAATTTCGCTTTATTAATTATGATAGTGACTGTCCTATTGTCTGTTGGCATAATAATCTTCCCATAAATCTATCTCCTTATATTCACACATACTTCAACAAAACCTATGCTTCCTGCCAAAAGATTATTCGTGTTAAAGCCACTTCATTAACAGAAGGCTATTATACTTGTTCCATGTGGGTACGTCATGAAAATGCTACCCATAGCTTTCACTCTGTCACATCTGTTTTGTTTACAGAACACTCTATCACTCGCTCTTTTGTTCCTACCTTACTCTTCCTATGGAAAAGAACCTTAAAACCTTTTCCTCTATTCAAGCTAGATATAGGGGGACCTAAATGTCCTTCTCTTGTATTACGGGTTCCTCCAACCCAACTAACATCCTTGATGAATGACCAAATTAATCTTCATTGTCATTATTGTAATTATTATCCTTTTTCTACTAATTGCATTCCCTTCTCATCTCGTAAATGTTCTACAACTAACTTGTCCATAGTCCTCTCTCCTACTTGTAATGCCTTTATATACCCAAACTCTGATCCTGTCAACAAACAACGCTTCAAAAGAACTGTCCATGACGATCCGCAGAAGCCTCATAGAAAATATAATATTACTTGGACTATAAAAGACTTTCAAGGCATTCATTTAAGCTCTACAACCAATTCTTCTCGCATAGAAGACTTCTACCCACCACTTCAATTTGATTAGGCAGAAATGCTTGTAGGATCCACCACCTACAACTCACCTTCTCACCCAACTGAGCCTAGTCATAGAGTGGTAAATAAATATAAGTTTTATGTATGCCCCGGACAGCCCGTTTCCAACACTCAGACCCCTGCCCAACGACTTCTCGACTGCGGGGGGTCATCGGATTACTTTTGCAAAGCCTGGTCATGTGTTTCAACTGGACATATTTATTGGGATCCGGGCACTAAGGGTGATCTCATTACTGTCACTCGCACCACATGGGACATTCCATGCAGTGATAAAAAATTGCCCAAATGCAACCCAGTAACCATAAGGTTCACGGACCAAGGCAAGAAAAGTACTCTATGGGACACTGGCTTGAAATGGGGTGCCCGCCTAAAAGGAGTCTGGCCAGAAAAACATTATGGAAATATTTTTTACATTCAACGTCACATTGAACTCCCTCGCTCTAACCCGGTGGGACCACATGAAAAGGTTATTAAATCCCCATTCTTGCAACCCATAACACAGGGAGTTAACCCATTGATTCCAACGATAAAAGCTTCCTACACCTTGCTGAACTCTTCAAAATCATCAATTGCCTCCACATGTTGGCTTTGTATTTCTGCCTCTCCACCTTTTTAGGAAGCCATCGCTTCCCAAGAATCCATTGCTAATTCCACATCAGACGAACGTTGCCGTTGGAGGAACTCCACTATTACTGTTTCTTCCATCACTGGGGTTGGTTGTTGCTTGGGAAATATTCCATCCAATTACTCACAATATTGTCATAATGTTTCTAATGGCTATCATTGTAATGTATATCTTCCTAAGAACCGCCTTGGCCGCTCCCACACCATCGGAGGATACTCTGCAGTCTACACCACTTCAGGAGGAAATTTAACATCACGTCTGAAAGGAATGTATTTTATCCCTGGCAATAACTCTGTCTGGGCTTGTTCCACCGGTCTCACAGCATGTGTCTATGGGGATGAACTTATTAAATCCAAATCATTTTGCATTCAAGTATGGCTTGTACCAAAAATTAACGTGTATAACTCTGATGATTTTATATCCCTACAGGCACCCATGGAATACCCCCTCAGAGCAAAGCGAGAAATTATTAGTACTCTCACTCTAGGTTTACTGCTTGCTCTGGGCACCACGGGCGCAGCCACGGGCATTGCAGGACTAGCGGTCTCTGAACAAAAAATTACAGCTCTAGGTTCAGTCATTGATGATGATTTATTACGAATTGAGAAGTCAATTACAGCTTTGCAAAACTCCTTGACGTCCCTCTCAGAAGTGGTCTTGCAGAATCGTAGAGGTTTAGATCTTTTATTTTTAAAACAAGGGGGATTGTGTGCTGCGCTAAAAGAAGAATGTTGTTTTTATGCTGATAACAGAGGGATTGTGTTGGATTCTATGAAAGAATTAGAAAAACACTTAAAAGATAGAGAAAATGAAAGGTTAAACATGTATAATTGGTATCAAGGCTTGTTTTCTATTTCACCATGGCTTACAACCCTTTTAACTGCATTGGCAGGACCATTAATAATCATTATATTGATATGTATTATAGGACCTTGTTGTTTTAATAGAATATTGCAATTTTTGAAAAATCAATTATCCTCCATAACTGCTAACGTTAATGTGTTATTGCAAGCTCATGTTAAGTCCTTAACACCGGATGAAAAAATGTCATTGCTGAGTTACCGCTCCTTGGACAACCCTGACGCTGACGGATCGCACTCCTGCCTAGATGACTGGGACAGTGAACATTTTAGAAAAAAGGTTCCTGTCTTCTTGGACAAGGAAGAAGATTCGTCATAAAAAATAAAAACAGAGGATATGTTGTAACTATGTATCATTTATGTGTTTGCAACTATGTATCATTACAACTATGTATCATTCAGGCATTTGCAACATTGTATCATTCACGTGTAATCATTGAGCTTCTGTCTCCTCAGTGACCTTTTACAGGGCACGTACAGAGACAAGGAGTCAAGCATTCACTTTGTGATTACATCGTCTGGCATGCAGCTTTGTAAAGAAGGAATGTCTTGATCAAATTGTAGATCGTGCCATCCTGTCTGACTTGGTATTTTGCCTTATCTAAGTCCTGCATATCCTGTCCAACCTGGGCTTGACCTAGGCTCTGAATAAACAATGATAGTGACCCCCCCTTTGAAGGAGCATAATAAAAGAGCGTGTACCCAGACATTCTGGGCGCACTCATCCCGAGGAACTTCGTCTCCTGTCATTTCTTTCTCCTTCGCTCCCTATCATGAGACGCCCATCTAATGCGGGATAGCAGATATCGCAACGATCTGATCGGTAAACATGATAGCCTCTTACTGTGGTAATGGAGTTGGGGAGAGATGTATTGGGACATGTTTAACAGACAAATATGATGTCGAATTTAGCCATAATTAGTAAGAGGAGAAATTCACAAAGCTTCTTGCATTGAGTAGCTTGTATTTAATTTAACTTACTTAATCATTGAGAAAATAAATAAATATAGAGGATAACAATCGCACTTAGACTTATATAAGATACACATTTCTCAAGTATATTTTGAATATCTATTTTCTAATTGTTTCATTTATAGAGTTGTTTTCACTATTGGTAAAAGAAAGAAAAAAGCTAATCATACAAGAGGCTAATCTCCATTATGTGATTTTTTGCAGGCAGCATATAACTTACAAGTCATGCAATCTCTGAAGTCCCTTTTATTAAAGTGTATGTATTTTCTAAATTTGATTTATATAGACTTGTATATATATCATGTTAAAAGAATGGCTCCGAACGAATCCTATTTGTGGTTTGGATAGAATGGAAACTAAAAGAGTCAAGCAATAGCACTATTTTTTTTTATTTTTGTTGTTCTTTGAAATGTTTATGTTTATTTCACCTCTCTACAAAAATAAAAGTTAAAAAAATGCAGTTTGTACATCACCATTTTCTGCTGTTTGTATTTTCAAATGTGCATGTCAGAAAAAAGGTTTAGGTTCCACTTTAGCCTATTATTCATTTCTATTATACCATTTACTGCATGTATATGCCAGGTCAAACTTTCACTTACTTTTCAATTCAGATTTATTTGTTTGCGTGATTTATACAGCTTTCACTTGGCACAGTGTATATCGTCAGTAAACAGCAATTAAATCTAAACAATACACAAAAAACAATACAGTGAAAAAGTAACAACAACAAAGCCTGGAACATAAGGACATTAATGCAGGGAAAATTTCAGCCAATACCACTCTCTAATTCTGTGTTTAGAGAAAGAGTCAAGTATTTAATGCTTTTTGAAAAGCAAACAAGATTAAGGCCAAGGGAGTCTCAGAAGGGATGCTGTTCCAAAACCTTGCAAGGAAGTCACACATGTTTAGGACAAGGCTGTGCAAAGGCCTTGGGAGAAAAAGGCCTGGCATGGCCAGCATTTGCTTTGTGAAGGGCCGGTATAGATGTGTCTCATCAGCAGTGGAAAGAAGAAGACAATGAAGGTCAGATGGCAGGGTGGTAGGGCCAGCAGAGCCTGGCATGGCTGGATGAGTAGATGATCAAAAGGAAGGGTGAGATAGATGGGTGGGTGGGTGGGGGGAGTTAAAAGGGAGGCCGTCCCTTATCTCCCCGAGGTAATAATTTGGATCAGGGTTGGTTCTCATTTAACAAGGTGGGATTTGTTCATCTCACAAAGGCAACGGTGAGTGCCAGGATTCCTAAGTAATATGATCACTGACGTGCTTTATGACTGTATTGTTTATATAGATGGAAATTCCAGTCCCCTAAAGCTGACCTGGCTGAAGCCATCTTGGAGCTTCGACTGTTGCCACACTAGAGCTGAGGGATAGGGATTAGAGATAGCTGGGGCTATATAGTCAAAATAAAATAATTCTCTTGGGAACCAATGACCTTCTCACACCTGGCCAGAGGAAGGAGGAGTGATGTCACCAGACCAGAGGATTGTGCATTGATTGGGCCATGTGACTGATTGTTTGGGCTTGGGGAGAAAACTTTTACTTTTAATTAGCTGAAAACCAAGGGGCCCTTCAGAGTTCGTTTTCACCAGATATGTGCCAATTTGATATTTCCAATAAAGCTACTCTTTGAGGTATCCACCTGCCTCAGAGTTTTGCTTGCAATGGATCTATTACTTGGAACTCTGAGATTTTGTCATAAAGTAAGGACTACATGTATTTAGGGAATAAATCCACTCCTTTGATGTAAAAGTAAACTATGCAATAGACACAAATACAAATTATATATAAAACCTACAGGTTGCATTCAGCTTCCATGCAGAACACACCACTAAATCTATTGTCTACAACCAGTTCTAAGCTGTAATTGGATCCATGAAATGTCCAGGGCAGACCATCTCAGTGTCCTCCATCATCTTATGGAGGTCTTGGGTCGTTCTGTATCATACCCAGATCAGGAAATGATCTGACCATGGCAATGGGTTGATGGAAAATGTCTCAGTCTTCAGACCACCAAGTAAAGCCCATGTCCCTCTGCACCAATGGATGCAAAGAGGATGTAAAATGGAGAAAAAAGCTTGCCATCCATTGGAAAACGCGATGCATCCATTGTGTACTCACTGCGTACGTGTTTCATATGCTCTATCCGTCAAACATCCATCTACTGCTATTTCATCCGCTCAAAAAGTTTTGAGCTGCACAAAACTTTTTGAGCAGATGAACTTTCCGCCGCATACGATGTACATCCGTGACACATACGGGCAACAAACGTTCTATGTCTGTTGTCATCTGTTACATGTCCGCTGTATCCTCTCGGCATCCTCTGGGCATCCCCTCAACTCACATCCGCTCCAGCTGAAAACGGAAAGAGTGAGGAAGATAAAGGTACATGGAACGTCCACACAGCGTTAGTAGCATGGAAATAGAAAGGATGTAAGTGGATGCATCTTGTATATAAAGCATTAAAATGGACAAAACATTTGTATATGGGACGTATCTCTGATATTTAGGATGTCTGGAGTATGCCTAGAGTATGGGGAAGGACACCCAGCGGAAAACTGATATTTCCCATAAAAAGGGGGAGGAAATCACCTGGATCTCACTATCAGTCCAACAGCCATGGTGTACAGACCTCTTCACCCTTGGTCTTGCTCCCGTGAGGTTGAGAGGCACTTCCTCAAGGACCTGGAATGTGAGGCCCAACACTGATGACAGATGTTCTGAGGCCGGGCTTGGCTGTGGGGTGGAGGAAGGAGGAGTGTAGTGGGGCTGTCTGGTCTGCAGCTGGGTGAGGTGAGATGTCTGTGGCATGCGATGTACCTGGGCCTGGACTGGGAAGGGCTGCCTCTGCTGTGGGAAGTCCTGGTACTCGTAGCCTTGGTAGGTGATGGGCTGTTGAAAGCTGTGGAAGGGCTGTGACATCGCCTGGGGTGGAGGAGCAGTCCTGGAGTGGGTCAAAGCAGGTTCAGCTGGGCCTGGAGGGTGGTGCAGCAGAGCAGTTATTTTCTCCTTCATCACCTGGTACTGGGCCTCAGGCATGTCCATGAGGATCTGGCTCACGTACGTGATGTAGGGCTTGCGGTTAGAGGATGGTATGTCGAAGTGGACCAGCTGGGAGAGGAGATCTGTGTTGGCTTTTATTGTGTCCCTGATCTCCAAGAGGACAGTGTGGCTCTGGCCCTCCATTCTGCCTCTCTGCCTGCTTTCTGTGGAGGTGGAGCTGGGGGTTGGTCTCTGGCTGCTGCTTCTTCTTGCTCCATTTGAGACAGGGAATCCTCCACATCCTCTGGCATGGGAAGTGCAGCTGTCAGGGAGTTCTCTGCCATGGGGCCCTCCAAAGACACCTGCCTGGACACGGTAGCTGTCTCCTGGCTGGAAGAGGACTGGCTGTCTGTGGGCTGTCTGAGGGAGAGGGTTGACAGAGGGGCTGCTCTTCGGTGGCAGACCTCACCCTCCAGGAAGCTGCATTTGGCCATGACGTACATCTCCTGGTCAGTGAGCTTGACAGTGGCCTGGCCAGATTTCTTGAGGTGCAGCTTGCCATATCAGGTGTGCATGTGCTTCCACCATCCCAGGAGTACATCTGAAGTGTAGCCCAGGCTCTCTGCCTTGTCTTTCCATGCTGCCTACTTTCTGTTGGTGTCGCGATAGAGTCTGTGGCCCTTTCTCCACAAGTACTCGTTCTCCCTCAGCCATTCCAGCACCTCCTCCTCATGGTCCTCAGAAATGGAGTACTGTTTCCTCTCTCCCTTCTCCTTGCCTTGCCTCTTCCTCCCTCTGGCAGGGCCTTCAGGGCCTTCAGCAGCAGGGCTTTGAGGGTCTTGGGGTGGTCCACCACCACAGCAGCAAAAGCAGCAGCAGCAGCAGCAGCACCAGAAGCACCAAAAGCACCAGCAGGAGAAGCACCACCAGCAGCAATACCAGCAGCAGCAGCAGAAGAAGCACCAGCAGCTTCAGAGTCAGTGCCAGGGGGTGGGATGTTGGTTGTGTCCTTCTTGCCAGGGCTGGCAGGAGTAGGCACAGGCTTCCTCTTCTTCCCTGACTGACGAACCATGGTGTTCTTTCAAGATGTCTCTGGCAGCAGGTCTTTCCTCTGAATGGTGACTGCTTGCGAGCTGCATCCTTTTATATCTGCGGAGCTGACACAAATCATCCTCCCCACATGCGCAGTGAACACGTTGCATCCGCTACGCATCTGCTACGCATCCACTATGCATCCTATAGGCATCCGTGATGCATCCATGTCATCCACTATGCATCTGCTCCTTCCGCTACGCGTCCGCTTCGCTATTCTCCCCCGGAAGCCCTGAGGATGTGTCATCCACTTCCATCTGCTAGGCTTCCTATGAACATCCGCTTACCATCCTCGCTACGTACTACCCCCGTCCGTTCATTTCCGTTGTTTTTGCAAAATGTTGCCACTTTTGAGAACGGATAACAACGGATGGAGCCACCCCCGAAATTTTGCTCATCCGCTGTGTTCTTTTTTGCATATGTTTTGCATCCGTCAGCCAGTGTGACCAAGCCTTAATTGTTCCTTTCACAGTCTACTTTGTGTTCTTTGTATTTGGAAATCAAACTTGTTTTGAATAGTTTTTCTTATAGTGCTCATACTTCACTTGTGCTAATTTCACTCTCATACACTTTACTTCTATTTTTTATTTCCATGTCCATTTTTCCTCGGGGTTTACTCTTGACCTTTCTAAACCATTGTGGTCCAACATTCAGAACTTTTATCAACATTATTTCCTTCAGTTATTCTCTCAAATTTTTACCATAACCAATCAAACCAACTGTGCTTAGATTCATTTCTTTGTCATGTGTATACTTGAACAGACTTATGCTTCATGCATTTGAAACAGATTGGTATTCTAACTTATTCCTGATTTTTTGGGCCAGTGGGTTTTTCTGTACCTTCTTGTTTAATTCCTATCCACCAATTCATTTCACCCCTCAAAATTTTCATCCCAATCGCATTAATTCAGAATTCTGCATGTTTTTCCCATATCTGTCTTTGGTTCTTTCATTCACAACATGTGAATGTAGCAAGCATCTATTTACATTAGAATTTCTGGTCACGACCATCATTCATTCCATAACTTTGGTGATTTCTTCATCTTATAATGTTTCATCTTCAGGAATTTCTGGGTCAGGGGTCATGTTTGATGACCACCCGAGTATGTGTTCATGACCAGATTAAAAAAAAATGTGAATTTTTTGGTTAGAATCTGATTTAGTCATGGTCAGGAGTGCTCGTGACCAGAGATTCTACTGTATTTCCAATTTTTGAAATAACTACATTCATACACACTCACACAATCTAGTTGACATCAGATCATACTTTTGATAAACATTCTAGCATTCAATAATAATTGAAACTATATAGTTCTCTGCATATATTCCTCAAATCCATTGTATACACTCTGACCACTTTCAATCAGATGTGTTAAATTCTCTCTTTCTCTTTGCTCACAAACAATTTAACTTTATTTATTTTTAGTCATTCCACATATTGCTCTATATTCTAAGTAACAATTTCCATGCATTATGTTCATCAATAGATGAATCATAAATATTGACCTCCATTGTCCATCATGATTTTGGTCAATATTTTATAAAACTTTTTAATAACATAGAGAAGATGTAGACTGGATAATCTAGATTTGGATTCATAGCTGTGTAATATATTTCCTTCCATGTTAATCGTAAGAATAACGCCAGTCAGTTTTGGTATATTTTGGCCAGTATGCCATAATTATAACCAAGGCCCATGTATGTTTATTCTACTCTGTACAATTTAGGATCTCTAATCTATTGGGAATTGTGTATTTCCTTATAATTAATGTTTTTGTATTTTCTTCTTTTTCTGCAGCAGAGAGAGGGAGAAATGAAAAATGATGTCAGTGAGTGGTCTTCATAACACTTTCTTTATGAAAAAATAATGGGTAATTTCATGTGTATTGTACAAAATGGAAAAAGGAAATGCTAAAGGTTTCCCATGTTATTTTGACTTTTTGTAATTGCTGCTGCATATCATCTTGATTTTGTTTTGTAGTGATATTTCTGATTATTTCAAAGGAGAGAAGTGTCAGTGTATGTGGTATGTATGCATGTGTGTGAGGGTTTATGTATGTCTATATGAGCATATGACATTTGTGTCAGTTTTTCTTAGCCTTGTTCTCAACTAGCTGACTGACTCTATCTCACATCTTGAAAACCCCTGAGGCATGATGTTCTCAGAAAAATAATTTAAGATTGCAATCACAAATGCAACTTTCTGGAAATAAGTTGTATTGGTATCAATTGGATTTTCCTCCAAGTAAATATGTTTTGGGACTGAAGTGTTAGTGGTAATTTTGCAAAAGAATGTCAAAACATTAAAAAAAGTAGCTACAAAAGTTGAAATTGCTTTTGTTATTGATTGTAGTAACTAATTCAGAGTTATTACAACTGATATGTTTGCACTACTATGGTAATACTTATATGTACATTAACAATATAATATCTTATGTCTTTAAAAATGTTGGGCTCAGGTAAACCATACATTATGTATGAATCAATATAAATTTTTATATACATTTGGGATGTTATTAGTCACTATGACTTTTATATAATGCTAATGGAAATATAAAGGTTTGCAATAGTGGTGAATATCTGTAGCTTAAGTGTAGGATGAGAGTGGAGATTCATTCTCTGAGCTTGTGGGTTGGTTTCCGAATGTTTCGTTACAAGGCTAGAAAACATTTGGGGAAAATTCCCGAAATTCCAATGACAATATTACCTAGCCTGGTAATGAAACATCCAGAAACGAACCTACAAACTTGGAGAATGAACCTCCACCCTCAAAGAGAAAGGCACTGGTCTACTAGTGCCAGCTCATACTCATTTGTGAGAGTCGATTTTTACATTTTTAGGACTTTTGAAAGTGAGTTGTTAAACATAAAGGTAAAAATAGAGGTTCCCCTTGCACATATGTGCTAGTCGTTTCCAGCTGTAGGGGGTGGTGCTCATTTCCATTACAAAGCTGAAGAGCCATTGCTGTCCGAAGATGTGTCTGTGGTCATGTGGCTGGCATGACTAAATGCCGAAGGTGCTTGGAACGCTGTAACCTTCCCATCAAAATGGTTCCTATTTTTCTACTTGCATCGTTGCATACTTTTGAATGCCTAGGTTGGCAGAAGCTGGGACAAGTAACGGGAGTTCACTCCATTACATGATGCTAGGGATTTGAACCACCAAACTTGCCAACTTTTGTGATCAACAAGCTCAGTGTCTTAGCCATTGAGACACCTCGTCCTTTGTTAAACATAGTCATTATTAAAAATTAATTATGTTTTCCCCTGCCCTTGTTTTATACATCTCAAACAAACCTGCTTCAAGGCTTGTCAGGCATTAGTAGGCAAGGGAAATGGGGAAGGCATACATGCATACAGACAAAAGCATACAACACCACATGAACCTGTTACAATGTCAGTGAATCTTAAGAAAAGCAAGGAATGGTCTTCATAATGAAAGGCAAAGCTATTGTTATTTTGATTGTTATTAACTCTTTTCAGCACTATAGTGATTAGCTCATACTTTACACAGCTAAACCGAGCATTGCCTGGCTCTTTTCTGAAATTAGAATTGTTGTCTGCATGTAGAAAATGATTTTAAAGTAATCCTTGAATGCTGGATTTTTAATCAGTGGAGTTTGAGTTGGGTGTCTTTTATCTGATGGCCAATTTTTAAGAACTCTTTTCAGCTTGGCATATTTGCTTAGGTTTATCTGCAATTTTGAGGCTACAATAACATATGTGCTTGACAAGAACTAAATTCAGAAATCAGCATGTGGAGATTTACAGTGTATAAAGGTTTATGTGCCAAGGATTATAAATAGAACTGCTAGATAAATCAAATAAAAGTTTTGCAGTCAGTGGTGTATAATTCTTAGGATAAATCTTTTAATTAACATAAGTGCATTATTAAAATATTTTTCCAATAAACTGTAGAAAATGGGAGAATCAGGGACAGCTCCTTATAAAATATTTAGGAGGGCGAAAACCAGTGTGCATTATGAAAAGCTTTTCAAATTGTGTTCTACAGTATATACTAAGAGATTTGAATGGATTCTGAAGAACTAAAGGAAAAAAAACCCTTCACACTCATTCAGGGGTGGGATTCAATTTTTTTAACAACTGGTTCTGTGGGTGTGGCTTAGTTGATGGGAATGGCTTGGTGGTAATGTGCTTGGCTCAACTCAACATCACTCACATCGAGCCACGCATCTCCTCGCCTGGCCTCTCGTGACTGTGGGGATGCTGCAATTGTCATAAGTGTGAAAAATGGTTATGTCACTTTTTTCAGTGCCATTGTAACTTTGAATGGTCACTTCACACAAGCAAAGGAGGGAACCAGCAAAGGAGGGGAAAAAAACTCCAGAGAAGTTCCAGAGACAAGAAGTCTAGTCCTGACAAGAATGTAAAAAGGGTTAACGGAGAGGCAGTTTCTATAAGCAACACCAGAATGTTTCCTTCCTGCCTTCCTGACAGGATTAGGCCAGTAATTTCTTCTAACAACCGGTTCTTTGAATGCTTAGAATGTTAACAACCAGTTCTAGCGAATAAGTGCTAACATGTAGAATCCCACCCCTGCACCCATTCAGCCATCTGCTTCTGTCTTGATAACTACTCTTTCTCTCTTGCTTGCAAGCAGCAAGCATTTTGCAAGCAGTCCAGGCAGGAGGTCTTTTCTCTGCCATATGCAAACACATGAAAGCTGATTCTTTGCTTGCCCTCAAGCTCTGACAACATTTCTAACTGTGCAACCACTATCAAACTGTGTCTCTTCCTCCCTCTTCAGTTTCTACTTTACTTGAACGTATGCAAATATTGTACATATTCCCCAGAGGTATGCTTAATAATCATGGCAGCATCCTCTACACATCTCCTTAGAAATAAGTCCCATTGATCTGGGTGGGAATTAATAAAGAAATGTTAGATTGCATTGCATTACTTGGCTGCTGTACCTGTATGCGGGAATCGGATTTGCAAAGACAGACAAACAGGCAGAAAATAGGTGCCTCCGCCAGGCACTCATGGGGAAAAAAAATATCCAATTTTAATTTCACTTTGTTAATCCATTACTATTGTCTATTGTCTTTGTTATTATGCTATATGTCATGTTATGTGCAACTGTCTATTGACATGTCTAAGAAAGGGATTATTCTAAATGATATCTCAAATCGTGACTTTCCTACATAATTTTTCAACTTCACAATATAAAATTGTCATGCCCATCCTAGATATCTGTTTCTCAGCTTATGCATATTGTGTTTGTTTTGCTTTTTGATTAGACTTAATAAATATTTATGTATGTGAACATTTTTCAGACATGGAACATTGGCTACAAACTGGTACAATTGCATACCATATTGAAGCAGGTGAAAACAGAAAAAGGGAAACAAATTGCAGTGCTGTAATTGGAACATCCATTTTTGTGAAATAAGTTTAACATATACATTTGCATAAATAAATTCCAAGTAGCACAAGTTTTATTTTACTGCCAATTTGCCATCACTACTGCTTTTGTCTCTTCATCAGGATAAAACAAAAATCTTTCAAAAGTTAAATAAAAAACCCTAACAGGTTCCATGGTTAGAACAAGTTTACAATAACTTCTATAAGTTATAGAAATTCTACAAGAACATCTATAAAAGTTGTGAATGAACTACAAAATGGCAGAGTAATTAAATATAAGTAAGGATACAAATATTCTCTGGGCATAAGACATACCTTAGGACAATTAATAACAAAATTACAAAGCGCCCTATTGATGACAGTGATCAATTTAGATAGTTACTTTGTCTTTTTGTCAGTCTAAATATAAATTAATTCAGTTGTTACTCAAACTACTATTTTTCCTTCATTTTAAGATTATACTCAATGTTTTAGTTATGAGACCAATTGAAAGTCTCCAAACAGATTAACATTTAATATTTTTCAGTCATTTTCTGAAGTGCCATCTGCACACTTGAGCCCATTAATTGTCCTCTTTGCTCCCTTCCCCTGACAAATTTTCTCCTAGCAAAAGTCACTGATGACCTCATTCTCCAAGGTTATCACTTTGGTTTCTTCACATATTCAGCAGTCTTACATGAATGCAGAGAGCATAGCATTGCCCTCTCATTAGTTGTTGGGTCCAGTTCAAGGTACTGGTTATTGACTTAAAAGCCATTTATGATTTGCATCTGTGTCTTGGACTGAGTTTCCCCACCACATATTGCTGTTCCATGTAATCAAAAGGGAAGGTATTCAGAGCCTCTCTATTTCATGAGAGGTGAGGGGGATTGAGTGTCGGCCCTTTGAGAAACTCCATACAAGAAGCATCAACCATAAGAACTAGCACTATCTTTATTATATGGTTACAGTAACAGATTCTTGCAAGTCCAAAAGTCCTTCTCCCCTCCTTTATTTTTACTTTCCAGAAAACTAGGGAGATTCCTTTCTCAGGTGCTTCCCATGCCCCATTTCCTTCTCTGGGCTGAAATAACTTTTGCATCGTAGTTGTCTAGGTTGCAACTCTTCCTCCTGTCTCCCAAGGTCATTCTCATATACAATCATATTGAGGGACATGGTGTCAGATGCCAGGGAAATGAGAAGATCCAAGTAAATCAAATGGTTATAAAGTTTTATTGCAAGCTTAAGCTCTCTGCAAGAATCAGAACTATGAATGGCCAGACCAAATTAGAGGCACATAAGAATCAAATGAATTCAGGGTGGGCTGAGCTTAGATCTTGTGGGTACGAAGGAACTCATGACTGATGATGCATTTGACCCCTCCCTCTGGCTCAGCCTGTTCATTTCCTACACAAGGATGCACCACCTCATTGATGGCCCCCACTCTCTAGAATAGGGGTCTCCAACCTTGGCAACTTTAAGACTCGTGGACTTCAACTCCCATTATTCCTCAGCCAGCTTTGCTGAGGAATTCTGGGAGTTGAAGTCCACAAGTCTTAAAGTTGCCAAGGTTGGAGACCCCTGCTCTAGAACAATGGTCTCCAACCGGTGGGCTATGGCCCACTGGTGGGCTGTGAGAAAATTTTGGTCGGCCGCAGAGAAAGCTCACCCCCAGAGCACCCCCCACAAAGCAATTGATCCAGGCTGTGTAGAAACACAAGGCTGCTCAGTTCACATGGCCCACAGGAACCCTCCCCACCCACTCACTCCTTACCCAGTAAACTTGCCTGCTAAATTGCTATTTTTTCTTTTTCCAACTATCATCTGTTCTGCTGTGCTGGGAGATTTAGATTAGTTAGGAAGCAGGAAATGGTTGGATTTCTTGCTTTCTAGCTAGTCTTTAGATCTTTGGCTCAGCATAGCTGAACCTCCCTTCAGACTGAAGGTTTGCTTGCAAGCAAATTCAGTGCGGACTCATGGCAAGCAAATTTGAGAGACTGAGCTAGTCCACTTTAATACTTGTGGACTTCTCTGGCTGGAGAATTCTGGGAGTTGAAGTCCACAAGTCTTAAAGTTACCAAGTTTGGAGACCTCTTACATAGCCAAACATACTATAAAGTTCTACAAATAATCAACCAGTTACTGTAATAATTTATCAAAATAAAAACCTATTTATTGGTTTATCAAGTACTGTGTCTTCATTAGTGGTACTGTTTGACTGCAGATATTCATTCCATTTATTCAATGCTACCAAATAATAAGAGTTGCCTCACACTGTGAGATGGGTAGCATATAAATATAGTAAAGAAATTAATAAGACGATTAAGAGGAAATAGAATATTTTACTTACCTTTGGCAATCCTACAGTCATAGGAGCTGTAGCCTTCAAAACATTGACACCCCTTTATGGTGCACTGTCCATGGCCATTACAGAGATTGGGACATCTCAGTGCTGTAATAATTTTGTGATGGATAGCAGGTATCTCATATGTGGAATGAAAATATTCAGTTACATTTTCTAAAAGGACCTTTTTTTCACAGATGTTTTCCAAAAATGGAATAAGTAATTCCCCCCATTTGAGATCATCCTTAATCTGCACATCTGAAAGACACATTTCAATGGCCACATCGAGTTGGATGCCAAGAAACCCTTTGCAAGTGTAGCCAATCCCAGAATGTTCAAGCAACGCTTTGCAATGTGTTAAGACTTCAGCTGAGGTTAGGCCACTTGGAGTTGGCCATGTAGCCTGAACTTCAGGCCACTTTCCTTCAAAATAATCTTCTGGGAAAAAATATGAAAAAATTTCCAAGTCAGTTGGACTTTGGAAAGAGGAAATAGGTGAATAGTCCAAAGACCCTTGCCTTTTTTCTCTTTGGAGATCTTCCCAATGATTAGAGATACTACCAGCACTTTGCTCATCATTTAATAAAGGATCTGTTTTCAGGTAAATGACATAATCTGATGTGACATCTAGATATGGAATTATGGAAGTGTAATATATTTTCTCATCATAGCAATCCAAAGATTGGGCAGGAGGATCCCAAAAAGTATGCAGAGAATTTAAAGGTTGCAAGTATGGTTCAGGCTTCTTCTGACATAAACAGAAACTTTCTGTCTTCTGCCATTTTGAGAAGGATGGAATGTGGTCAAACAAGCTCATCCCTGGAGCTATCCTGATAAAATAGAATAATAGGTAAAACAGTTAACATGCCTCACACTAATACAAATAAAGGTTTAAAAAAAAACAAATTAAGATGTACAACAATATTGTGAACTACAAACAATAGGAATATAAATCCTAACCCTAGCAACAAGAGATTATTCTTTTTAATGGCTAACAACCTCTGTCTGTTTTGCATAGCCTCTAATCTGCCAAGCAAATTCTGTTTACCAATCAAGAGGTGCAGTATGTCAAAGACTGATGGAGGTTTCTACTGCAACCATTGGTCTTTTCAGCAATGCAAACAGCAGAGATGAAAACCTTAGTTCCAAAGGTCATGCCTTCCTTTTCACATAGGCAGATTTTCTCAGAATATAAACTTGGATTGACAATATTTTTTTTTAGAAAAAAACTTTTTATGACACTATGGTCTCTATTTCACTGGGTGGAACTGAGTATTAATTAGCCGGATGCCCTTCCTGATGCTATATGGAGTTTGCAGCAGATATTTTTTCTTTGTGCCCTAGAAGAGAAACATCTACCACCACCTAGGACCAAACATTCCATCTTCTGAGTGGGAGGCGAGCATCTTCATCTCTAGGCCATATATATTTTGTACAAACTCAACATGATCCCTTCACCCTATCCACCCATGCTCTGTTTTTGGGGAGCACTATACTTTTGGTTGCAAAGCAACCAGACTAGAATGCATAAGGAGTTCAGTTTAATCTGAATTTTTTTCAATGAAATATTGCCTCCTTTTGGGTAATTTGTGTAGAAAGATCCAACCAAGTACTTTATAGTGATTTCTGCTTCAAGAAAATAAAGACTTGGTGTCCTGCACTTTCTTCCCAACAGATTAAATAACCTTGCAATTACTTAGAGAATATAGAATATTACTTAGAGGATATAAACTAAACTCTTGCCAGGGTCTAAGAAGTTTATCACAAATATGCACCTGACCTACAACCAGGAAATTTAAAACATGTTTCATTATTGAATAGAATATTATGAGTGAAATTACCATTTTATACAGCAATTGAGTACACCATTGCAAATAATTATTTGCTGGGATAGATATATCCATAGATTAATAAATTGCAACCAAGAAATT
Organism: Laticauda colubrina; assembly: GCA_015471245.1. Classification (NCBI taxonomy): domain Eukaryota; kingdom Metazoa; phylum Chordata; class Lepidosauria; order Squamata; family Elapidae; genus Laticauda; species Laticauda colubrina. The sequence goes on along the minus strand of BLBF01000032.1, from coordinate 5,068,187 downwards.
TAGCATTTAAAACTGCTTAGAATTTATGAAACACATATTAGGTGCTTGAAGAAAAAAGGAAAGGAGATAATTTATTCAAGCAACATGCAACACTTTTTGAGGGACTGAATTCAGTCTCTTTTAAAGCAGCTCATCCACAGAATAATCAAGTCTTTTGTTTACATTATTTTTAACAACCAAGTGCTAATAGTGTCAAATTGCAGACTGTACATAGCAAAAATCTAAACTCCTGCTTTTTCTATGGATTTCTGACAACTTGGCACTTGACAGATCAGGTGCATTATCATCCTCACACAGCAATTCCTGTTGACCCACATGTGGCAAATTTATCAGTTTAGCAGCTTCCTTTGACAGGTATTTTCTTTAGCTGGCTACAGATAACAGGAAAGTACAGATTAATGATCTTTAAAATATTAGGTGATGCATACTCCAGTGACTAAGAGGCAAAAATATACATTCCCCAACAATGATTTTCATACACAAATATATTCTGGCAAAATGACAATGTGGAACTTTATCAACAGGGTTGTAAAATTCATCTGGAAAAGTAACTGCTGCTGAATGTTTTAAAAAATCTGAGTCGAAAAAAACTTCATAGATGATATTGATATAAGATGATATTCTGAATATTTGATAACATTTGTCTCTGGGCAGGTTTTACCCCTCTCCCTTAAGCCCCTGTCACACTGCACCAACGGATGCAAAGAGGATGTAAAACGGACAAAAAAGCTTGGCATCCGTTGGAAAACGTGATATACTCACTGCCTCCGTTTTGCTTCCTCTCTATCCATCCAGCATTCGTTTATTGACGTTTCATCCGCTCAGAAAGTTTTGAGCTGCTCAAAACTTTTGCGCGGAAAATGTATCCAATTCGTCTGTTCTGCATCCGCTATGCATCCGCTATGCATCCGTTCTGCATCCGTTACACATCCGCTATATCCAGTAGGCATCTGCTGTGCATCCGCGCAACTCGCATCCGCTCGGACGCAGGGAGGAAGCGGAACGGACGCAGAATGGATGCAGAATGGATGCAGCATGGGAACAAAGCATTTAAAACAGAAAAAACATTTGCAGAGGGGACCTATCTCGGATATTAAGGATGCCTAGAGGATGCCTAGAGGATGCCTAGAGGATACCTAGAGGATGCAAAGGGACACCTATACTGCCTATAAAAAGGGGGAGCAACTCACCTGCATCTCACTTTCAGACCAGCAGCCTAGCTGTGCAGACCTCTGCAGCCTTCATCTGACTCTTGCTCTTCCACAGCATCCAGTCATGTCCACCGTGGATCGTAACACAGTCCTTTTGGCAGCCATCATCCTTCTGCAACAGTGCGAAGCCATCTACAGGCTCTATGAACTCTACTACGGGAAGAAAAAGAGGTGGCCAAGAAGCGTCTGGGTCCAAAGATGGATCGCCAGAAGAGCAGAGTACAGACTGTACAACAAGCTGATGGTGGAGCTCAGGAACGAAGACACTCGGGCATTCCAGAACTTCATGAGGATGCCTCCAGCCATGTTTGACAAAGTTGTGCAGCGGCTGACACCCAGGTTGACCAAGGCAAACACCAGCTTCCGGCCCAACCTGGAACCTGGGCTCAAGGTGGCACTCATTCTGCGCCACCTGGCCTCAGGGACCACATACACGAGCATGCAGTACAGCTGGAGGGTGCCACTCAACACCATCATCATTGTGGTCAGAGAAGTGGTGCAGGCCATCATCGAAGAATACCTGGAGGAGTTCCTCCAGTGCCTCTCCACTGAAGAAGGATGGAAGAAAGTTGCAGAGCAGTGGTATCAGAGGTGGAACTTCCCACACACCGTTGGAGCCATCAATGGCAAGCACGTGGCCTGCAAAGCACCACCCAAGTCGGGGTCCACTTATTTCAACTACAAGGGCTTCTTCAGCATCGTCCTCTTCGCCATGGTCAATGCTGACTACAAGTTCATGTACATCGATGCTTCAGGCAGCGGCTCATGTTCAGATGCCCAGGTATACAACGCCAGTGACCTCAAGGAGGGGCTGGAAGGCAACCTCATCATGGGCTTCCCAGATCCAGACCCCCTGCTCAATGACATGCAAGATGTGCCCTACTTCATCGTGGGGGATGACGCCTTCTCCCTCAGAACCTACCTCATGAAGCCCTACACTTCCAGATGCCTCACCCGTGAAGAGAGGATCTTCAACTACAGGCTGTCCAGGGCAAGGCGGGTGGTGGAGAATGCCTTTGGCATCCTGGCCAACAGGTTCCAGGTACTTGTCACCACCATGCAGCATCGCCCAGAGACCGTGAGGAGGATCGTGGAAGCTTGCTGCATCCTGCACAATCTCATGCGCACCCGCTACCCAGTCTTGCAGTACAGGCTCGTGGACCTCCAGCAAGGCAATGGGGACATGGAGCCTGGGGAATGGATGCAAGGGCGAAACCTGATAGACACTCAGGATGTGCAAGGGCCCAACAGAGCCTCACGTGAAGGGAAGAAGCAGCGCAACCTCCTGAGGCACTGGTGCAACTCCCCAGCTGGAGCAGTGGAGTGGCAAGACAGGATGATAGATGATTAATGGGTGCTTCCTTCAGCCTGTCTCATCACATGGATGAGATTGGGCCATGTATGTTTGGTGGGCCTACAATGAACAGGGCGTTTAATAAAGAGTTGTGTTTATGTTCAAATGTGTGGATCAATGCTTACTAATGATGGGCCAAAGGTGTGGCACCTGGGAGGGTGGACCATACAGTCCCACTATGCTTGCACTGGAGGTTTATCTATCCCACTGCTATCTTAACCCATCCCAAAGGTATCCCTCCCCCCCCCCCACTGCTATCTTTACCCATCCCACAAGCATGCAAAGGCTTAAACCAATTCTAAAAGTTTCCACCAAGACTTTATTACAAAAAAAGTAATGAAGCAAGTGTGTGAATCAAAGATAACCTTTACTGAACAACAAGCTGTAAAATAATGTCCACAGGTAGCCAGCTACCCAGTATCTGGCACTCTTATTGGTCACTCGGAGGTGTGCCCAGTCTCAGGGGTGAAGGGTCCAGGTGCTGTGGAGGTGGGTGGTGCTGGAGTGCTGGTCTGTATCATCATTGGGGTGCCTGGCCCCAAGAGGACAACAAGGGATGGTGTGTTGAGGAAGCTCTCAGACAGCTGGCTCAGACCCGCGATGCTGAGAGGTCCTTCCTCCATGCCATGGGGTGTCAGCCCCAGTACTGATGACAGATGTACTGAAGCTGGGCTTGGCTGTGGGGTGGAGGAAGGAGTAGTGTAGTGGGGCTGTCTGGTCTGCAGATGGGTGAGGACTGGCGTGGGTGGCATCGCTGTCGTTGGTGGCATCATTGTCGTGGGTGGCATCGGTGGCATCAGTGGAACCGGTGGCAGGCAGGCAGGCTGGCAGGAAGGCAGGCAGGCATGCAGGCACCAAGGCTGGCAGGCAGACTTGCTGGCAGGGAGGCTAGAAGGCAGGCATGAAGGCAGGACAGGCAAGGACTCGATGTATCCTGCAGCAGGTCTTTCCTCCGAATGCTGGCCACGTGCGAGCTGCTTCCCTTTATATCCGCGTGGCTAACGCAATGCATCCCCCACACATGCGCAATTAATGCTCGGCATCCGTTCGGCTTCCGCTGTGCATCCGCTAGGCTTCCGCTGTGCATCCACTTCATCCGCTGTGCATCCACTGTGCATCCGCTGTATCCGTTCCGCGTCCACTTTGCTGAGGTCCCCCGGAAGCCTAGCGGACGTGCCATCCACTCCCATCCACTTCCATCCGCTGGGCTTCTGTTCCGCATCCGCTTTCCATCCGCTCTGCGTCCTCCCCGCGTCTGTGTTATCCGCTCCGGTTATGCAAATGTTTCCCCTTTTGAGAGCGGATAACAACAGATGGAACATTTTGCTTGTCTGTTGTGTCCATTTTGCATCCATTGGGCAGTGTGACAGGGCCTTTAGGAAAGCAACTATCATAAGGAATGTACAGAATTTTACAAAGATAAAAAACATGTTCTGGAAGAAGCAAAACAAGAAATAGGAGTACTTCCCCATAAATGAGAGTGCTTTCAAACTTTCAAGCAGCAGAGTAAAATTTTAAACATTGTCAAATATTTTATTCTATATTATTCCTAAACATGTTAGAATTTTCTAAAAGAAAAAGAAAATGTCAATATTTATGGGAACAATAGTACATTTTCCAAGCTAACTTCACAATGACTTTCTAAGGCCCTTTCCATATCAAGATAACACAATGATTCATGATCCATTCCACTTCTTTTTGACCTCACAATACAAACTTGTATATCTTGGAAAGGTGAGTCAATCAACCATCATATTTTTCCCTTGCTCCAGAGGAAATGCCATGAAGACTTTTGAGATGCAAAATGTGCATTTTGCAACCTAGATCTGTTATCTCTAGGTCTCCCCATTCCCTCCTGTAAAAAAGATATTATCATATATTTCAGACTTTCCTCATCCTCTGCAAGGAGCAGTTTGCTGATGCTCTACTAGCAATACAACACACTACTGGACTTTTTAAAAATCATTTTTAAAATCATTATAAAAAACCAAATGTGATGATAGAAGGGAGGGGAAAGGCATCATTTGAACTATTTTTTTTTTTACATTACTATTGGTAAACTTGGGGGAACATTGGGAGAATGTGACACAACTTTGTAGATATTCAGGTGGCATTCAAAACTGCTTGAGAAGATTTGAGGGAAAAGCTGTAGTCATACAGAAACATATTAAATCAGTTTTCATTTTTGTATGTACCTATAACAATTGTAAAACTTATATTGGCTGAAAGGAATGCAACATATCTTCATTAGCAATATTTGAAAATGATGTATTTCACACTTGGAGACACTCACTGTGTTCCTTTTGAAAGTGCCCTTGAATGTATTGAACTTAAAATTCACTAAATCCATATTGTACAAATCAGGCCTAATAAATGAACATTTGTACTGAAAGACAGAGTTGATTGCATAATGATGTTATTCAAGTGCTCCAATTGAATGATGGATCTTCCTTTCTCATTCTAACTCATAATGTATGATGTGAAGTCTTTGCATGTAGACTTAGAAACATGACTGGACAGGGTTTTTTGTCCTCAAAAGTATCTCGGATTTTGGAGGTCTGGTGTATATATGCAAGTTGTATATTGAATCATATTATCCATCTAACACTTTAGGGACAGTTAATAATCTGAGGATATCTTAATACAATATATATATATATATATATATATATATATATATATATAT
>BLBF01000032.1:4996157-5057936 GCA_015471245.1 Laticauda colubrina | reverse complement strand
ATATATATATATATATATATATATATATATATATATTGCTCTTGTGGTTAAGGCACCAGTTAAAAAACATGAGACTGTGAGTTCTACATTCGGCATGAAAGCTGGCTGAGTGGCTTTGGACTAGTCTCTTCCTCTCAGCCCAACTCACCTCACAGGGTTGTTATTGTGAGGAAAATAGGAGGAGGAAGTAAGTATGTTTGCCACATTGATTTATGAATAAAAATATGAATCAGGATAAAAAATGAAAAATAAATACAAATATGCTTCTACAAGTTAGAAAAAGAATATTTCAGGATAATTTAAGGATATTAAAAATAGCCAGTTACTAACTTCAAGGGCCTTAGGAATGTATCTCATTATGTAAGAATTTATGAGCTAGGAGCCTCAATTGAGGATTGAAATTCAGTGGGAAATTTTGTGGGAAACTTTGTGGGAAATTTTATGTCAAAATATATCAGTATTCCTTATACTGCTAACCCTAACCCTTATACTCTATCTTCCCTTAAATATTAACAGAATCCACGATGGACTGAGAATCCCGTCTCTGCAATATAATTAACCGTCAAACAGAAAATATATTAATCAATACAAATAGCAAACAGGAGAAAAACTTTTCCTCCAACTTTATTGAACCCCAAATAAATTTCCAGACTTTATCCATACATCAAAAAATAAGGTCTGTAAATACAAATAGAGTTCATTAAAACTGTCTCTCAGCCAGAGGTGGTATTCTGCAGGTTCTGACCGGTTCTGGAGAACGGGTAGCGGAAATTTTGAGAAGTTTGGAGAACCATCTCTGACTAGAGATTTTACAGTATCCTTCCCCTGCCACGCCCACAAAGCCATGCCCACAGAAGCAGTAGTAAAAAATTTGAATCCCACCACTTCTCTCAGTGGCACCATATGTTCACCAGAATAAACATCTCTGATTACATCTACCTATACATGCCCATGCCCTTCTGTTCTGTATAACTTGGAAGAGTCCAAGTTGAACATTCTGATTGGCCAGAAAGGCCGAAACTGGATTGGTTCGCTAGGAACCAATCCAGGGAGCTGCTTAAAGGCAGCAAAGTTAAAGAAATGTCATTGGCTATAAGCCGGCAGGCAAGCCTGTATAAAAAGGGCTGCCACGGTTTAGCCAGCCGTTCCGTTACTGTTGCTTGTTTGAAATAAAGACTTGTTTACTGGAACCCGGTCTACCATGTGTTTTTCCAGACGGAACACTGGCGACGAAGGTGGGATCATCCTGAAGTGGAGACCGAGCACGTGGCAAGAAAACCACGCTAGAAGTGATGGCTGGTAATAACGCGCCACCCACTCCTTGCAACCCCAAAGGAAAAGATTGGGAATCATACATCGATCATTTCCTGATGTTTTTAGAGAGCAACGAAATGGAGGAAATTTCAGATCAGCGGAAGTGGGCTGTCTTCCTAACTCATTGTGAGCCAACCATGTTCAAGATGGCCAAGGCATTGGCGAAACTCAGAGACGTGAAACAGATGACCTGGTCTGAGCTTAACCGAATGCTAAAGGCTCACTACGCGGCTGTGGTGTCAAATCTCATTAAAAGACATGAGTTCTACAAAAGAGACCAAAGGGAAGATGAGACCATCACTGATTTCGTAGTGGCCCTCCGACATCTGGGTGGAGCTTGTGAATTCCAGAATATGGATGAAGCCAGGCGAGATTGTGTCGTCTTAGACCTAAAAGATTCTAACTTACAAAGTAAATTATTGAATAAACCTAATATAACTGAAGCGAAGCGATCACGGAAGCCACCACTGCAGAAGCAGCAAAAAAATCAGCGGCGACAATTAAGCTGATGAATGCCAATACTGACGTGATGACCATACCCAGGGGAAAGAAGCAAGCTCCCTCTACCACACACCACAAAGACCTTGGCACATCATCAGAAACAGAAGAAGATGATGATGAGGTCCACCGCCTAAACGCGAACAAAAAGGCGTGAAAAAAGAAATTGGCAAGAATGCGCTGGCTGTGGAGGGAACCACCCTGAGCCAAGTGCAGGTTCCTTGATGCCATCTGTTGGGCTTGCAAGAAAATGGGACACATCGAGAGAGTTTGCAGAAATCGTAAAAACAACAGTCCTAGCAGGCACAGTAATTCCCCACTAAGAACTGAATCGAGGCAAGCTGACAGAAAATGGGAGCGCAGCAAAGGAACCAGCAACCGAGAGAAAACCCACCAGACTGTCACTATTGGAAGTGGCCAGACGGAAAGCGGGAGAAAGGTCAAAATTATAGTGAAAATTGAAGGAGGCCCTTGCGAGATGGAGGTCAACTCAGGATCCTTCCTGTCAATGGTGTCTTGGAACACAATCAGACGGCTAGTTCCAAACATAAGATTAAAAGAACTTCAGAAACAAAAATTAATTCTAAAGGACTACCAAGGAAACAGGATCCCTGTGGTAGGTCTATGACACTTCAAAATCATTTACAAACAGCATGCCAAAGTCCTGCTGCTAACCATAGTCGACCGAGACCGTCCCAGTCTCCTGGGCATCAAATGGTTCACACCATTGGGCATCGGAATGACCGGAGTGAGCCGAATAGCCGCAACCGATTGGGAAGAGAACCTGATACACGAGTTCCAGGACGTCTTCGACGGCACTCTAGGCAGGTACCGGGGGACCCCAATTTCCTTTAGTTTAGATCCCCAGATAGCACCAAGAAGGCAAAAGGCCAGACGAGTACCCTTTGCGTTAAAAGCCAAAATAGATGAACAATTAAACAAATTAATCGCGCAAGGGGTCATAGAACCGATTGACCATGCTAGGTGGGAAACATCAATAGTAACACCAGTAAAACATGATGGGTCTGTGCACATCTGCATAGACTACAAAGCTACCCTGAACCATGCATTGCAGCAAAACGCATACCCGGTACCAGTCGTGTAACACTTACTGCACTCACTTGGGGGAGGAAAATTTTTTGCCAAGCTCAATTTAGCCCAAGCATATCAACAACTTCCAGTAGACCCAATAACGGCTGAAGCACAGACAATAGTAACTCACAGAGGGGCATTCAAATTTAACAGACTTCAATCTAAGCATCGCCCCAGGCGTTTTCCAAAGCCTCATGGAATGCCTATTAAATGGAATTAAAGGGGTCATTCCATACTTTGATGACGTCCTAATTTCAGCAAAAAACATGACCCAATTAGAAGCAAGACTAAGAGAAGTGCTAACAAAATTTAGAGAATCCGGCCTGAAAGTTAAAAAGGAAAAATGCTGTCTAGTTACTGATCGCATCAAATTTTTAGGGTATTTAATTGACGGAGAGGGCATACAACCTACAGAAAAAAAAGTCAAAGCAATTAAAGACGCACCCAGACCTAGAAACAAAACAGACTTACAAGCATTTTTGGGTCTAATAAACTTTTATAACGTATTCCTCCCCCACAAAGCAACGATAGCAGAACCATTGCATCGTTTACTGGATAAAAAAACTAATTGGACTTGGGGTCACAAGGAACAAAAAGCTTTCCAAAGTATAAAAGACTTATTAACCTCAGACACCGTTCTTATTCAGTTTAGTAACACACTCCCATTGACGGTCACTTGTGACGCCTCACCGTTCGGAGTCGGTGCCATCCTGAGCCACCAATTGTCCGACGGGAGAGAGGCACCCGTCGCCTTTTACTCGAAAACGCTCTCCAAAGCGGAATGCAACTGTAGCCAACTAGACAGAGAGGCCCTGGCAATCGTCGCTGGAGTTAAATGTTTTCACGAATACCGCTATGGGAGGACATTTTCCATTGTAACTGACCATAAACTGTTATTAGGAATTTTGGCGGGAAGCAAACCCACACCGAACATTTTATCCCCCCGAATGACTAGATGGTCAGAATTCCTAGCTGCATACTCATATACATTGCTGTATCGACCTGGAAAACAAATCACCCATGCAGACGCATTAAGTCGAACACCATTGCCAACAACAGAAGATGTCCCAGCTCCGACTACCACCGCACCACAAATAGAAGCCTTCCCTGAACTGTCATTGTCTGCCAAAGGTGTCGCCAGAGCTACTGCAAAAGACCCAGTGACTGCCCGCATTTTGAATTGGGTAGGTAAAGGCTGGCTGGGAAACCAAAAAACTGAAAATTTTAAACCTTTTTGGACCAGACAGACTGAACTGTCAATTCAAAAGGAGTGTTTGTTATGGGGTGATCGGGTGGTAATTTCTTCCAGACTGCAGAAAGAAGTGTTGGGTATGCTCCATGAAGGCCACCCAGGCATAGTAAAAATGAAAAGCCTGGCTAGGAGCTATGTCTGGTGGCCTGGTTTAGACAAGGATATTGAATACTGGGTAGCTACATGTAACAAGTGCCAGAGAACTAGACCCTCTCCACTGCAAGCACCCATATGAGACTGGGAGACCCCACGAGGCCCCTGGTCTCGAATCCATATTGATTTTGCAGGACCTACTAGGGGGCATATGTTTTTGATTGTCGTAGATGCATACTCAAATTGGTTGGAAGTTATAGTAATGTCGTCCACAACAACCGACGCTGTTATCAAGCAATTAAACAAATTATTTGCAACTCATGGTTTGCCTGTTGTACTAGTGTCCGACAAAGGGGCCACAACTAACCGCTATACAATTTGAACAGTATTTAGCTTCCTTAGGTATACGCCATGCACTAACCGTGCCAGCTCACCCGGTGGCAAATAGTAGGGCCAAGAGAATGGTCAGATTTACGAAAGAAGGTCTAGAAAAAATGGACCATGGGGATGTCCAAGACAAGCTAAACCGTTTACTCACACTACGACATATCACCCCCAGTAGTATAATGAACAAGAGCACGGCAGAATTATTAATGGGGAGGAAACTCAGATCCCATTTAGATAGATTGCACCCAAATTACATCTGTGAAACCCTCCCCCCCCGACTCATCCAGCTGATACTGTACATTTGAAATCGGTGACCTAGTCTATGCAAAAAATTTCACCGGGGACCCTCTCTGGCTTCCAGCCACAATCACACAAATAACAGGCCCCCAGTCCTACCATCTAACCATGGATGATGGAAGAGAGTGGAAGCGGCACATAGACCAGCTTCGTTCCCAAAACATTGAGCAAAATACAACCGCGCAACCTCAAACAATAAAAATTGACGAAAACACAACTAAGGGGGGGGGGGGAAATACAAAGAAATAAAAAAGACGGTGAAAATGAACTATTAAAAATAAATCCAGAACATCTAACCAATCAAAAAGAGCAAAAAGAACACCTACAGTTAGATGAGACCAGCAGAAATAATCCAAGTGAAGAGGAATCCGTCCTGGAAGGGGCCAGCCAAGCCAGCTCGACCTGCCCGGGAAAACCAGGAGGGAGCAGCAAAACCACCAGCCTGAGCAACTCAAGTGGTAGCAACAATGCTGACTCACCCTTCCAGGTGGTTCCATGGAAAAGAGCCGGAGAGACAGTGATCCCGACCGAAATGCTCGAAGTCTCCAGTGAAAATGTATCACGCAGGTCAAATAGAACTAGAAGAAGCCCCACCTACCTGCACAACTACGTCACTCATGTAGGACTAAACTAAAGGGGGAGGGGTGTTCTGTATAACTTGGAAGAGTCCAAGTTGAACATTCTGATTGGCCAGAAAGGCCGAAACCGGATTGGTTCGCTAGGAACCAATCCAGGGAGCTGCTTAAAGGCAGCAAAGTTAAAGAAACGTCATTGGCTATAAGCCAGCAGGCAAGCCTGTATAAAAAGGGCTGCTGCGGCTTTAGCCAGCCGTTCCATTACTGTTGCTTGTTTGAAATAAAGACTTGTTTACTGGAACCCGGTCTACCGTGTGTTTTTCCGGATGGAACACCTTCAAATAAAACACACTAGAACTAGTACATACACACACTCACACCCCTCAAGACCAAGAATAGGCTCCCCTACAAAAGAGCCCCTTTTCTCCTACAAATGTACCTCATTTTCTCTGTAGCTATCCCCAAAGACAAACCTCTTTTCTTTTGGGAATAAATAAATTTCCTTTACTCCAAGGGTGTCTGGATTTCATGTTGATTCATTCTTGTGCAACCCTCGAGTTGGAACCCCAAATTATTCTCCTAACACCTTGCTGAATAAGCAAATGGGCTGTAGGGATTCAGAACTGTCAGAAACTTCTACAAGTTATTGTCTATATTTTAAGATTACTAGGAGAAGCCCTTTTTACACCATCAGAAGTGACAGCAAGTAAATGGCATGCATTGCATTGCTGAAAAACAGCATTAGGAAAGCTATGATGATAAATTAAATATCTATTCAAGTTTTATCAGGCTGAAAATCTCCCCTTCCTACTCCATAGAGCCAAGTTATGCCAAGGAATTGTAGTCTCTCTTCAAATTCCCTTCCATGTCAGCATCTCCATCAGAAATGTCCAACCGACAGTCTGTGGGCCACCTGTAGCCCTGGACAGCTAGTAATGCAACCCCACAAGATCATAAACTTTTAGCATTATTTATAATACATACACATGCACACACACACAAATACATTATATATTTTATATGCAGCCCAAGACAACTCCTCTTCACTCAATTTGGGCCAGGCAAGTCAAAAGTTAGATATGCCTGATCTACATGTTATTCTTCAACAAAGATACAGGATCCTAGTTGAATAGGTTTTAACTTCTTTCTGAATTGAGGTAGCCCTCCCACTTTCTTTTTTTACAAAGAAAGGGAAGCAGTGAGATTTGGGGTTGAAAAAGATATGCAGTGCTTTGGCTAATGTCTAGGAATTTTATATTCACACAGACTTATGAAACAGAAAGAAATATTGCAACAATATGTCTTCCACCTTTTCAAAATGTAAATTCTACTATCATCTAATAGAGTTCAATATACACACATATATACATAAAGAAATGTTGAAATATAGAAAACATTACTTACAAGTTATCTGGATGAGAATATTAGTGACTCAAACAAGAAGTATTCTAAAAAAGGCATTTGATGACAGACCAATAAAACCAAACAGAATTCAGAAAATAAAATACACAGTTAATTTGATGGACAGCATTTTACATTCTTACCCTGACTGGTAAATATTGATACATAATTTTGGTAACTGGAGACCCAAGGAGGGATATAAAATGAAGAATGCTGGAATCATCAATTCCTTGCTTTTTAGACAAGCAAATATCCAGAAAGTGATGAAAATATGATAGAGGACAATGCACAAATATTGGAAGCAAAATTATATCTATGTTTATCAATCACAGTATATTGTCCATCAATCACTAAAATATAGTATATTGATAAATGTGTTTGATACCTGAATACTTCATGATTTATGATGACATTTTCTCAAGTAAATATAGGCATGATGAACTACTGAATAAGTACTTGGAAGAATATGGTTCATGCTGAAACTAATGAACCAAAAGTGACAGGCAAATCCTTTACAAGTTTTGATTAATAAATACAATAATTGATCATGTGTAAATGTGCCATGATAAATAAACTTTATAATTGTTTTATATTATTTTTGCTAATTAGAACATTAGAACAGAATTACATTTGGGGGAGGGGACAAAGACAATGATTTAAAGACATAAAGACTCCAAGAAGACATTAAGCCCTCAGATAAATGTGGTAGTCTACTTCAAAAACATTACATGTGCTTGGTAAACTGCTAAGCTTGTTACTTAACTGAAAAAGGCCTACAATAGGAAAGACATCTTCCATCATGGTTCCAAAGTTTATACTGATGGTTTAAAACACATTTTTAGTGATATAGTCTGAAGGTCCTTGCTAGAACTTTTGTCAAGGTAGAACAGAACTCTTGTGCACATCACTGCAGAAGCACACTACTGAGTTTATATAGAATGTTTTTATAATGATGGCTCATTTTTTAGTGTATCCTTTGCTACTTAAATCTCACCTCCAAGCTTCTATGAAGTTCTCCTCCATTGTGCCATTCTGGTGAGAAGGTAAAGAACTCCCATCAGCCCTGTGGAAGTCATTCTGACTATTTCTGTCAAAAGTACCACATAAACCTCTGGTTCTGTTAAAGTCACTACTCGGTGCCCTTACTGTCAAACTCATTCCCCAGTCATTAAGATCAGCTCTAACAAAAGCTCCTGAATGGAACAAGATCTGGAAAAACAGAAAAATCTGGTGAATGGAAACATTTTTATGGATGCATTTATTTTCTTCCTGAATTTATCTGTCTGTCTATCTATCTATCTATCTATCTATCTATCTATCTATCTATCTATCTATCTATCTATCTATCTATCTATCTATCTATCTATCGTATTGATATGGCTGCACAGTCATTTTCAGTGACTCTGGTTAATATAAAGGATAAAAAACAATTCTACCCCCCCTCAAATAATTAAATAACCCTTTCTCTACTAAAAGTGAAAATAAACAAAGATACCTTCCCTGCCTTTCTTACTAACCAGCAGAAATGAAAGCTCTGCAGATTATAATCCTAGGATCCAGTTCTCTGGGCTAAAGAATGTCTCTACCAGGGATGTCAAACTCGATTTCATTGACAGTCACATCAGGGTTGTTTTTTACCTTGGGGGGCCAAGGTGGGTGTGGCTAGGGTTGGCATGGCCAACATGACATCAGTTGTGTGTGGGGGGATGCCTGGGGTGGCCCGAGCACTCTATCAATAAAAACAGGCTCCCAAGCTCCATTTTTGCCTGGGACACTGTCCTGCAACCTTCTACCAGTGAAAACAGAGCTTGGGAGGGCCACACACAGCCATTACAAGCTCAGTTTTCACTGGCAGAGGAACTGTGGATCAGTCCTTCACAATTTCCAGGGCAGCCTCGTGGGCCAAATCTAAGCATCCTGTGGGCCAAATCCAGCCCCTGGGCCTTGAGTTTGATACCCCTGGTTTATGCAGTAGCAGTACCCCAATGTATATCCAAATGTTTAGATTTTTTTCCAGTCTAGTTCTTTCATTTTTGACTACCCAAATGAAACATAGAATGGCTTAATATTATTATATACATTTTTGACTGATGAAACAATTCAAACCAGTCTTCTGACCATAACAGTAATATTCAAGTCTATAACCCATCATTGGTGTGCAGAATTAACTTCAGTCTGCATTGTTTAAGATTCCTAATAGTAAGTGATCAATCGTCTAAATAAAGAATTCTAGAACTATATCACTAATGATGCTTTTAATGTCACACCATTCTTTGATTTCCATTGACACATTTTGTTCTCCATCAGAAGTAGTATAGCAAATAAAGGCGATATACATACAGTTATTTTTTTTCCTCCATAGGACTTCATGATTTTGACATTTTGTTGTGATGAGGCTCTGATGTTTTGTATTATCACCTGAGACTTGGTTTCCAGAAATTGCCTGTTGCACATGTCGACAACAACAATATCATTCTCTTCCAGTGTGACAACACCACAGTTACAGGCGATAGCGATATGGTGGCTGGCACAGTCCCACTGACGGACATGCACCTCAAACAGACGGCTAAGGCTCTTGTACAAAACAAAAGTTCCAACCATGTAGTTATTGTAATGCCTAAACAAAATGACAACATCAAGGAAGAAGTTGCAGAATGGCGCACTCTGTTTGATTTGCAAACTTTTGCTTTTAGCAACAATATTCTTTAATTAATTCAATATGGTAGCTGATTTCAAAGGAGACACAAAGTAAATACTTAATGAGGAAACACTTTTTCATCACTATAAGTAACCTAAAACACCACAATGAAGTTATTAACCCGGAATGCATAAGAATTCGAATGAGCTGTTCATAGGTATCTAGACTGGCTGTTATGACAGCAGACATGGGCAGGACAGATAAATATTTGGCAAAAGTAAATGGGAATGTACAGTATCTTCCCCTGTATATCTTAATAAATATACCTTATTTGAAACTGGGTGCTTTATGGCTTAATACTCTTGAAAGCAAAATCGATGCTCAAACAGTATCTTTGGTGAATAATAACCAACCTTTGTAAGATCTATAAGTTAATCTAAACTTATTCTGAGCTATGAAAAAGATTTTTATTTCTATCATTTTGAACCAACTTCCATACAAATTGCTAATAAGATTTTTGTTTTAGAAATATTTTACTTTCAAAATAATTTATTGACTAGTTTCCTCTTGGTTTTTACAAACATTTCTTCTTCTTTTTGGGATTTGGTAAAACACTAGGAAAAGGAACAAAATAAAAATTGATTGATTTAAAATAAAAATCAACTACTATAAAGAATCTACATAATTTCTTGAAAAAATACTCACCATCCATCAAATGTGATTATGTGTGGATCTGTGAAAGAGTAGCAGTAACCTGCAGGGAGGCCTTGAACTGTGACCTAGTTAAAATATGAACTCATATGATCTTTGAGGTAAAATTCCAGTATTGCTCTTAATATTGACTCACCAGATTTGGGTTGCATTTAATTATAAGTGAATTCAAATCAGATTTAACACAGTACAGATATCCTAGATTGTGGTTATTATTAGAATTTCAATTACTTATTTTTGGAATCTGCATTTAAGAAGTAGTGATGGGGTATATAATGCTTTGTTTTATGGCTTGCACTGATTATTGGTAAACCTCTAAATCTAATTCAAAGCATTAGAGTCCTACATGCCATAGGTCCTAATGATATAAGGGACCATCTGTCTCCTATAGCATCTACCTGACCTGTGCAATCAGTCAGAGTTGGTTTGCTTTGTGTCTCATAAATTAAGCATTTTCGTGTAGCAGGAGCAAGGAAGTGGGCCATCTTTGTTGTAATATCTGCCTTCTGGAACAGCATCCCCCTGTTGATTGGTTTGGACTTCACCATACTAACCTTTAAGACAGCTGTAAAAAAAAAACCCATGGTGATTCCTGCAGGCCTTGAGATAAGCATTCTAGGCTGAAGATAATATGAAAGATGTTTTTACATTGTTACTTCAGGTTGATTGTTTTTTTCCACTTTTTAATTTTGTGAAGTCACAAAAAAATTGAGTTGTTTTTGCAGTTAGATGGTGTAGGAATTGGATATATAAATGCATAGTTTGAGAAAGTTTGGGAAGGAAGAGGAAGAGGTGGAGGAGAAGGAATGGGTCAAGAGGAAGGGGACTTCCAAAAGTTATGGCTGGATGGAGTTAATATGGAACTAATGAGATCCCAAGATTTAGCTGTATTTCCCTAATTTGTTCTTTCCTTGTGCTTTTAATTTCTTCACTTACTATTCTTACTCCTATTTTGCATTCTGGAGAATACTGCTTATCTCAGAAGACAACAGTATGGTATGCATTTTGTATGTATGTATATACGTATGCATGCATGCATGTAACCTCAAATAAGATGGCATCTGGGATAAGTAAGAGTATGGAAGCTTTTCATTTACTGGTAGAACTGAAAACACTCCCTACAAGGATTTCCCCTTTGTCCTGAAAGATCTGGGTGACTTTCTTGAGGAGATTTTGAAAGGTCAGGAAGGGATGGCTGGTGATACAGAAAAAACAGAATTCCTTATAGATGATATCCTAAATACTGATTTGCACATTCATTAAGATGAGGTTTTCTCTCAGGTTATGTTATATCATAATTCATAAAAATATATTCTTTATTTGTGACTAAAACAAATCAAATCCCTGATGAACAACAAAATTGCTTGGTTTGGTTTACAGCCATGAAACCTTCTGCATAACACAAGCAGTAAAGGCAATTATTGATACCAGGGCCTAATTATTTTCAAATATAATTATTTATTTTGCTGCATTTCTTCTGAATTTTATTCAGGTACAAGAGGAACTTTAATTTTGATATATTTGAAAATATGGAACAATTCAACAGTTCCTTTTTCAGAACCAAATGAACATATAACGACTGAAGCATGTGAAATATTGGCAGCCTGATCCAATGTGATTGAATTCAAGCAGAACAAAACTAAAGCAAATATAAATTACTGAAATCCAACCCTCATATAAGAATTATTTCTTTCTCAAAAATGATGCTTTTTCTAATGATAAAGAACCTAACTTCTGGGGTTATTCAGTACATTTAAAAAATATCTGTTAGAGTTGGTTTATTAACCTTTTAAAAGACTGATTAGTTTCCAACTTTGGAAAGAGCAAAATAATAATAAAGGTAAACATAAATAAAGATGAATGGGAAGCAGTGCTCTGTGTTTTTTTAAAAACATGTTGTTTAAACCTCTTGGTTGTTGCTTTAACCTACCTTGACATCCATGGGCTTATAATCATGCCACAGAGATTTACTTGGCTGAACTGGCTTGGCTGTGATATAACTGATAAGGTTTCCATTTTCCACAAAGTCATTCACAGCTCTTACAGCAAGAGTTGCTTTGCCACAGCTGCTTTCTCTGCAGGGCCTTTGTTCCAAATCCACATGGCATGTTGAAAGGGCTATTTTCGGTGTCCTTCCTAACAAGTTATCTTAAAAAAGCACAAAAACATACTGGATAAATTTATAACGCTTATGAGAATTTACTAGTTTTATTTTTCTCTTAGATAAATGATGTTGAATGGTCTTCTCTGTGTGATAAAAATAATTATTATGCAATCATTTTGAAACAGAAACAGACTGTTATGCAGGAATTGAAAAACAGCAATAAAAACCAAACATAGTCTCAGCAATATTAGTTTATGTATTTAAAAATATCTATGTCTACCCCCATGCCAAACAGAGGTTCCCAAGGATTCATAATACTGTTTACCAAGTAAAATAATAAAGTATTTCAAGACATGAAAACATTAACATTTAAAAATAAGATTGTATGGCTTCCTATATAAAGGAGATATCCAGGGCTATATCCTATAGTTCTGCATCCATGACTTTTAGCCCCATCCAATGGATGGACATCCCAGAAAACAGTGGATTCTTCAGTTGCCTCACTCTTAGAGCAAAAAGAGTGAAAACTTCTTCCACCTCCCTCTTTCCAGTCTCTGAAGCTGGTTCTTTCCAGTGTTAAAGGGCAAAAAGAGGCAAATTGAGTGAGAGGCACAGATAAAGGCCATTTATCTTCAGGCACAGCCAGTGAGGACAAACTGTGTGAGTTCTTACACCTGAGCTCATTATTTATTAAGATAAAGGTAAGGGTTCCCTTCACACATATGTGATAATCGTTTCTGGCTCTAGGGGGCAGTGCTCATCTCTGTTACAAAGCCGAAGAGCCAGCGCTGTCCAAAGACGTCTCCATGGTCATGTGGCCAGCATGACTAAACACCGAAGGCGCATAGAACGCTGTTACCTTCCCCTCCAAAGTGGTCCCTCTTTTTCTCCTTGTATTTTACATGCTTTTCAACTGCTAGGTTAGCTAAATTATTATTTATTACATCACAATAATTAAGGAAGATGGATATGAGCCATAAAAATGAAAATCTATATAGGTATGCTTTATCTCTCTTTGTGTGTGTGTGTGTGTATGTGTGTAATGATTGGAATGATATTTTACCTCTGAGCATTTTACCACCTCTCTGCTTCTAGATTCGTTACAGGTATGGTGATTTCAAGAAAAGTGGGGGGAAAATGTGGCAGGTTATACCTGACATAAGGTACTTACCAGAAATCCGAGTGCTTAACTGTAAAGTAATTTTACAGATGTCATCCTCTGCCAAACATGTAATAGGAATGGTACTTAAGATTGTCAAAATATGTTCCTTTCCATCTTCTGCAATTTTTAAAGATTCTGGTACAAACTGGAAATAAAAACAGGTTATCAATCTTAGATTAAACTCATATCAACACCTAATCTCTTCTCGTGAGAAATGGCTTCTTTTTTAAAGATAAACCTTTAATTTTTTTGACTGGGAAGCAGACCTTTGAGACCATGAAGAAAGATAGCCTAACCAGAAACATACAGGGGCCCCTAAGAGTAATTCTAAGAGCATCCTAAGAACATCAGTCTAACCATACTAAGGTCAGCCTTCGTACCTAAAAATAAAATAATCTATTCCCAAATTGATGATTATTTGGCTGAAAAAAGTCTGAAGATTAAATACTTTCTTTAAAAAAATGTTCTTTTCAGTGTATTATACTTTTATTCTGTATACTGCCCAGAGTTTGTTTTGGTAAATGGTTAGCTATATAAATTTCCCAGTGATTTCTCATTGAGGATTTTTTGTTGCATTGTTAGAGAAAATTTTAGTTTTATTTATGAAAATGAGAAAGGACTTGAGACAAAAACAAATATAAGACCAGAAAGTGTGGGAGGGAGGAAAATTAAACTAAACTGAATAGAGTTAAAATTAGCAGCCTTTCTCCCAGGCAATGTTAATGTATCAGAATCAAACATCTTCCATGAATTTTTTAAAATATTTTTTAAATAATTTTATTTTTAAATAAAATCTATTTGTCAAAAACAGATTATATAAAGTCATATTATATGACTTTAGATAAAATGTCCCAAATACACAGACACACACACTCACACACACACACACACATATATACATTCATACATACATGCATACATACATACATACATACATACATACATACATACATTACAGATTAAAGAATTAAGGATTCTTTTTTACTATGCCTCTCATTTTCTTTGTCTTCAAGAATACCAATTTTCACTGGGAAAAGATTTGTTGTCCTTTTGCTTTCTACCTTTCCCCTCTTGCTTGCTCTTACTAATACATTGGCAAGTTAACAAGATTTTGGATCAGTGCCCTCGCAAGATGAGGTGAAATTGTTATTTGGGTGGCTCCCTGAGATTTCTGCTAAGCTCTAAACCATTCAGTGAAATTAGCCACTGTAACTGCTTATTAAATAGACATTGACTTAATTTCCAAACATTACCTTTTGCTTTTGAACATCTTTAGTAATTACAAAATAATTTTTAGGTATAGTTGGGTAATTGTTCCTTTTTTCTGTTGCAGAAAGGGGAGAAAAACCTTTGAAAAATTCTATTAACTAACAGCATGGAACCGATTGGTTTAGTGCACTGTAGTGCTAGTAGTGAAGAAAAAAAGTTAATTAAAATGTGCTGGAGTGTATATTACAATAATTAGCTGGTCATGTTGCTTGTCTGTTATTCTACTTTGAATGTTGAAATGAATGGAAGAGCAATTTTCATTAACATGAATATGGTGATCTGACCATTCATCAAGCCACCTGATTAAAATTATCTACTGATTAAAGTGTCAATTTTTTCTCTCTTTCTTGTTCTTCTCTGGCATGTTTCTCTTTTACTGGGGATGTTAGGACAGAATAAAGAATCTGGTTCTTTGGATTCCAACTCTAATCACTGATCATCAGTGATCTTGGCTACAGTTACTGAGTGATCAAGTCTAGCAGTATGTGGAAATGCCAACGTTTTCTCAATGTTGTAGCTAAGGACTGCACCACAATCTTTTAGATTCCTAGCCAGTCTGTCTTTTAATGTTTTATGCCTTTCTGGTTTGTTCATTATTTACAAAACCAAACTGTAACTGATGTATTCTGAATTAAGGTTATGTTGAAAGCAGTGTAACTGACTTCTACCATTCTACATTTGTTATCCTGTTCTAATCTCAATGTGGAAGTAAATAAAGATATCTAGTTGTTGATACATAGCTAATAAACATGGGCAACTATAATTCAAAATAATGATACCCATCTTTCCCTCTGACACAGATATAAACATTAATTTTAAAGATGTTAAGGTAAAATGATTTTAATACTGTTATATTTCATGCCTCTAATCATAACACAATGAAATGGGGAAAGTTCAGAAGACAGCTTTTATTCACTTTCTTCCTCATCCAATAGATGAGAAGAAATTTTTACTTGCTGACGATATTTAAACATAGGGGGGAAACTGTGGAAATGGAAAAGAAATAAGAAACTCTGTATATGACCAAGAATAATTCACCCCAAATGTAGAGCATAACTATGCTTCAAAACATTTTCAAGGCACACCTGGTTGAAATTAGAAGGTAAACAAAAGATTTCACTCATATATGATGTTTGAGCATATTATTGCATTTTATCAGGGGAAGAAAATAATTTTACCAATATAAATAATGCCACATCAGCCAAAGCTGTGATTATACTATTATCAGTAAGTCTCTATCAAAGGCATAATCACAAAGATGAATATAAAGCACAGCAATTATTCTGTAAAAATATTGGGTTTAAAATACGTGAAAAGGTGGAAGACTTTTAAAAAATGTTTATTCAGTTAAAATTACTACTCACTCATTTCCTATTTTAGAATGTTTCATCATTGTGCTGTTGAAATTTTATTTATCAGATCTTTAACCTGTTTTTATTACTTTAGAAGTAATTCAAGGTGGCAAACCTACACAACACTCCTTCCTTCTCCTATTCTCCCCACAACATCCATCCTCTGAGGTAAGCTGGGCTGAGTGATTGGTCCAAAGTTAGCCGATCAGTTTTCATGTCTAAAATGGAGCTAGAATTCACCATCTTCTGGCTTTTAGGCTAGCACCTGACCATTATGCCAAACTGGCTCTCAGGACATTTCACGAAGGAGGGCACAAAAGAAGGGCTTACAATTTGCATATGAGCTAGGTGATGTACAATAGAGTCCTTGATATAAAAGAGAATTTGACCCTCATTTTTGTAAAAAGAATGGTGCTTTTCAGAAAATTCAAAATATTTGAATGTTAATCCCATACTGGATCAGAGATAATATTCAGCAAGTTCTGACCAGTTCTGGAGAACTGGTAGCAGAAATTTTGAGTAGTTTGGAGAACCGGTTGTGGAAATTTTGAGTAGTTCGGAATACCACCTCTGACTGGTCCTGCTCCTGTCTATTCTCTGACTCCCGAGACCCAGATGATCAGCTGGGTCTTCTTTTGTTGCCCTGCACAGGATAACAGAGCTGGAAAGCAGGTTCGTGGGATGGGGAGAGAATGGGGATTTTATAATATCCTTCCCCTGGAGTGGGGAGAGAATGGAGATTTTACAGTCTTCTTTCCCTGCCATGCCCGCCATGCCACACCATGCCCATCATGCCAAACCCACAGAACCAGTAAAAAAAAAATTGAATCCCACCACTGTGCTGGACCTCATAAATATGGTCATATTAAAGACATAGTTTATATTGTACAGTGTGAATCTGTCCTTATAGCCAAATATTACGATAACAATTTATTTATTTGCACAGAATTATACATATAGCACCATAGGTTTATTCAGGTGAATAAACATGGGAGGATTTTCTAATACATTTTTCTCTACCTCAAATGCTGCAGCTGTTAGTGTATTTAAAAGACTGATAGAATGATTGATAGAATGGCAGGCAATTTATTCAAGCATTTTCTGCTTCAGCACCTAGAAGCACCCTTCTTATAATCACTAAAGCCAATTTTATGGTGTGTTGTCTTGCGAAACAAAATGGCTAATATAGAAATCTCCATCAAGGCTATGCTAGAGAAGTTTATGAAATTAGATGTTTTGTGGTTACCTTGATTCCAGCATAGAATCCATCGCTTTCCTCAGGGAGAGTGTGGTGATCAGGTGAGTCCCACCTAAAAGCTGTGACAGTGCAAAAGACCTGCAATAAATAAGCCAAACTATTTCAAAATCTTTTTGCCTCTTTTTTTTAATGACAGGCTTATGAAAAATGATGGAAAATGTACTGAGCGATTGTTAGATTATACTTCATAAAAACTTATTTTACTGCTCTTTATCCCCAGCAATTGTAGACCTCCTTCACAAAAAGGTAGCCAGCACCTTCTCTGTCAAACAGAGAACTCACAAGGGTAGGTTCCAAGCACTAAAAACTAACAGTGAAATGTGTTCAAATAAATATCTATAGGTGGTTTTTAAGGTTGCTAAAAACTGCTGCCAAGCCAGTTCAAAATGCACAGAATGCTAGAGAAGTCTTTGACCTTCAGAACTACTGTAGGATGTCTGTCAATATGTGTAAGATTGGGTGAAACAGTTGTGCAGCATTTTTTTAAGCTGCAGCCCTGCTTTATCGTTTTAAGCATATGGTAACAAAAAAAATTCCTTACAATATTGGCTATATTTCCTCATCCCCACATCCCTGATGCTTCTGTGCATTGCTTTTCAAAAAAATAGAACTGGAGAGCACAATGCTACGGGGCTCAGATATAAGGAATGGATTATGTAGTAGTAGAATCAATAAAGAGAGTTAGATAGATCAAGGTCATCTATTCCCATATAATTTCACTATGCTCTTAGGTCATCAACAGGGCATTTCTTGCAGGTGCTACTACAGATATGCTGTATTTCTGAACAAATATTACCATTGGCGCTAAGATCATTATAGTTTATGAGGTTTTTTTAACCTAGGTTTTGTTACAGATTTTATGCTGCTGATTTTATGATTGCTGGATTGATTATATTATTTTTCAATGCTTCCAAATTGTCTAGAATTGCCGAAGCTGAACAGCACTATATTTGTTATAATTTTTCTTTTAAACTGCCCTTTTGCTCCCCATTTGGATCAATACATGGGTGGTCAAAGACCTACTGGATTTGATTTCAAACTTTGGATGTAATATGTTTGAATAACAATGTTTTTGGCTAGATAACCAAAAAGAAAGTTGCAAACCAATTGCAAAAAAAATCTAGAACTCAAAGTGCAAATATTTAAGTATCTTTGAGGTAAGCGTAGAGTGGCCTTTTGGTCCTGGGGAGGAAGAAGCCAATCAAATATGGTATATTTTTAACATTATTGTACCAGGAATACAGAATATCAATGTTGTACATAAAATAACACATGGCCTTTTCAAAAATGCACTGCCTTCTTTCTTAGATTATGTGTTTATACCATAAGTTAAACTTTGATCATTAGAAGTTATTTGCCTCATAAATCAATACAGCTCAAGCTAATTATATATGCTTGAATAATAGTGATATATGTCTTCTCTCCAATGAGGCAACAAAACACATGTTCTCCCCAATTTATTTATTTTTATTTATTGATTTGATTTGTCAATCACTTACAAGATAATAGGTATAAGTATATAAATAGTTATGAATACATGAAATGGGTAAATATAAGAAAACTAAAAGAAACAATAGGACAGGGATGGTAGGCACGTTGGTGCGCTTATGCACGCCCCCTACAGACCTCTTAGGAAAGGGGTGAAGTCAATAGTAGACAGTCTAAGGTTAAAGTTTTTGGGGTTTGGGGAAGAAACCACAGAGTCAGGTAGAGTATTCCAGACATTGACCACTCTGTCTCTGCAGTCGTATTTCCTGCAATCAAATTTGGTTCGGCTAACCTTGAGTTTGTATCTATTTTGTGCTCTTGTGTTGTTATGGTTGAAGCTGAAGTATTAATTGACAGATAGGAGATTGCAATATATAATTTTATGTACCATACTTAGATCAGATTGGAGACAGCGTAATTCCAGGTTTTCTAGGTCTAGAATTTCAAGCCTGGTGGCATAAGGTATTCTGCAAATGAGCAGAGAGAACTCTTCTTGTGAAATATTTCTGGACTTTCTCAACTGTGCTAATATCAGATATGTAATGTGGGTTCCAGACTGATGAGCTGTGTTCGAGTATTGGTCTTGCAAATGTTTTGTATGCTCTAGTTAGTAGTGTGATATTACCAGAGAAAAAGCTACATAGGATTAGGTTAACAACTCTTAACGCCTTTTTGGCTATGTAGTTACAGTGGGCTCTAGCACTTAGATCATTAGAGATGACAGAGCTTGGATCATCAACAAGATCTTGACTAATCAGCTTGTATTTTATTTTCTGATTTTTTTTTTTGCTAATATGTAAGACAGAGCATTTATTTGTTGAGATTTAAAGTAGCCATTTGTTTGACCATTCTGATACATAGTCAAGATCTTTTTGAAGGGTAGCAGTATTGTCTGTGATATTGATCAGCTTTACATCATCAGCGAAAAGAACACAGTTGCTCTTAATATGATCACAGAGGTCATTTATGTAGAGTATGAAGAGAGTTCATCCTAGAACACTGCCTTGAGGGACACCACTATTGACAAGTATAGAATTTGATAGGACACTCCCAATTTTGACCATTTGTTGTCTGTTTGACAGGAAATTTCTCTGTCAAAATTTAGCCAACACACCTTTCTTGAAAAAAAAACAAAACCTGCTTACACTCACTAATTGTAGGCTTTTTTCTTTTATAAAACAAGGCCAAAATGTATATGGGCAATTCAGGAAATGAATCATTATTAGAATCTGATGTTCCTGGACCTTGTTCCTTGGAAACCAAATCTGATTCCTTGCTTATTCAGCATTAAGCGATGCAGTTATTAAGTGACATTCAATTTTGCAACCTTTTTTTGCTGCCATTAAACAAATCACTGCCATTAAGCAAATCATTAAAAGGGACATCATATGATTGCCATTGGTGCCGTGACATTGCTTTTTGGAAGCTGATGGGAAAGTCACAAATAGTGATCATGTGATCTATGGATGCTGCAACCACCGAAAATATATGCCCATTGCCACGTGCCTAAATTATGATCATAATCTACATCGATACTACAATGATCATAAATGCAACACTTGATTATAAGTCTTTTTCAGCACTCTTGTAACTTTGAACAGATTACTACCTGTAACAGAGTTCTCTAGCATCTCTTATTTGTTTCTGTAGAGATTTTAAAATTAATTTCTACAAATTCTCACCAAGAGGCTTGGCCATCTGGCAAATTCTGAGAATTGAAATTTTTACCTCTAAAAGCTGCACAGACTATGAAATACTGCATTGCATTGTATTTCTATGTGTGAAGTTTCTTCTTTTGTAAATTTAGATCTCCTCCTCCTCCCCCTTGCCCTCCCAATAGATAGACATATATTTTAGTCACTGGTCTATAGTCAAAAAAGCACAACAAATAATGTTCTTTCTGCGCCAACTCAGAAAGCTCAAACTGCCCAAGGAGCTGCTGATCCAGTTCTACAGAGGAATTATTGAGTCTATCTTCTGCACCTCTACAACTGTCTGGTTTGGTTCTGCAATCCAACAGGACAGACACAGACTTCAGAGGGTAATTAGGACTGCAGAAAAAACAATTACTACCCACTTACCTTCAATCGAAGACCTGTATTCTGCAGGAGTCAAAAAGAGGACTGGGAAAATATTTACAGACCCCTCACATCCCGGACATAAACTGTTTCAACTCCTTCCCTCAAAACGACGCTATAGAGCACTGAACATCAGAACAACTAGACACAAGGACAGTTTTTTCCCTGAAAGCCATCATTATGCTAACTAAATAATTCCCTCAGCACTGTCCAACTGTTTACAAAGTCTGCACTACTATTACTATTAACCTTTTCATCACTCCTTATCATCCATCCCCTCCCACTTGTGACTGTATGACTTGTATCCTTACTATTCATATGGACTGTTTCCTAGCATGATTTGATTGCTTACTGTACCCTATGACTATCATTCAGTATTGTACCTTATGATTCTTGACTCTTGACGAATGTATCTTGTCTTTTGTGTATACAGAGAACATTTGCACCAAGACAAATTCCTTGTGTGTCCAATCACACTTGGCCAATAAAAGAATTCTAATTCTAATGTACCACACAATTACTCAGATATGTTTTCTCAAAAGTTTCTTGCCTTTATCTAAATATTGGTTCCTAGTGTTCTAAGCAATCATAGGGATGAAAAAGATACCCTACAGGCTATGTAAAGACAACTTTGACTGTGGGAATGAATATTTTTATCCCTAAAGCTTCTTGATAAAATAAAATCCTTTTTATCCCTAAATTTTAAATGTATTAAAAGGGATTGCTTTATTTAAGCTAAACGTATCATTGAGATCCAGAACCATAGCACACCTACTGAGATAGGGGGAAGAAATACACCTGTGGGCATCAGGAGAATTGTTTTGTGATGGAGTTTGAGAAATTGGCAATATGTGCAGATTTAATTTTTCTATGTCTGCCTTGTTGTACAGTCTTGATAGAAAAAAAATAGAATTACATTCTTATTAGGGTGGTGGTGTTTTTTTTGTGTGTGTGTTTTTTTTGGCAGCAATCCCTTGTACATAAATTTGACAAGTTCACATGATTTGTTAGAATAATAATTGGGAAAAGCAGTTTAAGCCATTAAGCCCAACTGTCAGGACAGGAATCTAAACTAAGTATCCATAACACATATATATTCAGTCTCTGCATATTGCAGGGAGGAGTGTGCTATGCTTGTTAATGAAGGTTCCCCCCATCCCGAACATTAAAGTTGGAATTTGTCTCCCAAGTTTCTATGTTCACCATTCTGATGTGGAATTTTAATTCTGACATTGTGATGTAGACTGCCTGGGTATTCTATCTTTTCTTTCCAAAGACAAATATTTCTAGTTTCTCCAGGCTCTCCTCATAGTACTTAGTTTCTATTCCTTTAATTATTGTTGTTCATCATAGATATACATGGGAAGAGTTGTGGTAGCAACTGACAGAGAAACATATGATGGAAAGATGAGCATGGTAAATTATAGGAGAAAGTGAATAAGAATCTGGTTCTTGTCTAATTTTCTGTCTATCACACACAGAGTTCTGTATGGGAGACACTGACCCATCTGCAAATTATATCCTTGCCCTCTTTGGATGATATGTAGGGCCATATAGGCACAAAATATGGGTGCTTGGGGCTGCTGTTTCCTGTTTCAAGAAATATTATTTCTTGATCCAATCACCCTATATGGTTATCAGCCAGTTTCTAATTTATAGTTTCTTGAGAAGGATTTGGAGAAGGCCCTTCAGGGGGTCTTGGAGGTCATCAATTATGTGCATCGCTTCAGATATATTTCAGGCCTGGCATAAGGACTGAGAGTGCATCAATCATTCTTGTAGATGGTCTGCAGCAGGACTAATAGGGTAGTGATGTCTCCCCTCTATGGGCATTCAGAACCCATCATTTATGGCTTCCTTGAGCTGTATGCAAGGATGGAGGAGTGAATAGAGTTTTGCAAGTAATTCTATTCTTTCCTGAGCCAGGGATTCTGATTAGCTATAGGAAGACAAGGTGTGGAACCCATGAGCACTCTATTGTGGAGTGTCCCAGAGGTTTAATCTCTCTCTGATACAGTTTAACATGTACATGAGATCACTGATTGATGCAATGAAATCATATGTTGCTGATACCGAGTTTCTCCAACAATACACCCCCCCAAATAGGAAGTCCCAGCATGTTTTATTGGCATAAAATCAAATTAAGCCCCTCCCCCCAAATTAAGGCCTAGTTTAAACATGTGAAATGGGGGGAATGGTGGGAGGGGCTTGCCGTTAGGAAGTACTTTTGTTGCATACCTAGATATGGTGCTGCCTGCATTGACTTTGGTGTTGGTGGGGCACTTTGTATCGGGAAACCTTCCGCCACCATTGCTTTCCCTTCTCCCCATGCTGCCACAGCATTTAGAGCAATGCTGTGGCATTTGGTGCAGCCACACATGGCTAGCCAGGGCTCCTCCCTACAACTGGAGCCTGATGAAGACACTCAGCTTCAGGCGCTCCTGTCGCCGCCTTCCCTTCGCCTTCAAAGGCAAAGCCAATTCTTTTAAAAATGATGCCCTACTACTGGTACGACAAAGCCTCCCCTGCCCGAGAGGGCAGCCCAACTTCACGTGGGGAAGTGAATCTTTTGGGGCCACAGTGCAGGATCGGTCTACCCTGGGAGAAGCACCCAACCGCCATCCCTGCCTGGTGCCAGGCAGAGCGTGAAGAGCTTTGCCTGGGGCGCCCAGCACAGCTGACAGACAGGCCCTCCTTCCCAGCAGTGGAGCTCTCACCAAGGCAGCGAGCACCTCCCCACCAGGCCCTCCATTCATCCCACCAGGGCTGCGCCAGAGCCATGCGGGCTGGGCAGAGCTGGGAAAGCAAGCCACGGGTGCGCGCCCGCCTGCCAAGTGAAAGAGCTGGGCTGACCCGAGCTTGGCTTCCTTCCCAAGTCCCTCCAGCCTGAACTTGAAGGCGCCACCAGGAGAGGCTGCCCCAGGCAGTGATAGTGCCCACCCATCCATGGACAGGGAAGCAAGGTGACGGCCTGTGCTGCATCCTCCTCTGAGCTGAGCCTTGCCAAGTCAGTGGCTCTGCCCGATGCCTGTGCCACTGCAGCGTTTGGAGCTGCCAGTGCATTTGGAGATGTGTGGGGACAGGGTTGGGATGGGCGAGGGGTGGAAAGGATGGGTGGCTTTGGACTCTCTCCGCGGGACCCACCGGCCAGGGAAGCAGTGCTGCCTTCACCTCGTTTCCCTGTCCATGGATGGATGGGCACTATCACTGCCTCGGGCAGCCTGTCCTCATGGCCCCTTCAGGTTCAGGATGGAGGGACTTGGGTAGGAAGCCAAGCTCGGGTTGGCCCGGCTCTTTTGCTTGGCAGGTGGGCACGTACCCATGGCTCGCTTTCCCAACTCTGCCTAGCCCACAC
This sequence comes from Laticauda colubrina, assembly GCA_015471245.1. NCBI lineage: Eukaryota > Metazoa > Chordata > Lepidosauria > Squamata > Elapidae > Laticauda > Laticauda colubrina. Next base: position 5,033,612 of record BLBF01000032.1, on the reverse strand, counting down.
AGCTGTGGTGCAGCCCTGGTGGGATGAGCAAAGGGCCTGGTGGGGAGGCACTTCTTGCCTTGGCGAGAGCTCCCCTGCTGGGCAGGAGGGCCTGCCTGTCAGCTGTGCTGGGCGCCCCAGGTGAAGGTCTTCGCGCTCTGCCTGGTGCCAGGCAGAGATGGCGGCTGGGTGCTTTTCCCAGGGTGGGCCAATCCTGTGCTGCGGCCCCAGGAGATTTGCCTCCCCATATGGGGTTGGGCTGACTTCTCAGGCAGGGGAGGCTTTGTCATACCGGTAGTAGGGCATCGTTTTTAAAAGAATTGGCTTTGCCTTCGAAGGTGAAGGGGGCGACAGGAGTGCCTGAAGCTGAGTGTCTCTGCTGAGCTCCGACTGCAGGGAGGAGCCCTGGCTGGCTGCATGTGGCTGCGCCAAACACCGCGGTGTTGCTCTAAATGCTGCAGCAGCATGGGAGAAGGGAAAGCAATGGTGGTGGAAGGTCTCCTGATATGAAGTGTCCCACTAACACCAAGGTCAACATCCAAGCTGCTGCCACCCACCCACCCGAGGATGCACGGGGAGGAATTAAGTCACCCACAAAAAGATGGCCTAGCCATTTTTTCAAGGGTCAAAAAAGAATAAGCCCCCCTTATTTTGTGAGAAAAACACAGTACTTAGTTTTATATCGATACCATAGGACAAGCAGATATGATTTTTGCCAGGAGGCTGAGAGGGCTAGAAGGGATAAAGTTGATTGAGATGATAGCCAGTAGAATTTGGGGCCAATTCACACTATTTAAGCTTGCCTACAAAACCCTATAAAAATTGGGCCCTTGCCCAATTTTATATGCAGGTAGAGGTCTGACAGCCTGATATAAATGAACAGAGTGGATTCTGAGGTTATCCATTGCACACATGTTGAGTGGCAGAAAATGATTTTCTCAGCGGCTGCTCCTCATTCTGGATCAACATCTACCCACCTCTTCATCCTTCAGGGAACTGGTAAAGATTTTCTTCAAGGCATCCAGATTTTAATTTGGGATAACAATATTTTCTTGCCTTCTCTTTCAGACGCAAGTATGTGTGTGTGTGTGTGTGTGTTGTGGAGGGGGGGGAGAATAATATTGTACTCCATGTTATATAATTTCTGTTATTGAAAAGAATATCAGAAGAGGGAGAGGGATTTTTTGCACAATAAGGTTTAGATGGAGCTATCTATAACAATTACAGCAAGTCAAAATAATTTGAATTGGATATTATGCTTGATTCAGATAGGGTAGTTTCAAGGTTTGTTTTCATTCAAGCAATCCATATCCCTTGTTATGGAATTTCACTGTGAACATTCATTTTAAAAAAGTCAAAACTTTCCGAAAGCAATATTCAATAGATCACAAATTATTGTACTGCAGTTAACAGAATTAAAGTGTGGGAAAGGGAAATCTCTCTCTTTTTTTTTTATATAGCAGAAGCATCTCAAGTAATTACCTTTCTTTATTTCTAATCTATCTACAGAGATAAATCACTATGGAAGTTTGTTCAAGGAGTTATTTTTCAGTATGTGGGGGAAGAGTTGCCACAATAATTGAAAATATTGTAACTCTTCAACAAAATGCCCAATGCTAATGATAAACTAAAACACAATTTTACATAAGCCTTTTTTAAAGTATACGCCATTTCATGGCACAAACTCCAAACTGCTGTGCAGAACAAAAAATGACCAGGTTTTTTTCTGGCACATCCTGCTTTCTTGCTATTTCCCACTGTGCACATACTACCTGCAATTTACAGATGGCTGTCCCTCCAGGTATAGAGTGACCTCTGTCAATATCATCTAAATAGATCTTGGGATTGCTACAATTTCAAATCAGATGAAATGGGCTATCTTAAGCATTTACCCAAGGGAAAATAGCACATGACAGATTTATTTATTAAAGCTGCAGTGATTTTGCTAGCATTTGGCTGTCAACCGAGCTAATATAGCATAACTGTACGAAGTTGCGATTTTTCTAAACATTATGGGGAAATGATATTGGCTATTTAGAGATATGCCAATAAAAGTTTAAACTGTGACTCTGGTTAAGAGATGAACCTCTTGATGAATACTTGATATTGGGTGTGAACAATATTACTAATAAAAATTTAAATGAATGGAAAATAGTTCAGACATGTCAATCATATGGAAACAGAATGTTAATTTTTAAGCTCCCAATCTTTTTTTTTTTTTTTTGCAGCTTTTGAGAAATAAATAGCATAGGAAAGTATGGAGGTACTTGGGAATTATGTTGAATAAATACAAAATTGGCTGTTACAATCAGTGACTCCAGATGCCTTCATTTGCAGCACCCACCATAGCAAAGCTGATTTGGATGAATCTTAGCTGATCACTAAAGAAGGTCAAGTAGGATGTCACAAAACCCTGTCAAATCTGATATTACATCAATCATATCTTAGTATAGTTGGTAGAAATTAAAAGACAGCAAAAAAAAAATTCTTGCTTTACAGAATTAAATCATTTTGCATGCAATATTTTGCAAGCCTTACAAAAATGTATCAAAATAAAATGCCAGTTTTATCTTAAAAATCATAGAAAGGGGATGATAGGAAAAAGGAGGCATTGTCTATCAGGATATAAGTAAGATTCCAATTTATTTAAGAACTACCCTGCTAAGAAAACTGAGAGTCAGCATACTTAAATATTTTGATTTTAGTTTGCTAAGTCTTTTTAATTCATTAAATAGAATGAATTGTATGAATTGTAAATGATAGTATACATGGTATGTCTGCTCAAGTGTGAATAAGGGACAATTAAGAACTAAGGCAGAGCTTCCAAATCTTTTCCTCAAATGAAAAATCTGGGACCACAGAACTATTTGTGCTATATATTGTGATCCATTCTGAATATCTGCTGCTATTTGTAGGAATGTGGGATTCATAACTTTTTAGTTCTTTCTATTATTGAAAGATTATTGATAGTTATATAATTAACAATGTGTTATATCATTGATTCATTTATGTGGGTTAATAAAAACAAAATTTTGGAGATCCACTTCTGGAATCCAATTGGTTCTCTGAAATTATGGTCAATTAGAAATAGAAAGAAAGCCAGTGTTTTTATTAAGTTTTACTTTCACTTAAATACAAATAATTGTGTTATAGGTATTTAGCTCAGGTTAACCAAACTGCTTTTTGGTTATTACAGTGCTCTAAGAGGGTAGATTGTTTTTAATTCTATATATGATCTATTATTTCCTATTGCCTGTTTTAAAAGATATAATGCTATGCAGTACAACAAAAATATTTTGGATAAATGAATTAGATTGTTTTATAGTTCTAAACTTAATAAAATGTACACAATCCTATTCTGTTAAATTATCTGAGGGAATGTCTCTTGCCAGTCACATGTACCCAACCCATTAGAGTGGGGAGGCAGGAAATGTTGCAGGCCCCTGGTGGGACCCAGAAGAAGGGCCTTCTCTGTAGTGGCTCCTTTTCTCTGGAATATCATCCCCCCAGAGATTAGAATAGCCCCGACTCTAGCACTCTTTCAAAAGGCACTGAAGACCTGGTTTTGCCAATGGGCCTGGGGAACCCAGAGTGGGATGGAGCCCATCAAATGGCTAGTGTGATCTGCTATCGTCAGGGCAGAGGGTGAGAGTTAGGGGATGATTTTTTTATTTTTTCCAGATTTTGTTCGGTTGTACTTTATTAATTTATTTGATTTCTTTTGTTAGTTTTTATTGTTTTTTATTTTTTTATTTTTTGTTTTAAATATGGTTTTACATTGTGTAAGTCATCTTGAGTCGCTATGGGTGAATAGGTGGCAATATAAAATAAATAAATAATAAAATAAATAAATAAATAAATCAATAAATAAATTGCTTTTTGAACACCATGTTTTACTTTTAGGCCAAATTCAGGCTCAAGATATGAAAGTTAATAAGAATTACAAAAAAAAAAAAAGCACTACGTAACGATTGTCTTTCTTGACCTTGTCTACTAAATTCAAGAAAGCTTTACCGTATCTCCCAATCTGAAATTAATTCCATCCATCTCCACATAGGAGAATGCCTGCACAGTTGTGTCATGATGAAGCTGTTCTTTCACATTGGATGTAGAAAGTCGTGACCAGATCACTGTATAGCCCATAGCCCAATTTGAAGTTGGACTGCTGAAAGTGCATTTTAGGTAGACCTGGGACCCCAAAAGCTCAGGAGCAACAACTGGGTGCAAAGCTGGAATCTGGAATTTCCCTAGGTGGGAAGAAAAGCAGACTGTCATACAATGCACAGAAGTGTAAAAAAAATTCAACACATTTAAAATTATAAACAAATCAGTACTATAGAACTGAAGAAGACATAGAAAGCCTTATGGTTTCTGAATGAAAATTATAAATTTATACTATGCTACACTATGAGAACTGAAGAAACTTCCTGAAAGAGAAGGAAAAAAAGCATAAAGAAAAACCTGAAGGCCCAGTTGTCTTTAAAATAAAAGCACCTTTAGGACAACCACCCAGATGAATCAGAATTTCTGTAGATGTTTACACTATGCAATTTTTACAGACAAGTGAAGATTGAACAGTTGCAAGTTGTAACTAAACTGAGTAGATCTAAGCAAGAAGGTAGTAAGAAATGATGAGCAAAGTATTTCCAATGGTTGCAAACAAAAGAGGGGTTTGTTTAGTAATCCTTCAGTATCAACAGGGAAGCACTAAAAAAAATATCCCTACTCAGTTGAATCACAGTCATACCCTCCAGGGCAGGAGGTCAACATTTCTATAGGAGATTCTGAAACTGAAAAAACTGGCACTTCTAATCATGAGACCCCGTCATCAACATTTGAATTATCTTAGCCGAAGGATGAGGACTACAATTAAGTGGTACCCCAAAGTTTGATGAACACTCTTTTATAGCCTGTGATATTTTTTCTGCCACAAGGATTTTGAGGTTTCAAAAATATTTATGAATTCTTTACATGTAAAAACAGCAGAGAACAGGGATGTACGTACAGCTCTCTTGGTCCTGACTAGGTCTTAAGGCTAGGTCACACCGGCCAACGGATGCAAAACGTATGTAAAAAGGACACAGCGGATGAGCAAATTTTCCATCCGTTGTTATCCGCTCTCAAAAGTGCCCCAAATTTGCATAAACAGAGCGGACAACAACGGAAAGTAACGGATGTGGGGAGGATGTAGCGGGGATGTAAAGCGGACATTTGTAGGAAGCCTAGCGGATGAAAGTGGATGGAAGCGGATGACACATCCGCAGGGCTTCCAGGGGAGAACAGCGAAGTGGAGGCATAGAGGAAGCAACGGATGCGTAGCAGATGTGTAGCAGATAATGCGGATGCATCACGGATGCCTATAGGATGCATAGCGGATGCCTAGTGGATGCAAAGCATTCACTGAGCATGCGGGGAGGATGAATTGCAGAAGCTCCATGGATATAAAAGGAGGCAGCTTGCAAGCAGGTCACCATTCAGAGGAAAGACCTGCTGCCAGAGACATCTTGAGAGAACACCATGGGGAAGAAGAGGAAGCCTGTGCCTACCCCTGCCAGCCCTGGCAAGAAGGACAGAACCACCACCCCACACCCTGGTGCTGACTCTGAAGATGCTGGTGCTCCTGGTGCTGGTGCTCCTGGTGCTCCTGGTGTTGCTGCTGCTGATGCTTCTCCTGCTACTGCTGCCGGTGGTGCTTCTCCTGCTGCTGCTGCTGCTTCTCCTGCTGCTGCTGCTGTGATGGACCAGCCCCAAGGCCCTCAAAGCCCTGCTGCTGAAGGCCCTGAAGCCCCTGCCAGAGGGAGGAAAAAGCAAGGCAAGGAGAAGGGGGAGAGGAAACAGTACTCCATTTCCGAGGACCATGAGGAGGAGGTGCTGGAATGGCTGAGGGAGAATGAGTACCTGTGGAGGAAGGGCCACAGGCTCTATCGTGACACCAAGAGGAAGCAGGCAGTGTGGAGACAGAAGGCGGAGAGCCTGGGCTACACTTCAGATGTACTCCTTGGATGGTGGAAGCATATGCACACCTGGTATGGCAAGCTGCACCTGAAGAGATCCGGGCAGGCCGCTGTCAAGCTCACTGACCGGGAGACCTATGTCATGGCCAGGTGCAGCTTCCTGGAGGGTGAGATCCACCACTGAGGAGCAGTCCCTCTGTCAACCCTCTCCCTCAGACAGCCCACAGAGAGCCACTCCTGTTCCAGCCAAGAGACAGCTATAGTGTCCAGGCAGGTGTTTTTGGAGGGCCCCATGACAGAGACCCCTCCCCACAGCTGCACTCACCATGCCAGAGGACCTGGAGGATCCCCTGTCTCAGATGGAGCAAGAAGAGGCAGCCACCAGAGACCAACCCATCCCCACCCCCAGCTCCACCTCCACAGAAAGCAGGCAGAGAGGCAGACTGGAGGGACAGAGCCAAACGATCCTCTTGGAGATCAGGGACACAATAAAAGCCAGCACAGATCTCCCCTCCCAGCTGGTCCACTTTGACAAACCATCCTCGAATCGCAAGCCCTTCATCATGTACGTGGGCCAGACCCTCCTGGACATGCCCGAGGCCCAGTACCAGGCGATGAAGGAGAGGATCACAGCTCTTCTGCACCACCCTCCAGGCCCAGCTGAACCTGCTGCTACCCACTCCAGGTCTGCTCCTCCACCCCAGGTGATGTCACAGCCCTTCCACGGATTTCAGCAGCCCCTCGCCTTCCAAGCTACTACCAAGACTTCTCACAGCAGAGGCAGCCCTTCGCAGTCCAGACCCAGGTTACTCGGACACCACAGATGCCACAGACGCCTTAGCTGACCCAGCTGCAGACCAGACAGCCCCACTACACTCCTCCTTCCTCCACCCCACAGCCAAGCCCGGCCTCAGAACATCTGTCATCAGTCTTGGGCCTCACATTCCAGATCCTTGAGGAAGTGCCTCTCAACCTCACGGGACTGAGTCAGCTCTTTGAGAGCTTCCTGCACATACCATCTCCTGTTGTACTCTCGGGGCCAGGCGCCCCAATGGCGCCTCAGACCAGCACTCCAGCAACAGCCACCTTCACAGTCCCTGGCCCCTTTACATCTGAGACCATGGGCACACCTCACATTGACTGAAAAGAGTGCCAAAGACTGAGCTGTTACCTGCTCACCTTATCTTTCCTTAAGACACTTTACTTGGGTCATTTTGCTTTTTAATAAAGTCATACAGTTTGTTATTAATAAAAGTTATCTTTGCTTCACACACTTGGTTCATTTTTTTTACTTAATAAAGTTTTGGGGAAAACTTTGAAAAAAAGTTTAAGCCTTTGCATGCTTGTGGGATTGGAAAGGATAGCTGTGGGATGGGTAATTATAGCTTTGGGATTGGTGAGGATAGCTGTGGGATAAGGATAGTTGTGGGATGGGTAAGGATAGTTGTGGAATAGATAAACCTCCAGTGCAAGCATAGTGGGACTGTATGGTCCACCCTCCCAGCTGCCACACATATGGCCCTTTATTATCAATAACAATTTGATCATTGATCAACACATTTCAAAATAAACAATAAGGCAACAAGCCTTTGCATGCTTGTGGGATGGGTAATGATAGCTGTGGGATGGATAGCTGTGGGATGGCTAATGATAGCTGTGGGATTGGTAAGGATAGCTGTGGGATGGATGGCTTTGGGGTAGGTAATGATAGCTGTGGGATGGATAGCTGTGGGATGGGTAATGAAAGCTGTGGGGTGGGTAAGGATAGCTATGGGATGGATAGCTGTGGGATGGGTAAGGATAGCTGTGGGATAGATAAACCTCCAGTGCAAGCATAGTGGGACTGTATGGTCCACCCTCCCAGCTGCCACACATATCGCCCTTTATTATCAATAACAATTTAATCATTGATCAACACATTTCAAAATAAACAAAACTCTTTATTAATGCCCTATTCATTGTAAGGCCACTCAACTTACATGGCACAATCTCATCAGAGTGATGAGACAGGCTGAAGGAAGCATCCATTAAGCATCTACCATCCTGTCTTGCCACTCCACTGCTCCAGCTGGGGAGTTGCACCAGTGTTTCAGGAGGTTGCAGTGCTCCTTCCCTCCACGTGAAGCTCTGTTGTGGCCTTGTACATCCACAGTGTCTATCAGGTTTCGTCCTTGCCTCCATTCACCAGGCTCCATGACCCCATTGCCTTGTTGATGGTCCACAAGCCTGTTCTGCAACACTGGATAGTGGGTGCGCATGAGATTGTGCAGGATGCAACAAGCTTCCATGATGCTCCTCACAGTCTGTGGGCGATGATGCATGGTGGTGAGAAGTACCTGGAATCTGTTGGCTAGGATGCCAAAGGCGTTCTCCACCACCCGTCTTGCCCTGGACAGCCTGCACCACTTCTCTGACCACTTTGCTGATGGTGTTGTGTGGCACCCTCCAGGCATACTGCATGTTTCTGTACGTGGTCCCAGAGGCCCGGTGGTGCAGAGTCAGTGCCACCTTCAGTCCAGGGTCCAGGCTGGGATGGAAGTTAGTGTTTGCCTTGGTCAACCTGGGTCTCAGACACTCCACAACTTCATCAAACATGGCTGGTGGCATCCTCATGAAGTTCTGGAATGCACGAGTGTCTTCATTCCTCAGCTCCACCATCAGCTTGTCATAGAGTCCAAACTCCGCTCTTCTCCCGATCCATCATCGGACCCAGACAGTTCTTGGACATCTCCTTCTTCTCTTTGCATAGAAAAGGTGAAACAGTCTGAAGAGGGCTTGGTTCTGGTGTTGAATGATAGCAGCTACCAAAAGGAGTGTGCGATGATCCATGGTGGAGATCAATGGATGATGTGGAAGAGCAAGAGCAAGGCTGAAGAGGTCTGCACACCCTGGCTGCTGGACTGATACTGAGATCCAGGTGATTTCCTCCCCCTTTTTATAGGAAATGTCAGTTTTCCGCTCGGTGTCCTTCCACATACTCTAGGCATCCTCCAGACATCCTAAATATCCAAGATACGTCCCATATACGAACGTTTTGTCCGTTTTAATGCTTTATATCCAACCTGCATCTGCTTTCATCCTTTCTATATCCGTGCTACTGACGCTGTGTGGATGTTCCGCGTACCTTTTGCTTCCTCCCTCTTTCCGCTTTCCGCTGGAGTGGATGTGAGTTGCGCGGATACCCAGAGGATGCCAAGAGGATACAGCGGACGTGTAACGGATGACAATGGACGTAGAACGTTTGTTGCCCATATGTGTCGTGGATGTAGATCGTACGCAGCGGAAAGTTCATCCTCTCAAAAAGTTTTGTGCAGCTCAAAACATTTTGAATGGATGAAATAGCAGTAGACAGATGTTTTACGGATAGAGCATATGAAACACGTACGCAGTGAGTACACAATGGATACATCGCGTTTTCCAACGGATGGCAAGCTTTTTTGTCCATTTTACATCCTCTTTGCATCCATTGGTTCAGTGTGACAGGGGCTTTAATTCCCAAACATCAAAGAATCAGAAATCATAATATGTGGAAGTCCTTCAGCTATGATAATAACCAAATCTCGAAGGATGGAAAATGAGGAAGATTAAAAAAAAAAAAAATCCTTCATCTCCAATCCATTAAAGAAATTTCTGTACATTCAACTATATGACTAGATATAAAACATGGTGTTATTGGCATTCTTGGTTTTCTTTTTAAAGTATTTATTTACTAGCTGGATAACTGTGCTTCAGTATGAAACTATGCGATCGAGCTTTGTTTTCAGGGAGGAAAATAAAGGTGGGGCAGGAATTGTGTCTGTGTACCTACCAGCATCTATCGGAATTTATCTGGCTAGCATCCTGTCAATGTGTGAGAGAGTTGAGGGCTGTTTGGAAACTGATACAGTATTTGCTGTGTGAGCACGAAGGTGATAGCAAGGTGCCTGGGCATGGTTTAGCTCAACTGTTCTATACTAAAGCTGGTTGCTGCTGTGAAACTAAAACTGAAACTCCTCTCCTCTGCTTGTGTTTTGCATTTGGAACAGTTTTCTTTTCAGGTGGGGAGGGCGAGTAGAATTCCTTCGCATCACAGTGTGTTAAATAATAATATTAATGCTCTGGTGGTTATTTGAAAAATCCTTTCTTAGTGAGCATCTAGAAGCCAAGATACATGCCAAATTTCAAGTTTATAGGCTTTATAGTTCTGGAGATTTTGTGATGGTGCGTGAGTGGCATTTCACTTTTATATAGAGAGATATAGCCCCTTGTTTAGAAAACAACTCTGGATGACACATCAACAAATTTTAAAATGATTATAAAAATATCCATATCAAACCATGCAAAAGATATTGCCAGCCAATATACTGCAATGCCCCATAGAGATAGACTCCACACTCTTGTTTGATGCCCAAATGTACAAACTGATGTCCAGCTACCTTAAAAATAGCCCTGGAAATATGTAAACATTGATTGCCACGTTTGCATATTTGCTACAAATAAGCACAAGAATAAGCATAATAAACCAGTGTCTGTTTGTTTAACTTTTAGTTGCATTCTCATATGAACTTGGATGGGTTTCCTAATTTCCAAAAGTTTCTTTGGAAATATGCAAGAAATCAATCACCAATGTGAATGTGGAACAATGCATTCATTGGTTCTGCAGATAAAAGATAATTCATATAGTGTATGTAGTTCATGTTATTAAATTACCTTGAATGATGTCTTCTGATTCAGTTCTTTTGGGATCAAAAGAGTTGAGCTGTGATTCTTCAGCAATGAAGGAAATAAATCAATTAACATGGAATTGTGAAGTGGTGAAACAAATGCTAAGAGTTTTCTGATACTTCACTGGACATATTTTGACATATTGATCTCACAGTTTTCATAGTTTTCACGGATTCTCAGGTAAGAAATATATGCCACACCATTTCAGTTTTGAAACACAGAAGTGGCTTGCTTCTTCTGCAGGTTGGGAAATAAATCTTTTCAGCATTATATATTTTGTTAACAAACATAACCACTTATGTGCAAATATACACATAACCATGCAAAATCAATCCTATCTATCTATCTATCTATCTATCTATCTATCTATCTATCTATCTATCTATCTATCTATCCATCCATCCATCTAGCTAGATTGGGAGAGGAATGGGACAACTTGCCACTGTCAACTCACCTCAGGACAATTCAACAATTCAATTTAATAATTTATAATAATTCAAAATTATTTTAATTTTTGTAATTTACATCCAATTTTGTTCCTCCTTTGGCACCCTTTCTTTAATGATTATATTGCATGATTTCTTTGTTATTATGTAGCTCTTGTCCAGCGTGGAATTGGCTGTGGTAAGTTGTCATGTGGTGACTTGACTACAGTGAGATGTCTTGTGATGACTTGGCTTTTTTACTGCATTTTTGTGTTCATCCAGGTGGGTACTTATTCTTCTATTGGTCTGTCCAATGTATGTGGCAGGACATGATGCACAGGGGACTTCATATATGCCTTGGTTTTCCAGGTCAATTTTATCTTTGGGGTTTCTTAGGATGGCTGCTATTTTTTTGTCTGTTTTGAATGTGATGCCTGTGTAGTATTTCACTGATTTTGTCTCTGTAGTACCTCTTATGTAGGGCAGGACAGCTGTTCCATAGGTCTGTTCATCTTCCAGGTCTCCATTACATCTCAGTGTGTTTTTGTGGATCAAGGCGGTGATTTTGCTTTTGTGGAATTGTGTGTGTGTGTGTGTGTGTGTGTGTGCTGTTCAGCTTCCTTCGGGTATTATCCCACGTCATTGTAGTGCTTTTAAAGTTGTAGCAACGTTTCAATAGAATCTCATCTGCCATCATCAGGCTTCTGTATTGAGTTTGTATGTGGGTCAGGCTATCACAGCCGTTGGTTTTAAATTTGAGGCTAGCCGACTGCTGTGCCAGGATGTTTTTTTCTACATCCTGATTGGTTGGGAGTCTTGGTCTGTGTTTATTGGAGTTGGAGTTTGTTTGATTGGTGTTTCTGGTTTCTTCTGTCTGTTTTGTGGCTTTGATTGGCTGGCAACACTCTGTTCCTGTGTTGGAGGCTTTCAGTGCAGATTGGCTTTGCATGAAAGGATGGCTATTATCTATTAGGAAGCTAGGTTTCATCTGCGTGCCTGGTTGGGGTGTGTTTGAGCTGGAAGTATCAGAGGGAGTTTTGTTGTGCCCAGGTGTTTGCCTGGCTTGTGGTGTGGAGATCTTTTTATTTGAGAGTGAAGGCTTCCAAATGATTGACAGTCTGGTGGAATCATCTCTTCTATTCATGCTTTCAGGTCTTTTTTCAATCTCTATGGCTTCTCTGATGATTCTGTGGCTGGGGTTTTCTATAGTGGCTAGGGTTTTAGTGCCACTGAAGTTGATGTTGTGACCTGTGGCTTTCATGTGTTGGACTAGTGAGGAGGTGTGTTCCAGCTTTTTTACTACATTTTTGTGTTCATCCAGGTGGGTACTTATTCTTCTATTGGTCTCTCCAATGTATGTGGCTGGGCATGAAGCACAGGGAACTTTGTATATGCCTTGGTTTTCCAGGTCAATTTTGTCTTTGGGTTTTCTAAGGATGGCTGCTATCTTTTTTTGTCTGTTTTGAAGGCAGTCTTGATGTGATGCCTGTGTTGTATCTTACTGATTTTGTCTGTAGTACCTCTTATGTAGGGCAGGACAGCTGTTCCATAGGTCTGTTATTATAAGACATAATAGAGACCTAGAAGATCAACAAACTCAATCCAGAAGCCTGATGATGGCAGATGAGATTCTGCTGAAATGTTGCTACAACTTTAAAAGCACTACAATGACGTGGGATAATACCCGAAGGAAGCTGAACAGCACACACACACTCTCTCTCTCTCTCTCTCTCTCACACACACACACACACACACACACACACATATATATGTTTTCTGAGGTTTTCGCGGGTATTTGTATGTGGATCTTTGGTTATTCGGGTTTTCTCCCGCGGAGAATTGGAAATATCTAGGCAATGTTTCGATGAAGTCTCATTCATCATCTTCAGGCTTGTTTCTTCAGCTCTGTGCTTCTCAGAGTAATGTGAGCTTGCAGTTGCTTCTTCCTTTTAACTGCTAGTGGGGGGGGTGACTTGATTGGGTGGGGGTTTGGCTGTGTTCTGATTGGCTGGGGGTGTGTTCTCATTGGTTGGGGGTTTGGCTGTGTTCTGATTGGTAGGGGGGTTGGCTGTGTTCTGTTTGGCTGGGGGTGTGTTCTGTTTAGGTGGGGGCTTGGTTGTGCTCAGGTTAGTCTTAGTTGCTGGGGGATTTGAGCTGGTGATTCTGTTGTTTGGCTTCGTGTTCGTGGTCGTGCCACATCTTCATGGTGGGTGTCAGTTTGCTTCTTGTATGGGTCATAGGGGTTTGAATCAGGTAGTGGTGCAGCTGCAGTATGGCTTCTGGTCCATGGTCGTGTCTCATCTTCTGTGTGGGTGTGAGTCTTTTTTCTAAAAAGACAATCTTTTTTCTAAAAAGTGAGTCTTTTTCAAAAAAGCCAAACTCTGGCTCAGATACGTAGATGACACCTTCATAATCTGGCCCATGGAAAAGAAAAACTGAACAACTTCCTCACATGCCTTAACAGCCTACACCCCAAAATACAATTCACCATGGAAACAAGCCAACAATCAACTTCCCTTCCTAGATGTCTTAGTGTACAAAAATTCCAATGGCTCCCTAGGACACACCTTCTACCAGAAGAAAACACATACAAACCGCTATCTACATGCACTCTCACACCACCACCCAGCACAGATCAATTCCGTAGCTGAGACACTCATCTCCAGAACAAAATGCTTAGCTGACGAACAACACTTAAAAACCGAACTAGACACTCTCACTAATGTACTTACAGCCAATGGATTCCCAAAAAAGATTACCCACCTAATCCAAAAAGAAACCCCAACCAAAAGCCAAGACAGAGAACAAGAGAGTGGCAAAGCCCTCCTCCCATATATAAAAGGCACTACAGACAAAATCAGCAAGATCCTCCAAAAACACAACATTTAAACAGCATTCTGCACAAACAGAAAAATATCCACCATCCTAAGAAACCCTAAAGACAAAATCGAGTTAGAAAACCAAGGAGTATATGAAATCCCTTGCACTGCCTTCCCCACCACATACATCGGACAAACTAACAGAAGAATAAGTGTACGCATTGAAGAACACAAGAACTCAATCAAAAAAGAAGAACTGACTTCTTCCCTGGTCCAACACCTCAAAGCCACAGGACATGAAATTGACTTTAAAAATACCAGAACTATCACCAAAACCGAACACTTCAACAACAGAATAATCAGAGAAGCCATAGAGATAGAAAAATGCCCACACAGAATGAATAAACGAGATGATACCTCCCATTTACCAGCCATTTGGAAACCTGCCCTCATTAATAAACGAGTACCTAACATGAAGAATGACACCAGACCCACACCCATAAGTGCCACACAAGATGCCACCACCACACTTCCACGTAGAAAAGAGACTCACACCCACATAGAAGATGAGACACGACCACGGACCAGAAGTTCTAATATCAAGAAACTTTATATCAATATAAATGCAGGAAAGTATTTTGTGTAGCAACATCTCAATTATCTGATAATTTGGATAGAGAGATTAAGCCTGCTCAAGGTCCTTAAAATGCAGATAGTAAAAACATTTTTAAAATTATTTGTCTTTTAATTATTTTATTAGCTCTACTCTTCTGGAAATTTTAAAGTGTTCTTGGGGCATTTTATGTGGCTTTTTTATTATAACCTGTTTTCATGTTATAAATACACTTTGGGATTAGAGATAAGATTTAAAACTCAGCTTCCAATATTGAAATTAATAAAGGAATGTTAACACGAAGTTTAATAGTATTGAGATCAGTGAGCTTATTAATGTTAATATTGTGCTTTGCGAGACTTCCAGTTTGCAAGGCTTGGCGGAGGCAGGAATCCACGATCATGCACGGTTTCTGCTGCGCTTGCCGCTGGAGTGCCCTGAGCCAACCGGCTTCGGGGCTATAGCTACCCTGTAGAGGCAGCTGAAGACAGGGGAGACCTAGCAGGAGTCAGGCGAGTCTCACCCCCCCTCCTCAGCTGGCTTAACTCCCTTTTCCGAAAGCGGCAGAGCGGCAGTCAGAAATGGCCGCCACAAAGAAGCTTTCATCCAGAAAAGAATGTGCAGGAGGAAGCTGAGAAATGAAATTTTTGGCTGACCGGGAGGAGAAGCAACATCCAAGATATCCTGGAATTTAAATTTTGGAAAAAGATACATCTTTCCTTAAGAAGATCTAGAAGCAATGAATGAAAGTGAAAAGGGAAAGTTTGTTTTTTCTCACTCTCCTTCCTTATGGTGACAGCAGATGAATGAGAAATTGGAAAAACCCGCTTTGGCATCAGCAGGTAATCAAACTGGAAAATGAAAGCCAAGGGAAAAATAAAGATTTCTGAACACTGGGAAAAAAATTTTTTTTTATGCTGTAAGTGGGAAGGGAGAAGATAAGAATTAAGATTAAGGTTTGGCTGGAGGAGACTGCTTGGAATTTAAAAGACTAGAACAAAATCATAACAAGACTTCTAAAAAACACATTTTAATTGGAACTTTGTAACCGAATTACAACCCCAGGAAGAGAAAGTGAAAAAAAGAAGAAAGTGTTAAATGAAATAGATTGTGTGTATTTGGACTGTTTGGTGACTTTGGGATCTTTGGAAATTCTTACTTGAATGATTAAAATCATTTGGGTTGTTTAAAAAATTTTTTTACAATGGCATTATGTGTGGATGAACTGAAAATGGAATTTATAAAATATAAAGAAGAGGAACAAGAAGGGAAGGGATCTTTTGGCTCCGTTTTTCATTTTTTAGAAATGGCGATTTCTTTGTATGAGAAACTACAAGAACAAGAAGATTGGGATGAAGAGGAAGCCATCTTTAACAAACAAGCAACTTTATCTGGAGAAGAAAGGGGAAAGGTGAGAAAGAGAATGGAGAATTTGAGACTTAAAAAACAACCAAAAAAGGGAAAAATAAGGTGAAAAGTGGACACAACGTCAGAAAGCAACAGAAAAGAGGAATACAGAAGAGGGTAGAGATTAAGAGACAAGGGGGTAAAAAGGGTAGAGTGGAGAAGCAAGTGAGGAAGGAAGGGAAGAGAATCTATAAAGGTTTGAAACAAGATGTAAACAAACAGGACTTATTTAGAGATAATGGGTAAAAATATAAACTGAAAAAGAGATTCTGCAAAAGTACATAAGATTGTATTGTTGTATTTGTATTAGAAATAATGTTAGAAAATTTGGAACAACATATGATTATAAAATGTGATCAAATATTCAACGTAATTTAGTGGGAATTTCTTTTTTTTTATGAACAAAATAAATGAAATGAAATATGAGAGAATTGAATTAAGAATTACATAATTTTAATTACATAATGTTTTAAAACATAAGTGAAATGGGGGAGAAGTAACTATGAAAAATTTATAAGTGTTCCCATAGAAGCATAATACCTATTGTAAAAGGAATGTATAAAATATTCAAGATTTATGAATAGTAAAGCAACAGAAAAGAGGAATATAGAAAAGGGAAATGAAGATGAAGATTGAAATAAGTTGTAAAGAAACAGGACTTATTTAGAGATAATGGGTGAAAATATAACTGAAAAAGAGATGCTGTAAAATACATGAGACTGTATTGTTGTATTTGTATTAAAAATAATGTTAGAAAATTTGGAACAACATATGATTATAAAATGGGATAAAATATTCAATGTAATTTAGTGAAAATCTTTTCTCCTTTGAACAAAATAAATGAAATGAAATATGAGAGAATTGAATTAAGAAGGAATGGGAACATTTTAATACATAATGTCTTAAAATATAAGTGAAGTGGGGGAGAAGCAACTACATAAAATTTATAAGTGTTCCCATAGAAGCATGATACTCACTTGAAAAGGAAGGTATAAAATATTTAAGATTTAAATGAATATTTAACGATAGAGTTCAATTGGTATGGATTGTTGTTGTAATTATATTATATATTTATATATTTTTTTCTTTTTTTAAATATAGTGTTTAGCTTTAGAATGTACTAAGCAGAATCCAAATGAAAGTTATGTATTATTTTAAGTGTTAAATTTAGGGGAAGGATATAAAGGCGTCACACTCCAATCAGTGATTACAGGAGAAATTTTGTGTTAATGAGAAAACATAATAGACAGCTGAAACAAGACAGACAAAGGATATAACTATAATGATTTAAATTGAGATGAAATAAATAAAATAAAATTAAGAGAGTGAAAAGAGGGGAGAAGCTATATAGAAAATGTTGAATGGTAATAAGATATGGAATAGTATATAAAAGTGAGCATGAACTTGAATTTATGTCTGTATGAAGAGATGTAACCCGGGATCAAACTGCTTTCAAAAAAGATGTTTTATGTTTTTATGTTATGTGTTTTGTTTGTATATGTTTGTCTTTTAAAAATCAATAAAATTTTTGGAAAAAAATATTGTGCTTTGCAAAATGTAAAAACAAAATTTCTTGCCTTCTTATAATATAAAATCTGATGCTGAAAAGTCAGAAAAGGTCAGGAGATAGTCATGCTGCAAAGTCAATAAGGTGAGTTACGGAAGGCATGGAAGTTAGGAGATTATGACAAAATCATGACAGAAAAGGGCATTTTTGAGGAGAGAATTGAAGTGAAAAAGAAGTGGCAGCACTCAAGCTTTCTAAGAGGCTGTTTCAAGCACAAAGGGCACAAGGGGAAAAAGTTATTTGAGAAGGCAAGAAACTAAATGCATTTATAAATATTATACTATAGCTGTCCACAACAAGAAGGTAGCAGAGATTTATCAATAGTGTGTTTTTGATGATGACTGGATATGGAATAAAAAGCTATCTACCACAGCCGGATTTTCTTTGTGTGGATTCCTTGAGATTTAAGTTGTCCTGCAAAATTCACATACTGCTACTGATTCTTCCAAGAAAGACTCATTTGTATTTTTCTGTAGAAGTCATGGATTTTAAATAGTATACCAAATTGCTATCTGCAATTCCTTTTCTTTCTTAAAAAATAGAATATCTTTTCTGTGCAGGGGTAGAAATTTCTGTTCAAATAATTAAAAAAAATGTCAGCCAAAATTATTGTCTTTTGGCCTCCCTTAGAACAGCTTCTAGAGGAACATGTTCATTTTCAACAGCTATTTCAGTGTTAGACGCCATTTAGTAACAAACACAATACAAAATGTTCAAATACATTATATTTTTTCCCTTTAAGCCGAACGTGGAAACAAAAGAAAAAAATTGTCCACAAAGTGTAACTGCAGTAAATTTCCTTGGTGACACACTGCAGGTTAAAATCTGCCAAAGTTAAAACAACTATTCTATAAAAACATTTTGGGCGGCTGCTGATTTATTACCTGCATGCTATGCATCTTACAAAAAGCAATGCTTGACTTGCTAGGTATGTACAGCAATAACAATGTGTAGCAAAAGGAATACATAGAATATAGTGTAACCCATAAATGTGGAATTCATGAAACTCACCTTCTGCACAATAGCCCATGCACCCTTGAGTAGGTTGCAGGAGATAAACAAGGAACTTCCCACAGTGTCTTACTGAGATGGGGATTTGGAAGAGGCAACAGTCTTTGGTGCTTCCAGAAAAGAATTGCCAGGTTCCACAGGCAGTCAGTGCCTTTCTCTCTCCAGGACGTGGGAGAGAATCTGATTGAAGGGATAGCCAGATTGGGGCTTGTGTTCCACATTTGTTCATCTGTGGGGAAAAAAATAGATAGTGTTTAAAATTCAAGAGTTAGAGCACTTAAACTAGGGGTGTCAAAGTCAAGGCCCATGGGCCAGATCCAGCCCAACAGGGTGCTTAGATCTAGCCCATGGCGCCACCCTGGAAACAGCAAAGGACCAGCCCCTGGTGCCTCTGAAAATGGGCTCCCAATCTCTGTTTCCAGCTGGGACAGCCTCCTGCAACTCTCTGCCAGTGAAAATGGAGCTCAGGAGGGCCACATCCTAAGCTCCATTTTCACTGGCAGAGGGTTACAGGAGGCCATCCCATCTGAAAACAGAGATTGGGAGCCCGTTTTCACTGGCAGTGCACTCGGGCCACCACAGATGCCCTGACACAAGTGACGTCAAGCTGGCTATGCTCACCCTGGCCACGTCCACCCACCCCCCTGAGGTCAAACACAATCCTGATGTGGTCCTCAATGAAGTTGAGTTTGACACCCCTGACTTAAACAATATATTTCTTCCAATGAGTTGTGGATAGATAGAATATAGAAGATAGAAGGGACTGAGCCCCAAATGACATTCTCTCGTCAGGTCTGACCAGTGATTCAGCTTTTACCAGTCAGGTTCTAGCACAAATTGGACTGTGGTGCTCTATCTCCAGCAACATCAGAATAGAATTCTGCTTAGGAGCCCAGTTAAGTCAGTTAAAGATGAAGAAACTCTTTGTTCCTCAAAGCAAATAATTTCCTCTCTTCAGTAAACTCTACACATATTCTGAAACAACAGCAACAACATGAAGAAATTTTTAATGCAGAAATACTTTTAAACTGGAAAAAGGCATACTTATCAAGTTTGTTCTACATAGCTCTGACATTTCAACACTTTACTAGTGCACTAGCCTTGACTATAACATTGTTTCAATGTTGTAAAACTGTATTATTTTTTTTAGTGAGCAAATATTACTTATCTTAAATTAGATACTAAAAATTATGTATATAAAATATCATAAATGATTTGAGCCATACTCTAGAGACAACACTAAATTAACTTTAAACGCTTTGCAACTTTTTACCATAATGGAAGATGGTTACTGCTCTAAGTTGTTGCCTTTATTATTTATAGAACACATTTACTCTTATTTTCTGCCTTTTAAAATAGTAATCTAAACCATTATTTTTATGATCCCAGATTAGACACCCTGTCCTTTATTCATTTATCTCCTCATCAATACCAGAATCAATGATAAAATATTATAAAAGATTAACATGATTTCTCATTTGTTTGCTATGCTCAACAGCAACTTCTCCTGAATCATTTGGGAAAAATTGATATTTTTTTTCTCAGTTAATCACTATTACTGTCTCATTCTCCCTGTAAATAGCTATGATTGATATTGGTTAAATATTCCTGTACGTTCTGCCTTATATACTGAAAGTTTCTGTAACAGCTAGAAACTTGCACTATTTGGAAGAAAAGGCTAGGAATCCAATATCAAGATTATGTAAGGTAATAATGCAAATACCTATGGAATTTCATAGCTTTAACCAGGTTAAAGCCTGGTCAACTGAACAATATGACAACTCTGATTGCAGAATGTAGAATGCTTCCAATACTAAGAGATGATATACTTTATTTCAGATTATTCATTCTAGATAAGGAGTGTCAAATTTACCAGCCGCAGGTCAGATGCATCATGTGCTGGCCATGTCCAACCCTGGTTTAGTGAAGGGTAAAAAAGTTGTGATATGTCATGTGACGACAACATGTCGTCACAAGTTTGACATCCCTGTCTTAGATTGTAAATGTTTTTCTTTGTTTGACCTGTTCTCAGAACCCTACCTATTATTTTTCATTTGTGTGACCAGGATTGGAGGAGCTATGTTCAAATCTACCCTCAGTTACAGCAGTTTGGGTTGACTCTGAGCTTCATTCTTCATTCTTTCAGCCCAGCTTACTTCTCAGAATTGTTGCATGGGAAAAAAAATTGTGGTGTCTTGAGCTCCTGGAGAAAATGTGGGATATACAAGCCATGATTAAGTACCTCTTAGCTTACTACGATATGTGAATCCTACCTCGGTGATGTTTCCTGTCTTCACAAATGACACCTCATTGGAATCTATGCTGCTTTTTGAAAGAAAAATATTCTGATCCTCACTGCACATTTTTACCATGTCTATTGTACTGCTGTACTCAGTTATGCTTAAGCCATTGCTGACTTAGAGGCATTCAGTCTTTGTGAATAATAATCTTCCACTAGGAAGGAAGATACTGTTGTTTGGTGAACATTTCTTCTCAACAGATGCATTGAAAGTTTCAAATGAGCTTGAAAAAAAATTGACTAATGGGCTAAAAAAGAAAAGTAAAAAAATCCTAGCACAAAGTGGGGTATATATGGGCTTCTCTTAGCAAAATATACACATGAAAACAGATGTAAGTGGCTCATTTTCAGCTTTCAAAAACCGATGATCAAATATTTCTAGATTTAACAGTTATCATTGTTATTGTAGATAAGTAAAATGATGCACAACTACAGTGAAACCACTGAATTTGAGTGCTGTGTAATGTTTAAAAAAAATGTAACAGAAGTTATGTATTTTTCTTTTGCACAATTTTGCCAGAATTCTTAAGGAGTTGCAGCAGCTCTTTTATAGCATTTGAAAAATGGCTCTTGTATGACAACAGGGTTAGACTGGGGTATCTCGTAAGTTAGGTTTGCTTCACTGCAGTTCTGTCAGCTAAAGTTTACATGGCATGCCAAGAAAGACACAAATTAGCTCATACACTGGAAGGCTCCTGAACACCGAGAATAATGAGTTAGGCAAAATTAATATCTAACAATTTGACATACTAAATTAATTTCTTGTTTGCCTTGTTTGAAAAGCAAACTTGTTTGAAGTTGATGTTTATTTTAATGGGAAATGCCAAATTGGGAATGTCATTTAAGATTCACAGAGTATTATTATGGAAGAGTTTAAGGTCATGAAATATTAACCTTCTCACTATACTTCATCCCTTTTCTCTTGGTGCTGCTGGTATTTAAATATGTCTTTTCTTTTTTGCATTTGTTCATATCAGTGTGAGGTTTTGCTATGATAGCCCCTCCACTCAAAAGTCCCTCACCCCTTTCCAGAGGGAACAATGAAGTAACCCTGCTGTTGTCTGTGTCAACAGTTTTAATGCAATCCACACAAAATGCATTATGTGCCAAAGGATCTTGAGGTGGTTTAAAATACAAACATAATTTATTTAATTTAACAGACCATTCATATATACATTTTCTAACAAGTTTCTACTTCATAATTCTGAGTGGTACAATGATTTATGGAGGGAGGAAAATGTTCCAGTCCTTGATTTGATCTAGTATGATCCTTGCGTGCCACCTAATTACTAGTCTTTTTATACCTGGAAAAACATTGTGTATCTCTGGCCCAGAAAATGATGTATATGTAGTTACAATCAGAGGTGCTCTTCAGCAGGTTCTGACCAGTTCTGGAGAACTGGTAGCAGAAATTTGAGTAGTTCAGAGAGCCAGAAAGTCCCACCTCTGACTGGCTCCACCCCCATCTATCCTCTGCCGCCCGAGTCCTAGCTGATTGGCTGGGTCTTCTTTTGTTGCCCTGCACATGAGAACAGAGCTGGAAAGCAGGTTAGTGGGGTGGGGAAGGAATGGGGATTTTACAGTATCCTTCCCCTGCCATGCCCACCATGCCACGCCCACCATGCCATGCCATGCCCATCAAGTCATGCCCACAGAATCGGTTGTAAAAAATTTTGAATCCCACCACTGGTTACAGCCATAATTGTGACTAGAATTTCTGTCACTAAGCGATATGGCCTTTAAATGAGTCATGAGAGTCAAAAAAGTAATGAAAAAAAAGTCTTTTTTTGTTTTTGTTTTCTGTGATAGTTTTGTGAATCTGGTTTCCCTGCTGGCTTTACTTACTGGAATCCCTTTAGGAAGGTCATACAGGACTGCAATTGGTGTAAATACATGTTGGTTGCCAAGGGCCTAAATTTTGATTACATGACTGCAGGGATGCTGCAATGATCATAAGTGTGATGATCAGATATTACTCACTTTTATCAGCATCACTGTAACTTTGAATGAATGGCCATAAACTGAGAATTGCCTGTATGCAGATGATACATAGTTCTGTTTTTATTCCGAAGCACTCTAAGCAGGACTATCTTTGAAGAGAGTTTAGAAACTTGTATTAGTACAGAATATGGCAGCAAGAATACGAAAGCAGAAATATTAGCTTTTATTTTGATTTTTACCTTCACAATTTTCCAGGCTGTTTAGAGCCTCACATATTAAATATTCTGTTTAAATTAATTGAAAAGTAAACAATATCTCAGATTCAGCATTGCATGTCATGACCATATGAAATATTGATT
This sequence comes from Laticauda colubrina, assembly GCA_015471245.1. Taxonomy (NCBI): domain Eukaryota; kingdom Metazoa; phylum Chordata; class Lepidosauria; order Squamata; family Elapidae; genus Laticauda; species Laticauda colubrina. The sequence continues at coordinate 5,010,534 of BLBF01000032.1, read as the reverse complement.
AATGTATATTTCAATACATTTCATTCATTTAGTTTTCTAGTAAATGTTAGTAAAATCATCATCATTATCATTTTAGCCATTGTCTATCCACTGAAGGATGAAGGCCTCTTCAGCATGCTTCCTGAGCTTCCTTTTGCCAATTGTGCCCACAATTCTTGAGGATCTTGTCGATCCATCTTGTTTTAGGTCTCTTTCGTGGACACTTTTTGTCAAGTGGGATCCATTCTATGACTGCCTTCGTCCACCTGCCATCAGTTCTTCTTGCTATGTGACCAGCTGTTTCCATTTCAATTCCTAATTCATATTAATTCTTATTGAAATATGAGGTTGCAAAGCTTGAAAAGACTTGAAAAATTATGGCAAATTTAACATTTGGAATAGTTGGATTAATATAATTTAAATGAGATATTATTAACTCTGCTGCATATATTTGGTTCAGCTCTAATGGATTTCTCTTTACTGAGTTAAGTAGCAATTAACATCTAAAATATTTTTTTTCCCTGATCCTAATGCCATAGCACTGCAAGGTATTTCTGAATGAAGAAAGATTCTTAATAGTAGAAGTGAAAGAATAACTGCTTTCACACTGGCTTCAAAATAGTCACTGAAGAAGTTTTAGTAGATGAATGATATGAAATATTTATAATACAAAACAATCATGAATGCATCAGATAGAGATCACGTATGTGTGATGAGGAAGCAAGCTTGTATACATGTTCTTATGATCAGGGGTGGGATTCAAATTTTTTAACAACTGGTTCTGTGGGCGTGGCTTAGGTGGTGGGCATGGCTCAGTGGTCATGTGACTGGGTGAACATAGCTTGGTGGTCATGTGATTGGGTGGGTGTGGCCAACTCAACATCACTTACATTGAGGCATGCATCTCCTTGCCCGGCCTCTCATGACTGTGGGGAAGCTGCAACAGTCATAAGTGTGAAAAATGATCATAAGACACTTTTTTCAGTGCCATTGTAACTTTGAATGGTCACTCCACACAAGCAAAGTACCAACAAAGGAGGGGAAAAAAACTCCAGAGAAGTTCCTGAAACAGGAAGTCCAGTCCTACTAAGAATGTAATAAGGGTCAATGGAGAGGCAGTTTCTGTAAGCAACACTAGAATGTTTCCTTCCTGCCTTCCTTACAGGATTAGGCCAGTAATTTCTTCTAACAAGTGGTTAGAAGAACTGCTTAGAATGTTAACAACCGGTTCTAGCGAATAGGTGTGAACTGGTAGAATCCCACCCTTGTTTATGATGCATCTGAAATCATATGAAGCTCAGTTCATATATCTGCACATTTGTATGTGTAATATTCAAATAAGTGGAAACCCATCTGGATCATGTGGTAGCCTATTATATCTTGTTGCAAAGAATCCTAACAGGAATCACACTTAGTAAGTAAATAAAGCACTTTTACTCACCAGCGGTGCTTCAGTTTACTAACAAAGTGATTTTTCTGTTAATCATAGGGATAACTGATTAACTGTACCTTGAATTTTATTAGTCATGAAATATACACACAGGCAACAAATTGATAATATTACTTGAGCTATTTTGATTTTTTCTAGAAGGAAACTATTACATTAAGTGTTAGTGTTTATATATTTTAAGGTCACAAGAGCTGCACAGATTATTCTAAATTCGGTGTGACAATTTCAAATGCTCACAGGAAATCATCCTACATTCCAGAATTTTTCTTCAGCTGATATTAAGGAATGTTTGTTATTTATATTTTTAAGTGTATTCAGGAAGTTAAGTTAGCTCTGTTGAAAGGGAGGGGGGGAGAAATATGGCTTTTTATTTTAGGGATTTTTATTTTTATTGGGGTGTCATAGTATTATGATGATTATTGTAATCTTTATAACCCCCCTGAGTCACTGCTGTGAGATGGCTTTAAAACTGAATATTTTTTAAACATAATCAGGATCATTTACTTTGTGTAAAATTTAGCTCAATTTGTTGAACCTACACAGTTTAAAATTATCACAAAAAGGCCAAGGAATTAAGAACACAAGCATGAAAAAAATATTTTAAAGACATGGTTTTTAATTAAAATTGCTTTTTAAATAAGCTTTATTATTTTTTTAAATCAGAACTTCTTTATTTCAGTTTCAATCCTAGTTCATTTTGTGGTTTAGATGAAGTTTTTTTTTTTAGGTGAGGTAGTGCTTTGAATTAGAAAGTTATTATTTCTTTTGAATTACAAAGTTATCTGTAAAAGAAGCAAAGCAATATATTATGTATTTTGAATCAAGAAGCTATCCATCAAAGATGTAAAACCTCAAAGATGCTATAACCTTTAAGTCACTGATCAGAGCTGCTGAAGATTTTCCATCAAGAAAATGCCCAATATATTTTGAATTACCTACTTTCCCAGTGGCAGATAATGCATTATTTAAAAATTTCCGGGCCAAAAAAAATGAAAATAAAAAATAGGTTCTTGAATTGCTTCACACTTAATCTACCCACATATTTCATATGGCTCAAAACATGTCAGTAACAGGTTTGAGCTATAATACAGTAGAAGTGTTGAACTATTAATAATACTTCAGCCTGTGAAATGAATTCTTTTGAGCTTCAGAAAGCATGAGGTGAATTCATTTGCATATAAAAGAAACAAATTTGATTAGACCTGTATAAGTATATCAAGCTGTTCCCTGGATGAGGAAATTCCTTTGTGCGTCTAATCATACATTGTTCTTTTTTAATGTACTGTACCTATTAATTAAGGTTGAAGAATGCATGTGAGGCAAGATGGTGCCATTCAGGTACTCAAAAAAGCTTTTTCAGTCTGGTGCCTATCAGTTGTTTGGGTCTGTCACTCCAGAAATCCTAAATATTATAGGAGAGGTTTAAGGGTTCTGGGAGTTGATGGGCATTTTTGTCAGGCTGAGGGAGCTCAAAATGTCTAGGGAGAACCTGGGTTTATGAAAGACTTACTGAGACTGCACATTTCATTCCATTTCATTTTATCTGACTTACTTCTATACACTTGGTTGGCATTTCTGCAGGCTTATTTTCAATCATGAAGCGGTACCACCCTTGTGGAAGTGAATGATCACAAATCATGTCCTGAATGGCTTTTTCCTGCAATTCCAGAGAATCAAAATGGATGCTGCGATAGGCGTGATGGAGAATACGATGTCCTTCTGGAAAGCATTCTGGGGCTAAGGGCAGAAAAGGAAGAAAATAGAAGTATTAGAACTGTCAATAAAAGTCAATACATTTTATCTATAACTTTACATTATTAAATCACAGCTCAGTAAGAATGAATGTTTGCACAGAGCATTTTGATATCTGTCTGTAGACTATTTCTAGAAACTAAATGACATGTTACCTTTACTAAGCAGAATGATCTGAAAATATATTTTTTCGTTTTCTCTTATTACAAAATAGGGATGACTAAGAATTTCATTCAGTTTGATTTCCAACTTTCCAATGGGTGTATGTTTCTTCTTCTTTCAGGGACTTGAAAGAATGGGTGATTTATTTTCTTTTAATGAATATAGGAATTGAAAAATGAAAGATGAATCCATCTTAACAGCTCGGAAGGCCTGCATCTGGCACTTCAACTGGAGCCACTCTGTAAATGTCTTTGACTTTGCAAAATATTTTTCATTCAGCAGAAAGGAAGATATAAATACTTTTTAAAGGCAAGAAAAAATTGACAAAAATTTCATTTATGTCTTGCCAGGAATTTGAACCTCCATGGTTATTAGGGTTCTTTATGAGTGTTATTCCATTTTCATTGTACAATCATTTCTCAAACTTAATCCAGGTTGCTATGAGGCTGTTCTGCTTGCAGGGCCCATGAGGCATGTCAGCCATCACTTTCTATCAGCTGATACCAATAAAAAAAATCTCAAACCACTGAGAAGTTCTAGAAGATGAAGAAAACAAACAAATATTTTTCACAGGGCAATAAAACTTTGTAAGTGGTAGATTCCAATGGAGTAAGATAGTGAAGAACTTGAACTAGGACCACTCTTTCTTACTGTCTGACTTTTGGCCAGTCATTTTATCTCAACTCAGCCTGCCTCACAGGACTGTTGTAGTGGTGAAAAATAGGATGGAGTACTACACATAGTGCCGATGCAGAATACATGTTGCCTTTAACTCCTGAATGAAACGTGCCATATAAATCTAAAGAATAAATATTAAGTCATGTTCATGATGGACTTTTATTCTTCTTTTCCTTTATGGATTCCCAATCTTTCACCATTATGTGTTCAAAATAGAAACTTTGATCTTGCTGTTATGGATAGATAATAAACATCTTTGCTACCTTTTCTTTTCTTTTTTTTAGCTTTGAGGTGTGCAAGATATAATGTAAGAGAAAATACCACTGCCTAAATAAAATGTGACATATAAAGGTAATAAATGAATATTAATTCAATTACGTTCTTGATGGTAAGCAATCTCCTCCTCTTTATCCTCCTCCCTCATTGATTCCTTAAACATTAACCACTGTATCAAACAATATGATATTTTCCATGCTGAGAATGCCTTCTACAATATGCCAAAACAGAATCTCATTGGATCTCTATCTCTCACTCTCCACCTCTCTCTCTCCTATATGGCACTAGATTTAAATACATTAGAATAGGGGTGTCAAACTCATGGCGCATGACAGCGTAATGTAATGCGTCAGGACTTTTTTTCCTTTCATTAAACCAGGCATGGGCGTGGCCAGTGCATGATGCATCCAGCGCACAGGTTGGGAGTTTGACAGCCCTGCATTAGAAAGATGCAGCTGATTCTTTTCTAAATCTGAAGGCTGCTCTGTTTTTTGTGTGTGTGTGTGTTTTTAAGAAACATAACTGACACAAGAAGGGCAAGGCTTGTTTCACACAAATTCTGAAAATTTGCTTTGGGACTTTCATTGATCAAAGACACTGAAATGCTGATTTCAGGCATATTTTCTAGAATGCAACATGAATCCCACAAGGAGTTTTTTTTGATATATATTATATAAAAGAGAAAAGAAAAAATGAACTGCGAAAACAATGCATATGATTAAATGTATATAGCTAATGTGAGATAGAAAGACTAAATCAGGCTTTTGCAGGTCTGCTTATTATAGCATTCAAAAGGGCACAGGAAGATAGAATCCTAGAGCAAACATATAGATAAATAAAGGATTTCTCTGCTGCCTGAATTAGGTGGAGGCTGAGAATTCATCTAAAATTTAAATTTGGAGTAGTCTGTGACACCACAAAACAGAATGCAAGCAGTATTCTCCTAAAGTGATCCAAACCAAATTAGGATCATCTAGGAGGTTTCACAAATTATTTAATATTTTTGAACATTCCAAAAGTGCTACATCTGTGAAAAAGCAACATTGACCTTTTTTTTGTTGTTTCATTTTTTTTTTCAGAAGACTGTCTGTCTTTAGTGGAATTCCATCAGTCATTCAACAGAGAGGGAAGGGTGGGTTGTGGAAGCCAGGGTAACAGGGAATTAAAGAACAAGAGAACAGGTGAAGGTCAGATGAAATATAACAGTCCCACAGTAAACCCACAGAACCAATTTTGTCATTCATTTGTGCATCAACCCAATTTACTACTTCCATTGTTTCTCTGATTTTCCTTGTTGCTAGGTGATATTTCTTGATCAGATATTCTTTGGTCTTTTTGTTTTTCTTTTTTGTCATCTGTTCTAGCTTGTTTGCATCTTATTTTCAAATCTGATTTTCCAATTTGGTAGTGCACTGTTTGCTTTTTTTTTTTTTGATTGATTTTGCATCCCAAGTATTCAGCTATAACTGCAGCCATGCTGTGCATTAGTTGATTTGTTATTATTATTATTGTTATTGACTTTTCAGTCAGGTATTCATGAATGTTTTCCATTCAAATATTAACCAGGTCTGGCTTTGCTTGACTTATTCAGATCCAGCCAGGTCTTGTGTGAGGATGGAGATATTTCACTTCTTCATTATCTCCAATTGTCTTCTCCAAACTCTTCACATGTAATTGAGTACAACTCCCAATGTTTTTAGTCAGAATAAGTTTTTGATCTAAGATACACACACACACTTATTGATCTAAGATACACACATACATGTACACACACTTTCTGAAGATGAGCTCCTGGATGTGAATAGCTCTGTAATTTCCTGTTAGCCTTTTTCATTCTATCATCAAACAATTTAATCAACCTACCTAACTTAAGCCAGCCTTGGTTGTTTTGTTTTTTATTGTTAGATGAACAACAACAATGAGAAAAGAAAACCTTTCAGATGCTTTGGAATTTACATCTACCTTATGGATCATAAGCTTGTGTAATCATAAAATTCATTTTATGAAATATTAAATAGCTTCCACTCCATGCCATGCTGCCACCATAGAATGTAAGCTTCTGCCAATATTATGCTCCTTCAACGTCAAAATCAAAGAAGAATGCAGTTCATATAGTTCCACTGTCATGATAAACTCCCTTCCTCATTCTTCTCTAAATGATTTATCATGGCTATGGAAAGTAAAATTAAAATAAGGAAGGAGTTCCCTTTTACTATGTAATCTATATAAAGTTACTCCTCCCGTCCACCAAGCATCCAACCAATAGTTGCTCTCTGTCACTTCTGTATAGACTTGGCTGCTTTTAAGTTGCAAGTAAGTGCAATATTCAAGTTCACACGCACTCTGAAGCATGTTTTGGGAATCAGATCTGAAATACTGCACAATCTTAATGTTTCCATAGGAACAACAGGGATTGCTGTTAATTAATAACCAAATATATTTCTAGCAGTTTTTCATCATAATAGAGAATGTTCCCTTGTTGCCAACATGATTAGTATTTAACAAACTGTTATGTGTTGAAAGGCTTTACAATTATAATGGTATTATGGAAATGAAAAGGCAGATTAAAACTCTGATTCAAAACATAAAGACTTGAATAGGGAACCCACTGATGTTTTGCATTAATTCTACCCTCAAACCACTTAATCTGGAGCATCGTACTACAGACATAGGACTTTGAAGTGTTTTTAATATTACATGGCTTTGAAAATAAAGGTTAATTCAGTAACATATTATTCTGGATTTGGAAGAAACAAGAGTAATCTTTTTCATTGTTTCTGTGGAACAAATCAGAAAGTATTGCATTATTGAATTGAAGGAAGGTCATCTACCAACTTAGTTTTCTATTAGGTTATAAAAATGCCGCTGTTGCTAAAATGCTGAATAACTGCTCTCCATTTAGCTATTGAGAAAATAATTACCTAATAATATATACAAAAAACCCCATCTTCTGTTAAATAATTAATTTTTTTAAAAAACAGAACTAACAAGATTATACAACACCCATAAGAAAACAACTCTTTAATTAAGACTACTCAAAATTACTCCAACGATGTGTAAGATTTCAATTTTTCTGAATTTTTCAAAAGGCAAGTTTGAAAAAAAAATAGAGAAAAAGAAGTCCAAAAATGTTTTAGCCAGATACAATTTAAAATCAGATTAAAATTATGCCATGAATGCAGAAACCTGTGGCAAACATCATTATTCTCAATTTATACTGCATTTAAGGACAAAAAAAGCTGTTGATTTTGTTAATTCAAGTTAAAAAAACATCAAACAACATGTATGAATAGTTGTGAAGTTAATATTGTATTGGCAATATGTTGCAATAAATAAATAAATTGCAAGGCACAATTTCTTATATGTAGAGAGCAGACAAGCTGAACTGCACTAATTTAGTATAAGTTTTTATTGACTTCCTAATAATAAATACTCATGTATAGCTGTCATCTGATAAGTCTATCACATTTCTAATAAAAAATGGCCATATGGTCATTTCTTGTAGTACTTAACCAACAAAACTCCTAGCATATTTTATAATGAGAATTTCTTTTCTGGTTTTATTAGCCTTTATAGAATTTATTATAGACATCACTATACATTCTAATTTGTCCACACTGAACAAATTTTATTTTTGTTTCCCCACTCCCAGGAAAAGGTTTTTAAATCCTAAATATTTTGCACAGTAACTTTAAATTAATGAAGGTGCCTTTGAAGACTTCCGAGCAATCAATGAGAAGAAAATTATAATTATGGTTATGGATTGGCTTGTTTCCTTTTTTTGCATCTCTCAGACTGAAGCAATATGGCAAAATGAACATGCTCCTACAACCTAATTTCAGCTAAAGATATACCATCCAAATGATTTTTTTCTGTGAAAAACAGAAACATTATTAATCTAAATGCCTTGATTTTAAAATATATGGGTCTGTATTCAGATGAAAATTTGATTTCCATACCTTCCATTTTCAAGAATCCCTCCTTTTCATTAGAAAATCCATAATGCAATTTAATTACAGTCAGAATGAACATATTTTTTTCATACTATTCCTAAAACTGGTAACTGATTTTTATCAATATCCCTTGCACTATCACTCCATCAGTCTTATTTATGCCACCAGTAAATAAATAAACAGGGAAAAGGAAGTTTAGAGTCGAGAGACAATGGGAAAAACTTCCTCCTATTCCAATTCGGACTGGTTCCCATATTGATTTGTGAGATTAAAATGTGTGCTTTTTTTCTGGCAATGCAAAGAAATATTACTCTGCTGTATATCAAGTTCAAAAATTGCTCAGTATTTAGAGGTAATTCCACTTTAGGTTCACTACACCAAACCAAAGCAGTGCAAAATGGTTAGAGATTATGACATCTCCACCACTGAACAGATTGCTGATGGGAAGTGTGTTTGCTGGTGATAGGGATGAAGTATAATCTAATGGAACATTGGTTCTAATATAAAACTGAAAGAAGCAACCACCTCAGGCAGTAGATTAAGAGAAAGTATATTGTTATTGGATTTGCTATCATTGTATTTCTATTGGCAACTAGAAGGAAATATATGTTGGATTTTTTTTAAAAGCCTCATGTGCTAAAATAACTAGACTAGACCTCTATATACAGAGCCCTAACTTAAGGGAAAAGATAATTATTTGGTAGTCTCTGCCTCAGGCAGCAAACTGTCTAAGACAGTCATAATAATGCCTTGAAAATCATGTAGTAGTGATATTTTCATTCCATAATTTTAATATTCTGGCAAATGCAGTATTTTGAGCATGGGAGTTGCTTAAAAATGACTGAAGGATATGTAAGAAGAAATCTATTCCAAAGAGCCATAAACTTTATTGGGAGGGTTGGGGGAGAAATGATTTTTTTCTGGGAGTCAAGAAAACTTTTTGAGTAACACAGTCACTTTTGGGGAATATTCTCTTTATAACATAATGTCATACAATTGTCCATGGTGGTTAGAATGCAGTATTGCAGGCTAATTTAGCTCACAGCCAGCAGTTCGATCCTGTCAGGGCTGAAGGTTGACTCAGTCCTCCATCATTCTGAGGTTGTTAAAATGAAGACTAAAGGCTAGGTCACACTGGCTGACGGATGCAAAAAGTATGCAAAAAGGACATAGCGGACGAGCAAATTTTCCATCTGTTGTTATCTGCTCTCAAAAGTGCCCCAAATTTGCATAAACAGAGTGGACAAAAACGGAAAGGAACGGATGTGGGGAGGATGTAGAGGGGATGTAAAGTGGATGTTCATAGGAAGCCTAGCAGATGGAAGCGGATGGAAGTGGATGACATATCCGCAGGGGTTCCAGGGGAGAACAGCGAAGCGGACATGTAGCGGATGACGCGGATGCATCATGGACAGCTATAGGATGCCTAGCGGATGCCTAGCGGATGCAAAGCGTTCACTGCGCATGTGGGGAGGATGAATTGCGTAAGCTCCGCATATTTAAAAGGATGCAGCTCGCAAGCAGTCGCCATAAAGAGGAAAGACCTGCTGCCAGAGACATCTTGAGAGAACACCATGGGAAAGAAGAGGAAGCATGTGCCTACTCTTGCCAGCCCTGGCAAGAAGGACAGAACCACCATCCCACCCCCTGGTGCTGACTCTGAAGCTGCTGGTGCTGCTGCTGCTGCTGGTGGTGCTCCTGGTGTTGCTGCTACTGGTGCTTCTCCTGCTGGTGCTGCTGGTGCTGCTGGTGCTTCTCCTGCTGCTGCTGTTACTTCTCCTGCTGCTGGTGGTGCTTCTCCTGCTGCTGCTGCTGTGATGGACCAGCCCCAAGGCCCTCAAAGCCCCGCTACTGAAGCCCCTGAAGCCCCTGGCAGAGGGAAGAAGAGGCAAGGCAAGGAGAAGGGAGAGAGGAAACAGTACTCCATTTGCGAAGACCATGAGGAGGAGGTGCTGGAATGGCTGAGGGAGAACAAGTAACTGTGGAGAAAGGGCCACAGGCTCTATTGCGACACCAAGAGGAAGCAGGCAGTGTGGAGAGAGAAGTCAGATAGCCTGGGATGCACTTCAGATGTACTCCTTGGATGGTGGAAGCATATGAACACCTAGTATGGCAAGCTGCAGCTGAAGAAATCCGGGCAGGCCGCTGTCAAGCTCACTGACCGGGAGACCTATGTCATGGCCAGGTGCAGCTTCCTGGAGGGTGAGATCCGCCACCAATGAGCAGCCCCTCTGTCAGCCCTCTCCCTCAGACAGCCCACAGAGAGCCACTCCTCTTCCAGCCAGGAGACAGCTACCTTGTCCAGGCAGGTGTCTTTGGAGGGCCGCACGAAAGAGACCCCCCCGATAGCTGCACTCCCCGTGCTGGAGAAAATGGGGGATCCCCTGTCTCAGATGGAGCAAGAAGAAGCAGCCACCAGAGACCAACCCACACCCACACCCAGCTCCACCTCCACAGAAAGCAGGCAGAGAGGCAGACCGGAGGGACAGAGCCACACTGTCCTCTTGGAGATCAGGGACACAATAAAAGCCAGCACAGATCTCCTCTCCCAGCTGGTCCACTTTGACATACCATCCTCTAACCGCTCACGTACGTGGGCCAGACCCTCCTGGACATGCCCTAGGCCCAGTACCAGGCAATGAAGGAGAGGATCACAGCTCTTCTGCACCACCCTCCAGGCCCAGCTGAACCTGCTCCTACCCACTCTGGGTCTGCTCCTCCACCCCAGGCGATGTCACAGCCCTTCCATGGATTTCAGCAGCCCCTCGCCTACCAAACCTACCACTACCAGGACTTCCCACAGCAGAGGCAGCCCTTCCCAGTCCCAGGTTCCTCGGACACCACAGATGCCACAGATGCCTCACCTGACCCAGCTGCAGACCAGACAGCCTCACTACACTCCTCCTTCCTCCACCCCACAGCCAAGCCCTTCCTCAGAACATCTGTCATCAGTCTTGGGCCTCACATCCCAGGTACTTGAGGAAGAGCGTCTCAACCTCATGGGACTTAGTCAGCTCTCTGAGACCTTCCTGCACACACCATCTCCTGTTGTACTCTCGGGGCCAGGCACCCCAATGGCACCTCAGACCAGCACTCCAGCAACAGCCACCTCCACAGTCCCTGGCCCCTTTATATCTGAGACCATGGGCACGCCTCAGAGTGACTGAGAAGAGTGCCAGAGACTGAGTTGTTACCTGTTCACTTTATCTTTGCTTAAAACACTTTACTTGGTTCATTTTGCTTTTTTAATAAAGTCATACAGTTTACTTAAGACAGTTATTAATAAAGGTTATCTTTGCTTCACACATTTGGTTCATTTTTTTTTTACTTAATAAAGTGTTGGGGAGAACTTTGAAAAAAGGTTTAAGCCTTTGAATGCTTGTGGGATAGGTAAGGATAGCTGTGGGATGGATAGCTGTGGGATGGGTAAGGATAGCTGTGGGATAAGGATAGTTGTGGGATCGGTAAGGATAGTTGTGGGACAGATAAACCTCCAGTGCAAGCATAGTGGGACTGTATGGTCCACCCTCCCAGCTGCCACACATATGGCCCTTTATTATCAATAACAATTTAATCATTGATCAACACATTTCAACATAAACAAAACTCTTTATTAATGCCCTATTCATTGTAAGGCCACTCAACATACATGGCACAATCTCATCCGTGTGATGAGACAGGCTGAAGGAAGCATCCATTAAGCATCTACCATCCTGTCTTGCCACTCCACTGCTCCAGCTGGGGAGTTGCACCAGTGTTTCAGGAGGTTGCGCTGCTTCTTCCCTTCACGTGAAGATCTGTTGGGGCCTTGCACATCCTTAGTGTCGATCAGGTTTTCGTCCTTACCTCCATTCCCCAGGCTGCATGTCCCCATTGCCTTGCTGGAGGTCCACGAGCCTGTTCTGCAAGACTGGGTAGCAGGATGCAACAAGCTTCCACAATGCTCCACACGCTTCTCCACATATTCTTCGATGATGGCCTGCACCACTTCTCTGACCACAGTGCTGATGGTGTTGTGTGGCACCCTCCAGGCATACTGCATGTTTCTGTATGTGGTTCCAGAGGCCAGGTGGCACAGAGTCAGTGCCACCTTCAGTCCAGGGTCCAGGAAGGGATTGAAGTTGGTTCTTGGCTTGGTCAACCTGGGTCTCAGACGCTCTACAACTTCGTCAAACATGGCTGGTGGCATCCTCATGAAGTGCTGGAATGCACGAGGGTCTTCATTCCTCAGCTCCACCATCAGCTTGTCATAGAGTCCAAACTCCACTCTTCTCCCAATCCATCTTTGGACCCAGACAGCTCTTGGAAGTCTCCTTCTCCTTGCGTAGAAAAGGTGAAACAGTCTGAAGAGGGCTTGATTCTGGTGTTGAATGATGGCAGCTACCAAAGGGAGTGTGTGATGATCCATGGTGGACACCAATGGATGATGTGGAAGAGCAAGACCAAGGCTGAAGAGGTCTGCACACCAGGGCTTCTGGACTGGTAGTGAGATCCAGGTGATTTCCTCCCCCTTTTTATAGGAAATGTCAGTTTTCCGCTCAGTGTCCTTCCACATACTCTAGGCATCCTCCAGACATCCTAAATATCCGAGATACGTCCCATATATGAACGTTTTGTCCGTTTTAATGCTTTATATCCAAGCTGCATCCACTTTCATCCTTTCTATGTCCGTGCTACTAACGCTGTGTGGACATTCCGCGTACCTTTCGCTTCCTCCCTCTTTCCGTTTTCAGCTGCAGTGGATGTGAGTTGCGTGGATGGTCAGAGGATGCAGAGAGGATACATCGGATGTGTAACGGATGACAACGGACACAGAACGTTTGTTGCCCGTATGTGTTGCGGATGTACATTGTTCGCAGCAGAAAGTTCATCCGCTCAAAGAGTTTTGTACAGCTCAAAACTTTTTGAGCAGATGAAATAGCAGTAGACAGATGCTCTACGGATAGAGCGTATGAAAGATGTACGCAGTGAGTACACAACGGATGCATCGTGTTTTCCAACGGATGGCAAGCTTTTTTGTCTGTTTTACATCCTCTTTGCATCTGTTGGTGCAGTGTGACATGGGTTTTATATTGTTGGGGCCAACATGCTGATTCTGTAAACTACTTAGAAAGGACAGTAAAGCACTATGAAGGTATATAAGTCTAAGTGCTTTTGCTATTGGTATCTCCTCTTTGTTATCATGATGTTTAATGTTGATGTTGCGTCATATTGTTAAGACTCTGTGTGTGTGTGTGAGTGTATCTCTCTCTCTCTCTCTCTCTCTCTCTCTCTCTCTCTGTGTGTGTGTGTGTGTATGTGTGTATGCTGTTCAGCTTCCTTCGGGTATTATCCCACATCATTGTCGTTATGTCTTTGAAGTTGTAACAACGTTTCCGCAGAATCTCATCTGCCATCATCAGGCTTCTGTATTGTGTTTGTCTGTGAGTCAGACTTTCACAGCCATTTCAGTTTTAAATTGGGGGCTAGCCTACGCTGTGCCAGAATGGATTTTTCTTCATCCTGATTGGTTGGGAGTCTTGGTCTGTGTTTATTGATCTTGGAGTTTGCTGTGTGCTGCTTGTTTGGTGTTTCTAATATCTTCTGTCTGTTTTGTGGCTTTTTTTGTGTCTTGATTGGCTAGCAAAATTGTGTTCCTGTGTTGGAGGCTTTTAGTGCAGCTTTGCTTTGAGTAAATGGACAGCTATCATTTGTTAGGAAGCTAGGTGCATGGTTGGGGTGTGTTTGAGCTGGAGGTATCAGGGGGGAGTCTGTGCCCAGGTGTTTGCTTGGCTTGTGGTGTGGATATTTTTTTGTTCGTGAGTGCAGACTTCCAAATGATTGACAGTCTGGTGGAATCATTTCTTCTATTCATGCTTTCAGGTCTTTTTTCAATCTCTATGGCCTCTCTGATGATTTTCTATAGTGGCTAGTTTTTTGGTGCCATTGAAGTGGATGCTAGGACCTGTGGCTTTCATGTGGTGGACTAGTAAGGAAGTGTGTTCCAGCTTTTTTACTGCATTTTGGTGTTCATCCAGGCGGGCACTTATTCTTCTATTGGTCTGTCCAATGTATGTCGCCAGGCATGATGCACAGGGGACTTTGTATATGGCTTGTTTTTCCAGGTCAATTTTAAATACACACTAAG